>JARWLC010000008.1:55622016-56281182 GCA_033318265.1 Phyllotis vaccarum
GGATTTATATTAAGGCCTTTGATCCACTTGGATGTGAGTTTTTATTACTCAGCAGTTAAAAAAATGACAACTTGAAATTTGCAAGCAAATGGATGAAACTAGAAAAAATATCATTCTAAGTGAGGTAAACCAGATGTAGAAAGACAAACATAAAGTGTATTCACTCATAAGTGGATATTAGACATAAAGCAAAGGATAACCAGGCTACAATTCATAACACAAGAGAAGCTAGGTAACAAGGAGGATCCTAAGAGAGACATCCATGAATCCTTCTGGGAAGGGGAAATAGATGAAATCTCCTTAATAAATTGGGAACATGGTAGGGGGAGGTAAGGGAAGGTAGGAAGAGATTATGAGGGAAACAGATGGGTAAATTGTGAAGAGACAGGCAGAGCAAAGAAACAGATATCTTGACAGAGGAAGACATTTTGGGGTTAGAAGGAACCTGTTGCTAGGAATCCACAAGGATGCCTCCACGAAGACTCAAAGCAATAGTAAAAAGGGGGCCTGAACTGGCTTTTCCCCTTTAATCAAATTGATGACCTCCATAATTGTCATCATAGAACCTTCATCCAGCAACTGATGAAAGCAGATGCAGAGATCCACAGCTAAACATTGAACTGAAATCCCAGTCCAATCAAAGAGGGGAAGGAAGATTATAGGAGCCAAGGGGTCAAGATCATTATGGGGAAACCCACAGAGACAGCTAGACCAGAGCTCACTGACTCTGAACTGAGAGCTGGGGAACCTGCATGGGATTGAACTAGACCCTCTCAATGTGGATGACATTGGGTAGTTTGTGGGACCTCTGACAGTGGAATCAGGATTTATCCCTAGTGCATGAATTACCTTTTTGGTACCCATTCTCTATTGAGGGATACTTTTCTTAGCCTTGATACAGTGGGGAGAGGCTTGGTCCTGCCTCAATTTGATTTGCCAGACTTTGTTGACTCTCCATAGGTGCTCTTACTCTCTCTGAGGAATGGATGTGTGTCTGTGTGGGGGGGTGACTAGGGGGGGAAGCTGAATGGGGTGAGTGGGAAGAGGGGAGGGAGAGTAATTGTGCTTGGTATGTAAAATGAAAAATAAAATCTTTTAAATTAAAAAAGTTAATTATTCCATGATCAAATTATGATTATTGTAGATAGTCACTCCAGACTATGCAGAATATCACCAGAAATATCTTCTTTCTTGGGACAATTACAATCTTTTTCCCCATTAGCAGTCCAGACTCATACACAGAATAGCACACTTTTTTTTTGTTTTGTTTTTGTTTTTGTTTTTTAATTGGTTTGTTCGTTTGCTTGCTTGTTTGTTGATTTTGAAGTAGGGTTTTTTGTATAGCCTGGCTGTTCTAGCTCTACCTCTGTAGACCAGGCTGGCCTCAAACTCACAGAGATCCACCCACCTCTGCCTCCTAAATGCTGGCCTTAAAGATGTGAGCTACCACACCACCCAGCTCAAATAAAAATCTTTAAAAATATTCAGTCTCTCCCATTGTCCTCATATTGCAAACAATCTAAGTTTTCCAGCAGGGTGGAAAATGCTGCTTGTTTGTTATTCCCCTTTTCTGCTTCTTTGCAGGACATTTGCTTCTTATTCTAATGAACTATTTTGAATAACAAGAATCCACAAACGTTTCAGGTCTCCTCCTGGTATTTTCATCCTAACCCTTGTTACATTCTGAAACGTATAAACCAATGTGCTTAGATCTCAGAGTGGCCATAATCTCAGGCCTGTCACCCCTGCCATTGGTCCCTTTGACACCAATGGGCTATTTTAGTCATTTTGTAGCTGATGACCCACGAGTGAAAACAGTAGGAGGCATTATTCAGAACTCCAACAGACAGGGTAGTTTTTTTCTTTGGTGATGTTCAAACATAATTTTAAGAGACTTTCTGTTACTATAGTGTTATACTTCAATACATACGTAAAAGATAAAACAAACCTGATGGACCCTCCAGGACCCCGGATGCTCTTTATTCTACCGGTTTCAAACCTGTCTCACTTTCTTCTCCAGCTCTCAACAGCACTGGCATTGAGTTAGCAAGTATCACCTTTTCCATTTTCTTCATATAGCTTTACTTTCTTCTGAACGATCTGACCAGGGTCCTCAGCTTTTCATTACAAACAAAAACAAAGAAAATATATACTTTACATATATAATGATTATGCATTTTCCCTTGATAAAATTAATAAGAAAACACAAATTACTACACGCTATTTTTTTTAAAGATTAGCAATCAAATATGACACATTTAGTAAATAAAATCAATAAAAGATATCAAAGATGCCTTGAACACCACGGTTAACAGTAAAGCAGTGTCAATCAAAAGCATATCTCAGTTGTCAAATACCTACATATACTCAGCATGAGGATCAGGACCACTCAAGCCCTAGATTAGTCAACAAGGCATCTTGTCTGGAACCATCCCTCCTCCAACACAAATCCTCTGCTTGTCAGTTCTCCCTTCACCTTGAGAAAAATTCTTTTCCCTCCTACATCTTCAACCCCCAGCATATAATTCTACAAGAAAATGAAGTGATGCCTTTACTGCTAAGCTGAAAATGCCTACCTTATTTGATCTCTTTGTGACTTTTTCCCTTTGGGGTTCTTTTTTCTGGCATCACAGGAAGGTCCTCAGTGGTTGCTTAATCTTGTTTTACTTTCTGTCCTTTCTGCTCACCTTTAATGTTCATGCTTCTCTAGCCTTTTCCTTTCTGGTTTCATGTATGTTTTTCTTTTCTTTCTTTCTCCCTTTCTCTTTTGTTTTTGGTTTTTCTTTTCATTGAATATTGGCTCTTTTCTCATACATGATGTCCTTATTACTGTTTCTTCTTCCTCTGTGCCTCCCAGTTTCTTTCCATCTTCCCTCTTCTCTAGAGCTAGTCTCTTTCTGCCTCTCACTAGGCTTCTAAGAGTTAACAGCCGAATACGACAAAACAAAATAAAATGATAAATGAAAATAAGTAAATAAATAAAATCAATGAAAGCTGTCACATCAAGGCTGGACCAGGCAGCCCAACTGAAGGAGAAGGACCCAAGAGCAGGCACAAGAAACAGAGACCCACTCCTTTACTCATGCATTGAGGAATCCCATAGAAATGCTAAGCTAAAATCTGTAACGTATATGCAGAGAACCTTGTACAGACCCATGTAGGCCCCGTGCTTGCTGCTTGCTGCATCAGTTTTTATACAAGGTGTGTGTTCCAAGGACAATCTCTCTGTCTGTCTGTCTGTCTGTCTGTCTGTCTCTGTCTCTGCATAATATCTAGCTGTGGGTCTGGGTGTCTGTATCTGTTCCCACCTGCTCCAGGAGGAAGCTTCTCTGACGGTGATTGAATAAGACATAGAATTCCTTTGTGTTTTTCTAGATAATCATCTTTTTCATCTTTGATTCCTCTGACTTAGAACAATGAGCATTTTTCAAAGATTCTATATGTTTCCAGTCTGCACCAAGTTCTGTTCTGGAAGTGGAGGAATAGTAGAAATGGGTAATTCTTACTGCTCACCATTTTCCAGTGGCTCTTTGTTCTACAAGATACAGTCTTAGTCCCTGAGCCATGGAGTTCCTGTTCTCCTGACTCCGGATTACAGCATTGTCTTCAAAATCAGCACAGCTGGAGTGCAATCCAACCAACTGCTTGTCATTCTGAAAGCATGATCAGTTCTATTTTCTTTAATGTTTTCTCTTTGAAGATTCAGCCCTTGTGCCTTCACCACAGTCTGCTTCTTCCTCGACACCTTGCTCATCTATCTTTTTCTTCAGGAAATTCTCTGTAGTGTTCTATGACATTGTGCAGAACCTTCTCTGAACTCATCACTAAGTTATAACTACTTAATTTATCCATCTTTCCCATCTGATTAGGACACCGTAAAGAACAGGACTAATTCCTTTTTCATCTTTGTACCACTTCACCTGTTGATTGACAGTTGCATACAGAAATAATAACTACGTGGTAGGAGTTTCACGTATTTAATTTCTGACTTTAATTCCTCATTGAAGAATAATGGTAAAAAGTCAGCACCACTAGGGGGCATAGAATTATAACCGAATTTTCCAGTACACTAGCTCACAGGAAATTTTTCACTTCTGTGTCAACTTGGCTGTTTCTAGCTATATGGACCCTGAGATAATGTAGTGACTCCATTCAAATTACTTGTCAGAAGAAGGATGTAAACAGTATCTAAAAGACAGATGCTAAGCCCGGCATAGTAACATGCTAGAATAGGCTAATAAAATAAGAATGGTTTTATTAATGAAAATGAAGCTGGTGTTAGGAAAATAATCAAAATATGAATATGATGTCAAAACATTAATACCATGAGACTTATGACTGCTTTAAAATCCTCAATTAAAGTATCTACATAAGGAGACTTTCTTTCCACAAGAAGACTGAAGCTATTTCTTTTTCTTAAATATAACCTGGATTTGGGTTTTAAAATACATACTTATGAATTTACTGTTAAACCCAAATGGAATAGTTATTTAAACCAGTGTTAGCACATACTGAACCACATAATAAACACATAATTATTTTCCTTTGGCAATGTTGATCAGGAAACTATTTGGGGAGTTCTTAGAAAAAAAAGATAGATATTGGAATAAAAACAGTGAGATCTTTTGAATCCTTACACCTCAGCTACCCCTCCAACCCCTTTTGACAGCCAATACATGCTATTGAAGCAAAACCACAGTGTTCACCTCAAAGAGAAAGAGGCATAGCATGTTCTGGAGCCAAATATGAGACACCACGGCATAAGAACACAAACTTAGATGAGTCCGAATATCACATTTTAATGTAGTAAACAGCTTCATAATTTTTTTATAGAAATGGAACTGAAGAAAAGCTATAAATTAAGGCATTTTAAAAATAAATCAGTGAAAATATCAGCCATTTCAGGAATATCATCAAAGCAAGAACATATCTACTACAGGCCTCAGATGTCATCTGATAACGTTCTTAGACTTTGGGATGGTGAAAGCTAAAAAGGGTTTTACCTGAGAGTCAAAGGAAGTTATGTCAGACACAGGGGTTGTCAATAAATTATAATTAAGGGGGCTAAAGGCAGCCCCACAGACCTCTAACATTCCAGCTCTCTACAGTCAGAAGTTCCAATCATTCTATCAGCCTTGTAGAATGTTCTGCTCAGGTGTGGCCTCTTTGCCAGAACTCCATTTCATGTCTAATACGTTCTTATTGTACCTTCGGGCTAGGCTGTTTTCAGGTAGTCATTTCTCATTGACAATGTAATGCAGGCCTCAAATTCCAATTACTAGAACCTCCAGCAGTAGTCTGTCCAGCCTCAGATGGTCTCTGATATTGTGCTGGGTTCCCTCGTATCAGCTTGTTGGAGAATCATCTTACGAAGTTTGTGTTGTGGCTCTTAGAAACAATTATTCTGGATTGACAACAGATGATACTTTGGTACACCTTACTGGTGTTTTTTAATAGGAGAAAACAAGTTTCCTGAGACAATGGCTATAATGATAAATACGTATAAAATGCAGTCTAACTGCTATGCTTATTGTCATGATTATGTATTGCCACAAAGGAAATGCAAGGTAAAGAGAAGGGTGATATAGTTTAAAGGGAATTCCCTTCAAAAGGTAGTGGGATTCTGTTCTGCCTCTGGGCCTATTGTTATGACTAGGCTTTGTGTAAGTCACTGAGCAACCATGGCATTCCACTGTATGTTCTTAGTAAATTTTCTTATGGTTCTAACGTTTTGCATCTTCTCATTGTTATCCTCATTATCCCCGGAATCTCATACAAGACCAAAGTACACCTGTATCCCTGAAGAGTGCCTTTGACATCACACAAGCTGATGAGAACAATGTATGTGACTGTGAGTCTACGCTGTGTTGGGAGGGAGGGTTAAGGCAAACGGCAAAAAGCATAGTCATGAAGAAGAAAAGGAGGGGTGTAAGGTGTAATGGCATCTCTGACCTTTGCCTGAATTCCAGATATATTTATTTTGCCTCCTTTTTCAGGTGCTAAAAGTCATGGGTGCATCTCTAGCCTACAAGTGGCATTTCCAATGATATTCCAGAGTACTGTTCACAAAGAAAATATAACTGGAAAGAAAACACACTGAAATAAAATATTTTCCAGCAACTACATTCAGCTGAAATTATCTCTATATAAACTTTAGAGAATTTAGTTTCCAGGCTCATAAATTTTAGGCAGGCATCACAAACATCACAAAGGAGTAGTTGAAAGTTTGTTTATGTGTGTGGTTTTGGTTGGTTCTGGTTTTGCTTTTTCCCCAAGACAGGGAGTGTGTGTGTGTGTGGGGGGGGGGGGGGCGGGCTCCCTGTGTATCCCTGACTGTCCTGGTACTCACTCTGTAGAGAAGGCTGGCCTCAAACTCTCAGAGATTCACCTGCCTCTGCCTTCACAGGGCTGGGATTAAGATCATGGGCCACCACCACCTGGCTAAAGCAAAACAGTCTTAATGGATGAGGGACTGCCAATCAACTCACATGTTCTCCGTTAGCAATAATCCGTGGTTTTTATAAAAGTTGCTCTCTGGACAGGCCTATTGGCTCTAGTGTGTAATTACATCATTCAAGACACAAGAAAGAAGATAATCACAAATTGGAGGCCAGCCTAGGCTAAATATGTAACCTCAGGACAGTCTGGGCGTGAGATCCTGTTGCATAAAACCAAAATAATAAATGAATAAATAAATAAATAAATAAATTATCATATACCTTTACCATTACCTCTTCTCAGTATTTTAATTTTAATGTATTTATTATTCATAAAGTATATGCTATGTTATTTTATGCATGACTCACTATGCCTACTCTCTATACTAATACTTCAGCAAAAGAAAGAGAAGGCAGTTTCCTAGCAACACCTGTCTTCAAAGGAACAGCAGCAACAATAAAAATTACAAACAATTTATTTTTCTCCAAGTTGACTTTTGGCTATCGAGGGAAGTTACTGGATAGCAAAGAAAACATGGCAGAGACCAAGGCCCAGGAAGTGGTCTCCCTGCCTGGAAATGGAAGAGCAGAATGACTAGAGTTTGCAGCTAGACATCCTGTTCCAGTAGTATAGGCAGTGATGTAGATACAGCCCTGCCCTGGGCTGTTTCGTTCATTTACTTGGAGCTGGAGAATGGATTATGCTTCTGGGAGCCAGGATGCTGGATTTTAGTGGCCCATCCAATAACTCCTGGGGGATGTATACCCAGCCCCCCTTCTCTAGGTTTGTGACTTAACAGGTGATACTCAGAAGAGACAGTTACCATTGTCCCCAACACCTATAACCCTTACTAATCAGAGCTGTCCCTGTTACCTTCGCATCCCAGTTTATTGGCATTTTCGAAATGGACATCATAGCTTCCCTGGTATCGTGCATCCTAGGAAAGCATCATTTAGATGTTAAGCAGCTGACTTCCTAGAGTTTTCTGGAGGAGAAACATGCTCTTGTGTCCTGCCTTTCGGAGATTTCCTGCCTGCATGTGAGGCCCAGCCTGAGTGCAGTCAAGGTGACCTAACCACAGTAGTAGTAATTACAGCAAAGAAAACAGCTCCGTTAAGAGGAAGTGGCCTTTTCATTTTCCTATTTTCAGAAAAGCTAAGATTTTTCACATTCAAAGCGTGCACACGAGTCATTTCAAGTCTCTACATCTTTCACCCTGAAAGTCCCTGCACAGAAACTCCGTGGGGAGTCTAAATATAGCTGCACCGAACTCTCCCTGCCTTCAGCCAGGGTCTTGGTGCAGCTCTAGGATTGGAGAGCTTATTCCAGAACGCACTCTGCCTTTGCCTTGAATAGCAAGGCGCAGAGCAATCTCTCTAGCACCTCCACGGTGTGTGGGTGTGAAGTGTATTAGGGGAAAGCAGGAGTTGACTCTGGGTGTTAGTGCTTGGCTCGTGGTCACGTGGTATGGCTGCCAGCTGCACAGCGCTAGGAGTCTGTAGTGCCTACTGCCCTGAGGCTTTAAGGGAAGCAAGGTCTTGCTGACTCTAAGAGCCAGGGAGGGATCTTCACAAAACAAAAACGATAAGAGAGAAAGTAAAACTTTTAGCTGAGGCTATGGCTGTAGAGAACAGCTGTCCGTGGGCGTGGGTGTATGCACCGAGTGTGTGTGTGTGTGGGTGCTGGTAGAGTATTATCTGCTATGGCTGAGACAACCAAGATAAGAATTTTTGACTTAGTATTGTTTGATATTAAAGGAAATGAATAGGCACACGAGTATACAAACCACCTTGCTACTGTCTACCATTCCTTTGTGTTGAAAGCATAGTTCAGTTGAACTTGGTGGGCTTTTTTTTTTTTTTTTTTTCCATATTTGAGAGGAAGGTTTCTCTTTGGGAAGTAGTTCCTAAACATGGTGCGCTCTCGGTTTTTCCCCCAAACCTGAATCTGTTTAATTGCTAACCATGGTTTTGAAAACCAGAGTTTCCAGCCTTGGCTTCACGCTCAGCCCAGAGCGTGAGCTTTGGGGCATCCATCTGCCAGAGGTGGTAGGAGACCCAGTCAATGGTTCCCTTATAACTTGTCTCTAACCTTGTAAGTTACAGCATCCAGGGTGAGAAGCAGCCCCTGGGCTCCCCACCCTCCAGGATCCCTCTCCCACTCACTGGGGACGCCACCGTCGCTGCGGAGACTTAAACAGTTTTATGACTTTCTCCCACTTAAATGGAAATTTCTTGAAGGAGGGATGTGGGCTCATTTTCCCAGGCTTCTCTGTCAGGAGGAGCCCCACAGCAGCTCCCTCACCGCAAAGGAGCCACTTTGGAGTTTTACGCCCTCCCCACACCCATCCCTGGGGATGGGAAGGAGGTTCTGTGACTCTCGGGCATGTTGTCTGAGGCTAGGATGGAAAGTCACAGCCTGCAGACTGGATTGAGTCGCGGGAAGCTGCTGGGTCCCCGCCTGGCGGTCTCCGGGTGTGTCCACTGAATTGCAGAGGGCTGGTCCCCAGCGCGGGAACCCAAGCACCCCTGCCCTAAGCGTCGCCCCCTCCGGCCCGCTCTTAGGCTAGCCAGCACCTGGAGGACAGGACCGAGCCGCTCCTGCCCACACCCATTGCGGGAGCATGGCAGGACCAGGCGCGGCTTAGCGGCTGGAGAAGCCCACAGACCCGCTCGTCCAGTTTGCTCACGAGGCACCAGGCGGACTTCACTCTCCGGACAGCTCCAAGCCTCAGGAAGAAGCAACCCAAACTCCGGCCTGAGATACGCGGATTTAGGATCAGGCCGGTGATCTGCGGGAGGCAGGGGACTTACTGAGCCGACCCAGGCTGGGTGTGCACCCGTGGGAGCGTGCCTTGGGGCATCCCTCACACCCCCGGCTCGGCCCGTGGACACTCTGGAGGAAGGAATGGCAGCCACGGGACTAAGGGAGAGCGAGAGACACCCCTCAAAGTGACGCCCCCAACAGGTCCGGATTTGGAATTGGAAGCGGTAGAAATCTGGACCTCCAGGGCCTGCTCCGCACACCCCACCGCCCCCGCCGGGAACCCTCCCGGCACTGAGCTTGTCCGCCCAGGGGACGCCCCGTCGGCTGCGGGCTTCCTCCTGCAGACCTGTCCGCGCACATGAGGCCGCTGCTCCCGCCGCAGGCGCCGGCGCCCCCCTCGCGGTGCCGGTGGTGATGCCATGCCCCGCCACCACGCGGGAGGAGAGGAGGGCGGTGCCGCCGGGCTCTGGGTGAGGACTGGAGCGGCGGCGGCGGCGGGTGGGGGGCGCCCGGGCAGCGGCAT
The DNA here is from genome assembly GCA_033318265.1 of Phyllotis vaccarum. Taxonomy (NCBI): domain Eukaryota; kingdom Metazoa; phylum Chordata; class Mammalia; order Rodentia; family Cricetidae; genus Phyllotis; species Phyllotis vaccarum. Next base: position 55,631,744 of record JARWLC010000008.1, read on the forward strand.
GAAGGATGTGGAGTCCGGCCGCGGCAGGGTGCTGCTGAACTCGGCGGCCGCCAGGGGCGACGGCCTGCTGCTGCTCGGCACCCGCGCGGCGGCGCTCGGAGGAGGTGGCGGCGGCCTGAGAGAGAGCCGCCGGGGCAAGCAGGGGGCCCGGATGAGCCTGCTGGGGAAGCCGCTCTCCTACACCAGCAGCCAGAGCTGTCGGCGCAACGTCAAGTACAGGAGGGTGCAGAACTATCTGTACAACGTGCTGGAGAGACCCCGCGGCTGGGCATTCGTCTACCACGCGTTCGTGTGAGTACCCGCGCCCCTCTCTCCGTGCGACCCCCCTCCAGCACTACAGGGCTGATGGTGAGCCCCCTGTGCCCGGACCCCCGGGGCGCGCTTGGAGCCCGCGCCCTGGCCCGAGGCGCGGAAACGCGCGCGCGCGCGCGCACACTCACACACATACACACACGTGGTGGTTTTTTATTTCTTTGCACGTGTTTGCTATAGGCCCCCTGGAACCCTCCGTCTTTCGCGTCCCTCCACTCCCACTCGTTTAGATTGAAGCATTTTGCCCCAGAGCACCCAAGGAACTATCAGTCAGTTCCAGGTACCCGGGCGATTGGAGGCAGAAGCAGGATTTAGGCAACTCAGATAATCGGGAGCGATTAGGTCTTGACATGCGTAAACTTAACTGAGTGGGGCGCCCAGGAGCTGGGGAACTCTCCGGGATGAAAGTGCACCAACCTGAGGCTGGAGAGTGTGTTGGAAGGGGCTGGCTGGCGGGGTGGGATGAAGCGGAGAGGAGAATGGGAAGAGTGGGTCCACAGTCAGCCCTGGGGTCGAGTAGAGGAAGCTGCTGCATGGTGGAGAGACTAGGTTTTAAGCGTGCCCGCCCGGAAACACGCCTGGCCACCATCACAGCTGTCACCAACGGAAAATCTGTTGATGCATGTAGTCCTGGCTACAGAGAGGTGGCCTGAGTCGAGGAGTGTTAGTGGGCTAACCAAGCTCCTCCACTCAGTGGCAACAGCAAGTGGGGGAGCCTGGGTTCAGGAACATAGCCCAAGGTGCGATGGCAGAGACTCAAGGGGCCAGTTGTGACCTGGATCAAGCAGTGGGTTTAGTTGGCAATTTATGGCGTTGAGTGAGTGAGTGAGTGAGTGAGTGAGTGAGTGAGTGAGTGAGTGTGTGTGTGTGTGTGTACTAAGCCTCGCCATCTAGCAGAGAATGCTTAATGAGAAAATGATTGGAAGCAAATGTTTATTTTTCCCTTAGGCATTAAAAAAAAACCTTTCAGTGGCTTTAAAGTTTACTACTGTTTTTTCCCACAACGTCCATTCATTCGCTCTCCAGTTAGAATTAGGTTTATCTGGGCGATTTACAGTCGTTTTTATGCCTTTAGATGCTGTCTAATTTACTGTTTTTAAGGAATACTCATTTTTTTGCACCGCACCCTTCCCGTCTTTGTTAGCCCTAAAAGACATCCAGAGAAAGTTGCAGGCACGTACTGACCGATTCCCTGTTACTTAGTAAAATATGCTTGGAACACAAAAATTCTTTCAGGAAAGAGGCATACCATCTTATACTTATCCCTTCCCTGGAATGAAGAATTGGCACTCACCCAGGAAACTTAAAAAAATAATAATAACCAGAGAAAAGGGACTGGTTTTGTAAATAGGTGAAACTGAAATATGACCAGGTAGAACTCAGGAAATTGGTGGAGTCTGCACTCTGGGGCCCTGGTGTCTGGAAATTTTTACAGTTCCAAATTGATGTGAACATGTAGGGTTAGGTGGACTATTCCAGCCAGCTTTATATGTTTGCAAGTCATACACACAGGGAATGTTGTTTTGTAATGTCATCGCATCCAAAAGTATAAATTTTATCATGTTTTGATGGAAGAGCCACACTGATTTGGATGTAATTAATGACAGCAACACCGCTGACACTTGCTAAGCATCTCTCCTTGGGTTGATATGCAAATCTAATACTTAATGAGCCTAATAAATTATTTTGAATATACTGAATATACTGAAAATTTTTAGCAATGATGAGGCTTAATTTGCAGTAAATATCCATAGTATGGGTGGTGATATTTTTAGAACATGCTCAAAATATTCATGACTGAGTTTTAAATATGATGTAATGTCCTGTGTTTTATTTGGGTAAACTACATGTTATGGATTCAGAGAGGGCCTTGACACACCCTTTGCCGTAGCACATACTGATGCTTCCTAAGCACTGTTTACAAACATGAATGAAAAAATTCTTAAAATACAACATTTTCTTTTTGATGTCTGGTTGTTAAGTCCGTTGTCATGGGCTTCTGATTTTTTTTTTTTTTTTTTAAAACACTTTAACAAACGTTTTTTAAAAAGGTTCTGTTCAACTATTTGTCTGTTAACCAGATTTATCAGTAGTAAATAGAACATACATTATGTGCTTGTCAACACAGTCTTGCTAATGTAAAGTTCTCCACAATGCTTCTAAGAGCCTTGAGGCTGGAGGGTTGGAGCTGCTCAGCTTCATGGCCCTGCAAACACCACATTAGCAGGAAGTCAGAAAGGACAGTCAGCTCCTGGAAAGATGGTACACAACTCCAGCGGAGCCTGGGGGTAAGAGGACTAATCACTACTTATGATATTAAATGAGGTTTTGAATAGCAGGAATTCACACGTTAAATTAATAAAGCAAGGTTACTTTGAGCTGTAAGTCTAATAAGACCATTACAGAAAACTATAAGAAAATAATTTCTGGAGAGGTGTAACTAACTAATGTCTTGCCAGCCTGGGAATCCTCAAATCATACTTTAATAACAGTTTTTGTAGCATATTAAGCTCTGTGCCAAGAACAAGTACACTGTGATTAATGAGGCACTTCAGGGATGAATTTACTCGGTTAGCCCAGTGTTTCTATCGCCAAGAAATGGGAAAAGTATGTTTAATATTATGTTTCAGGTAAAGAAAATTTCCTGCTAAAATATGTAAAAAATAATTATTATAATAGTATTTTAATGGTCTAAAATGTGATCTTATGATTATATATCCCAGACTACTGCTAAGGATGCTGGCAGGAACAGAGGTGACCAGCCTCAAGTGTCTTCTTCCTCTGACTTTGTGGGCCTTAGGCGATCCAGCCACTTCTTGCTCTTTTGGAGTCCCTGGGTAGCAGTATGTTCTGTCTTCAGCTGTGATACAATTAACTAGATGAGCTCTTAAAATAGGAGATGATTTCTTGGAGTTCTTTGTTCGTTTTGAATTGCCCATCTTTGGGGAAAATTTAAAAGAATTATGGTAGTTGTAAAGGAATTCTTGATAGGAGTCCTAATGTAAATTTACATTTACATAGCAAATGTAGCCAGTCCTAAGGACTCCTACAGCAAACCCTTCTGAGATGAATTCATGCAGACATATCCATCTAACATCATACTGCCCAAAGTATCTTGAATCTTTGCCTGATTTAGTACTGTGGGTGAGAATTCATAAATACTTTAGAATATTCCACAAAAGGTAGGCACCCTGAGGTCATCCTTCCCTCCCATCCCAGTACTAACTACTATTGACTATCCAAATGACCATTAAATATTGTTCATTAATATGAAATATTTTTCTAGGTATACCTCTTTCTGTCCTTTGCTGCCCCTCCCCCCCATCCTTGTTTCTCACAACCTTTCCCCTGCTGCCTGGCCGTCTTTCTTCTATTTCCAACTCTGTAGCTGCCACTCTGGCACAAGTGTTATTAATAAAAGCCTAATATGATTATATCATTCATAGACTTATCCATTTGTATGTCTTAGAAATGTGATGATTTCCAAAAAAACAAGACAAAGACCTCTGATTTCAAGGAGGAACAGCATTTGGGGGATTGTAAGCATTTCAACAAGTAAAATGAAGTTAGTAGTACTGAGGCGGAGGATATAAGTTACAAAGCTTCATGCAAAAGAGGAGACAATGCGTTTGAGAACAGAAAATCTAGCAGTCTTCAAAGGGACGTCAGACACGGGCTGAGTTTGGATATTTAAATAGTCCATTTCAGGTGGGTAGAACAGGGGGAATGAACAGTCTTGACAGAGAAAATAGTGAAAGTGTGGGGGTGTGGATGTATAATAACTGTAAATACTTTAAACTTCTTTCAGGATAAAGACATCTTCAAAAAAAAAAAAGGATGGGGACCATGCATCCAACTTTTAGTAGCTATGGTGATGGATATTAAATCTTGTCTTTATCCTGTAGGCCCAAGTGGTTAATGAATGATGATAATCAAGAGAATAGATCTTAGTTTGGAAAATGAATTGGGAGAGGGAATTTAAAATGAAGTTATTATGGTCTGTAACTAGGAGGTAACAGTGGTACAAAGTTTCCATTCTTTCTTACTATTTTTTTGTTGAATTCATCCTGAAAATGTCCATTAGCTCTTTGTGTACTGGGCTGCTGAAAAGCTAAGAGATGATTGCTAAGGAACTAAGGGAGTAACTGTGGAGATAAAAAGAAATTCAATCAGAAATGTTTTTTTCCCCTAAAATTTATGCTATGAGACTTTTGTACAATGTATTTTGATCATACTCACTCCCTGTTTCCCCTCCCAACACCTCTCAAATCTCCTCCCACTTTCTCATTTTAATTTAATAACTTATATCATGTTCTTTAATAACCCACTGAGTTCAATGGCCAGATGTAGACGGAGTTTTACTTTCAAGGCGCCAGTCCAAAATTAATATTTATTAGAATATAAATTAACACCCACAATATTAGTAACAGCTTATAGTGGCACCTGAACAAGGACTGGCGTATCCAAGCGATGGACGAGCGATGGACGTTGCAATGGAAGGACGATGGATTCCGATTCTGTCTCCCCAGCAGCCAGCAGCCAGGAACCAGGAAGAGAGGTCTTCCTGCCTCAGCAGCCACTTATCAATGGGGTTGGCCACACCCCCTCCAGGGTCCCGGAAGCGTCTTCTGACCTTATCCCACCACAGTTCAATTCATGTTGCCTATATGCCACTGGTGGAGGGCTATCCACTGACGCATGCACAACATAAAGAGGGGCAACACTCCTAAAGGACGTGTGTTAAGGCGTGATCCTTTGCTGGACTGTTAACTGTTTTGATCTTGTACAGTCAAGTAGAGCTGATGTGACTTTATGTCTCCTCTAGAAGGAGGTTCATCATGTTGCACTAGGTTCTCCTAACATCTGGCTCTTATAACCCCTGTGAACTGTCTTATTTGATGTTTCAGACCTTTGATGCATAAGGGGAGACGTGTGATACACACGTACCATTTAGGGTTGGGTATCCCATTTATTTGTTTAAAAAAATGTCAAAGATTTAGGATCGATTGCATGATTTCAACCATCCGATGGGTCACTGAGGATGATTCTAACCTGTGATTTGAGAAGTAGTTGTGTGTCATTCAGTAATTTATGTGGAAAACTGTGAAGACCCAAGTTCACAGAAATGTAAAGAACTTGGATTTGTTCAAGTAGAATTTCATCTTAGTCATTTGGGTGATGATTTTAAGGCATGGAAACATGGAGCCAACCTCAATTTTGTCTTCTGGGCTTCAGGTCAGAAATCTCTAGTATTTCAAGCACATAGAAATCACACAAGAAAATATTTTTAAAGAATCAATTCATTTAAAAAAATTTTGAGGTTAATATAAATGTCTTGATCCTATACCTAGATTCTGAAATCTTTATCACTTTGTGGTAATTGAAACAATGAATCAAAAACCAGCGAGATGGACTAGGAACACTGGAAGTAGGCAAAACGGATAGATGAGTAAGAATCCAAAGATAGACCCAGAACACTGGGATAGAACAACAGTCAGGAAGCTAGGAAGTTGATGAGACGTCACTGGATTTCTTCTGAAAGATGTTCCTGAAGAGCAAAGCCTTTGTGGCTGAAGCCTATGGATGACACAGGTCATAAAAATTATTTTAGCATATGAAGGTATGGTTAGGAGTTTTATAAGTTAGTCATAAGACTCTCATGTCATCTTTCTGTCTTGTTTATAGCCACACATATTCCCAAGACACCATCCCCCTGATTACCAGCCGTACCCGCCTACTTGGTCCTTTATTTCATGACTGTTTTTTTGTTCATACTATGCTATTAAATTTTTCCCACTTAGTGGACCTTGAATTTTCAACACATTTTTTTTTTCAGTTCTCTTTTCTTCTTCAAACTACAGTACAAAAGTGACTTCTTAGGTACATTTCCAGGCCTAAGGCAGCTGGTATGGATAAAGTAGGTACCACTTGTCTTAGATTTCATCTCATTCTGGGAATGCAATGAATAATATAATAATGGTGTTTTATCCACCTTTGGGGTGGTGGTGTCTTCTTGTCCAGGCATTCAGTATGAGGTGAACTTCCTGGACAGAAAGTATATTTAAATCTGAATCTTAATCATTTAATAAGATCTTATGTATGTCATAGAGCCTTGTCAAGTGCTAACTTGATGAGCGAGGAAGTGGTTTTCTCTGGAAGTCATACCATGCAGAAGTCTCAGGTAAGCCAAAGCTTAAAGAAATACCAGGTCTTTGCAATTTTCTCAGAAATGCTAGAAGTACCTCAGAAGGTGTCTGCTTGACCTATAGCTATTCTAATTAACTGATGTGGAGCAATAATTTGATCTTTGGGTTTCCTACTCTTCATCTATGCATGGGCATAATAGTGTCTGTGATTCGATTGAGATAGTGGAATAGAATGATTCTATCACAGAAGGAACAAAGTATTTGGAACACAAAGTTATTTGGTATTTTAATCATTCCCCCTTCCCATGTCTGAGATTGATAATTACCTTCTCATTCATGGCTATAACTTCATGCCTTACTCAAGTTCTATGTTCCACAATATAGCTAAAGTCACTTTTCCTATATCTAGCACACCACTTCTCTGATTGGATAAGGACCCTGTTCACTGCCTTTCCACACTCCATGTGTACACAGTCCTTAAAACTATAACCCCCACCCCCACCCAGTCACTAATACCTAGAACTCATTTTTGAGAAGCTGTGGTTCACATGTACGTCTTAGTTCATTTACTGATATTCCAAATCTTCAGACCATCCTATTTCCCTGCTTTGGGAGATGGAATCTTACTTTCCTGATTACTTTCTGTGTCTGATGCCCTTAGACCTAATTAATTGTTTATTATTTGGATAAGACTACTGCTCCAAATTAAGTCTGTATCTATAGAAACTGATGCTTACATTTTGTTTAAAATACATTCATTAAAATATACTCAATCCCCTTAGGTGCAGAGGAACTCAATTTGTACTGCTTTATAGTTAGCTAAATATATAGCATTGGTCTATTTTTTAAAAAAAATATAAATAAATACTCCTTTACTTGAGGCCCATAGTCCAATTAAAAATGCTAAAATTGTTGATATATCAACATAAGGAATAGTATGTCATAAAAGAAACAAAAATATGAGAACAGTATTTCAAAATGGAGTAAAATCTTGGTGCAAGAAGCACTCACTATAAACAAGGAAGATAGCCAGAAGCCTTTTGATAATTGCTTGCAAAGAAGTAATGCCAATATTAATTTTTAATTGCAAATGGCAATTTTGGCAGATTAAAATGCCAGCAGAGCATGTTTTACCCTGGCCCAGTGGTGTGAAACATCAACTAGCCACAAACCAGTTATGCTGGATGATGTCCATGTTTACACTTTATTTTTCATTTTTCTCCAAGTGTTTAGAAGTGCATTAGTCAACATTTTATTTGGTCGCAACACGGGAGAAAGATTGGCCATGTAACTTCATTTTTTTTTTTTTTTTTTTGCAAGTCTCAGAGCTTCCTAGTGATCCTTTATCGTCTTTTACATGAGTTTGTCAGAAGAGTGAATTTCCTAAATGTTGGTTAATTCAGCAATTCTCAAGTTTGAAAATAATTTTTACTTTTCTATTAGGTGTATATATAGGTATATATATATAAGTGTATGCATAGTCTACACACATAGCTTACTCACAACATAAACACATACACTGCATTCATCATCAGTTTGCCTTTTCTGTTACTCCACTGAAAGTCAAACGAGCCCGTTGAATAAAAAAGAAGGAAAAAACCTTAAATTCATTCAGTTATTTAAGATTAGCTAGTAATTTTAAAGCTAATCAATTTTAACTGAACCTGAAGAGATAATGGCTTTTGTGAGCACAGTCACGTTGAGCATTATCCCCTTTATAATTCTTATGAGGCTATTTTAGGCCGTTTCCTCTTTGCTCCATGGCCGGATGATCTTTTCTTACTGTAATGTTACTGTTCATATGTCCTTGTCTGTAGCCATAGATTCAGTTTCTCGTGTAATTTATAGCCACAGAAAATAATGTGTTCAGTGCTGGTCATTCAACAAAGCAGATGTCATAGAAGTACACGGTCAAGTTCAAATTCAACCTGAGCTTTGTGCCTGCTGACTTGATAGCCATGAACAAGATGCTTTCAATACTAGTTTTCTTAATTTGTGAAATAGGAACAGGATATATTAAAATATAATAGTAGTGTTGTATGTGATATATATAATATTTAAAATAAGTGTAATTCCATTAGTGTGGTGCTTTTGAAACTGTTAATAAAATTAGGAATAATATGGGTGAAGAATTTCCACTCTAAAATTCTAGGAGTTTATAAATATTGGGCAGTTGTTGTATCAAATAGAACTAAGGCAGACAATAATGACCTCTCTATTATTTTTTTCCTTCTTCCCTTCCCCCATCCCTCTCATCCCCACCTCTTTCTCTCTGTCCCTTTCTTTCTTTCCTAATGGAGTCACCTAATGTAGTCTAGGTTGGCCTCCATGTCTCTGTTAAGCCCCAGCTAGCTCCTGAGTCCTGGGATTCCAAGTGTGTGCCAGCACATTCAGCTTTCATTAGCTTTCATTTCGGGCCAGAACTAGGAATGATGACTTGAAGGAGATCAGAAGCAGAGTTGATCAGCTTTGAAACTGCTATTGAACTAGATGCAGACTAGAAAATTGATGCAAGAAAAAAGAAAAATATGATGCTAGGGTGGAATGGTATTGATGCATTATCAAACACAGAAGATAAGGAGAGATAGATTGGTTATTTCTGGTAATTGGGTTGGGTGTAGATCAGGGCTTAGGTAGCACAAGATGAGGGATATAAGAGGTGATAAAAATGACTTTAAGTTTAGAGATACTGAGCTTTTGGTGCTGCTGTAATTTCTGATAATGTGTTTTCAGTAGTAGCTCAAAGATGCTGCTTTAAAATACTTGAGATAAAAATCACAAGGAAGGCAGTAAAGAGAAAGTTAGTAGGTCGTGATGGATAGTTAGATGATACCTGTAATTAAGGCTGGAAGAGGAAATAAGGGGTAGAATAGCAAGATGTAAAGGAAACAGACTAAACATTGGTAAGTAGCATTTAACTTAAAAATATCTACTGTATACTCCTAGTCATTAGGAATTTCTATATTCAAGAAGAATATCTATAATCTGGCAATAGAAACCCACATTTTCCTTCTAACTAAGAAGTTAATATATGGCCTTAAAAATACATGTTTATCATGGGAGAAGCTCTGATGTAGAATGATAAAATTATGTATGTGGGGATATTTTCAAATATAACAAAAAACAGTCAGAGATGTCAGAGGGATCTACCCACAGTCAGTCTAGGAGGATCAGACAGTGGTAACTCACACCTTTAATCCCAGCACAGGGAATATCCCAGGAGTGGTGACCTATGCCCTTAATCCAATCTGAGTTTGAGGTCGCTTTAGTTATAGAAGGAGTTCCAGGCTCCTAGGCAGGCAGTGGTGTGGCTATGCCTTAACTGAGAGAAGAGGGTATTTAGGGCAGGCATAGAAAGACAGAGCAGGCAGAAGAAGCCATGGTTCACACTTTTAGTCTCAGCACTTGGGAAGCAGAGGCAAGAGAATCTCTGTGAGTTCAAAGCCAGCCTGGTCTTCAAAGCAAGTTCCAGGACAGCCAGGACTTTAAAATATCCCCACATATGTAGGTCTATTTCAGTTCACCAAATGCATAGGGCACAGAAGTAGAATAGTAATGACTCATAAGGTCCCCATTTAAAATCTTCAGCATATGCTCATGAACTCAGAAGTTACTGTTATTACTGATGCAGATGTTAACAAGTAGAAGAAATGCAACTTGTTTGGAGGCTACAATTTGACAGTAATAAATACCAAATGGGTATTCAAGTATTCAGAAGAAAGCTAGGCCACTTCTTTAGGTTCAGACCCAGCAAGGAGTCAGAACAATGACAAGGATTACAACCTTCCCACTGAACTCAGACACTAAAGGTAACAGTTCTATTTTATTCACACACTGAGATGACCCTGCAGTTCTTCCAAAGGTAGAACAGTACCTTAGGAAAGACTCATCTAGTCATTGCATTTGTATGTTGAATTCTAGACTGCATTAGGCCCTCAGCTCGGTGTGACCATGCTCAGTAGTCTCTCATTCCCCTCTCTCTGAAGAATGTTCTCATCACCCTACTGAAAATGTAAGGGCAACTTTCATAGCATCTCTACCAAGAACGTTTCCCATGAATGGTTCCCAATCTCTTTGTATCCAATGTTGGACCTGTTAAGTTACTTCACAAATTCTTGTTTTTAAACTAGTTAGGTCATGCTGCTAATAGCCATTTTTCAGAACTCATGGATATGGAGCTCTAGGTTTAGGGCTGGAAGGAGATAATAGTAAGTTTATAGATGGCATTAGATGAAGTAACCTAAACAATTATACATAAGAATAGTCAAGAGAGTATCACTCTATGCTGAAGAAAAGATAATATCCTTTTAATCAAAGGATAACATAATTCACAATGTTATCATAGAAATCATAGAATTTTTCCTTCCATAAAAGAAAAAAGCTAATACTTGACTCTTCTTCCTCCTCCTCCTTCTGCTGTTTCATTGATGGTACCAATTCTGTGTCAATGCTGTAGTCTTAATATAGATCCAAAGCATGCCATAGGATATTTTAAAGACTGCTTTACATTCATCTATTGTGCCCTACCACATTTGCTTCAAGGGCCACATGTGAAGCCAGCAAGTCTGTTTCTCCACAGTAACATCTGGCAGTACAGAAGACATGTAGCTCGACCAAGGATCAACCAGAGCCCTCCATCTGTGAACATGGAGAAGGGAGAATAGGGAGATTTCAGAGGAAGAACTGGAGCTCTTTTCTCTTAGCTGCCCACAAGCAAAGGAAATGAAAGAATCAACGTTCTCATGATTCCAAACACGTATGGCCATTGCCAGGAGTAGTTACTTATTTGGTGTTACACAGAGATGGGGCGTACAGGTGGCTTATTGGAGCTTTGGGGAGGGTTGCCGTTTGACAGTGAAGATGTATTAAGTGAGGAGATAGTGAAGGTACTCCACAAGGTGTGCAGGGAGAGAAAACTGGCATTTCAGTACATGATAGGATAGGGGAGAAGCCATCGCCGTGCAGCACTACTCATGGGAGGGCAAGTCCCAAACAACTGAAGACTGTTGAAGTATCACAAAGAAGAAAAATAACAGTGTGCATGTAAAGCTATAAAAAGGGGCAGTGAAGTAGAAAGTTAGAATAAATGAAAGGGGCCAGAAACCAGGGACAAGTCAGACATCTAGGAGCTAATAGCTTCTGCAGCACCATGCTTTAGGGGGACATCCAGTTTCACAGTGAACACACTCACTGTCCTGGACACAGCAATTAGCATTTCCAATAATATCTGAGGGTAAGGAGTCTCCTGAAGCTTAATGTGTAACTAGGAAGCAAACCTCAGGGAAGAGCAATGTAGAAATTTCCTTGGCAGTAGGAAAATCGGATGGGAACATAGGTTCACAATCGGCAAGGGAGAAGCTCCTAAGTGCCAAGCATTCTAAAGAGCTTGAGATAAGGCACCAGACACTGTTGCAGGGGTGACAGAGAGGAGATAGATTGGGCCCTGAAACGGACAGCTGAAGAGGTGAAGAGAGAAAGAACAGGAGAATGGTACATAGGGAGGCAGCAGGGCAAATCTATACCTTGAATTTCTCTAAGCAGTGCTAGATCTGTCCAAATATACAGTAAACTATATGCAAAGTCTGTCCAAAAAAGGGAAATTGGAGTAATTGAAATGAACAAGATAGATAGATAGAGAACTGAAATTTTGATTAATACACATTTGTGAATAAAAGAATTAAAACTAATTTACTAAAAATTAAAAAGCTGGGCATAGCAGAGTTGGAAGCTGTGGCAAGGCATTCTGGGTAATGAATAACTCTCTCATGTGTGTCTGTATATACACACAATTATGATTTAATAACATTGAGTTCATAATCAATACTATTGAAGCTTAAAGTACCTTATGTACTTTCTCCCTAAGGCACATCACAACTCCTGTGGATTTAAGAACATTTGGTAGTCCTTTAGGCTTATTCAACATTCACTGGGAACATGTGCAGCAGGAGAATTTAATTGTGGGCTGTTCCTCACGTACCTACAGATGACATTTAAAAATATATCTTATTGGGTCTGTGGACTGTAAATGAATATTCAAATATTGAATCTGTGATACTGAGGATTGGCAATGCATACATATATATGGTGTGTGTTTCTGTTCTATAATACATTTAAAAATTGTGTTCACCACAAATACCTTTTTATTCCCGGTATCCTGTCCTTCTGTCTTCTACCATCTTCCTTTCCCATTTTCAGAAGAAGCTCTGTGCATTTTCTAGGAGGTGCTAGGGACAAAGTTTTATTTAACCCAAACCGACTACAGTGATTCCCCACCGGAATTCTTGGAAACTTAGTTTGTATAATTTTGCAGATGAAGAATGTTTTAGAATGACTAGCCCCATGTCTCTGAGAACATGAGTTCGCGGAGTAGATAACTTCTACCACATCACATTTTTTTGGGCAGTTCAGGTCTATAGTACTCTTGTTTAAGCTCTCCTAACAGGTTGTCTGAGTTAAAGCAATAAATTGGAAAGAAGCAACATCACCAATTCTGTAACTATGAATGGAGCATGGACCATCGTCTGGGGTTCTCTCTGGGTATATCTCCTGTATCTGGGCTTGCTGCTTTGGCTCCATAGTAACAGATGAGTGGTTAGCTTCCTAGATTGGTCCCCACTGACTTCATGATAGGTCCCAGCAAGAGCTGTTGGCCACCATCTTACCCAGGATAGTCATAATCAAAAGCATCCATTTCTGGCTCAGCATGATTGGTTTCCTGGAATATTTTTGAAAATTTAACATTTTCAATATGTTATTTCAGCAAAGGAGAGTTTTAACTATGTATCATATTTCCTTCCTGCATGTATAACAGTGCTATTTTCTTTTATTGAAAGAAAACCTGAAGAGACAGTGGCTTCTCTAAATTTCTGGCTTCTCTAAATTTCTCCCATGCACGCTACCCCATTTAATGCAGAGGTTCCTATTTTCTTCCTGATAACTTCTGTGATATGATATAGCCTTGATTTAAAAAAAAAAAAAAAAGCCAAAACAGCTAAGGCTAAGCTGACAGTGTATGAAGAAGAGATGTAAGACAAGCAAGTCCATATTTAATTTTGGACTAACATTAGTGTATACATTAGTATCTTCCATAGACTATTATATAGTTTGGTGTGTTGTGTACTTGGATTTCAGACAGCAGTGTACAGCCCTTCTTAAATATCGAGAACACTGTCTTTTACATATGTTGTATGTATGTACACACATATAATCAAAATGTGTGAAAACACTCCTTCATTTGAAAACATAAACAAGGTTTGTGTGAATAGCTTCAGCAACAAATGGCCAATTTATTTTAAGAGTAAGTTTCATAAATATATTTACCTACAAAATAAAAATAGTAAAAGTTCTAAAACGTTTATTTCCTTCACTAAATATGACAGTTGTGTTCAGGTGAAACAGCTTTTAGTTGTTTGTGACCTCATGCCAGAAGAACCAGAGGGGTTTGGGGAAAGGTATGTGTACGTCTGTGAGTATATACCGTTGTTTCTGTACACGATTATCCAGGAAGAGACCTTTTATGATCAGAAGCTGTGCATAGATGGCAAATCTAGATTTGATAGAACTTGGGATGTCATCTGGCTAAGACAGAGGTCTCCGAGATGGGTGTGATGTTTGTTAGTTAGATGTTAGTGGCATTATTTCACAAAGGCAAGTGCACACCCTAGGAAGGTCATCCTCAGTATACACCATCATCATCCATCCATGTCTTTGAGTGTTAAGATACAAGCCACTATTCCTTTCACCATATTAGAAGAGGTTCATTTTACTAACTAACCCTACAAGCCATCAAAGTCAGAATCATCAAAGCTATAATAATGACCTTGCTTTCTTCTCCTATAGAAAAAAAATATAAGCAGAACAAAACCATCAACAGAAGCTGTCTTGGTAAAGATCAGCACAGAAAAACAGAGCTGTAGTCAAATTCTGCAGATCTAGAGGCCACATGCAACCATTTTAATGGGAACTCATGTTGTTGTAGTGGGTTCTCGGGTCCCGGGCAGCCAGAGATCCGGAGACCCACAGACCTGCCGCCCGGGACCACTTAGTCGCCCACTGCCGCCCGGGTCCCCAGAAACGACTCAGATGCTTCTATTAACTTTATGCTGTTTGGCCTATGGCTCAGGCACATTGCTAGCTAGCTCTTATATCTTAAATCAACCCTTTTCTATTAATCTGTTGGCCACGTGGCCCGTAGCTCACCCGTGCTCCTTACATGTTGCTCCTTGGGTGGCTGGCTGGATCTGCTTCTGACTCCGCCCTGCTTCTCCTACCTAAACTCTGAATTCTCCTCCCACTTCTTCTATGGTGCCTGCCATGACCCAAAACAGCTCCTTTATTTAAAGATTGAGATTTACAGCATACATAAACGCATTCTCACATCAAACTCATATAATAATAATTCACATTTATTATTGTATTGCCTATGATGTTCTCATGCTACAAGCACATAATTGAATACCTCCAACAGTCATCTCAAGTCCAAAATGCTGAAAATGTTTGCTATCTTGGCTAGTGTTTTCTGTTATGTGTCCTTACCCTGTAGGCAGGGGACTATGGAGACACGCCTGTGAGACAGTTATCCCTAGGGTTGAAGTAGAAAGGATAGAGTTTGGAGTGAGTGAGAATGTGGGGCGTGTGGTAAGGAACAAGCAAGTGTGAAGTAAGTAGTAAAGAGAGTCAAGAAATGGAGGTTAGAACTAACTTAGAATCAAAAGAAAAATAGAAAGACAATGCCTAAGATAAGTGAGAGAGAGTGGGGATGGGGGTCCAACCTGAACCTCAGAGACTCACCAGTGTCATTACCAAGCTTTTTGATTTGCTGGCAGCTGAGTATCCCACAGGTGTGCTTACAAGCCCCCCTCTCCAGCTATAGGAAGCAAGCAGCTCTTTGTGAAAAGTAAGGAATGCAAATTTATGTGTCCACAGTGTGGCAAATTTATTCTCTTTATTTCTAAGTTCCCATGAGAATATTTCTCTGTCATTAGATTTTAGTATTTATAGTAAGCATTAAAAAAGAAAAATATGGATAAAATGACATTCAATGTAGTAGACAGGATGGTACAATAGCAAACTTAAATGGAATATTGGTTACCACTATGTCACACTTTATGTAATTAATTGTCATTGAAACTATTTCATTTATTCACTCAGCAAATATTGAAGACCTACTAAGTATATGAACATGAGAATGTACATATGACAAAACCCACACTCAGGGAACATAAGCAGGTTGAGACATGTACATCTACCATCCAGAGAAAACTGTGACAGCTGAACTAGATGGAGATTGAAAACAGACATGGTGAAAGTGTAATGGTAGCCACATGGACACCATGTTGTAGAGGTTGACTCTTTTACTTTGGAAAAGTTATAGTTCTATTTATGAGAAAAAAGGGTTTCTTTACATCATTGTTGGTGGGAGGGGGCTGTGGGGTTTCATGCAGACAGCACATGAGAACTACTTTGAATACCCACATCATTGCTAATAGAACAAAGTTCACGAAGAAAATAACAGATAAACAATAGATAGCGTCATGCAGCAAATGCCATGTAATGGAGAGATAGATAAATGAGAGCTACTTAATAAACATCAATACCCTGAAACTTAATGTTGAGTCAAAACTAAGTACAGGCATGCCCAACACGCGATTGCAACCTTAGGTCTCAGGAAGCTGCCGAGAAACTTTAGGGTATAGTGCTAGTCTAGACTGTATAACAACAAATCTTGCCCTTAACAAAAAAGAGGGAAAATATGGAATGAATTTTTACAGTGTGAAAGAGACTATACAGTATACGAACCAATGAAACCAGTATTCATGGATTACTTAGCATGTGTGTGTTTGTAAAACACTTAAAATTTAGAGTTGGCAATTGATATCTATACATATATCTTTGGGTGATGGAATTGGGAAAGAAAATGTAATGCTTTAAATTGAGTCTTAATGTAATAATTTTTTATAAATAAAATTAACTTAAGTCTGAGAAAATACAAAAATGAGTGTTTATATGTGTGGAGGCATTTTATGTTTCTCAGACACTTTATCTTTTGAATATCTCTAAAAGGGAAGGGGGATCAAAGGCAAAGTATGCTTGTTTAGAGAATCCCCAAAAGGGAAGTTTTGTTTTTTTTTTTTGTTTTTGTTTTTTTTTTGTTTTTTTTTTTTGTTTTTTTTTTTTTTCCTGAACTAACCTTCCAGACTTATAATATTAAGACCCAATTTTATTTCTGAGCATCCCATGTTTTTAGTATATGCTGAATCATATTAGTTACATGAGAAAAATGAGTTTTTAAATATAGTCAAGACATGACTTTCTCTGAGCAAATTGAGATTTTAATAAAATTAAGGCATGGCTTTCTTTGGCCAGACTAATGAATGGTACTTAGAAAGCACTGACCTTGTCCTGCTTACAGATGGGCAGAAGCAGAGCAGTGGTGAAAATGAGTGTTATATTAGTCATGAAAACTTAGTATGGATTAAGGGCTAAGTTTCCAAATATTTTGCTCATAGCATTTTGCAAAATGTCATGCAAAGTAAAACAAAATTTTTAACTATGCCCTTAAACACACACACACACACACACACACACACACACACACATACGTGAACATACACATGATTGTATACATTTCTAAGAGCTCATAATATGAGGTCCAACAGCATTAGTTTAGAACTTCACAAATAAAACATATTGTTTTAGGGCAGAAGTTCTCAACCTGTGGGTCAATACTCCTAAGGATCGAATGACCAACTTTTATAGGGGTCACCTAAAACCATTGGAAAACACAGATTTTTATATTATGATTCAAAAAAGTAGCAAAATTATAGTTATGGAGTAACAATAAAAGTATCTTTATTGTTGGGGGTCACTGCAACATGAGGAACTATATTTATTATAGGACCAGAGCCTTAGGAAGGTTGAAATCCACTGCCTTAAGGCAGTTGTTTAAATCCCCAGTGGAGACAGCTACTGGAGTAGTATCTGTGAATATATTCAGTTATGGGTGCTGCAGAATTAGTGAAGGGTTTGTGTGACTCGAGGAATCTATACGTTTGTTAATTTAAATATTGTTTATAAACATGAATCTTGGAACATAAATGACCAAATTATACAGTCAGCTCTTGACCTGGTTATTTCTTCTTTCAATGTTTCTTCCATGTTTAAGAAGTAAAACTGGGCACAGAAAATCCAACAACCTGTTACCTATGTGTTGTAATTTAGGATTGTGTGATTTACCTGAAGCATTTTATGTGGTGAAAAAGTAGAAAGAAACCTAGCCAGATGACAAGTAAGTTCTTGGCATTAAATCCTGACCACCAGTGCAGACGATGACTAAGGAATTCAATTTTAGTGTTAGGTCACAAATACTGTGAACTTCTTATTCACAGAGAGGCAAGTAGACATGAGCTCCTAGGACTTTGTTTCACTGAGTGAGTAAATACTGCATTGATGGACATCCAGGTACAGATAATACAGCCCCTTTGCAAATGCTGTGATTTTTCTCCTGACTATTATATATATTTGTTTGAGACTTAAGTGGTCACTGCCTTTTTTAAATACTAAACTCCATTTTCAGTTATCTCTCAGACATATGAGCAAATATAGATTTTTGGTTTAATCAGACAATTAAAATATACTTATGTGAAATAGAAAATGAGATTGTTTATCTTGACTTCTTTTTGTCATCCAATCTGCATTCTATCGTTCAACCTGTAATTGACAATCTAATAATTTACTTTAAACATTTCTGCTCTGGCCAATTAGCATATGTATATAAAGATGGTAACTCATGGATAACTATTTTTAATACAATCAACATAAACATGTCTAATATTAACACAGATTTGAAAACCCTGCCTAGTCAAGTGAAGCGCAAAGAACATGCTGTAGGACTTTGAAATGTGCTTTTCAAGCTGCCTTTCAGATCAGGCCCATATTTCTATAGCTGTGTAAAAGGCAGGGAAAAGAAATTCCAGAATATTTTCAAACTGGCTCAAGCATTTTAACACTTTGTTGTTTTCTCCCCAAGGGCACTGAATGAATGCAGTTACCTCTGGGGAAAAGTCCATTTTAAAGAGAAAATACTTAACATTCTTACCTTTGAAAAAGAAAAGAAGTTAGAGGAGCAGGTCTCTGTCCTCATGCCCTGTTGTCCCTCTGTATATTCTAAAAATGAGTTCCAGAAATCCCACATAGAACTAAATAGTATTGTCATATTCCATAGTGTTTGTACTTAACCTACCCACATCCTGAGGTGTACCTTAATTCAGCATTACATTACTTATAATATTAAAAAATTGTCAATTAATACAGTTGTTCTGTTGTATTAACTAAAATCTAATGACTATGAGGAGACCACATATTTAGTGCAGACACAATCTCTTTTCCCACATTTCAATACTGAAATGTATTGAATTCATCAGACATGTGAAAACCACATGTGGAGGACAGGTTATATCTCCTTTCCTTAAAAAAGAATTCATTCTACAGGTACATGGTGGCCATGAGTGAAGATGAAGCCACTCTTTCATGAGATCTCGTAGTTTCAATCACAAGGAAGAAACACTGGCACACACACCATGTGGCGTGGTGATGTGGGAATGCCTTTCTGTACACTGTGAATATCAATCTTTAAATAAAGGAGCTGTTCTGACCCATGACAGGCACCATAGAAGAAGTAGGAGGAGGAATCAGAATAGGTAGGAGGAGAAGGGTGGAGTCAGAGAGAGATCGAGCCAGAAGCCCAAAGGAGCAACATGTAAGGAGCACAGGTGAGCCACGGGCCACGTGGCAGACAGATTAATAAAAATGGGTTGATTTAAGATGTAAGAGCTAGCTAGCAATGTGCCCGAGCCATAGGCCAAACAGCATGAACTTAATATAAGTGTCTGAGTCATTTCTAGGGGCCTGAACAGCGGCGGCGGGCTACTGAGGGGTCTCAGCGGCAGGTCTGTAGGTCTGGGTCTCTGGCTGCCTGTGACCAAGAAACCCCAATACAACAGTGTGGCCTTAGAGATGCTACACAAATGAGAGATGTATAGGAAGCAGTTCCATGGAACATGGTTGAAGACAACAGACAGCCAAATTGAGCGCTCATGAGGTCAAGAAGACCTAAAACACAGACCAGAGGCCAAAGAGAGACCTAACTTATCAAATATGCTTGTGAGTTACAAATTTACTTTTGTACAGAGGTGAGGGGAGTCTGGAGATTTCTGCTTTCTTGATATTATTCTCATACCTGTTCACATATTCTACATAGCTGCCTGTAGTGGATTTATGATGTTACATTGTATATAATTGTCCTGCCTATGGGTTTAATAAAACGTGCTGATTGGCCAAAGGCAGAAGGAAGTGTGGGCGGAGCTACCAGACTAAGAAAATTCTAGGAACAGGAAGAACAGAGCAGAATGCCAGAGAGAAGCCAGAAGAAGCAGGGGACAATTATGCTGCTCTGAGAAAAGGTACCGAGCCCAGGATAATAATCATGGGTTAGTTTAAGGGTAAAGAGTTAGCAATTTATATGCCTGGCCTTAGGCCTATCAGCCTAAAATTAATGTAAGCATCTGTGTGTCTCTGTGGGTCTGTGGATCTGAGGGTCTAAACCTTGAGGCTAGGGCCAAAAAGTCCGGGCCAGAATCGTCTTACTACAGCTGCCACATAATGCACTGTAATTACTCCATTAAATTTTAATCTGTGTTATAAAAATCTCCACGAGAGGAAATACTTCATTCATCTCTGTTCTCCACCACCTAACACAAGACCAATGTGCTGGGTACAAAATCAATGCTCTTTTTGGTTGAACAGAGTGAATTTAAGGATGGATAAAGAGATAGGTGACGAGATACTTGGACAGATTCCACAGAGTGATAGATAGATCTTCTGTATTTAAAAAGTCCTACACTTGGCCTATGACTGCTTCAGTGGAAAAACCAACATAGGAAGAAAAATGCCATACACAGGGTGTGGTAGAATGTAAAAATATTTTTACTAGAAATACACTTGGACTTTATTATACATTGGAAATTATTTCCACCTATGTGTGGACCTTCCAAAACTTCACATTCATGCACACACTAATATACTTGTTAAATTGTTGGACTAAGTCTTGTTGGCTTTAGAAGTCTATTCTTTCGTTAAGTTGACAGTTTTTAACTAGCGATGAAAGTTTTCCAATTAAAACACTAATGTTGCAATGTGTACCTCAATTATGTGAAAGTAAACTGCCTATTTCACTGGAAAAAGTCTAAATTCGGTTAACCCCTTTAAAGTGGTATTACATATCAAAGAGTACACCTTCAAACTACCAATGGAGGAAAAATAAAACCGCTCTGGAGATGCAAGCAGACTGAGCAGACAGCTGGAATTTTGGGGAAATGTCTGTGGCATTTGAGTTTATTTTTAAGGGAAAGTAAAAATTTTCCATTAAATTTTATAATGCAATAACATTAAAAAAAAACTTACACTCAATAAGCACATTTATAATGCTGATGTAAAACTAAAATTATATTTTATTCATGAATTACAGATTTCGTTTTTTAGTGGGATAAACAACATTTTATAAGTATATTTCCTTCACCACCTTCTCCTTTCCTCAATGTACATACTCACACTCATATCTTTATTTTTCACGATGCCCCATGCGTAAAAAATAACACACTGACTATGAATTAAACACACTAGATAATCTCTGGCAAACTAAAAGGAACCTAAAAGTTCTATAAGGCACAGGTAATTTTGAAAGTCCTAGAGAGGGAAGCGGTGTGGGGCAGCTCTGCAGCCTCTTGCCTTTTTTAGTTAGATGTTTCTAAAGGTGAAGGAGTTTTAATTACATGCTTTTTTAGAAGAGCGGAATATTAATTCCTCTGAATCATTCTCTCCAACTCTGAGTTTCACTCTCTTGTCTCTCTCTTTCCCCCACTTTCTTGCCCTTCACAGAGAGCCAGTTGTCTTGGTGATAGTCTCCTGGGTTAGGGGATGCTTAAATTGGATACCAGCCCCCCTTGTCCTATCCCTGCCTTAGACAACTTGCCTTTCCCTGGATCTTTCAGACTTACTGATATAGTATTACAGTCCACCTCACCTTTCAAGGTTTTCCACTGCCAGGGACTTTGAAGGTGGCAGCCACATTGCTATTATGCAATGTGCTGTGTTCCTGTGTGGTTTTAACCCTGGAGGAGTAAAAAAATCAGTCCAAGATAAATATATATATTTATATAATTTAGCCTCATGAGTGTCATGAGTTACTGGGTATCATTCTGAACCAGGGACTGGAGTGATGACCCAGCTGGTGAGGGTGTTTGTTGCCCAGCTTGGTGGCTTAAGTTCTAGCGCCTACAATTGTAATTTTCTTAAGGAGAAAACCTCAGGTGTTACTTTCCTCATTTAAGCGGACCGAGGATTCTGTGCAGATAGAAATGGTTTAAGCGATACCTTCTGTATTTCCCCCCCCCCCAGTGTTGATCACAGCATTCAGATACGTTCTCAATTTGAGCTGTTGTTTTTATTCACAGTCACAGGTATCCCTAGAAATGGGAACCACAGAAGCAGTTTCTTGTTGTAGTTTGTCTGCTCCTCTACAGTGGCTCTAACTTTTTGAAAAGGAGAGATGTGCCCCTTGGGTTTTCATTTCTGTGCTTCAGCTGCCACGTTCTCTGAATCTTCCATATCTTAGTCTGTGTGGTGTTTCGTAACCAACCTGCAGGCTGTCAGGATCAGTGAAGCAAGCCCTTTCCTGCTTGTCTTAGAAATACTGGATGATGCCCTCACCCCATTCCACTTTGTCATTACTATTTTTTGCCTATAAGGATCATTTTTTTTAAGTAGGCTTTTCTTGACCGGCTACAATTTTCACCACTTACAATTTTACCTTCATTTATAAGTGTAAAATTTATGTCATAAATCATGAATTTTCTCTCATTATTACTCAGAGAGGAGGGACTAGACAGTGACATCCAAAAATGGGAACCAAATAATGTCCATTTCTATTTTTTTAAACATATATTGGTGACATAACAACTGAATTATTTTACAGTTATTACAAATCATTTAGTAAAAATAATTATTTGAAAGTATTTTACTGTCGGCAGCCCTGAATATATGCTAGCCAATATAGCATTTCATTTTGAAAGTGAAAATACCTAAAAAATTATATTCATATTGATAATGTACACACAAAACAGTATATTCTCTCACTAGACATTCTGATTTATCAAATTAGTTATATTTTAAATCTTCTCCAAAGCATCTATTTCTAGATATTTCTAACAGAAATCGTCCTAGGGAAAATCAAAGTATAGATACCATATACTTAATTCTGTGGTAAAAGCATAAACTTGAACATGACATAATTTCATATACAATTGTATATCCTTACAGTCAATAAATATTCAGAAGACACTTCTCACTTATAGAGTAAAAATAATTGCATCATCTGCATATCAAGACACTTTGAAACTTAATACAGATACCTCATATAGAATTTAGTGCAATTTCCAGCATGTGACACACATTTAGTGAACATGTCTTATTGTGTCTGGGGTCATGCTATGAGTGTAGTGCAGGACAAAGATCTCATGACATTTAAGTATTTAAATTAATCTCGGGCCTGACTGAATCTATGTGTGCACAGGAACCCACATAGGCCCGAAGAGGGGTTTGCATTTCATGGGACTGGAGCTGCAGACAGTTGTGGGAGATGAGAATTGAACCTCTATCCTCTGCAAGAGCAGCTTGTGTTTTTAACCCTGTAACCACTTCTTCAGCCTCAAGAACAATTAATATTTGAAAGATGTAAATAATGAAAAGAACTGAGGATGACTTAGTAGCATCTAAGATAATTGAATGTAAGAATAGAAATAAAAGAAAGTTGGGGTTCGAGTTTAGACGTTCAGGAAGGCCGTACTAATTTGTGCTTGGGTTATTCTAAATTTGAAGTGACGGACAGTTATTACTAGCGTTGTGCCCTAGCTATCTTATGGACTGAAGTCGAACTTCTATGTTGTCTACTTTTCAGAAGAATTTTATTGTGGGCCAACTATGTTCCAGATATAATGCACAGGCAATAAAACAAGGAGGGTGTAAGTAAATCATCCAGCCAGCTCCCTGAGGGCAATTTAAGCATAAGGAAACAATATATGATAATTGAAAAGTTAGGAAAAGAAAGATATCTCCAAGGCAGTGACATAGGGGGCTTCAATAATGCCAAGAAGAGGCTGCGTTGGGCAAAATGAAAATGCCAAATAATTGGAGGTGTTGAGGAAAAATGCTTTTATAGGAGCTGCATGTGCGTTTTAGAGATTAGAATCCTTCATGTAGCACAGATAGCAACAGATTATTTGCTGCTTATATTTATTTATCTGTCACTGGTCTTCATCACAATCTTTATATAAGCCTACTTTTCTAGCATGTTTTTTTTTTTATTTTCATAAAAGGTATAGAAGTAATGATTCAATGACTAATGTAAATATAATTTTCCCCAAACACTAATTAGACATGCTTGAGTATTTAAAAAAAAAATGCTTAGTTATGCAAGTTTTTCCACATTTCTAGCAAGTCAGACACATTTTTGAGAAGCAATGCTGACTTTCTCTTGGTTCTTTTTGTTATATTTAGTAGACAGGATCTGTTTTAATTTTAAGGAAAAGAAAACTTGGTTCTTTCTTTGGTGTCTTTCTGTGAACTAAAAGGAGAATATGGTGAAAATGCCTACACATAAATTGTGATGTGCTTTCAAACATTACAACTCAAAATTTAGCCTCCCACAGTGACCTCAGATGCCACTAGATTTACTTCAAATACACAATTAGGTCTTAACTATTGTTTTCTTTCTTTTTTTTTACTTTGTTAAATGTGGGGTTCTGAAACCACATTTACAATCCTCAAGTACAAGTACAAAATTATGTAAACAGCAGCAACGGCCTGATAACACTATGAGACAATTCTAAAGGTTTGTGGAGTTTCTTCAGAGAAAGAGATGTGAATGTGACTGAGAGAGCAAGGAAAGACTTGTGGAGAAAGTAGAATCATGGAGGATTGAAGCGTGGGAATGAGGAATGGAGCTTTGCCATCTTGCTGCTCTGAGCAGCAGGGAGCATGAGCTGAACAGATATAAGGTTAGTTATACAGCTAGTAAGAAATTATCTTCCTAACTGGAAAAAGTCAAGATATTAGGACAAGTAGTAAATAGCAAATGCATGGCCTGTGTATGCTGTGCGGAAACAAAATCTGATTGCTTCAGAGGGAAATAAAGAACCATTGATTGGTTTCGGTAGGGTAACCATAATTTAGACTATTGAGATGCAACCGTGCATCATTCTAGAATGATGACAAATTGGAATTGCAGATATGGCTATGGACCGACTGTCCTGGCCAGTAGTTAACAAAGTAAATCAAGATGAAACAAAGGATTTATATGTCTTCCAAAAATGCAAATGTCTGGAAATGTTTCACATAGTCAGAGCTCACGACTGTGTTTCACATCTCCATATTTTTCCTACTGATAACTGGCAAATGGAGCTGTAGTGTGATTTGGCACTGGCAATCTCAGATGGAGAGATTTGCTTTTGTTGTGTATTCATGGTGTCTGCTCAGATTTGTCTGGCTATCAGAATGGCTGCAACTTTGACTCTCATCTTGGAGAGGGACACAGTCAAATTTTATTGGAGACAGAGGAGCATGTCATGATGTCATGAACTGGTTACTATAGGAATTCCTAAGTGCTCTGGGAAGGCAACTCTACCCTCATTCATTGCTCCTTGCATGTCGACTTATCACTCTCTGGATTTAGTCCTCAAGGGCATCCCTGCTTGGTGTTCTGTAGGAGCAACATGTATGTTTAAGAGTGTGTGATGAGAATAATTTGCTACTCACTAAACAGAAAGGCTCTCTGAACAGAATATATTGCAGTTACTCTTTGTGTTCTGTTAATCTATGATATTGTTCTAATAGTTATTGCTCTTAATTATAATGAGCTAAATAATCATGAAACAAAAATTGTCAATTGAAGTTTTTTTTTTTGTTTGATCTAATAATAACTAGATTTAGGATTCTATGTATGGATCTAATAAATATCCATAGATCAAACTTTCTTAGATTATATTTTAGGAAGATTTTGCAGCACATAAATGTACATGCACCATAGACCTCATCTCTCAGACACACTATTTGGTTTGAACCTTACCATTTCTACCCACCAACATATTTAGGATGCACTTGACTATGTTACTAGGTGTGGTTATGGTTGTTAATGTTTAAGAGACCAACAATTTTTACAGTTCTTTTCTTAATTTCTTCTCAAATCTAGCTCTTGATTAGCTCACCTAGTTAGTAAATGAGGTCTTTTTTTCTGTTAAAATAGAGAAGCATTATAATTTTTTTCAGACAAAATATGTCATTTTTAGTAATTCTAAGGAATCTGGTATTTCCCCCATGGACTGTTTAGGCCTAAGGGAAGAAACAAGGCCTAGTTGGTTTCAGTGGTTGCTGGGAGACCCTCGGGAAATTTCAAGGTGTTGCTGAACTTTAAAAAATATTTTCTTCACATTAAAGCCTTGCACACAGCAACTCATAGCTTAATCCATACCTCAGCATTCCACTTTTCTATAATCAGTTATGTATACTTCTTATAATGTTACCATTTTAATGCCTCTTATAAAGCAGTATTAATGTATTGATACTCACAAATTTATCCCATTTCTGTTGGGAATGCCCGTAGAATTTATACAAGTCAATCACATTAAAGTGTAAGTGGCCACCAAAATTTTCCCCGAGTTTGTATTTTAATTCATCACTTAGATTCAAATGAATCACAGCTGTGATTTCTGTACTCTGGGCAAGAGCAGACCTACAAGTCTGATTGGCAGCAGGAAGCTTTCTTGGAAGTTTCCAAATCCTTTCTTTCTGTGCTCAGAAACGATCGAGTTACAGACAACATTTTCAAAATCCTGTTTGGAAAGAACAAATGTCCATGGACGGCCCTTTTGAAAGTAAAGTTTGTTCTAAAGATAAGATACATTTATTTTTGCCAGTTTAAATGGTAGATTCTGCAGTTGAAGACAGTCCTATTTCAAAAATAAAAATATGAAGAACAGGCTTGAGGGCTGAGTATGGGGAGAAATGTCATAAGCGAGTGGATGCCATTGTTTTCTCCTCTTCTAGCATGCTGTATATTCCATATATTCCATATATTCCATATATTCCATATATTCCATATATTCCATATATTCCATATATGCCATATATATATTCCTATATATTCCGTAGTCTTGGTCATGTGAATTTTTCCATTGGAATATCACCTCCTTTCAAATAAAACCCATCCAGGGAGTCCTTACACCCTTGATTACTGATTTCTCACTTCCCCAGTACCTGAGAAGGTGTATGGTAGAACATGCACACATTTTTCCCTTTAAAGGTTTGCCTCCGTTAGCTTATTTCTCCAGGCTCAGATTTTGTCTTCTTAATTATTAATTTTTTCCTTTATTTTTTTTTTCTGTGTGGGTGTTTTCCTGCAGGCGTCTGTGTATTACATACATGCAGTACCTGCATCAGGTCAGAGAGGGAATTTGATCTCCTCAAACTGAAATTTCAGGCAGTTGTGAGCTTCCCTGTAGGTGCTGGGAATTGAAACTCAGGTCCTTTCAAGAATCCCCAGTGCTCTTTCATGCCCTGTCTTCCCATTCTTTCCTCTCTGTCAAATGACCGGTTGATTAAAGAATCAACAAAGGCTGTTGGTAGAGTTAGCTATGTGCCTATTTGAAGAGCTACAGAAATTATTTTTATCTTTGACTCATACAGCTAAGCAATGAATAGTGTGTCCTGTTTCAACAGTTGAGGTCTGTAAACTGAACTGCTCTCCTTCCTGAGTGTAGGCCACTTCCTGTATTACTGATATGTATCACACTGAACGAACAGTTCTTAAAACTGCTTATAGGAGTCTGTGGCTTCATTGAAATATATACACTTCTAAGTGTGATAAATACTCAGCACCTACTCAGATAGTTCAGGGGTTTAAGAAACCACGTTTGGAGGATTCTCCGTTAACTTTAAGGTTAAATGTACATTGTGAGTAGCTTCCTTTAAAATTGCCATCTCATATTGGAGCTTCATTTATACAACGTAATTTAATCAAGAGCAACTCTCC
Source organism: Phyllotis vaccarum (assembly GCA_033318265.1). NCBI lineage: Eukaryota > Metazoa > Chordata > Mammalia > Rodentia > Cricetidae > Phyllotis > Phyllotis vaccarum. The sequence goes on from JARWLC010000008.1 coordinate 55,659,341, forward strand.
TTTTAAATATCAGTCAGAATTCTTTTCCTAGTTAGTCAAGGACTGTTTGGAAATCTCCAAGGATTTTCTTGTTGCTTTGAGACAGGGTCTTACTGTGTAGCCCTGACCTTTCTGGAACTCATTACTGGAAACCAAGCTGGGCTTTGTACTCAGAGTTCTGACTACGTTAGTTCCCAGTACTTATATCGAAGGTGTGCTCCACCATATCCAGCCTCCAAGGATTTTTGATTACTCTCTTTTTGAATGTGTGCAAACCTACTTTCCTCCTTTCATCTGCACCTATGCAATGCTCTCCATCTTAAGTATTTTGCCTATCCAAACTTCATGCTCCCTGGCACTCCCAAACATAAAAATCTTAAGGAATTAAAAGCAGGAAAATAAATATTTCTATCTCAGTGTATCTCTGCTGCTATAACAAAGTACCACAGGCTGAATCATTTAAAAATATCGAAATATTTCTCTCCCATTCTGAAAGTTAGGGAATCACTCTGTAATGCAGATCCCCTAAAATAGGATTAGTGCTGGAGAGTCAGTTCACTGATAGGGTATTTGATCAGCATGTTCAAGGCCCTGAAAAAAATTCACAGCAGCAAAATGAAAATGATGGAACCAATGTCCTTGAAGAAGTGGCCAGCAAGGAGTGATAACTTGGTATAGGCCCCACTTCCCTTAGTATTATCAAATCATCAACACAAGAATTCTAGAGGAAAACTTAGGACATCTTCTGTGAGAAAGTTCAATTTTGAATTATCAGTCCCCTTCCTTACCAATACTGTATCCAGTCAGTGCGTATGCCTTATTGTATCTTTGTGAATTCCTTATTCTGCCTCACTCCCTGCCACTTCACCTCCTCAACTGCCGCCTACACGGTCTCTCCCTGTGCTCATCTTTTCCTGTATTTTCTGATCTCAGTACTGAAAACTCTCAAGAAGCCCAGATCCTGGGTCAGATCGAGTGTTTCCTGCGTTGAAAACCTTCTTGAAGCACCAGCGAAACATTGTGAGCTTTATAATAACAAGTTAATGTGCACGGCTCACTTACTTTGTATCAAGGCTTATGCTAAGATTACATAAGCCTACCCTCATGGCTCCTCACCACAATCTCTCATTATTCTCATGTTATGCATGAGAAAAACTGAGGTTCGGCAAGATAAGGAACTTTATCAAGGTCTCTCAGATGGTGAGGTAGCACAGATATGCTTTCTTTCCTCTTTGTAATCATTGAGCTACTTAATATGGCACGTTGTTATAACTAAATCTATTTGATACCTCATTTAGTAAGTGAAACCCCCAAAATGTATATGACATAATACCTCAAATTTTAAAAAAATGGGCCTATGATAACTGCATGCAGCCATAAAATACAGTGTGATGATTTATATATTTTTACAAGTGTGAAATAGTTGTATCAGTGTGGTTAACCTTTCTTCCTACTTAAATATTTATCATTTCTTTGTCTTTGGAGCTTTGCAGCTCCTCTGTTGTAGGTCTTGATAAGATACACGATAAGTTGTCATAAACTGTGGGGATACACCTGTGCTTTGCAATACCAAAACACATTCTTCCTATACAGCTATATATTGGTATCTGATGCCGCCTTCTATCTCTGTGCACTAATTTTCCAAACAGCTAGTGATGAATATTCCACCTATAGTATAGTTTTTTCTCTTGTTTTCATTTAGTTTCTCAATATTCTATCTATGATAGGACACCTCAAAAACATGGTCATTGGCAGGAAAGCAAGTGTGGAGCAGCTATTGACAGACATTAGTCTATGCTCGTGAAGACAAGAGAGAAAGCAACCATTTAATAATGCTCTCAAATAATTGAACAGAAGCACCCAAGTGGCCAAAAACCTGAGGACAGAACCTGTCTTGTATACCTAAAGCAAAACGTTCTTTCATGTTTAAAATGAAGCCCTGATGTCTATCTTTCAGCAAATGAGGTATGTGGACAAATGAGGGATGAGCTAACTCCTTATCTTTCTAGAAGTTTTCTTTCTTCTTGTCCTGCCCTTGCTGGTATTTGGGTAAAGCACCCTAATTATTAGTAAAAGAAAGAAGAGGAAAGTTACTCCTGACAGCTGAGACCTAAGCATATACGATCCACTTTAATATCACACTGTTTCTGAACATATAAAGCATAGAGAGTAACACCAGTGAGTTTTGCGTTCATCTTTTAAAAACCCAAGATGAAATATCTTTAAGGTTTCAAGAAGCTTCTAGTATGGATAACAGTAGCCGGTTCATTAAAATGTTCGTGTTTCTAAGGGGAATTAAGGTTTCATTCATTAAGCTTTGTCAAGATGTGAGGAGTAATATATTGTAGTTATACTCACACTTGTTATTTAGCATAATTCCCTTCTTAAAAGATGTCCTTTTGGATCAGGAACTGTAAAATATTTTATATTGTGAACATAAATGGGAGTACTCATACACTGTGCTGAAGACATCTTTCTTTTTTAAAACTCTATCTCCCACCTAAGAACCCCCTACTACTCCTTTCTACTATTGAAACTCTCAGTGTGGATGCTACAAACATGGAGGTGCCAGTGATCACCCTTCACAGAAACACAGGACAGAAGCGTAGGACCATTCTCAAGGTAGCAAGACCTTGGTACCTTCAGATCACATTGCTGATTGACATAGTGTACACTGTCTATGTTGAACACTAGGATTTTTCTGGACTCTTAAAAGTATTCTGTAAGCTGGATGTGGTGGTGAGCTCATTTAATATGAGTCCTTGAGAGACAGAGGCAAGCAGATCTTTGTGAGTTCAAGGCCAGTCTCTTCTATGTAGTGAATTTCAGGATAGTGACAACTACACAAAAGTGTCCTGTGTGATCAAAACAAAAATTAAACATTACAGACAAACTTTCTGTAAGGATGATGAGATAGAATTTGAAGAGTACATAGAACTTTTATCAGATGTTTATTGTTTTTAATTATGTACCTGTATGTGGGTGTGCCCATGTGAGTGCTGATACAGGCAAGGTCAGAGATGGCAGATTTACCTGGAGCTTGATTTAAAAGCAGTTGTGAGGTGTCTAATGTGGCTCCAGTTAAAGTCGGGTCCTTTGAAAGAGCCATATATGTTCTTAACTACTGTGCCCTCTTTCCAGTAGTTAGAACTTCTATGGAAAAGAAGTATTCCAACCAGAAAGAATGATGTAAGGAAAACCAAGGACTTTAGGTTGTTTGGAAATGATAAGTATCCTAATTTTCTAAAGTTATGGGTATGATTTATTCATGTGTATCTTAATTGGCTCAGGCTACTATACAAAACACAATAGGCAGACTGAGTTAAGTGAAATAATTAAGTTCAGATCAGCATCCTGGCTAAACTCACTCTTGAAAAGATTTATAGATGGTCACCTTACTGGTAACCTTGTATAGTTATTTACTGTATATATCTTACTGGATCCTTGTATAGTTAAAAAAAAAAAAACCATACATATAGGCATTTGTTACCTCTTCTTCTGAGGGTACTAATCTTATTGGACCAGGGCTTCACAATCATATAATTTAAACTTAATTTAGACTCTAGTCAGCCAATTTAGTTCCTGGCCTTCACCCTGGCTTATAGACACCAACTTTGCACTGTGTGCTCACATGATAGGGAGATAGTGTATGGACTAATTTACTACTTTTTATAAAGAAATAATTTATAAGACTGTAGTTCCCCACATTTACCTCCAAATATAGTCACATTGGCCATCGGTGATTAGAGATTTAATCTGTGAATATTAAGTCTAAGAGGGAAAGTTGAGTGAGTTATTGCTGAGGGACATTCACACTTCGTCAGGAGTCTGCAGTGCGTGCTTAGTGAGTTTTAGTGTGCACTTTGTCAGAAACACCAGAAGGGCTTTTCATACTTACCTTACTGTCATTCGGATTGTGTTCAGTACTTAGGGATATTCAGTGTTCAGCAACTGTGCCAATTCATCAAAAACACCTTCCTTCATGTGGTACCACTTGAGTTGTGCTTTCTAGAGAGAAGGGATGATAACAGGTACACTTTTTAGTTGCTACTTTAGATAATAATCCCTCTTGGGCTTAAGTTTTGTAATATTATTCAAGACATAGCATTGATTTTATGAAGCATCTAGTAATTTCACCTTTACATATAAAGTATATGAGATCTAAAAAAAAAAAAGTAACCATGACAACAAATACTATTATAACCTCGTTCATGAAGGCAGAATACATGAACATGAAGATCTTTGGCAGGAAGTACTTGTCTGTGATAAGACATACCCTGCCAAATAATTTATATGCATGTACATACATTATCAAGTCTTTTTAAAACCGAAGACAGAAAGAGCCAGAGAGGGCTACTAAGATTGTACCACAGGCACAGATAGGCAGCCTAAAATGTTTATGAATAAAAGTATTAAAGTTTTGAAGTGGCACAGATGACTCAGTAGTTAAAAACACTTATTGTTCTTACAAAGGATTCAGGCTTAGTTCCAAACACCCCATGGTGGTCACAACTGTCCATAGCACATTTCAGGATGCACATGATACATAGACATATATGCTAGTAAAGTACTCATACACATGAAATAAAATAATCTTTAAAATGAGATTTTATGACAGAAGTTGAAGCTTAGTGTTGAGCACTTTCTAACTGTGGTTCTTTGAAAAATAATCTTCTGAGGCTTCATTTTTTCTCCTTTGAGAAAACTGAAAGTTTTTTTTTCTCTTTCAGACTCACCTTATAGGTTCATCAAAAATTGTCAATAATGCTTAAATTACTTCTTAAATATCACAATTATTTTACCATTTCATCACCATCGCATGATTATTTTCTAATACTTACTACTTTCAAGTTTCATGATTAAAACTAATAAGTAGGGAGCTATCAGTTTTAAATAACATAAAAATTTATAGGCATGATAAAAAGCCCTTGTGAAAGGTTAAAGAATCTGTAGAGATTATGTATGAGGAAGAGATGGCCAACAGGTAATACGGTAATTGTCTTCCGGCCCTAGAGAGAGTTAAAAATGATGATCAGAAAGGGAAAGGGCAGCCTGGAAGATCTCAACTAATTAAACAGAATAACTTAAGGCAGTAAAAGCCACTTCAAAGTAGAAGTGTCATATAGTGAGGCTGGAGAATAGCCATTGGGGGCAGATATCCTGGGGTCTGGGAACAGTCAAGCTAGTCTTGCTGGACTTAGGGCCTCTCACTGAAAGGAGACAGAGCTCTCTCTCTCTTAGCTCTGTGCTTTGTAGGAATAGGAAGCTGTGTAGATCTAGGGTACTGTAATGAGAAGGGAACTTATTATCCTGCGTGTTATTGTTGACCTGTGGAAAAGAAACAAGCAATGGAAAAGCCACACCTGGAATATGGTTGTCTGTGTGTCTGCTTCCTTCCTTGAAAATTAAAGTGCTGATTATTTAAACTTTTAAAATCACATTTTTATTTATTTGCTTTGAAGGTCCGAGTGTATGTGCATGTGCCATAGCATGCAAATGGAGGTTAGAGAACAGCTTTGGGAGACAGTTGTCTATTTCCAATATGAGCCACCTTGCTAGCCTTCAATTTAAATATTGAAATCACTATTATTTAATGAGCACAGAAAATAGTCTTTCCAAGATCATTTGAAGTGATTTAGATAGACAAAGGTCAAGGCTGAGGGTTGGGCTACATAGAGGAAAGACAGGAACTGAGCCTGTGGGAAGGAAACTCCTAAATGGATGGTGGGGATCTATGCATGAGTGGAAGACATCAAGAGGTAGGTATAGGGAGGAGGTCAAAGTGGACGTCATTTTTCTTTCTCTAGTCTTTGGAAGCTGGCTAACGTTATCCTTTATCTTGTATTTTTAAAATTATTGAGAACATCATCCATGCATGTTTTGATCAAATACACTTTGCAGTCTCTCCCCTCCAGTCCTTTTCCTGTTTCCTCTGGTGATATATTGTATATTTAATAAAAAATCGTCTGGAATATCAGAGGACAGAGCCATCCACAAGGCAAGCTATGAAGGTCAGAGAGTGGTTACCCATGCTTTTAATCTCATCACTCTACTCAGGAAGCAGAGATCCTCTGGATCTCTGTGAGTTTAAGGCCCATCAGAGCTGGGTAGTGGTGGTAGTGGCAGTGGCCAACACCTTTAATCCCAGCACTAGGAAAGTTGATCCAGGAATTGAAATAACTGATATGGGAAAGAAAGATAAGGAGGAGGAGAAGATAGAAGTTCTTCCCTTCTTGCCTGCACCTGCTGAGTCTGAGGAATTGTGGAGATAGGACCTACCGCTTTTGATCTGAGGAGTTGGCTGAGTGAGAATTGGCTGTGGTTTGCTTCCCGTCTCTCTGATATTTCAGCTTTTCCCCAACATTTGGCTCCAGGTTTTATTATAATACTGAATAGAATTTCTGCAATAGTTTCCTCTACCAGTTTTCCTTCCCAGCTCCTTATACTCTCTTAAAATAAAATTAACCTTGCTGAGTTCATTAGTGCTGCCTGTGTGTGCATGGGTATAGGACCATCTGCTAGAGCATGGTTAGTCTCTCAGGGGCCATATCTCTGAAGAAAACTAACCCGGTGGCCATCAGTAGCCAATAGTTTCTCAGCAGGGTCTGAGACTTCATGCTTGGGGAAGTGAAATTTAAGACTATTTTGAAATTTCATCTTACTCCAGTAAATATCTTTAAGGTAAAGTATCTGTTAAATTTGAAGATTAGTTAGATGGTAATTATCTATGCTCAGATCTTCCACTTTCTAATGCCTTCTCTTTGGATCAATAAATTGAGGGGATTCCACTATAGACCCTGGAAATATTTTCTAGACTATGATAGCACTAACAAGTTAGTTTTATTCAGGTTAAATGAAATTAAACATTGACCAAGAAGATCTATATTTCAGCTGCATGAGGTCAGAATGAGTGAGCTGCTTATTTCCAGAATTTTAAGCAGTGGTAGTACAATACACCACACAGAATCATGGGCAAATATATATTTTATTATATGGCACTGTGATTTTTTTTATCAGCTACATTTATAACTTAAAGACTTAAAGATTAAAGATATATTCTAAATTAAACATCACAACTATTTTGAAACTAAGGAATGGAAGTCTCTTTTATTTGCCTGCCTCTCTGTCTGTCTGCCTGCCTGTCTGTTCATTCATCTTTTTTCTATCCATCTGTTATCTATCTGTCTTACCATCCCAATATTTTGGTTTTCCAGAAAAACATATTTTTTCAGTGTCTCAAGTCTTGATAATAATTAAACTCTTTAGGTAATTAGGTTAGAGAATGGATGGAAGGATGCTTGGTGGAGGTTCTGAGGAAGCCTCTGCTTAGGTGCATAGAGTCATTCTTTAATAATCACAGCATGGCTCTGCTATTTGCTTTCTGAGCTAGCTTCATTGAAGCACTTTGTACTCTGTTATTTAGGCTGCAAATGTGTGTGACCATGTCACACTGGCAAAAAAACTGTTTGCTTTGCTTATGTTTTTATGAAACAAACAAATCTTTAAAAGCCCTGTTCATGTTTCCCAGAGGTATTTATATATTGATACTCAGGGACTAATTGATTTTTCAAAACTGAGTGTCTAGAACAGTCTCAGGAATATGTAAGGCTTACTCATGAATTAACAATAAATTATCAAGTTAATCATTTTTAATCAAGGGATTTTAAAAAATATTATAAAATTGCTATCTCTTGAAGGAGAAGCTTAATTCCCTGCAAGGGGGGTAAGTGGTGCATAAAACCAGTCTGTATTACTTTATTCTGGGATTGCAATATTTAAATTAAATCACTGTGTTTTTGCATTCTATTATGGGACCTGGTATTTGTCAATGGACTATAGATTTTCAATTTTCAGTTCTGGCCCTGAGGTCTGCTTTTTACTCTGACAAACGGCGGCCTTTTGAGATTAGCCATCTAGCCATTGGAGACCGAGGCCGAGTGACTGGAGGATGGTGAGATCTGCTGGGGAGATAATAACTCAGTCTTATGGACATGCTTCTCGTACCAGCTTTCTGAAGGCTGTGTCATCATCTGTGCAGAATGACCCCTGGTGAACCAATGGCTTCTTCGATGGCATTTAACTTGCTTGTTCTCTCCAAGTTCTTTATAACCAAGCCTTGGAGATTTATGCTTCTGTAGCTTTGCACTATTAATCTTTTGAAGAAATTTTAGGGGTTTTCATCAGATGGGAGCAGTGGCTTAGAGAAATTGATCCTCTGTAGAGTTAAGGGATAAATCACTATCTATTACCTACTACCCTGGCTTAGTCTTTGTTTCTGTTCCATGTCGTCTTAGTCTTTTATTGATCGAAACTGCAGCTCTCCCACCTAACCATTTAAGTCAATTCCGAGAAGTGTATCTTTGGCACAACTGTCACAGGACCCGCTTTTATTAACTCTCCTGAAGGCCTTTGACGTTTGAAGTGTCAGGCAATGAATCTGACATGATCTGCTGAATATGACATCTTCGTTCCATGGAGACAACTGGTTATTCTCTCATCTTATCTTGTAGGCAAAGACAGCTCTTGGAGTGTGAGTCAGAGCAGAAGCCTGTGAAGACCAACGTGAGGAAGAGCAGCCAGTTTTATCTCTCACATTTCTCAGTATTGTCAGAAAATAGTGCAATAATGGTTCCATCATAAAGCGCACCACTCACTATACCGAGTCAGAATATGCCTAGGGCTAACAGAGGCAGGGTGATGGATTCCTGTTCTAGGGTCTCTGTTAAAAAGCTGGTTTGTGTCCGTGTGCATAGGACTCCTGTGGTGATTATGGTGGCAGTTTTGAGACAGGTATCCAAAGTGGGCCTTGAACCTCAGCTCCTCCTGCCTCGGCTCCCAGAGTGCTGGGGTTACAGGTGTGTATTATTTTGCCAGGCTTCCATAACTTTAATTGTTTTTTAAGTGAATTTTTTTCCAGGAAATCACTTGAAATTCTTTATGATTCAATGAATAACAGATTTTTTTGTGTAGGATTAATGGAAAAAAATGCTCTGGTAGCTAGCAAATTTATTGATTTATAGTGCAGCTCTTTTGCTATGGCATAGTACCTTTTGTATTAAGTAATCTATATAAGGTTTATTTTATTTATTTTTTTCTCTGATTTCAGCAGTGCTGGAGATTGAACTCAGGGCTTCACAAATGCTAGGTAAGGCATCTATATCCTCAGGCTAGCTAACACCATTTAAAAAAGTAATATAGTTACATATTTTTATTTGTCTTAGTTTCCGTTCTTTCTCTCGTTTAGACATTTTCTTTAGAATCTAGACACATCCTTGTACTGACTTTTTCTGGCTCTTTCTAAAATGTTGATATTTTTTAGTTCCTTTATGGAAATGACATTAGTACATCTAGATCTTTCATTTTATTTTCTTTCTAAGGCCTATTCTAGAACAATATAGGACTAAATGTTAAAAAATAAGGCTGGCCTATATCCAAAGTAGTGTTTCTACATGACAGAAATTATATATATGGTCTTATTGCTTTTTTTTCATGGTGCTCATATTTTAAGCTTGTTTTTCAGTAGTGATGTGTGTGTGTGTATGTGTTTCTATACAAAATTTTGGATATCCTTGGGGTGACCAAGGATATCCAAACCAAACAAGATTAGTTCACAAAATAAGATTTCAGGTAATTTTGCCTAACAACAGGCCTACCATGACAGGTTGGCATGATTATGTACAACTGCTACATCAGTTCCCAAGAAAACCATTATCCTAACTGCTATGTAAATCAGGGCCAGACAAGCTAGGGCTCAGTCATTCAAGTCAAATATATCAAATGGAGGCAGCCTTGTCTACATCTCCCAGAACTGTGTTCTTGAAGCTCCAGTCCCAATAGATTGGCTTTAGGTAGGGTGATGGAGAGGAATAGTGGCCATACAACTTTTGATCCTCAAGAATGGGAAAGTTTCCATTAGGATGGTAGAGAAGTGTCATGGCTATGTCTGCCATCTCTGCTGTCCATGTTGTGAACTTTTGTAGACTGCTTAAACACCTGGATGAGATCTATACCTCCTATCTCAGGGAATGACTGACTCCAACATTAACATCACATTTATGTTAAGACTTACCTCACTTATTTTTTGTAGTGGATTTATGACGTTACACTGTAAGTAATTGTCCCGCCTATGAGTTTAATAAAAAGTGCTGAATGGCCAAAGGCAGACAGGAAGTATGGGCGGGGCTACCAGACTAAGAAGACTCTGGGAACAGGAAGAACAGAGCAGAAATGCCACAGAGAAGGCAGAAGAAGCAGAGGACAACTATGCTCCTCTTAGAAAAGGTACCAAGCCGTATGGCCAAACAGGATGAAAATCATGGGTTAGTTCATGGGTAAAGAGTTAGCAAGTTATATGCCTGTACCTTAGGCCAGAAACTACTTACTACAATTTTTATTTCTAAACACAGTAAATCTCAGAGTAAGATCTAGATAAGGTAAGCCTTTACTTTAGTTGGCATCTGTGACACCTGGCATAGTACCAGGGATTAAAGCTAAATGATAAGCATTTTCTATGAGACAAAAACCTTTTGTATCTGGAACAGAGATAATGCTACTGAACTATAAGCTAGAGAGTGCCATGTAAGTTGAATGGGAAATTTGCTACACTGATGGATGCCACATGTCTTTTCTTGGGTCATTTTTTTTTTATGGGTGGCTAGTAATTTTGGTTATTATTGTTTGTGGTACAGCATAGCTCAGATAGCAACTGTTTTGGTTATATTCAGATAAATGAGATACTATATTTTGCTTTGTGTATGGAAAAAGATATATTATGAATTTGTAGTTATAGGCCTGTTAGTGAAAAGGACAAATGGTATCTTAGAATTTGAATTTTCATAACAAAGGAGTAAAAAACAGTAATTCATGGTAGCTCTGAAATGCTTTGAAATGTTGCATCTGTTCAGGGGTCAAAAACCCATGTAAAGATGATGCTGATGATCGGGATGATCTCAGTAGTTTAGCTCAACAAGATGGCACCGTTGACATTTTAAATGCCCTATATTGTTATTTTCATTTTAATGATACAGAATTTGAAGGCTACAAAGATGAAGACCATTTCTCAAAGGCATAAATGTGAAAATCAGGACTCAGGTCAGATAGTTCTAAGGAGGGGTTTGGTTTCTTAATTGTCACAGTCCCTTCACTAATCCACAATTAACATCCGATGATAGAAAATAAAGAGCAAAGGAATGGTGGCTATGTGTGTATGCATACTTTATTAACTACATGTGTATTTTATTAATTACATGATGCTTTTTCTTTCTGAAAAAAATTAAACAAACAGACTAGAAGGAAAGCTACTGACGAGAACTATTAAAAATTGTGATAAAGATGAAGTATAGTTTTCTGCAATAGATGGCTTCTGGAGGGGGTACAAGTGAGGAAGAACTCAGTTCTCTTTAAGGGGTTGACCACTGGAGGTTTGGTCATAGTCCAGTGAGAACATGGGCATCATAAATTGGATGTATTATTATTATTGTCATTTTGGAAAGAGACCTGAGAGGACAGGAAAATGCGTTTGCTTGGGGTTCATATGTAAAATTTCCAAGTAATAAATAAATATAATGAAAAAAAGAAACCAACAGAGAAGAATATACTGGGAAAAATATGTTACAAGAAGATCGAAATATAAAATTTGGCCTTTTCTCACCAACAGTGTAAGACGTTCTAATAAGTAGTTAAGATGTTTTCAGGACAACATTTAATTTGTGAGATTTTTAAAATTAATATGCTCAATTAAGTACTTTATTTCTCACTTTGGATGTGTTCCATATTTGATCTGCTGCTGTTTTCAGAAGTCATACAATATCATTCTTATTGAATCTCATTTTGTTCTTAAAACAAAGAGAAAAACAAAAACCATGAAGCGTGTTTTTGATCTCTTTGGAAAAGCGAATACTGTGAGACTCATCCAAAGCATTTGTTCTTTTCAGACTTGAAAATTGGCAGGGAATTTTGTTTGTAAGACTTTGAAAACCAAACAGATTTGCATATAAGGATTTCCAACTTTGTTTTGCTAATGTGGTGTTACTTAGGAAGTCACTGAACCTCACACAGTAAGCTCCAGGGGAATATTTGTTTGGAAAAATTATGATAACATACAATAATTTTCCTGGTTAGAAACTTGAGATATAATTCATATCACACCACACACACATGCACACACAAATGCAGTCTACATTCATAAAGTTATAGAAAGAAATATCACTTTATACTACTGTTCCCAAATTAAATCTGGAAATAATGTAATTTTATGAAACTAAAAGTACATGTTCCCCAACATTTTTTATTATCTTTGATGGAATCACCCCTGCTCTTAGAAAGAGAAGCATACATTTCAATTTGTGGTGACTTTTGTGATCTACATAGTTATTTAGCAAATAGCAACAAAAGAAAGTGAAGAGTTACTGCAAATCACAAGCACCTAGAAAATAACTCTTACTACTTCTGTACTGATTCCAGTCATCTCATTGGCCCTTTCTTATCTTCCCAATAGGTGTTAAGGATTTCTGCATCAAGTTTGGACATCTGCCTGTGTCCAGACTAGCAAGGGGGTGAAATCTTTAAGATAGGAGAAAACTTTTAGCCAGAGGAAGTTATGTCATGAAGAGAGTGTGCTTGATGAAATAATTAGCACTGCCCCATCCGTTTGCTTCTGTGATGTGTCCTGCCCCTTGGAACTTTATATATATATACCATGTTATAATGATAGTATATTCTTACCACATTATATCAGTTTTTTTTTAAATGTGTTTGAGTGTTTTGCCTGAATGTGAGTCTCTGTACCATATGTGTGCAATGTCTGCAGAAACAAGAGAGAGCAGCAGATCCCCTGAGACTGAAGGTACAGCTGGTTCTGAGCTACCACATATATGAGTTATGGAAATCTAATCTAGGTCCTTTGAAAGAATAGCAAGTACCACTGACCCACCTCGCTAGTCTCCAACAATAGCATTTAATGGGAATAGTTTCAGAAGCATCCCTTTTCTACACACTCAGGTTTCATTTTAGACAATCTGGAACCATTCTACATTTAATTTGTTGTAGTGGACTTATGATGTTACATTGTAAATAATTGTCCCGCCTATGAATTTAATAAAAAGCACTGATTGGCCAAAGGCAGGCAGGAAGTGCAGGCAGTGCTGTCAGACTAAGAAAACTCTGGGAACAGGAAGAACAGAGCAGAAATGCCACAGAGAAGGCAGAAAGACAAATATGCTGCTCTAAGAAAAGATACCAAGCCACATGGCTGAACAAGATAAGAATCATGGGTTAGTTCAAGGATAAAGAGTTAACAAGCTATACACCTGGGTTCCAGGTCAATCAGTGTACAATTAATATAAGGGTCTATGTGTTTCAATGGGTCTATAGGACTGTGCGTCTGAAAGTCCAGGCCACCATGCTAGACTAATAAGTCTGGGCCAGAAACCTCATACAACACTTGTATGATCTTTAAGGTCTTTAAGGAGTCTTGATTTATTCCCTGATCTTGCTTCTTGGTTGCCCTCCTAAAGTAGAATAGAGAAAGTGCTGGAGTTCCTTAAGATTTGGGAATATAAGCTATCTTTCTCTTTGTAGATCCCTTCATGCACTTCGCTTTTAAGTCTATGAGAAAAAGAACTTCAAATGCATTAATATCTATGCCCAAAGCTATACCACATCACCATATTGCACATCTGCAACATTAAAAATAACAGACAAATTTCTTTCCTAGTTGTTTGAACCAGCATAATAATTATTTTTAATGGTATTGCTTTTAGGACTAATCTTTCTATAAATATTCTTAAGATAAGACCAATTTTATAATTTCCAGCCAATTTATTGCCTGTGCCTAAAAACCCCTTTTGGAACCTTCTGTTCATTATAATTTTCTAAATTTCTTCCTTCTATTCCTTCATACACCAGGACATGTCATTTTTTTTTTCCCTCCAACTTTGGACCAACACTGGCTCTTGCTGCCTTCCCTGAGCTCTACTTCTACTCTGGATGAAGTGTGAAGACGTGCCACCATTAGGGTGCTCTTGGCTTTGCTGCAGTGTTATCTCATACATCTGGCCATCTCACATTATCCTAGCTCTTAGAGAGTATTTTTCATGTTTTCTCATTCTGCATCTGCAAGTCACTCTGTGTGTAGGTAACTTCTCGTGGCTAAATTTTCACTATTATCAAGGAAAATGAGGTAGAAGAGGAGGTGCAATGAGTGTTTAGTCACTGGAAGGCATTGTAGAAGGCGAACTGCTCTGCTTAGTTTTGAACCTAGTTCCAGTGCCAAGGAGGCTTTTCACCTTTCTTCATGGAAAACATAAGATGATCACTGCCGGACCTCCCTTCTGCAATGCACATCCCTCTGGGGATATCACTGAGGTACCTGTCTTATCTCCTAGGCTGAAAGCAAAGTGTCTGCCTTGTACAAGAGACAGATGTGAGATACAGTACTTGAAATGCCTGTTTTTGTTGTGGTGGTGGTGTTTCTGTTTTGAGTTTTTGTTTTTGTGGAATGTGTATATTTTTTAATTCTATAATCTGTTCTGTAAAGTGTTTTGATCCAGTTTTGTGAATGAAGAAATTAAGGATAATTAATTCACATTCATTAAATAAATAAAAGTGTTAAAACTATTCTTTAAAGTGTGACTGAACTCGGAAGCCAGACTGTCTTGGCCTCCAGACTTTCTGAGGTGCCTAGAATCTCTCATTTTCAGACACTTGAGATGAGAAAAGAGAAAAATCTATGAACAATCCCAGCCACTCTGTTGTGGAGCAGCAGCACACCTTGAAGCACAAGATAACTGTGTGTTTAGCTGTTCTCCGTGATGTCCTGTGTAGAGCTGCTTACTAGCTAACACACTTTCGTCACAATGTTTGGACCTTCATCTTGTCACTGTTCACAAGTTTTTCTTTTATATTTACCTATCTATCACCCTTTTGTATCCCCAGAAAGTTTTACTAATAAGACTGCTTTCCCATCTTTATTTTTCTGGTGTTGAAACTGAGATTTAGAGTTAACTAACCTGCATAATCAACATCAGAGTTCAGGTCTTTCAGTAATTTGTTCACAGGTGCCTCTTTGTCTCTGAACACATGATATGACCACTTGAAGAGTAAGCAAACCTTGGCTTTCCTGTTTGTGAATGCTTTCCCATTGGCCATTGGCAACATGGTCCTGACTCATTGACGATCCTTCCTCTGTTAGGCACTGAAGCTTTTGTTTGCTCTATCGCCAATCTCATCGAATCTTCCCCACCATCATTGGTTAGAGATAACAAAATTCGAACTGCTCACTCATTTAAAGATGTGTCTAACTAGAAGAGTTGGGAACTCACTACTACACATTACTTAACTTTTGCCTGGAAAAACCCATCTATTGTGACTGTAGATATATTTTTTTTAAAAAAGTGTTTTTTTTTTGTTTGTTTGTTTTGTTTTGTTTTTTAAAACAGCTTTATCTCCACACTTCGACTTTAACAGGAACCTTCTAAGCATTGTTCTATTCATTCTCTAGGTGGGACTACATTTCCTGACCCCACCACAGAACTTCTTTCTATTTTATTTGTTAATACACTGGGCACCAAATAAGCAAGCATAGTAAATAAACACAGGGCAGTAGAAAGAAATAGGCAGTAATTATGGGATGAGTGGAATAGATGTTGAAATGCCTGTTATGTATTTTGTGCTTTGAGTTCAATTCAGGAACATTCAGATGACGGTTATAACCTCAAATTTAATAACTGTATTTAAAAATCTAAGGACTGAAGTTCCCATAAAGTGATTTCTACCTATGATAGTGTTTGTTGCTCATTCTTAGAATCAATAATCTCATAAGTTGAAGCCTATATTTTTTTGAGTCAAAGATCAGCTTTTAGTTAGCAAAATTTTATGTTTGCCAGCTTACTAGGATATCAGCTACCTTTCTCATTATGGTGACAAAGATGCCTGACTAAAGCAACTTAGGGAATAGAGGGACAGATGTGGCTCCCAGTCTAAGCGTAAGCATGGTGGAGGAGGCTTGAAAGTAAAGCTTAAGATAGTTGGGCATATCATATCCAAAATCAGGGGACAAAAAGCAATAAATATTGGTGTTCCTTCACTTAAAAAAAAAAAAAAAAAAAAAAAAAACAGTCCAAGAACTTATCACATAGAATTGCTACCCACATTTAAAACGAGGCCTCTCTTCTCAACCGAATCCAAAAACTCCCTAGAGACACACCCATAGGTTTGTGTACTGAGTGGTTCTAGAGCTCAACAAGTAGCTAGTGATGTTCTAGATCTGGGTCAAGGGTTTCTAGTATGTGGTTTCTTATCAAAAGAATGGAAAAGAATGTCTCATGCATATAAAAGAAGCACAATAACTATTAGCGTGTTTTCCATTGCTAGATAAATACAAGACTAAAAGCAAGTTGGGGAGGAAAGGGCTTATCACTCCCACCCCCACCCCCAGCCTGAGTAAGTCAGTACAGGAACCTGGAGTCAGGAACTGAAGCACACACACAGGACTGCTGCTTACTGGCTTTCTCTTGTTGGCTTCCCCAGCCTGCTTTCTTTAACAATCCAGGTCCACCTGCCCAGGGATGGCGTCACCCACAATGGGCTAGACCCTTCCACATCAATAAAATAATCAAGGAAATGTCCTTCAGAATTGCTTACAAACAACCTGATGGAGACATTTTCTTAATTGAGGTTCTCTTTCCTTATGACTCTAGCTGTATCAAATTAACAACAAATTAACCAGGAATATAACTTAATTTAGAACAAAACAGTAGTAGAGATTATAAAGGAATATACTGTTGAAATTGGCATCAGGCCACACGCATGAGAGTACTCAGGGATCCAGTTATTGTCCCAGGCTTTATTTTTATAGGATTCAAGAAAACGATGAGTTTGATTTCTAAGAGTTTTAGTTTCAGGGTTTTCTGCTTTGATCATACGTTCACATCTTCTACTGAGCATGTTCCTTCCTATAATGCACCTGATTTTAGTCAAATGCATACTTAATTATGCATAGTCACACAAGGTTGAATAGGAGATTCTCCTTAAAACTTTACCAGATGGCACGGTTTTGTCTTGCTGCCCATGTACCTAAAATCATTTTGGACCAGATTGGCTCTTCTATTCTTCATATCCTGATGAATCACACTTGAATAAAATCTGTCTCAATTTGATTATTAGCAGGGGCAAGGAAGCTTATACTATCATTCAGATATTGAACTATGTGTAGGCTGAGTAAGGTGGGCTACTATGGCAGTTCTAGGGGGCTAGGTGCCTTATTTGGAGAGGTGTATATGTGCATAGTATGTACATATGAAGAAATATGACTGAAAAGTACATCACTGTAAGAGATGGGGTAGTGCATAGCCAAAACTAAATAGGATCCAAGCATGCTTGCTTCAATAACAAGCAATAATCATTACAATAATTTATTTTTTTAAACTGGGATTAGCATATAACCCAACTAGAAAAGGATTGCAATGCTTAATAGAATCCCCTGTTCGTTTCTGGTTTTTTTTTCCCCCCAAAGAATGAATTTTCTATTCCTTCAGTATCAGTCTCCTTATGTTCTGGTGTTCATCAAAGGTGCATTATGATTTCAGGTATGCTACTTCTTTCTGTGTTAGCATACTATAATATCATAATATAATAGTATGTTCTGCTGTAACCGTTCATATAATACTGTTTTACTCATTTCAGAGCACATAAGACTTCATCAAATGGGAATATGTGTTTGTGTTTGTGTATATATATATATATATATATATATAATAAAATTATATTTACTTAACTAGGCTTCTATTATTTCTAGTATTGTCTGTCACATTTCAACAAAAATCCTTAGATGAGTGTCATTGTCCTTGTATGCTTATAGATGCAGAAGATAACTCTTTGTGTATCTTATCTTGGGCTGCTATAATAGAGTTACAGGCTGCATAGGTTAAACAGAAAGTATTTGTTTCTCATAGTTCTAGGAATAGAGTGGTCCAAAAATCAAGTTACTGTCTCTGTGGTTGCTCTCTTCCTGCCTTACAAAAAGGCTGCCAGGTGATTTACATTTTCCCAGTCTCTTCTCCATGTATACTCAGAATCTGAGCCCTGGTATCTCTTTTTCTAAAGACACTATGCCCTACTACAGGGGCACTGCCTCATGACTTCATCTAAACTTAATGGAGGTTGGTGAAATATTCGGTAGATAAAGCCCTTTCTACATGAGGAAGGGAGTTAAAATTCTCAGAATCTCCATTAAAGCTGGACAGATGTGGTAATATTTGTATTTCCAGCAATCTGAAGACCCAAACGGGATCACCTGGGCAAGCAGACTGCCTAGTCTAGATGGACTTGTGAGCTCCTGGTTCAGTGAGCACATATGCACTCACACATGTGTTTCATATGTATGCAAGCATATATACACACATCAAAAACCACATACACAAGCAATAAATAAATAATAAACTTACTTGTTTTTCCATGGCCCTCACCCCTTAGTAATATCATATAAATGGCTTCAACAAATAAGCCTGAGTGGATACAAAATATTTAGTTTGTCCACTTTGTCAACAATGTAAAATTTTGATTGGTCATTATCCTGAATTTTGTACTAAATATTTCCAATATAAGGGTAAAGCTTTTAACTTTGCCAGGAAGGTTTTGTATGTTGTTTATTCTTCAGATATTAGCTTTTTAAAAATATTTATTTTTGTGTGTATCAGTCTTTTGCCTACATGCATATCTATGCATCATATGACAGACAGTGGAGGCTGGAAGAATATGACAGACTCCTCTACTGGAGTTACAAATAGGTACAAGGCATCATGTAAGTGCTGGGAATTGATCCCAGGTTTCCTGGAAGATCATCCAGTTCTCTTAACTACTGAGCCATCTCTCTTGTCCCTTAAATTAGCTTTTATAGCCTGATGTTTCTGGCCCAGCCTAACCCCAAGGCCCGGACTTGCAGTTCCACAGCTGCTTAATCCCAAATAATCATGAAAAGGCTTATATTAATTACATTGAGCCTATAATCAGGCTCATTACTAACTAGTTCTTACAGTGTAACTCAACCCATTTCTGTTAACCTATGTATTGCCGTGTGGCTCTGTGGCTTCTCTGTGTCCCATTACATCTTGCCTTCTGGGTAGCAGCCTGCAGCTTCTCTTTGACTCTGCCCTTCTTTCATGCTTGGACTTCCTACCTCCCCTTAAGCTGCCTTGCTATAGGTCAAAACAGCCTCTTTGTTAACAAATGGTAGCAAAGTTATTCACAGCATACAGAAAGATATATACCACATCAAGATTTATTATTATTATTATTAATAAGTGAAGTTGAAAAATGATTAATGAGTTTGGTAAATGTAACAATTTATTTCTGACTAAATAGGTAGGTAGTCATGGCTGTCTTTGCTCACTTTCTAGTTGGATTGGAGATCCTTTTCATATTAGTTGGAAATGCTTATATATGGAAGCTAGTCCTTGTACAGGTCTTAAGTAGTTTCTAAGCATATCTTTTATGTTTTGAATTTTGTGTTAATGTGTATTTTTGTGCTAAAATATTTTCTTCTATACTGTCTATATGCTAACATTATAAAATATTTTTCTCACCTTTATTTATAGAACATTCTTGACTTTTTGTTTTCAATTAATTGATACTTTCCAATTATTATTATAAGCATTATGAAATAGGACCCACTATTGTCATTTTTGTTTTTTTCTATCTTTTCAATATTTCTTACCCATTTAGCCTATCTTCAAAAAAGGCATATCTATAAAATAAGAGAAAACAAGACTTTAAAATCCAAACAGTGCTGAAGTAATGTGATTCTGTATGATGAATGCTGATTTTTAAAAAAATTATAGGTACATTTGAGTCATTAAGATCAGTATGTGTATGCATGCATATATATGTTTGTGTATGTACATTTTAATTACTAGAATTAGCTATATTATATTCCTGATAACCATTTAACTCTTCTGTTTTAATTTCTGTATTTACAGATTCACTTAAATTGTCAAAATGAATTACCTTAAGCAGACAGGAAAGGCGGGGTTATTAAGATGCAATTGCAACCCTGAAGGCACGAGGTGCTTCATCAGCACTGCTCATTGCTATGACTATCCTGATGTCTATTGCCTGTACTGGAAGCCTTGAGTGGAAAATGCATTTCCTCCTCGTATTATCTCCATTGTACTAAACTTATCTCCCCCCAGAAAAGCTCTAAAGTTCTTAGCAGAGAGACCATGCCTCATATTTCCATAAGACACTTACTGAATATCTCCCACATCTGAGTACAATCTTGCAACAGAGAGAAGCAAAATGTGTAGAGATAGATTTTGTCTTCAAGGAGCATGGAGTGTAGTGGAGATGCAGGCAGAAACATTGACAGTAACATTGCACATGACGGCCTTGTTCCTAGAATCTCCAGAATTTCAGATGAAGGCCATCCATTTTGGCTGGCAAGGATGGCTGACTTGAGAAGATTAATTGTAAGGATGTCTTCCATTTAGACTGAGTGCTAGGCAAATTATGAATGTAAAGTGGCTAGGAGAATCTTTATCAGTATCTTATGTCTCTTTATATTGTTAGCATAGTGTCTTAAAGTTGTTGGAGCAGTACTTACTTCACTGTGTTTTTCCTGGAAGAAGAAAAGAAATACTCTCTCCCTGAGAGCCCATATAAACATGAATTTACAAAGCCCTAACTTTTTAATTGATTGTTTTTTAAGAGGTTCAAAGACATGCTACCTTGCTTTCTCAATTCATCTATTCTCAAAGGAGTTTGTACTTTAAGGTGTCCAGCATACTATTTAGGGTATTTTCTTTTATAATCACAGCCTTTTAGGACCAATTTGATGAGGTGATTTTTAAAATCAGTCTCTTGAGGCAAGGCATGGCAGTGCATGCCTTTAGTCCTAGCACTTGGGAGGCAGAAGTAAGTGGCCTGGAGTTCAAGGCCAGCTTGTTTTATATAGCAAGTTCTAGGACAGCCAGGACTACATAGCGAGATCCTGTCTTAAAATTAGCTCTTGGGAGATCTTCTCTCTGGGCAACTCTGGATGTAGATCTTTTCTCACTTGCTGCTTCTTACAATGTGTTCTTTGGGAAAAACATGTAGAAACTGGTCAGAATTATATGAGAAGAAGAGTATATACAATGGCTGAGCTGTCATGGAGTTCCATCTTACAAATAACTGTGAGTTTAAGTGGCTGAGCATGCACAGCAAACTGTGATTGCCATCAAGATTTCTAAGATTAATTATTTCTCAGCAATGTTGCTTGAAGTTTGAGGTAAAGTTTTCTCTATCACGCGGTCTATACTATCCTCTCATCTCAATCTCCACAAGAACCTGGTTACAGGCCTGTGCCACCACACCCACCTGAAGTTTCTGGATCATTTATCTTGGGCATAGACTGAACAAGATGATATAAAAAAAAGTATAATAGGGTTTCAGGGAACATTTATTATTATTTTCCCCATAATAATGCACTGTGATTATCTATAGTTAATATTTATCATATTTATCTAATGAAATTATTCTAATGTTGTTATAATACTATAAAATACTGGTAGTCATAAAACATTAGTTTGAAAAAGTATTGGGTTGTAGTAGTCTATTTTTTCATTGTATTCAAGTTGTTCTAAAGAATAAAATCAATAAAAACTGTTTTCTAAAGAAATATTTTATGCTGAAATAAAATACATATAAAGATAGAAAAGGTTTAGAGGGGAATACATACTTATAAAGGTAAAGGCTTGACCAGTAAAAATATTGCATTAAATCACATCTCAGCCTTTTCTCATTAAAAATTCTTTCACTTGACAACTTAATTTCCTTATTGTTTGTCTAAATGTACACTTAATTTTGAGAACATTTAGCTATGGCACCCAAATGCCCTCTAGAGCCACTGCTTTGAAAAGAAGCTGTGAGCTCCTACTGTATCTTCAAATGTGTTGGCAGCCAGAACAGTGAGTAAGAACAGTCACTAGGGCCAGTGACTAACGGACCTTCAGTCACGACTCCAATTCCCCTGTAGAGAGAACTTGCCTTCGCACAGGAAAAATAACACAGACTCCAACAAAAAGAATACTTCCATGGTCTCAGGCAATCTTCACAAGTTACCCTAACTTCCACAAACATGTCAATGGGGAACTGGATGAGGGAGCATCAATCCAGAGGGTCAAATAGATTCAGACAGATAGGGCAATTTGGTCCATAGCAGCATCCTAATGGATGAATCACACACATGATAAACCCATACCAGCTTTTGGGAAATACATTTCAATGGTGTCTAAGAATTGGGGTTTAAATAAAAAATTGAAGACAATGAACACTCATATTCATCAAATATTAACTCATTAAATATCAAGCAAATGGTAGCTTGTATGTATTGTACTTTTGCTGTTATAATAGAATTTATATTCATGAAGCATTCAATTCTGTCATGCTAAATGCTACTTTAAAATAGCTGTTATGTTTTATTTTTCTAGTCAAAAACAAGTTATGATATAACTCCAGTAAAGCAGAAAAATGAAAAACCACACAGTAAATTGACCGTAATTTGATTCAATACCTGATCTTCTCTCTTGAAAAATATTTAAGGCTGACTTAAGGGATAGAAAATTAAATTCATAACATGGATTTCAAAACTGAATTCAGGCAGCTTACGAAATTGTGAAAACATGCTATTTCCACAGAATCACAGTTTTGCAGAGCTTTATTTTAAAATTGTTAGTAGTTCCTCTTTCATACATATTTAGTAACATTTTATCACAAATTTCATCAACACATTTATGTTTGTTTCCCTGAATTTTTTAAAATTAAGTTTTTAGTTATTTGTTCTTTGAAATTTTCATGCATGTATAGAATGTATTTTGATTATATCTACCACTAGCTACCTCCCTCCAGTTTCCCCTATGTCTCTCAAGCCCTGTCTTTGTCCTCTTTCCTGCCTTTGTCCTCCTTCATCGTTACTGGTGTTATGCCTGGGTCCAGTTAGTGTTGACCATACATGTTTTGGAATGGGACCATCCACTGAAACATGGAAAACTATCAGCAGTCACACCCCTGAGGAAAAGTGACTTGCCTCATTCAGCAGCCATCGACTTCCAAAATTATTCAGCCAGGGATGAGGATACTTTGACTGCCCTGATCTTATGAATCCCTTGTGCAGGCATCCACAGGTGCTGTGAGTTGATGTGTGTATCAAACAAGTTATATCCTGAGGAAAGCATGTCACAAGCTCTCCTCTCCATCCTGAAACTCTTTCATTCTTTCTAACCCTTCTTTTGTGATGTTTCTTGAGCCTTGGACTCAAGGTCTCAGGGGTGGCATTCCATGTCTGGTACTGCAATCCTGGTCAAAAGACCATAAGTAGGGAAGTCATAGGTCCAATGGGGAAACCTATTGTTATTTTTCTGAAAGCTCATGTTGTCAAACTGCTTTCTATATGTTTATGTTTGTGCCCATAGATTTGGTCTTCCCTCAGCTTCCTTTTGTAGGGGTCTGTAGTCAAGAGCCTCAACTGGTCAAAGCACTGACAACAGGTGACTCTAAATGATCAGCCACAAATGAATCAACTATGTCAATCTCCCCTGAATTTATGAGCTGTTTCTGATTCTCTGTAATTGGATTCTCATTCTTCCATTTGTCTTTCCTTCCTTATTAAGTTTTGTGTTTTTGGAAGGAAGCCCTGTTTTGATGATAGGTAAGGTGCTGATAAAATTCCTCATCCTGAATCCTTGCATTAGCTTAAAACATGTAAAGCAAAGTGTGGGCATCAACCAATCACTAAGCATCTGGACTAGTTGCTGTATTCATAGTACCTGAGAGAAGTCACATAAGGAAAGAAGGATCTATTGACTCATTTTTGCAGGAGGAATTTAGTTTGCTATGCGAGGGAAGGCACAGTATCAGAAATATCTAGCCCAGTATCCTTATGTCACTGTGGACCTGGAAGAGGAGAACAATAAAGCTTAGAGGTAGATTATGCCTTCAAAGGCCCGTCTCCTCTGTGACCTGCTTCCACTAATTAGGCCCTTTATTCTAAAGATTCCATCCTCCAAAAATAGCACAACCAGGTTGAAGACACATGTCAAAACATGAACCAGATTCCAGATTCCAACCTAAACAGCATCTTTCTGATAAAAAAAAAAATTGTAGTGGAAGAAGCAAAGCTGCAGAGCATCAACAGAAATGATGGTTTTGATGTTTATGTCCATTTCCCAAGCACACACAGAGTTTTGAGCTCATGAGATTGATTGCTGAGGTATCCTGATAGCAGTTATGTCTTGGAAATCTCAAAAAAAAGTCATAGATTTTAGGTAACCAGTGTCAGGACTTCTCATTCTTCTCAGAATACATACTAATGCATGTATGTTAAGCATTGTACAGAAAATTATATAGAGTACGAGTAAGTTGCCATTTTAAGAGGATATAATGAAAATTATATTTATGTTTATTTGCATTAGTAATTTACATGAATAATTGTTATTTGTCAGAGTTTTCAGAAATGGGTAGATAGATTCCTTAGATCTTGAGTCATTTGATGGGGTTACTCATACCAATGGAAGACTGAACCCTTTCCTTGCTGCATAGAATCTGTTTTTAAAAGCTTGAACTCAAATTAAAAACCAGAAAATTCTTATTCTTAGTACTTTGTTATATACTCTTGACTACTGCCCATTGCTAAGGGAAGCTTCTCATATGAGTGTTGAAGAACACCACAGATCTCTGAGTATAACCATAAATATTTCAAAGAATTTGAGAGGATAGGCTTTCAACAAAATGTCAATATTGGCTCTGCCCAAGGGCCAGAGACACTCCCAGCTATGAGCTTTGTCTGGAGCTACAGTGCCAGGCATGGAATTCCCTCTTGCATAACGCTTAAAATCCAATCCCAGAGCAGTTAGTTGTTTTCATAACAATTTTGTCACTATTGAATGAGGACATCCTACCTGATGTGTCAGGATTCCAGCATGTAGGATCAAGCACTGGGGAAATCACTGTTTTGTTTTGTTTTTTGTTTTTTTTTTCTCCTTCAGAAATCTACATGTGCCTATTGGCACTCTGAAAGATAGCTACCAAGGAAAATGTTTCGGTCAGCTCCAAATGCAACTTCTTTAACACTCTCCATATTCTACCAAGGCTCAGTGTAAATCATGGAAAAGGAAGCCGCAATAATACGAAATTCATGGGATGGTCCAGAATGCAGTAAAATGCTATCTTCTGGACCTACCTAGTACTCATGAATTTATAACTCCTCTGGTTGGTTATGTACATGAGGCCTGTAGAAAATGCATACTTTGGGCATCTTGCTTAATAGCTTCTACCAGGAGAGGGAATTATTCTATTTTTGAGTGTATTTCCACTGGTGAGTTTTTATGATCTGGTGGTGAGTACACACATGAATAGCATGAATTAGAAAGAAGAAAGGGCACGAAGTTCACAGAACAGCATGTGCTGGCTATGTGGGAATAGGTGGAGAATGGAAATGTGAAATGGAGATATGATCATTTCATTGCATAGTAATATAAAATTTCAAGAATAATTAGAGATGTAATTGAAAAACAGTAAATTCAAGTGGAGGTACAATTTCAGAGTACTTGGTATATTTCAAGGGGTTATTATTTTCTACACTCATCTCTCTGTTTACTGTGGAGTGTGTCAATTGTAGTTCATCTTCATAGCCTCAACAATAAGGATATTTGAAGTTGGAGTGTATACTTCTATTTTTACAAGTACAATTTAGAAGCCAATTTAGAAGCCCCATGAGTTATGATATTTGTGAGCAAAACTTCTAATATCACTGGAATGGTCCACATGAAAGAAGGTCTTATACTGAGCAATTATGCAGTTGAAGGCTTGCCTCACACAATTGCCCTGCAGTTGACCCTTCGGCCCTATTTTGAGTTACCAGATGAAAATAAGATTTCCTTTCAAGTGGTAGTTGCTATGGGAAACTCTGATGCCAAAAGATGAATACTCTACCTCCTTAGTATAATGCTTACTTTGTGGGCTAAATAAAGAGCTAAATTGTAGAGAAGGAAGGCATATAAATGGGAAGTATCTGGGAAGGAATGAGAACAGGAATATTAGAGATGTGGATATAAGGAAAAGATTTACTTGATGCACAATTTTATTGACTGCATGACAGTTTGGATAGCTTTTCTATTCTCCTGGGCAAGCTATACTTCCATGTGTCATACCCAAAAGATTAACACTGTTTACTGGCCAAGGCTTTCCTATATAACATGAATTTATGTCTTTAGTTTTTAGAGAAACTTGAAAACAAATAATGGAACTGAAGTTTTGAGAAAATTGCATAAGGAAAGATTTCTGAGCTTGGGCTTGTAAGCAGAAAAGTTCTGTGTTATTACAGTTGTTTTATAAGCCATTTGACAGAGTCAGCCCACTCTAAGTGTATTTCAGTTTGCTTTCTGAATGCCATGGTTTGAGGAGACAGATGCCAGGTGAAAATATGTTAAGGAAACACTCATACTTTCTTTAGCCAAATAGTAGTATTTCAATAAGATCATTACTATGTCTATAGGATTAAAAAATTATGCTTTATTCATATTGTACCATTGGCATTGATGCAATTGTAGGGCACAGTCACTATCCATTTATTGATATCTACTGTATTCATGGTGTTCTGCTTGTTTATAATGGGCTCAAACACTGATTGAAAAGTTGGATAGAAAAGCATCTAATTACCTATACATGAATACTATGATCTATTATAAATCTAGAAATCAGATATTATGAGAACATAAAAGATGAAATAAATTCATGGAATAAGTTTATTGGGCTCACATTGTGATTTGGGATTTGTAGGATGAGGGAAAACCACATGTACATAGTCATCTCAATTACTTTATTATCAAGCCCATGTAGGTGAAAATGCCTTCACTTCT
Source organism: Phyllotis vaccarum (assembly GCA_033318265.1). NCBI lineage: Eukaryota > Metazoa > Chordata > Mammalia > Rodentia > Cricetidae > Phyllotis > Phyllotis vaccarum. Next base: position 55,686,208 of record JARWLC010000008.1, read on the forward strand.
AAAATTACTTTGGTTGTTAAGAAAAATAATTCAGTTAGGGAAAGATTCATTCTCCTGCAGTGGAGACTCTAAAACATGAACACATGTATGAAAAGGTAATAAACTCTGTGACTATATCAGATAGATCAACCTATAGAGGAAAGATTTTAGATTCTAAAGGAATCCTTTTACCCTTGTGAGAATTCGAGGTTCTTGTCAGATTCTTGTGTCTTGATGTACTCAATTCTGGCAATGTGGTAATTCTTTTTTCAAATATAACAGATTAAGTAGGTATACTGAGGTGCTATTATAACACAGTGCACAATTTATGAGATTAGAAAACAATTTAAGTAATTTGGGTGAAAGTATTTGAATACAGTCCTAAGAGACTGGATGTTATCACCCAAATCACCAAGGTCACTACTACTCTCCCAACCAAAGAGGCTGCTGGATCGATAATTTGAGAGAGAGAGAGAGAGAGAGAGAGAGAGAGAGAGAGAGAGAGAGAGAGAGAGAGAGAGAGAGAGGAGAAGAAGAAGAAGAAGGAGGAGGAGGAGGAGGAGAAAAGAGGTGGATTTGAATGAAAGGGGAATAAGTTTGAGTAGTCAACACTGTAATCAGAATATACTGCATAAAATTATCTGCAATATAAAACTATGGGTTACTAACTTACAAATGATAATTAATCCATGGGAATGTATGAGATGAACCAATGAAAACATGTAAAAGAAAAGAAACAGCAAAAGCTTGTGTGATTATAGATAATCGAGAATGACAAGGAATCAGAAATGTGTAGAGTTAGAAGACAGCCAGCACAGTGTGTTTAAGAGTGAAGGGAAGATAGCTGAAAAAGAAGAAGGAAAAGGGGAGGAGGAAGGAGGAGGAGGAGGAGGAAGGAGGAGGAGGAGGAGGGGAAAGAACAGGAGAAAGGAGAACACCGAGGCAGCACATGAATTAGTCAGTCAGGTCAGTGCAATGTCTGTGTTTTGTTGCAGTGGCTTCTTCTGTTGAAATATTAAAAAAATCTAGATAGGAAACAAAGACCCTCTTAATTTTATGGCAGGTGATTCTTTTAGAAAAAAAAGAGAGAGAACTAATGGAACAACACATTCTTTGGAGGAAAAAGAAGGCAATATTCCAGAAGACTCAAATCTATGTGGCCGTAAAAGCCCTTATCACAGTGTAATAAAACCATTGTTTCACCATTGAACAAGAATCCACATAGATTATTCTGTAGTGGGGAAAGTCAGAATTGCTTATACTGAATCCCAATTATGAGCCAACAAGAAGCATCCCACTGTCTCAGTCTGGAGAGAGACTAGAAACTGTTCTAAGATGTGTCTCTCTGCCAGTCTTAGACCTGCGTTTACCTCACAATTGATTCTCAGTATTTTTAACTTTTTTGCATGTGTTCTTTGTTTGCGTGCATGTATTCATGTTCACATGTGTCTGGGGTGGTGTACATGGATATGTGAGAGCCTGCATATGGAAACTTTGAAGTCAGGTGTCTTCTTTTATTACTGTCTCCCATATATACTGAGGCAGGCTATCTCACTGAATCTAGAACCTACCTTTTGGTCTAGTAGTCTGGGTAGCTATCTTGCTCTAAGAATTTCCTATCTTAGCATCCCAACTGCTGAGATAATGGATAGGGTACCATACACACCTGGTATTTCCATGGTCCCCAGGCTTGGATGGGGAAGCACTTTACCCAGCCCCTGGTGTTCTTTTAAAAAAGAATTGTTGAAATAAAGGAAGAAATACAACTTCAGATGCTGCCATTTCTGACAATGACTCCCTCCCCCTTTATTTCTTTTTATTGATTCTGGGAGAACATTGATCAAATATAAGTTTTAGGCTTAGTTTATTTCTTTGGACAACTATATAGCTTCCTTCTGCCAAGCCAAAACGGTGCCAGCCTTGTCTCACAGTTCTTAGTGTAAGCAGCAAAGTTGCTGATGATGAGTAAAAAGTTTGGCATCTTGTTTTTGATTATATAAAATATAGTTGCTTTTTGTGGTGATTCCTTTCTTGGATATTTTCTATCCAAGATATTTGAATATTTGTCATGTTAGAAAAACAGTGTACAAGAAATACACAACATCTGTGTCTGTGAGTTGGAGAATCCAGGAGTGATCCTTAGATATGCTCACTCAGCATGTGCTCCACAGTAGAGAGAGACTTTTGGAAATTCACTAGCAAGATGACTGACAGTGTTTGTTATTATTTTAATATAAAGGCTTGACAAAGTGACACACACATCCTCTTTGCATATCCTTTCCTGGGCTGAGAGAGAGGTTGAGTGGTAAATGTTAAGAGGGTTAACACTGGCTTATGAAGTAGCCTTGCTTTCTGGTGCTGACTAGACTCTTACCTACTTGTGACTGCTAGCTGACAAATTGATGAATCGTGTTGAGTTTAATTCCACAACTCTAAAATAAAGATGTGATGAGCTACTTCAAAAATGGCTGTGAGGCTGTGTTTTTCATGGAAGTGTGCTATCACTATGACATCAGCCTATGATAGAGAGCACATGGAGATGAGATCCAAACACACCTGTGATCACTGTGAGCAGTTATGAGTCTATTTCATGGCTGTCAAAATATGTCAAAACTAATTTGTATAGAAACTCATTTAGTTTTATATAGTACTTTAAAAAATAGAAATGGAGTAAACAACATGCTTGTTTTCTTTACATAAAATAAAGTGATATTCTTGTCATATTTCCTTCAGATGTTCTCACAAAAAATGGTTCATAGATGTTTCTAACACCACACCTTCTTATCTCACTTTTCCTTTTTCCTCTCTGAATGTTCCAGTGTTAAAACTGATGTCTCCCTGACCATACATTTTGAACTTCAATGACATGTGATTTTCATTTTTATATGTAGAATGTAATCTGTATTCATATACATAATCATTTCATTCAAGAATAATATTTGAGGATATTGACCTACCAATGCATACTTTTAGTTCATTTTAGTTTGACAAGAAAATACAAATTTTAAGTTGCTGGTAAGTGTCTAGTAGACCATTTGAAAACATCAGGTAAATTTGAAGATCTGGGCATTTACGAGACAGCAATTACATCTCCCTGTATAATATTTAAAAGATCTGACATAGACAAAAATGTGTATACAGAGTTGTGGAAAACAACCGTTTTAATAGAAAAATGTGAAAATGATCTATAGTCACTCATTAGTGAAATAAACAGTATAGGCCTATCAACAGATAAAACAGCACAGCACTTTAACAAAATAAACGAGGAAATACTAGAAAAGAAATGTTAAAATATTACAAACTATTCTTGGTAAAGTCTAAATGTGAAAAATCAAATGCTGGATAATTTATAAATAAAATGCTTTTTTTATAACCCAGTCATCCCATAATCTATATATCTGATTTCTGTTTTAAGTGTATGAGAAAGTTCCAGAGGTAAAAGAAGACCTTCTCTGAAAGATAGAGGCTGGCAAATTAGCAAGATCACTTCACAGTATGTTCTCCATGTTCATTGATGATGATTGACAAGTCTTTGTGCTATTTTTAGAGGATCTCAATCAAAGAAGCCCTTACCTCAGTACTGTCCAACAGTTCTCTACTTTATGGAATCTGGCATATTAAAACATTGACTTAAAAACATAGGACAGACTGGAGATTTTTCTAAAACTGGAAAATACCAGATTTCCAACTAGTAGTAGCTTTTCCCAGGGATACCCAGAGGATCTCAAATAATATTTGGAATATGAAAGGATTGTTTCAATCTTTTAGGAGTAGTGTTACAAGAAGAAAGATCTCTCCACATGGTGGAAGGTAGGCACATATCACTGACTGATGACTGATGTTCCGATATCACAAAACAGTAGTGGTGATAAGCTTCGTTAATGCAGAGAATACTAGTAACTATTTACCATTATAAAGTCTGATGAGTGATAAACAGACCACTAATGCCAAGCAAGAATTTATATTTTCTGAGGCTTCTGTGTTTTTATAGGAATTTTTCTGTTATTTTATCTAGTCTCAAATTCATGAGCTCAGGAGATCTTGTTGAGTCTTCCAGTGGCTCTGCTTCTGATTGCATACTGCCATGCTCTGCTAGGGCTTCATTTCGTCACTTAGTTGTACTAGGAATCATTAAGCAATGTTTTCCCTGTGAAGTAGCATTTCAGAGAGTAGTTACTTCACAGTTCTTACCGATTTTGCATTCGCAGTAGTTCTGGCTACCAACTGAACTGGGAAGGGAGCTGCTGGGAAACAGGAATGAGTGAGCTAATGTGATAGTTATAGAATTCAGTGTGAGAATGGGCTACACTGTTGTTCCAATGGCCCTTTTTTTCTGTTAAAATATCAAAGAATTCTTGATTTGTTTAAAGAAAAATCTCATTTATAAACAATTTTTAAAGAAAATAAGTGGTCAAATTAATCCAAGATGAATTTCAGTTTCAAAATTCTAAAACAAAACAAAACAATAATGTATAGAGCTCCATAGGTGTGGGGGCAAATACACATGGGAGGAAGTGATTGAAGAGTTAAGATGACAGGCTGAGTTACAAATAATAATAGAAGTCTTCGAAAGCATTTAAAGCGTGGCTGCAGTAACTAGCTTACACAGACTCTGAACATTTCATTAGTCTATGGCTTTTTATCTGTTCTGTTCTTTCATAGGAAGGGATTCTTTTAGCTTTACCAAAGGATAATTTATGAGTAGATATGTTAATTAGATTAGCTGTGGTGATTGCTTCACATTATATCAAGACATCAAGTTGCACCCCTTAAATAAGTATCTTTGATTAAAAATAAAACACCTTTGAAATGTAGGTCCACAGATGCTTTGTGAATCATTTTTTCATTAAAAGTTAATAAGTTAGTACTTTTTAGGAAATGCAACCCTTTGTTTTAAAGGGCAAACATTTCAAGAATCACAAAATGACTATGTTTACATGGTTTTATGTTTTATGTTATATTTTATTTTATAATCTAGTTGCTGTGTCAGCACTATCTGAAAAGAGGATGAGTATATGCTTAGTAAAGAGAGAATATATATTCCTTGAAAGCTGTGAATCAGACTTATCCTTTTTCAATTTATTATTATTAAAAGGGCCAAGAAGAATTAACAATAACACATAAGATAAAATGAGAGGGTTATTTGAAATTTTAGTGAGAGGTTCAGAATTATCTCTTTAAACAATGTTTGGTTAAAACTTGTAGTTAAGGATGATGCCTTAGAGATTAGGTGGATGGTATCTGAATGTACAGAAATCTCGATCCACTAATAAGGTCATAAATGAGAGAGGATCTTTAGCTTTAGAATAATTTGTAATTAGTAGATTTTAGATTCAGGAAAGTCTCAGTTGGTAGAGGTTCTGAGTTTAATTTCTAAATCCCATTTTTTAAAGGTAGACATAAATAAGTATGTTGGCACACCCTTGTAATCCCAATGCTTAGGAAGAAGAGAGAGGTTGGTCACTGGGGCTTTCAGAGCAGCACTACTTGACCAGCACCAGGCTACGATCAGAAAAAGCTCTCTGATGCACAAGGAATGACATTGGAAAGTAGCCTCTAACCTCCACATATTCACACTAATGTGCATGTGTATCTGCACATACATAGACACAACATACAGATGGACACATATACATATACATGGGCATGCTCACACATACACACATACGACACTCTCATACACCCACCACACACAAATACAAACACATGCATACACATACACATATTTATACACACCACACACACACACACACACACACACACACACACACACACACACATACACACATGTGCACTCTCATGCACAGAGGGAGTTGCTTTGTGAAGAAAAAGCAGGGGCATCCTGTTTGTCAGATAAATAAAGGCTAAACATGAGGTCATGGTGTTTGAAGGCAATCAAGCAGGGTAAAACCTGCCTCAGTGCCCAGTGTGGACTCGAGCAATTCCGGTCTTCATGTTGACTTCAGAAGACCTTTCTTACCATCTGTCTTAACTTCAGAAGACTACTGATTAAGGAAAACAACCATCTTACTATGAAAGTTGCACCATTCTACTTAGCTATTAGTAACCAATTAATTAGAAGCTTGTCAAATCTGTCACTTCAGTGTGGAGTGTGTAAACATCACAACTGAAAACAAGTAGTGATGGTTGTTAATACAAACAATTCATAAATCTATGAGTTGGAGTTTCAGTTAATGGAAGAACCGTTTAATGATGCAATTTTTATTCTTAATCACTTAATTTGTTATATGTTGAAATGCAATGACTAATTTGAACTTTGATTAATTTTCAAATTAATCAAATCTGTTAGATCAAACTTAAGTAGCCTTATTTTGGAGCACTACTTATTACTTACACTGCTGGATTAATCTCCTGTGAGCAAAAATGTTTATAGTTATAGAGTCTGTATTTTAGGAATCCTGCTTTCTAAGCATCACACCTCTCTTTTGGCTTTTGGAGTGTAATAAATTGTTCTCTACTTCCAGTTCATCCATCTCAGAGGCTTGTTTAAAATTAAATGTGATCATGTATCAAAAGCAGTTAAAGCAGCAGTGATTAAGTACTAATAAATATAAGGTAGTACTAAGTAAATACAGGGTAGAAAAATTTTTAGCTGTTTAGAGCCTGTAACAAGCCTCAGCCTGTACAGTTGCCTGCCATACAGCCTGGGAATCTGAGTTTGATCCCAAACTCCCATGGTAGCAGGAGAAAATCAGCTGCCACAATTTTTACTCTGCCTCCACAAATGCTTTATGGCATGGGCTTGCACACACACACACACACACACACACACACACACACACACACACTCATACATACACTACACACACAGTTCACACACATGCACACACACATGCATATTCATATACACACTCCACACACAGGCACACTCACACACAAACATACATACACACACACTCTCTCTCTCTCCCTCCCTTTCCCTCCCTTTCTCTCTCTTCCTCTCTCTCTCTCTCTCTCTCTCTCTCTCTCTCTCTCTCTCTCTCTCTCTCACACACACACACACACACACACACACAAAGTACAAATGATTTTTGGTTTTGCTCTTTTCGGGGGTCTGCCACCTAGCTCCCAAATAAATCACACACAGAGGCTTGTTCTTAATTATAAATGCCAAGTCTTAACTTGGCTTGTTTCTTGCCAGTGCTTCTTAACTCTAAATTATCCCATCTACCTTTTTCCTGTTGGCTTTTCCTTTTTTTTATTTCTATAAATCTTACTTTTACTCTTATCCTGTGGCATGCTGCATAGCTGAGTGCCTGGCCCTTGATATCCCCTCCTTCTCTGGCTATTTCTTCCTCCCAGATCTCCTCTTCTATAAAGTCTCTCTGCCTGTCAGCCCCACCTATTTTTTCTTCTGCCTTGCTATTGCTGTTTAGACCATTTATTAAACCATTAGATGTTTTAGACACGCACATTAGCACAGCTTCACAGAATTAAATAAATGCAACACAAATAAAAGTAGCACAGCTTAAAATAGTTTTCTACAACATACAAACATAAGTACACAAAATGAATAAAATGTAATAAACAATTTCTTCAAATTCTGCTATTTTGATAATTCTATAGTCTAATTTGTACATAATGTTGTTTTATGTAAGTATTATTATCCCAATTCTTTAAAGTAGTTAGGTTATATCAGAGAAAGGAAACAGACCACAGTAGATGCTCACCCAGCTATCTTCCAAAGCCCTCAGCCTGGCTCATGCTTCTACAGAATAAATCTGTCTTCCTTTGCCTGCCTTAAATACATTCTTCCCACCTGGGTTCAACTCTGCATCATATTGCTAGAGTTAGGATTGAAGGTGTGAACCACTACTGTTTTGTAGTTAGGCCTTGAACTCATAAAAACACAGAAAGATCTCTATCTCTGAAGTTTAAAGGCATGGCTCACCACTTTTGAGATAAAAGGCTGAGTTACTGCTCTCTGACCCACCTGACTTGACTGTAGGTGCATCTGTTTTATGACATTCCAGACTGGTTTTATTAAATATAAATGTATCACCACAAATAGGCCAGTGCTTTAATCCACCAAGCCTCATATTTCTTTGTTTTTTCTTAATTATTGAGATATTTTATTTTGCATAATATACTAAGAAGTAGACATTCAGTACATCATCATTGGTCTAGCTCCAACACATTCAAATCTTTCTCCTTCTGTCTTCCCCTTCCTCCCTTCCCCCTTTTCTTCTTTATTTTCTTTCTTTTCTTGTTTTTTTTTTTTTTTAAACCAGGTTCAAACAGTCTGTGTCTGTTTAGGGCAACATCCAACCTGTAGTTTGCAGTTGGACAACAGAACCACTTTCTGGGTGTGTCACACCTGTATTATGCAGCACAGTTTAATGATAAAATACAGAGCTAAAGTTCAAAACTGACTTTTTAAATGTAAATTCAAACTATGAAGATCCTCCCAGAAATAACATCTCCGTCAATGTCCTTCAAACCTGTGCCTGTCTTTGAGAAGGAAAAGAGACTGGGAGGCATTGCAGCTTCTCCTTTGGGAACCTTATACAAAACAATAGAGCAGTGGGAAAACAAAAGATGTAACACACACACACATATACAAATGAAAAGCATCTTAGAGGATATGTCAATATGATTTATAAATTATTGAACCGAGCATCTATTTTATAGTACAATATGCAAAAAAATTCTCAAGAATTAAAAAGAAAATACGTAGATCAATAACCCAGGTCCATTCCCAGGAGAAGTCCATGTTGCCCATCACAGATGCCAGCTTGAGAGGCAGCAAGTGTGCAGAGCCACACCTTAGCTAGCCCTCTGCTGAAGTGCCCATCCCCATTTCTCATTTCATCTGGTGAGTAAAAAATGCAGCATGTTCTAAGTTCACAGATATTCTGAAGTCCAGGGACAGGTTGCATTTTCTTTTAACTTTCACAATTTGCTATATGACTGTTTGGAATTTTAATTTGTGGTAAGCAGTAACAAGCAACTTTTCTAGGTAGGGCTTTACTGAAGAAATTGGGGGGGGGATTCTTGTAGCTATAGTTACAAAAATGACTGTCTATGAGAGGAATAAATTATAATTTTATCTACTTTGTAGAAAACACTGTTTGTGAAATAACCTTTTAAGGGGAAAAGAAAACTTTAATTAAAGCTTTAGTATCCAGCAACATTTAACAGAGCTGCGAGCCAATATTTAATGTAGCTGAACTAAAATCTCATAAATTCCAAAGCTTTTTCCCTAACTTTAGACCTTCTGAAATTAGTCCACTCAGCTTAAATTCTGAAATATATCTTTAGACCATTCTTTTTGTTTCTAAAAATTAAGAGTCAAATAAATATATGATCATTTTTGCAAATATAATGCTATTAAAATAGTGATAATTTGATAATCTTGTAAACAGTGCTATAAATTCTATAGCCTGAATTTAATTTTTACTTACGTATATGGAGATAAACAATTCAAGTATTATGGGATTTTTTGATGTAGCAAATAAACTCTGTATCATTTTGCATCATTATTTCTTAGAATATTCACCAAAAAAATCATCCCTCCATAGCAAATAAGGATTATAGAAGACAGAAATTTGAGGCAAATACAATTTCTATTTTTGGCTAAAGATCTTAGTTTGTACTCATTGTTCTAGAATCTTCCTTCCGAGGAACGTTACCATTCACAAACAAATGACTTCAGCAGAAATGCATCATGAAAGTGAAGCTGAACCAAAGTAAAGCTCTACAGTCTATGTAGCAACGAGGAGTTACCTAGATAACTGCAGATTCGTGTGGCTCTAGGGAAATGAAAGTAGACATTCTTGAGTGACCGGCCAAAGTTAAGCTAATAACACGCTTTCCTCTCTTTTGCCCCTTCCACCCCCCCTTCTTGAAGAGCATATGAAAGGTTTAAGGGATGGACAATTTTTTTAAAACTGACAAAAATATTAAACCTTGAAGTGATGCAATAAATAGCTGTGGCTTGAGTACAGAAGAATGTTTTCACATTCTAAGGAACAAAACTCCCCTTGTTCTAAGCCTCTCTGTGCAAACACTCGGAGGCAGCCTTAAGACTCCCCACCATCAGATAAAAGGTGTTTTTTTTGCCCCATGTCTTACACAGTTGATGTCACAGCATATTTTCTTTTCACGGACCCGGGTGATAAAACAAAAAAAAAAATTACTGATGTTCTTTATTGTGCTAAGTTTTACCTTCTCACCTCCCTAGACTCAGTCTTTGATAACCTTTGCCAGTCTTCCTACTTTCTTTTTACTGACAAGCCTCAAGCCATTTTAACTTTCTTCTAGTCAAGGCACTTCCTACCTGCCTATTACTCCACTTCATCCTACCCTTAGCTCAGCTACGAAAGTGGTTTTAGAATTCAGATCTGTTACCTCTTTCCTCCCAGACTCCTGAGCTGGCTCCCTACAACTAACATAAAGCACAGCCTCTGACTGGGCGAGATACAGCCCTCATGGACAGAGGGGACATCATTCTGTGAACTGTTCTATTCTCCTGTCCTACACACACACACACACACACACACACACACACACACACACATTCTTTCTCACATTCTTCTTTTCTTACACTCTACTTCCTTTTTGAAAAACTCAACATCCATGCCACCTCTTGTAGATATTGTTGGGAGACCCTATATTATGTTTTTGGGATCCCTTGATCATGGTGTTTACTATTCTGGAATTATCTGCTAAATACATACTTCTCTCAAGTGGTTGTTATTATTTCAGACCTGATAACAAGCTCTAACCAATCCTACAAAACCAGACAGGCTGAAATTAGCTTGTTAAACCATTTTTTAAAAAGTATTTTGTTTGGCTAGAACCATGAATCTTAGGTAAACTTAAACTGTTATGAACATTTGCACATTCATCTCCGCATGGCCTGGTAATTTAGATGGAACACATGTCAACAATTTTAGATAGTCATTGATTTGGTCAAATACTGTAAAACACGTTTTTTATTTGTCCAATTTTATCTGTAATATGTGCTTTAATTTTCAACTAAATTGAGAGGATGTAACTGACCATGACAAGGAAGTGGTTACCAATGACAAGAACAAATATTTATCAGTCTACTCAGATTGCTTAGCAATTAAAGGTGCTTGTCCTAAAGCCTGACAGTCTGAGTTTTATCACTGGGAAGGAGAGAACTGATTCTTACAAGTGGATGTCTTATCTCCTTATTGCCACACCTGTACCACGATACATGCGTGCCTGCAAATATGTGCACACATGCGTAAATAAAATGTAATTAAAATGCTTTCATTCCATAGTTGATCTTGATAACCTCAGACATAATTTATTGTAATTCAGTGGTTCAGGAAATTATGGTGGTGGCTTGAATGATAAATGTTCCTCATAATCTCTAGCATTTGAACGCCTGGTCCTCAGTTGGTGGCCCTTTTGGGGGAGGCTTAGGAGATGTAGCTTTGTGGAAGAAGTGCCTCACTGGAGATGAACTTTAGGGTTTCAGAAGCCATATGCCAATCTCAATTTGCTCTTTCTGCTTTCTGCTTATGGTTTGAGATTTGAACCCTCAGCTCTCTGCTTCCAGCTCCAGCTCCATGTCTACCTCCTGCATTGCCCCTGTGATTCTGATGTACTGAGCTCTCGGGAGCCAGAAGCCCAAAGCAAATTCTTCCTTCTCTAAAGTGCCCTGCTCATAGAGTTTTTCACAGTGACAGAAAAGTAACTAGAGAGTCATTTTATGTTTTGTTTTTCCGAAGGTAATTATAGATGTTTAAATATTTGTTTCTATGCTTATAAATTCATAGCAGAATATTAAATTAAATGTTTTCTAAAAACCTCATAGATACCAAACTAAAGTATTTGCAAATTCATTGTGTCTTTGAGCCCAACTTTCATGTTATACAGATTCTTCATGAACTGGACTACTCTTCTACTTTTTCCCCCGAGAAGTTGGCAGGAATGGATACAGGAAATGTTCAGTAAAAATGTTCTAACATTTGTAATAATAGCTTCCTTGTAGTAGTATAGGATGTGCTAATAGTTTTCCTAAGATAAAAATCACATCAAAGTATAATATCCCAATAACAATTTCTTATTGATCTTCTTCCCAATGAAAGTAGGAAATGTTATGAGTTTAAATTTTCTATTATCGCTTTCCTGCTTTTAATATATATATTATTTTAGTTTCTCTGAATAATAATCTTAAGTAATAAAAGTAACATTTCTATTATACAAAATGTAAACTTCCCTCTTTACTTAGAATTAACATTATGAAATCAGAAGCTATTGTAAATACAGAATGCTATTGCTTGATCTTTGTGTCTTTATTTCACTGCAAACTGTTTCATTCAGTGACAAGCAGAGACACCGCCATAATCCTTTGGCTCCCAATTCCCCATTAGTTGCTACATTTAAAAGACCACCATGCTCTTTCAATACAATACAAATGATTTCTAGGAAAGACATTACATTTTTAAGTTTTATTATGGCTCCCCTCTGTGTGTAAACTCAGAGGAGACCCACTGCCTTCACAGTCCCTTGGTCTGCCCTCAGATTGTTTGACACTTGACTCCTTCATGGTGTCTTCCTGAAAATTAATGTGACCAATTCAAAGTAATCAACTTCCCAATGGTTTCTGCATTTATTGCCTCTCTCTATTGCCTCAGTTTTGTTCTGCTACCTAATATATAGCTTTGTCTTTTAGTGCAATTCAAGTTCACACAGCTGTTCAACACATGGGGAGGTGGAGTGATGCTTTTGATGTGTCCTGGGGATTTCTGATAACCAATTATTCAGTCTTGTCTAGAGGCTAACCTTTAGGAATAAATGCACTTTGGGTGTGTCAACACCCAAATATAGACACCTTCATCCTGAAGTCATTTACTACTTCTTTGTTTATTAAATATGAACAGTTACAAACATCTTCAGCTATGATAGATGGTAGAATTGTCCCCCATGGAGTAAAAGAAACACTAGTTGCTTCCTTGTGGGGATGAGATTCTCCCTCTGAGCAGTTAGAAAATTTAAGACTGAAGGACTTATTTCAAAGTATGTTTTTAAATAAAACATAGGCAATAAGAAATAAATTTTGTAAAGTGAAATTTCTTATAAGATTTTGTAGTCTTTAAAATATAAGGTTGGAATAAATTCAAAGCAATTATCAGATCTAAATTTTAACACAAAAGACCTCTCATATCTTAAACTTTAATTACTTCAATCTGGGAAGGAAATTGTTATACTGTTACACTGTTGACAGGGCCAATTTCACTGAAATAAAATAAAACCTCTTGTATAACATAACTTTTTATATTGTCTCTCATGTTTCTGCCTCACTAAAAAGTAAAATTATATGGGAAAATTAAAATAAAGAACCATTGAAAAAACAAATTGTGCTTACATAATTTTTGAAGTATTTCAGAAATGTTTGCTCTATGAAAAGTTTCATTAATTAACTTTGCAATTTTGTTTTAATGAGGCAGCAGAAATCAGAAATATCAAACAGAAATTTAATTTAATTAAAACTGTCATTCACAATGTAGTTATATTTTCTGCTTTCAAAATAATTATTTGGCTAGGAATTTATCTCAGTTGGTAGAGTGCTTCCTTTCGTGTGCATGAGGTCCTAAGATTAAACCATCATTAAATATTTCAAATTGGGAACATGTTTACCATTGCAAATGTAGCCATTTTTTTCTCTTATAAAGGCAGAAGCATAAATATACCTAAAAACAAAATGTGAGGTTGAAAAGAAACTTTTGTAATGGTTGAAATGATTTAGAAAATCTTACAAAAATTATTTTTGCAATAAAAATAAAATAAAAAATTATATTATTATTTTAATATTCACTATGTGTATGCAGGTACCTGTGGAGGCCAGAGAGCATTCAATTAGCTAAAACTGCAATTGCAAGTAGCTGTAAGCCACCTTATATGAGTTCATGAGGCCTCAGCTTTTGACCACTGAGCAGTCTCTCTCCACCCTCTGTTATTGAAATATGAAATATAAAATAAAATTAAAAAGAAATATAAAATATGTATCCATTTTAGTAGCAAGCCAAAAATATGCAATCATCCACCTGGTCTAGATTTCCCTGTGCTCTCTCTTACTTAAACACCAAGATGCATACCCATCATGGATAGTAGAATAATAGTTAATTAATCATTATAAGCAGTGCCTGCAGAGAAAAAAAAAATTAGCCGTTGAATTCTTGCAATAGAAACAATTGAGTGAATAGTGGAATTACTCAGATCATATTCTTACTTAGCCTATGGTGTTGTGAGGGCTTTTAGAGGATTTATTAAATATGCTACAATATGGTCACATGAATACCCATCTTTATAATTAAAAAAAAAATCTAAGTATATATGTGACTACATGTAACTTACACTTTTAAAATTAGTTTATTGGTTGAGGTCTGTAAATATCTGTACTTTGTTCTTTCCATGCCCAAATTATTTCTTAATATTATACTAAGTAAATGAGAAAGCACAGAATTAGGGAATTTTCTTAGAAGAATTGCTTCTTGCCTTTTATATCAAGGACAGTAGCTAGCATAGCCATACCAATGCATGCATGTGTATACTCCCATTGAGGTTAGCCCCCACTATGTTTTCCCATAGAGAATAGCAATTAGCTACTTCATAAAACAGTTTTACAATTGCATGCATATTCATTCACTGAGCCACATGCTAGCTTTCTATTACTAAATCTAAAATTTTTGAATCTCTCAAAAAGCTCCTATCCTGTTAGAGAATTATTTTCAATAAAATGTCTTCTATGTACCCCAGACATGGTAATGCATCTTTCTATTTGGACCATGTGAAAGACAGAGCCAGGAAGATAAAGAATTTCAGATGTGTTTTGCTACTTAGCAAATTCAAGACTGGCCTGAACAATATAGCAAGATCCCATCTCTGGATTAACAAATGAATAAATAGGCAAGCCGTAATTATTCTACTTCACTTTCAGTGTGTCTTGTTAATGAAAGTGTTCTATTTGTGACCACTGCTTCCTTATCTGTATGTATTACCTAGGTTTTTATTTTGTCTATATTTTTTCATTTAAGGCAGAATATTTTAAGTTGTATTGTGATACTTTATGCCTAGATTCCGTAGGAAGTAAATAAGGTTTATAACTTTTAGTTCAAATGAAAAATGCTAAAAATCATCAAAAATATGTCTTGTGAAAAATGAAGCTAAGATCAAAATGCATGAATGTTCAGTCTATTCCATAATTTTTTGGAATTTAGATTATACATTATCTTGGCAATAGTAAGTAACCTTAGAACAGAATACAAGCTGGATATCAACTTCAGTTTTTATATTCACTTGCGTAAATCTTAAGCAGATAGCATATCTTCTTAATAAAAATAGAATAAAAATGATTTTGATTCCACAGTTGTCCAGATGAAAGGCATTGGAGTTCAGGGCACACAAATGACATCCAGGCATTTGTAAAATCCTTCCTAATGGAAGTCTGACCCTGACCTGGCATTTGACCTGAGTTTAGCTCCTAAGCCTATTTCAGGTTCAGACCCTCCCCTCAGTTTCTCTTCCTTCAGAGCTAGAGATCTTTAGTATTTCCACCATTTGCTAATTCAGGAGTTTGCAAAGTCTCCTTGAGAAGAAATGATACCATCACTGCAAGTTCTAACCTTAGTTTTTAAGAACATTACCTCCTACAGAGCCCTCCCTGTCTTTTGTTCCTCATCCCCACTGACATTTCTTCACTTTCAAACTAATGGCCTCCATAAACTTCTAGACATCTTTCACTTTATGTCTTTGATAACTCTCATACCAGTTTCACTGGCTTCTTCATGTGGCCTTTTAACACTATGTATTGTGTTCATATACAGTGTATTTTTCTCTATTTTGCCTCCTCTGACTCCCACATCTACTCCAAGACATGCCTTCCAAAAATCTCTCCAAACTATCAACTCTACTCTGTACTCTACATCACTGTTTATTATAAGCATGCGTTGTCTAGACTCAGTGATAATTTTGATGGGTATGGGCTCTTAATGTGGATTTGTCTTTTTAAATGAAGGAACCATATTTGAATGTTCTCTTCTCCCTACTCAGAACACAGAGATCTAAATGCTCAGTAATGCTCACTAATTGAGTAGAATACAAGGACTGTAATATGACAAGGGGTGATTTTAATCAGTGAGACATTTGCAGTGTCTTTAAGAAACATTTTCATCATTGAGATTGTGAAGGAGTTTATCATAATTAGTGCACAGAAGCTAGGAATGATGCTGAACTTTCAAGGCACTCTATAGCAAACAATTGTCTCTAGTCCCAATCCCAAATGTCAAGAGCACCCAGTTAAATACCTTGCTTAGATGGCTGTTGAATTTGACTGAGCAATGAAGTACCAGTATTTCTTCAAGAGAAAAAAACTTTGTAGAACCTCATCTGTTAGCAGTTCATTTCCTTGCGTTTTCTGGAAAATCTAAGACACTCCAGAGACAGCCAAAGTTATTTGAAGCTTGGCCTCTACCACATACATATACACACAATCTGAACCTACATTGTATTTATCAAAGTACATAAGGATTACTGGTAATTTTTCATACCAATTATCTTTATCATTGATAGATTTGTTCTTTTTTAATTTTGGAGATTTATTTTTACTTTTAGTTGTGTGCATGTGTTAGTGTGGGTATGGACACATGAGTTCAGATGCACACAGAGGTCAGAGGAAGATATTGGATGTCTTAGAACTGGAATTGTGGACACTTGGGTCCCGTGTAAGGGCTTGTGCTCTTAACTACCTACGCTTACCTCCACTTCTAGTGTCGATGTTTAGTCAGGCTGTTTGCTGGTCTCTTTTATGCACACAGGCTCTTGTCACAATGCTTTTATTCTTGCTTCATGCTTCTTTACCAGTGTATTTGCTGATGTTTGTCAATGCTTACATTTTAATTACAACTAAATGAGAGAATTTTCATAAATTTAGTTTCTTTTCAAGTAGTTGTTCATATAAGACATATTTTAGGTGTGTTAAAATATGAAACTGGAAGGAGTGAATAAAGGTACAGAATTTTTGGAAAAAATGATTCTAGTACAAAAAAGAGACTCTTTATCAACACGTTTTAATTTGGTGTTTACTTTTCTCTTTTGGTGGCGTGTAGAGTAATGTCCAGTGCCATGTTAGTACCAGTACCATGTTAGTCCCTATAGTAGTGATTCTTTACCGGTCTAATGCTGTAACTGGCTAATACAGTTCCTCATGTTATGGTGACCACTAACCATAAAATTATTTCATTTATATTTTATAACTGTAATTTTTATACTGTACTTAATCATAATGTAAGTATCTGATATGCAGGGTATCTTATATACAACCTCCAAAGAGGTTGTGACCCACAAGTTGAGAATTTTGCTCTACAGGTTAAAGCTTTAGGTTGGTTCCAGTTCATTTTCTCTGTGTTCAATGAATTGTTTAGGTGTTGTCTTCAGTAACAGTGCTTTCCTATCAGTTTTGATGGGACAACTGATAGCCTTGACAATGTCCAAGGTTGTTTGTGGGTTCTCATGGGGCATCATTGGCTCACAACTTGATTAGATATATCCTATTCCTGGAACTGGAACCTTTATTTGGTGACAAGAGACGGCCAATTGGGGCCCTGTTGTTTGGCAATTCTATGTAGAACACACACACACTCACACTCACACTCACACACACACACACACACACACACACACACACACACACACACACACACATATGGAAACTTCTACTGTATTAGGGAGAATTTTTAAAAAAAATGTCCTTAAAGAAATGAAATAATTTGGACCTTTCTATCACAGCAAAGGAAAACAGTAAATTTGTAGTTACTCACCTTTTTCTTTCAAAGTCCCTCTAGATAGGGACATAAAGACAGTAAACATTCTTAGGCTTCAACTCACACACTTCTCAACAAGTATTCAGATTTCTATCATGATGATATTCTAGAAGAGACCCAACTCACATTCTGTAAAACATTAAAATATTATTTATAAAATGTAATAAAACTATCAATCTTTGATAATTGTCAATCAGTAAGTCCTGAAGGTTTGTTTTCATTCAATGTAGATTCTCTAAAATAAAGCAGGCAATGAAAAAAAGACTCAGTTTTCTGATAATACTTTGTTGGTGGAAATCTTCGTCATGTTTTTAACACACTTATTTTAATCTGTATGAATCATGTAAATAATTTGGTCCTGCTACCCCATTCATTCATGAACTGAAGTACCATCCCAATAATAATCTCAGATTACACTTGAGGAAGTATCTCTAGAATGAATGTGCTGTATTATTTTTTTCTCCTATAATTTTCATTGCATTCTGATGGCAGTTTTATGGTCTCTAACAGAGATTTGGCCCAGAAAAGACACGCTTAATCTGAAGGGTGTACCCAGGCTAACTGAAATCGATTGTGAAGGAGCCAGAAAAAACGCACAGCTCCTGTTTATGATTGGAAAATTATTTAAAAATATTTTGCATAAACCTTCACTCATTTTACTTAAAAATCATTTTGCGATTATATACTAAAAGTAAATCAAGTGCCAGCTACAAAGTCTCAGGTGTTGCCATTAGTGATTATAAAACATGGTCTTCTGGTCTGCTACTACAATGGCAGAATGGCTAAGAAACAAATGGCTAAGAAACAAATAGCTATAGAAGTTATATATTCTTTTTTTTCTAAACTTTAAAGCTTCCATACTGGATGAAGCTTCTTAACATATAAAATATTCAAAAGAGAGGTGAAACATTCCACCCTCCAGGAAGCTCCTTAAGAGCAGGTCATAAAGGACTCAATAGCTTTAGGAAGTTGCTGAAACTGACTAGATTCAGTGGGACTAAGAACTGCTGAGAGACACACTCCCAGAGAAGCTGACCTGCTTGGAAGAAGAGGCTACCTAAATTTCCTGGAAGATGTAGGTACCAACCAAGCTTCCTGGAAAGAGGCTCAACCAACTTAGCTACTTGGGATGAATAGTCTCCAACCTGTTGTATGCCTGCTATATAGTCAAGATTACGGGCTTTCATGAGCTGTCACTTACAGCGGGGTAATGGTTTAGTGATGTACTTGTCTTTGAGTAGTTTCTGCTCCTGTAGTAGCCACTCGCATATAGTCCTGTACACAGCCTGAATGACATTCACCAGTTCACCATGTTAGACTTTGATGTTATCCGTATATTGTTCTGTTCTTATTTCTTCGCTGTTGTGGGAAGACACTTGTTATTGTCTCCCTAGGAAAAATATCACAAAACAAAATATACTTTTGGTTTGTTCAATTGTATCTATTGAGTGTGCTCTGTGTTCTGAGCCTATATTAGACAAACAGTGCCTGAAGCCATGGCACATTTTGTTATTGAATAAGAAAGTAAGCATGGCTAGGTATAGGGATTGGTGCTTAGGGAAAACTGAAAAAATTAAGGGGCATCAAAAGGCTTGTAATTTAGGGTGATATATTAAGATCCAGGGATGAGGAAGGACTTCTATTTTAATTGGCATTTGAACAGAAAAGTGAAGAGAGAGAGGTCATGGCTTGTCATGAGAAAGAAACCTAGGATTGAATGTGCCTGAACTTTTAGGATATTAGCCAGAGGAATGAGATGCATGAGAACAGAAACGGAATAATGTACCAGGCAGATTTTCTATCTTTGGGTCACCACCCAGCTCCCAAATCATGATGCAGAGACTTGTTGTTTGTTATGAATGCTCCGCCTAGCTTTGGCTCATTTCTGACTAATTCGTAAATTAAATTAACCTGTTTCTCTTTGTCTACTTTTTTCCTCAGGTCTTTATACCTTCTTCCTTCTGTGTATCTTTTACTGCATCTTGTGTTTGGTTGGCTGGTGGCTGCCTGGCCTCCTGTCTCCTTGTGCCCCTCTCTTTCTTCCTCATCCTCTCTTCTTGTCCTCCGGAGCCTAGATTTCTCTTTTGTTTATTCTCTGTACCCACCATCTCTGCCTGTCCCTCTTCTGCCTAGCTATTGGCCGTTCTGTTTTTTATCTGACCAATCAGGTACTTTAGACAGGCAAGGTGAAGTAAGCAACACATCTTTACATAGTTAATCTCACAGTCTTATATCATTAAGTAAATGCAGCAATACACCTTTACACGGTTAAAGTAATATTCTGCAGCATAAACAAATATAACACATCTCTGCCTGGTTAAAATCATATTCTATAATAGGGGAAGAAGCCAGGCCTCATTCATAATAAATAGTGCTCATTATCAGGGACAACCAAGTGTGTTGTAGCAAATCCAGGTATTCAGAAGGTAGGTGACAGGGATCCCAACCCTACTGGGAAGTCACATGAAAATTATTTTATGGACTGGACTGTGTTCTTCAAAGTTCAAAATTCATTTACTTTCTAGTATAACTATATTTGGAGATAGCAATTTTTACAAAGTAGAGTTGAGTGAGGTTAAAGAAGAGATACAAAGGACACACACACACAGAGAACATCATAGGAAAGGACAGTGAGAATGGAGCCGTCTTCAAGCTGAAGGAAGAGGTTCCCCGAGAAACCAGTTCTGCCGATCATTTGAGTCTGGAACTGCAGGCCACCAAAATGAGGAAGATACGTGTGTGTGTGTGTGTGTGTGTGTGTGTGTGTGTGTGTGTGTGTGTGTGTAGTCGCAGCCACAAAACCTAGATTTTTTTAGTTGGGATATCAGTAGCAGGCAAATTAGACATTCCATTGAGGTCATCTTTGAAGTCTGAGTGGGAGTTAGCCAGTGAATAAAAGCATTTCAGAAAAGTATGTGCAAATCTCTGGATTAGAAAATTGTTTGGTGTGTCTGAAGTTCTTAGTGTCTTTGAGAATCAGAAATAAAGTCTGATGATGGAACATAGTACAAACTAGAGTGGGTTATGGAGAGATGAAAAATGTAGCCAAAAGTTAAATTATGCCAGGTTAGGTGGGCTCTGCTGGAGGGTATATTTGTTATTCATTCTACAAATATTACTGAATAACTCTAAGATGCAAGCAAGTTAACAAACCACCAAAGACTGTAATCATTGCTGTAAAAAGGTCTCTGTGATCAATTTTACATTAAAAAAAGAAAACAAAACAAACAAACAAAAAAAAACAGTTCTGGCCAATTGGGGTAGGGAAAGCCTGGGACCAGAGTAACTCCTCCAGAGTTCCAGCAGCAATGAAGCCATGTAGACAGGATGTAGAATGTAGAAGGCAGTAGATTAGTATTTATAGCTGAAGTTGGCAAGGTGAGGACTGTTTTTACAGTTGAGGTTTTATCAGAGAAAACCTGGTGCTATTTTTAAAGTGGAGTATACAGAATTTATAATTTTACCCCCAATATGACCTGTTCCATTTGAGAGATGTGAAATTTGAGATATTTCTGAGACATCGAAGTAGATAATCAAAAAGTAGATGAATTGGAGCTCAGAGGCCAAGTGGGTCAGAAGAAAATGGTAATCACATCCAATACATCATAGGTTCTCTGTGTTCAGGCATTTTATTATTGATTCATAGAAGCATATAGAATATTGCTAACACATTAAAGGAACTCCATGAGTTCTGAATGAGTGAATGAATGTGAAGACCACCAGTAAGGAGAGTTTAGGAGGAAAAGAGAAACTCTGGAGGCATGCCAACATTTATTTTGGAAGAAAATTAGGTCACAGAAGAACAGTAAGAATAAAACAGTAGTCCTAGGTATGGAAGCCGAGAAAAGAGAAGTTTAAGTAAGAATTGCTCATTTAGAGTGAGAGACTCTATCATCCAGGCAAAGGCGTGAATGAATAGTTCAGAATTTCTGTAGAAAGATGGGCTTTAAAATACTTGAATCTGTCCATCTCTGTTAATCTTTCAGTTAAATTAGTTATAATTGCTTATTATATAAGACTTGCCTTACAATTTGTTGAAACTACATTTAAAAGCATATCTCTGACACATTACCAACATAAGTACATGTATAATTACACAACAACTCTTTGTATTAAATTATTATTCCAGTGACAGTTAGAAAAATATACCTTACATAATTCATATAGACAAAATACAAAGGGGTGATGGCGTGGTAGATAACTCATCAATTAAGAGCACTTGTTGCTCTTGCAAAGGACCTGGTTTCCTTTCCCAGCATCCACAGTGCAACTCACAGCTGGGTAAATCTTCAATTTCAGGCAGTGTGATGACCCTCACAGCACCAGTCACAGGTATTGTACACATACATGCCTGTAGACAAGCACTCATACATATAAAAATAAATACGTAACATCTCATTTGTATGAAATTCCTACCACTTTGCTTTTGAAAGAATCCTTTTATGTACTTCTCTCTGTTTTTCTTAAAGGCTTCATTAACTTCATACAAAACCACATGATGAGTCTCAAGGTTATACGCAATAGTAAAAATTAATTTTATTTTATGATTTGTATACATTTCTATAAAATGCCAATATGATTTTAAAAAATAAAATTGAAGATCTTAAATAATATTCAAGACCATAGGACAGTAGCTTTAGTCATGTCCACACAGATTCTCTGCCTGGCAGCAGATCCCCTTGTGAGTCCACTGGTGGACTGTTCCAAACACATATAAGCATGGCTATCTTATAACTAAATTGGGGTCATAGCTCTCAACCTAGAGATTAAAATGCTGCCAGCCCGTCTGATTTAAATGAACTCTTTCTTGAGACAGATAGCCTACTTGGCTTTTTAGCTATTATTATCTTCAGTGGAAAGTCTCGGAGATAAGTCAATAATTAGTCTTTGGTTTACTTCCAACTGTACCATAAATATTTGGTTTAAGGAAGTTTTCCCTATCTCCATTGTTTTATTTTGCTTTTCATGCTTACCTTAATTGTTATATTTTTTTATATGTTTATGACTTATTTGGCGTTGGTTAGTCTGATTTTGAAAGATAATCTGTTTGAGAATTGGAATGCTATCTCTCCTGTTTACTGCCTCCATAGATCCCAAATCATATTTGGCATCTTGTAGGTGCTTGGCAATATCTAGGGAACAAATAAATGAATTGCTCTTTGAAGTCTGATGGGTTGGGTTTACAGTTTAGTTGGTGATGCAGCTCCTAATAGCATACATTTGGAATCCAAGCCAGTATCTTGTATGGTTGTACTGCAAGCTGACTTCTCATGAGTCCCAGAGTCACACCTGAAACTCCATGTGAGAGACAGGTGAATTGCTTGTTTAAGTTACAAAATGTATTTCTGAGTCACATTTCCAACAAATCACAAAATGTTATTAATTCTTCTTCTAGTGTATTTTACATCTTCCTTCCAAGATAACTTTCTTTCTCATTTATTTTAGTTGCATTTACTTAATGATTTTGTGTGTATGTTGGGGAGTGGTATTGCCTACACATCACATATGTAGGGGAGGGAACAATGTACAGAAGCTAGTTGTGTCCCAGGGATCCAACGTGGGTTGCCAGGCTTGGCATCAAGCACTTTCTATCTTAGTCATCTCTTGGTATTCTTTTCTCTCAATAATATTTCATATTGCCAGCTTTGGTTTGTTCAAATGAGATAATAATTGATGTGTTCATTGACCATAAGCAAGTTCCTTCTACATAAGTTCCTTTCCTGTGTCTATTTCAGGCATAAGAAATGAATATTCCTTTCCCACACAGGGTGTCTTCCCTTCCAGAGGAGCAAAGCAAAAGGATAAGTTTACATCAATAAAGCCACCCTGGAACTCAAAATGGAAATGAGTTCTTCACTAACTGAGACAAATATCCTCTGAACATATCTCCTGTAACGTCATTAAACACTCTGCTTTCCCATCCTTTACTGCTTTTAGCTCAGGAGCAATTGCTGGCGTACTTCATGCTTAATATCATGTGGGTTTTAAAAGGACACGGAAATATCTTTCTGTTGGAAGTGTGGATAGTGGTTGCCTTGGGCATTGTTTGAGCTTCTGCACTGTCAGTAATGACCACACGAAGCAGAGTTTCACTGCCAGCTGCTACACATCAGAACTTCATCCACTGGCTAATTCCCAACAGTTTCCAAATGATAACTGCTAATGTCAAGGCAGTTCGAAAATAGTAAAAACTCTATTTTCCCCTTAATATCCTGAGACTCATATTCTTGGGCACCAGGGAGTCTGGGTAATAATTCTGATGGATTTTCGCCATCAAATTTAGAATACACAAATTAATGCTAGAAACAATTTCTAATAGGAGATAATAAAGAAGCAGAAAAACAAAAATAAAATGTTACAAAGAGGAAAATGATATTATCTGCCAGCAGATAATTTTTTATACCAGGATGACACTTTTGAAGAGTTTAAAAATTACTCAACAATATTTCTCCTAATTTTTAAGTAGTTGTCTGCTTATTGAGAGTAAATTTGATATTTAAGTGTATGCTCTCATATACTGAAGTGTTGACTGTATTATTTAATATAGACTATTTCTTTAATTGCACAGAGGTAAGTAAACTTTGATTTGTCACTACAGGAATTATTTCAGACAGGTCACCCAGGATCAGAAGTATGAATGTTAAAGGTGCAGAGAACTCACATACTGTTTGTGGCACTATGAATGGCCATGTGCTTGGGTATGTTCACAGCACAACAAGGTTTCCTGAGTTGTTGAAAAGCCCCCACCAAATCCCTTGACCTAGGGAAGTCTGTGCACTGTGAATCTCAGAGAAATGTTTGCTTTTTGATGATTGCAAAGCCTCTTTGTAATTGATTGTAAGAGGGAGCCATTTGTAAATCTTGTTAACCTCTGCATACAATGAGAATCCTGCATCCCTCACTAAGGCTTACCAAAATTGAACTTACAGTTTTCTCTGGAATATAGATATGTTTAAATATAAATAGTGACAATATTTAACTTGTAAAGCCCCTTTAAGGTAATATTTGGTTTTACTCTAAAATATTTTAAAGATATTAGCCATTAATTTAATGCTTTGAATATCTTATGTAAATACTAACTAGGTTCTTAGAAAGCATAATTATGTCACAAAATCAGAATATTATGGCACAGCCATTAATTTTTATTTGTCATTTCTTGGTTTCTTGTTTTGTTCTGTTTTTACAAAATCCAAAAGCTTTTGGTGGATCCTTATAGTATAGTTTTATATTGTTACATGTGAAACTTTAAAACCGTGTTTGAGATCATAATTGGTACCTCCTATTCCAAAGTAGTGAAAGTTGTAATGTGGGAAATATATTAAATACGAGAACTTTTTTTTTCTAAAACTAGTGTTTGCATCCAGAAACATGGTATTTACATGTAGCACAGATGAAATCATCTGGTAGATTCTTAATGGTGTTTTTAAGTTTAGAGAAAACAGTTTTTATAGAGAGCAGTCACAGTTCTGTTGTGGGAAAAGATTTGTAACAGATTAGAGATAACATGGAACCCACTCTGATGCTTTCACATTTCAGACTTTTGGGGCTGTATTTTTGACTAGGTCCTAAACTTTCTGTTTCTTTGACTGTATGTGTGTAACAGATGAACACCTGCTTCACTATCATATTAAACATGTTTTCAATAACTAAACAATAATTCTACCAGTGCCGGCATGACAAATTCATGAGATAACATTATCCTTTTACAATACTTTTTGAAAGAACAAACATGAAAATCCAGCATGAGGGACAAGTGCCCAAAAGCCAGCGAAGCTAGGTCTTGCCTCCATTTGATGTGCCACGCTTTGCTCAAACTCATGGGAGATAGATGAGAAGGGGGAGGGGCTGCAGAGAGAGGAGGGAGGGAAAACTGCAGTCAGTCTGTAAAATAAATAAAAAATGTTATGCGAATGACGTTTTAAAAGAAAGATAAATAGAAAATAAACAACTGCCGGCATGATACTGAGACTCAAAAATATGCACACTTAAATTAGACACTGTGAGTTTAGCTTGACCATGATAATGCTAATATATTTTCTAGGTTTATCACTGATACTGTTATTATTCAAAAGCTTTGTAAGCTGGGAATGCAGCTCAGTTGTGGAATTCTTGCCTATATATTTGTGGATATTCATATCATAGTCTGAAGCCCTTATTTTGAATGTGGTCTTTCAATAAAATTATCAACCACAAAAAAAAATTCCAAGATAGTCCAGTTTCATCTCATTTCAGTCCCTTGATGACTTATATTGCTTAAAAGACTCTAAATGTTTTCTTGCAGGTCCCCAATAAAATTTATCATTTGAATTTATGGAAAATAATGGAGCATAATTCTAAAAGAAATTAAATTTTTAAGAAAATGTATAACCTTACAAAATCATTATTTCACAAAGGAAAATGATTATCTGGATGTGTAGCATATGGCAGCTATGGTCACATGAATCATGTACCCATTTACTTATGAATGTTCTATTGTAGCAGCATCCAAAGCCCCTTTAGCATCAAGGAGACCTTTACTTTGTTTTTGGATTTTATTCTAAGTAACTTATTCAGTGGAATATTCAGCTGGCTTTGGCTGTCTCATAATAGCAGTGATTTAGGGCTTTCCCTTTTCTGTTTAATTACTTCCTTTTTTCTCAATCAATTCTGTCATCAAAAGTTGCATTGCCTGTGGCCTCAGGTTCCATTCCTTTTCATGGTGTTATGTCATGGGTAGTACAGGTTTGTTTTCCTCAGTGGTGTCTAATTATTATCAATTGAGAGGATCTTAGATGGTAGACATTCATTGTCAGGGTTAGGTTTCCCAACACTGGACAGCCATGCTCAAATATAGTAAGACATGGGGAAGAATGCATTTTAAGAAAAATCAACCTTCAGAAAACAGATTGCAGGGTTGTTTCTTCACAGAATGACACATGATGAATCCTCTGTTCCTAGCCATTCTTGCCTTATTGCCATCTCAAAGCAGAAATTTAAATTCATTCGCACATTTGATCACCACAGTATATATTAATCCCTTATGACACACCAAGGAACATTTTGATATTTGAAGCTAAAACTAAAAACAAGACAGATATCTTGTAGACTTGCCATCCTGCTTGAAAGGGGCATGGCAGTGATTCTCACAAATACTATAGTTGTGAGTACCAGTTCTGATTACTGTCATAATGTACGTAATGATTCCTGTGTAGTGAGGTCCCAATGGCATATGTTGATGAACTTCAAAAGGTGCTACACACAGAAGGAAGCACTGTTTATCTAGTCTGGGCACAACCAGAGGATTCAAAGCCTAACTGCTAACGTTCTTTTACTAATGACACAAACAACCAATTTAGATGGAATAGCTGACCACAGAGATCACCCAAGTTGCTAGACTCACCAAAAGCATGTCAGGAGAGAATGTTTTCAGATGATAAACACCTTTAGGAGTTTATATATGTTCGTACTGGTGCAGAAATCTTTAGTGGGGGACCTTTAACATAGGCTATATTTTGGAGTGAGTAGAATATTGTTTTAACTTCAAAAATAACTCAAAATATATTAGACATTATTAAAGTCATTAGCTTAGAATTTCTCTCTAAGGTGTTACCTATAGATTTTTGTTTTTAATCATCCAGATGACAGAAAATAACAATGGACTGAATGTTCATGGTTGTGTACTTATGAATACATTCTCATGAAGAAATGAAAAAATTTATATCATTCACAAAGTTCTTGAACATTTTTAAAAATTTTTCCTTTAATTATATTTTATCTTATGTGTATTTATTTATTTGTTGCCTTCATGTGGATAGCACACCATGTGCATGCAGTGTGTTCCTGCAGAGGACTAGAATTACAGATGGTTGTGAGTCCCCAACTGTGGGTGCTGGGAATCAACGCTGAGTTCTCAGCAAGAGAAGCCAGTGCTCTTAATCACTGAGCCATGTCTTCATCCCCTCCTATCCTTTTGAAAGGTCATGGCTTAACGTAATATTCACTCAAATTTTTCAGTATTTTTAGTATCAGCAGTATCTGTAATCCTCTCAGAGTCTTCTGAAGCATGTGACTTCACCTGATTGTTCCCAATCCAGTGTCATTTTCAAGCTAATAGCTGCACACACACACACACACACACACACACACACACACACACACACACTTAAACATATACATAAACACACACACATATATACACACATATATATATGAAAGCATGAGAATACTATATGTCTATATTCTTTCTATATGTATAAACTCACAATATGTATATATGCTACACTACTACCCTAAAGCATACATAGGGCACCATACGTGGAACACACTTATGGGTTTTCAAATAGATTTTGGAGAAAAGCCACAACGATTCCTCTCTTCTTTACCTTGCACTATAAAAAATAAATGCCTTGAGTGTCTCTTCTGAGAAACTGAGGTTGCACTGAGAGCCAGTGCTTGCTTCAGTTAAATTCCTTTAGATACCCCGATCTGATAAGAGTGTAATTGTGGCAGATTTCTGAGAGGGTGTGAATAGTTAATTATGTCAGAAGCATGTGCCTTGTCCTTTGCATGTCTCCATACTCTGCTTGCCAGTTTGCATCAGCAGTTGGTGGCATTAAGAAGCAGCTGGCTTCTCTTCATCTTGCCATCACTTGCGGATTCGGGAGGTAAGCCAGGTCCTGGGGACTCTTTCCTTCTGTTATCTCTTATGGTCTTACATGAAATCCTTTCACTTGTTTGTGGTACCCAGAATGGCGAGGGCTAAAAATAAATTCCATTTTTTTTTCTCAATCCCCAATATATGTTTTCTTTTCTGTGTGTTCATACTGCATCGGTTGCTCTTTTTGAATTGAAATATAAATGTATTCTAGTCTTATTTCCTGAAAATAATTCAAGAAATAGTTTAAATATAAACGTAAGATGCTAAAAACAGTGGCGTTAAAGATGATGTTGGGGTCAGTGAGTGGCATGTGTTCATCATTTAGTTAGTGACTCTTTCTGTAATGACTGAATGAAGATCTCCTGTTTGTTAGGATATGTAAATCATAAAAAGATAATTCTACTTTCATGGAATATGCTGTCTAGATGGAATAAAATTCTAATCTTGCCCTGACCTACCAGGGATCCAAATTGCTGCCCAGATCTTTTGACCCACACTTAGCCAAGGTTTCTAGCTTTATAGTGTTGGTAAAACTATTTAATCTCTCAAAACTTTTGATCCATAAAATTGGTATAACGTACTAAACAGGTAAGGTTATTGTGATTATGAAACTAAATTAATTGTTTAGTGCTTAGGACAGCACCAGTAAGTTCCTAGTAAATAGGATACACATTTACTACATCTCTTTCCCCTTTATCAAAAACAAATAACTTATCTTTTATGATTGGAAGAATAGCATTTATTGCTCTGTAATTTCCATGGGTTTGTAATAAATTATATTAATACATTAGATGTAAAAGTAAACGTCATAGCCTAATCTTTCTCAGATAATGATCTTAGACCTCCTCTCTAGTAATTATGTTAAACTGGTGATTTCTGGACGCTTTACAGGAATCATTAATAAGAATCTTTAGCAATAAAAGGTCTTTGGAACTCTTATTTTATAATAACCCCCAAATGTGACTTTTATACATGCTAATTTTTAGAACTATTACTAGGTGAATCATTTATCAAACACCAGGTCTGTCTACCTAATATAGTTTTTGAATTATGTCTGCCTACATAAATAACCTCCACTAGCTTTCACTAATATCTAATGAAAAGTCCATTTCTCATGACATGGTATGAACTTACCTGTCTTCTCTTGTGATAGGCTGAAAATGCCCCCGTCTCATTTGCACATCCTAGCCCTCAAGATCAAGGAATATTTTATTTCTCGTGACAAATGAACATTGCGGATATCTGTAAATTTCATCCCAACCTATTTCAGTGGACCCAGTATACTGAAGTGATACAAAGGAGTCCTGAGCTAAGAAAGGCACCTAACATCCAGGAGTAAAAGCAGGAGGATGCTCCCTTTTCACTCTTCAAGGCTCTGGGAAAACGTAGACCTGCTAGTGCTTTGGGTTTGCACAGTGGGACCTGTTTCGAACGTCTGAGCTTCATAACTGTGAAGTAAGGGCTGTGGGTTGTTTCAAGCCACTAACTGCTTGATGACTTGTTACAACAGGAAGCCAACACTCTTCTTTCCACCCTCATCATTTTATACCCTCCTCATGTTTCCTGCATTTTCTCAGAGTCAGTCTTGCACATCACTGGGATGTGCTTATTATCTATCTGCTCTGTATACTGTCTTTTCACATTCCTGTCTACTCACTGCACATATGCACATACTCTTTCCTTTTTGACTAAAACTTTCCTTGACTCGCACAAACAGCAGTGACTTCCCTTCCTTTATTGTATCAAGGCAACCAGGATCTGTACAAAAGGTTTGGGATCCAAAATGAAAAGCTCAGTCCATGAGTAGGTAAATGGAAAATTACTCAAATCAGAACTCCTGAATTTATATTTTGCCACTGAAAATAATATAGAAGTTTCTTCCTCCTGCTTGATACATTGTCTTGCCTTGCATCAACTTTTTTGGGCTGTGAAATTTAGGAAGGCTTTGCACAAAAATGAGTCAACATGGTGACCACCAAAACACAGTCAAGACTGTACCTGTTTCATTAACCTAATAAATTATTTTTCAGGGTGTGTAAATAATGTTCTAAGATGCCACTTAAAACATAAGATTTATATTTTAAATGCATTTCTTTTTCTTATATCTAAAGTTCATGAAAGTAAGCATGCTCAGTATAATGACAGCAGAAATAATAATGATAAAATATTAATAGCAAAGTGCAATAATGAGCAGAACCCAACACTCAGGCAGACCATCAAATGTAGCTTCCCAATTTATTTATCTTTAAAATGGGACTAATTTGGCTAAAAGATAGACAAGTCACTTTCCTAACAGTTATAAGGCTTGTGTTTATCTGCATTGTAGACAGACTGATAAACAGACAAGTGATAGACAAGTAATGTAGATAGATGTGAATGAGTAGTAATATAGATAATAGAATTAAGATTGTATTTGCCTTTTAATGAATTATTATCAACATATACAGCAAATATACTATAAATTCAACATACATTATAATCATGACACTTGATTTTCTAGTTATTATTATATATAGTAAATATAAAAGTAGTAAAACTTTACATACAGCAATGATAGGAGAAAAAGGAACAAATTAGATTTGCACTGAATATTTAATGCCAGTCTCTGTTACATTGCTATCGAATCATATGTCTACAGGCTTGCAGGACATGCTATTAGAGTATTGCTCGTACTATAGAAAACATGTAAACATCAGAGTCGATCTATATTATCTCTCTTCCTTCTCTTCCTTTCTCTTCCCTCCTCTCCCCTTTCCTTTTCTTCTTCCATTTCCTTCCTTTCCCTCCTCTCTTTCCTGTCAGTCACGTGCATTCATAGTTTGATATTTTGAGTGCATTAAATATATTGGAACTTTTTTGCAAAAGAAAAAATATGTGTTTCAATAATTTGCTGTTAATCATTACGTTTCCTTACAACCTTCATGCTATTTTAGTAGAGATCAGAGCACTCCTATCACAGCTAATTTGAATTCATCTTTCAAATGAGAGTTTATGAGCTTGTATGCTAAAATTAAGGCTGCTGCATCTCTGCACTTCCTTTGTCTACCAGCGTGGTAATATAATTTTTATGTAATTGAATTTCTTCTAACAGACTTTCTTATTTAGAAACCCAGACTTCCTAGCAAGCCTTTCATCTCTATAGCTGTTTACATGTTTCTGTCTCGTTGTCTATCTTTGATGTATGTGAAATTATTCACCTTTATTTAAAGCATATAATAAAATGATACCATGTGAGCAATATAATATGTTCAAGAATATTAGGGAAAAGTAACGGTGACCTTTTATCATTAGAAATAAGAGAGGGAAAATCAAGCTAACATTTACAAGAGAAATAATATTTATATGTGAAAGTAATATAATTCAATGCTTGCCATTTTTTTTTGAAGCAACGAAAGGTTGTCTACTTGTGGTAGTTTGAATGGGAATGCCTCCAGCCTGATATATTTAAGTTTTTAGTCCATTGTTCGTTGAAAAGTTTGAGGAGAGTTAGGTTGCTTGGTCTGTTGGAGATATGTCAGTGGGAGCAAGGTTTAGAATCCCAGAAGACTTGGCCCCTTCCCAGGTGCTCTCTGCCTGCTGCTTGTGCTTTGAGATGTAAGCTCTCAGCTCTTCCTGCCACTTTGTCTTCACTCCAACATCCTGGACACTAATCCTCGGAAACTGTAAGCCCAATTAAATGAATTTATATAATCATTGCTTCATATAATAGTTTCTATAACAAAAGCAGTACATTATGTCTTTAAATTGCTTAAAGAATAGATTTTAAATAATTATGTGTGGTGTTAGATTTGTTAATTATCTTGATTTAGTCATTATAAAATATCAGTGCATTAGATATTGTACCCCATAAATATATTCAATTATTAGTCATATAAAACTATAAGAAACCATTGTACTTGCCAAACATTTCTAGCATATTTTTTAAATCTTATTATGGCTTCCTTTTTAGAATTATAATATTTGAATTTTACAGGATAATAGCCTACAATGATTAACAATGCATTTCTGATAGGTCATTATATAACTAAAACAATTTTTTAAGCCACAATGTTGTTGACATGGTTTCCTGAATTGCCTTACTCCCAAAGTCATTTATCTGCATCATGAATGAATTCATTGTACATAAAAAAGTCATGTTATAAACCTTAAAAAAGGCTGAAATATGGTCAAAATAATCCTATCAATAAGAAATGATCCTTTAGAGCTCTCAGACAAAACAAATGTTTATATCTCATAGATAAAACATGTTTAATATTGCCACATCCTAAAAAAATCTTTTCTTGTCATAAATTTTAATATTAAGATAACCAGGCCATCTATTAAGATTCTCACTAAAAATTACTGTGAATTCAGAGGTTGACAAAAGATGAAAAATTATTAGGAAATCATGTTAAATGAAGTATAGATTATGAAATGTTATTGAATAATTGTGAAAAAGCTAATATTCCCAGAAATGCTCATGTGTAGTTAAGAAACATGATAGAGAAGATAAAAAAAAATGAAGGAACAGAGAAAAATAAGACCTTATCCAGTAAAGTATGGTTGTGATGATTAAACCTTTGCCAGGCTTACATGTGATCCATAGGAGAGTCATCTCTTTGGAGCAATAGGATGGTTTTTGCTGAGGTGATGGCTCCGTGGGTAAAGCTCTTCCTGTACAACCATAAAATCTTGAGATTGCAGCCTCCAAATCGACATGATGTCAGACACTTGAGGGAAGATGGCTAATGGGACAGGAGGATCCCAGGAGTTCATGAGCTGGCTAACCCTGAAGTACTCCTCAGCAAACATAATGAACTATACCTCAAACAAAGTGGAAAGCTAGGACCAACATGAAGGGGGGGGGGGTCTGCTGACCTTCACTCTGTGGAGCACATGAATAGCCATACACACAGGAGCACGCAGATATACAGGGCAGTATATATAACAAAAATAATGAATCCTTAGATATAGTGCTACTTCCTGACATGGAACTTATGGAACATTTAACTTTCAGTTAATGAAGCATATCCTCTGAAAAACAAAACACAATGCAGTCTTATTGTGACCTGCCACGGGCCCAGAAGGGAAGACTGGTATGCCATATCTATGCAGAAACTTCTCATCGAGTTACTGTTTTGCTCACAGGCTATAGATTTCTATTCTTCTTCTTGATCAAAATTAATGGGTGAAGAAAATGTCAAGCTCATCTGTGAGATAATGATTTCTAGCTTGTGTGTGAGGTTTACTTTATATTATTGATATATCATTAGGATGAAAACTATTTGCAAAGAAAGCTCAGGTACAGTATTTGCATACCCAGTGCTCCTTCCTTTGAGAAGATATATACCCTCTGGTTCTCTGAATGGAAGTTACCTAGTTTCAAAACTTTTTTCTAGATTTCTTTAAACTTGCATACAAATGAATAAATTTAATAAATGACTTCCAACATCTGCCTCTGAACTAGGTTGTGAATCACTTGCAAGTGACTTAATCTTTAGTAATTTTTCATGTTCTAGAATAGTTATATTAATTTGCTGTCTCCACAATAATAGTGTGTAATAGATGACCTGACCAAACTGGATATCCTGAAAGCATTAGTCTTTTTGTCAGTTGGTTGAAGTGTGGCTAATCTGGGACATTTGTACCTGGTGTGGCTCTAATTGCAAAGTTGGAGATTGGTTGGAGACAGATTGGGCCAAGACCATTGCATTATCTTCTCATCAGGTCTTCTGACAAGGAGCCACATGAAACCTAATGCCCTTCTGACAAAAAAAGTTAAGTATCAAAGCCACTTGGCGAATTAAAATGTAATACATTTCTAATTGATGAACTGTAATTGTGGATGTGGATGTGATTTGATGTGATACTTTCATCTGTATATGTATCTTAGAAAGATCCGACAAAGCTTATCACCTAACTAATTTATTTTTTTGTGATGAAAACATTAAAAGTTTGGAGTTTTTTTTTTTTAGCAGTTTTGGAATATACACTGTTATTAAAACATGGTCACCATGTACAGCAATAGATCATTAACAGTTATTCCCTCATTCTAACTGTAATTCTGTAACTCTTGTCAACATCTTCTATTCCCAGCACAGTCCCATCTTCTGACAATGAGCTATGTACTCTGCTTCTGTGAGTCACTTAATTTTATTATTTATTTGAGTCTCTCTCCCTTCCTTAATTCACTCATTTATTCATTCAATGTATGTGAACTGAGTTCTGATGCTCTCCTTCCATCACATGGGTAGCAGGGACGGCATTCAGATCATCTAGCTTGGTACAATCACCTCTGTGCACTGAGACATCTCATTGATTCTCAGACTGACTATTTAACATCCCACACACAATTGCATGATCTCACTCATGTGGGGGATGTTGAATAGCCACATTGACACAAATGACAGCATTTTGAAAGCTATTATATGCCCTAGTATTTCTGCACACTGTATATATATTCTTTAAGCATTTTCACTCCATGGCACATGCTAGAGTGCTTTGCTATCTTGATTTGGTGAATAGTGTTGATTTAATCATAGAAATACAGGTAGTTCTCCAGCAATTTCTTTAGATGTATTATTAATTACTTAGTGATTCTAATTTTTAGTGTTTTGAAGAGCCTTCATATTTTCCAAAATAATTGTAACGGTTAACATTCCCATGAACTGTGTACTATAATTCTCTTTTTCTACATTCTCATCAATACCTCTTGCCTTTTTTTTTTTCTTTTAAGAACAGTTAGGCAATAGTTATTAAGTGATATCTCCTTGTGGTTGTCATTTGGATTTGCCTGATGATTCTGCCCAGGAAAAGAAACAATTAAATCTCATAGATTAGGAGAAAATATTTGCAAATGCCATATCTGATAGACGGCTTATATCCAAAAATTTGTAACGAAGAGAGACAACTCTGTTGCAAGAAGATAAGTCACCCACATTTTTAAAATGGGAAAAATATCTGAACAGGTGTTTCTCAGATGTTGAAAGATTAGTTGAGCTCAGACATTGGAAAGCATATATCAAAACATTTTGAGGCTGGAGAGATGGCTCAGCAGTTACAATATCGACTGCTCAATTCCCAGCACCCACATGGTAGCTCACAACCATCTTTAACTCCAACTCAAGGAAAGCCAGAACTGTTTTCTGGCCTCCATAGGCACAAGGCATGCAAAAAGTACACCGACACATAACTAGGCAGAACACTATTACAATTAAATTAATGAAAACTTAAAAAAAAAAACCTTTATTCCTCTAACCCAATACTTTTGTTAAATTTTGCATATTGAGGAAATACATGTGAGAAAGTCTCTGATCAAGAAGGAGTAATATCTTCTTCCATTTTTGTGAGAAGTCTTGCAGAGTCACACATGCATAGTTTGGTAAATAGTCACAAACTGGAAATATTAATTCAGTCATCTGTAGTAAGCCCTTAATATCACAAATTCTCACATGATTTTCATGCCATACATCTTAATTTGGACAACATTCTTGACAAAAACATCCATAGGTTATCATTAATTTATGAAATTAGATGCAATCCTCAGGATCTAGTGATTTTTATCAGTTCCAGATCTTCTATTCGTGCTTTGAAGACTTGAAAATCTGATTCTCCCTGACAAATCCTCCCCAAAACAGTCTGTGCCATGTCACTGTCCTCTTGTATTAGAGTGTTCATGATGACAAACTCTGTGAAGACTACTCAAGGGTGGGGCCAAAGCAAAGTATATAATCGTTACCTGTTCATAACAGTTTTAAAATCTCATGAAACAGATGTCTTCACGATCTCTCTCTCAGGAATAAGGGGATTTTTTTGAATAGGTATTGATTCTACTTTATAATATTAAAGAGAAACACATTATGCCAACTTTTGCCTTTGTGGCTATAATTGAATCACATGTTCTCTTCTCTTCTTTTAAATCTGGGCAACTCAGCAAGCATTTAAAATATAATCCTCAAATTGTACAATTTTACAGACCTCCCAAAGAGGATTAAGACATAATCCTTGCCTGGAGTGCTGTACAGCCAAATGTGGGGGACTGGCTGATAACAAGCACATCCAGCATAGGGTGAGAAGTGGTTTGGCAGAGGTATGCACAAAGTGAGACAGGACACAGATAAGAGACACTTGAGTAAGCCTAGGTGGAGGACTTATCTTACAAGGTGACAAGTGTGCTGAATTCTGAAGGTCAAGCTGAAGGGTATATTTGAATGTTTGGGTGCTAGAAAGATTGCTGAGTGGGTAGGAGTACTTACACAAAACTGAGGACCTGAGTTCAAATCCCTAGCATCCACATAAAATCTGAACATAGCTATGTGCTCTGCCCTTCTCTAATTCCAGCACTGATGGTTCCTGAGAAAGGGAGACCAATGAATCGATTTCTCGTGTGTTTGTTTGTTTGTTTGGTTGGTGATTGGTTTGGGTGTTTTTTATTTGTTTGTTTTGATATTTCTAGAAATATAAATACCCTGTCTCAAGGGGAAAAGATGGAGAATGGTAGTACAGTATATTAGCCATCTTTCTCTGTCCTAATGTATATGCAAATACACATCTAAACACACATGTGTACCTAAATCCCCCCCCCCACATACCCCATATGATTATTTATCTGATTGATTGGAAAGGAGAGCTAATGAGAAGCACACAATTTGTCAGGCATGAACAGAGCATATCTGAAAATTGGAAAGTGAATGAGTGAACCGTTCATTGTGTAGCTTTGCCAGTTCTTATATCCTTTGCCAATTGGGAATGACTAAAGAAATGAGAGTGGGCATGTAGCTAGATCTAGGGGATTATCTGCCAAACTAATTAAAATTTATATTGTCCCTGACTGTAGAAGTAGAAACAGGAAGTGATATGCTCAGCTTTGCATGTCAGAGGATCATTGCACAGACAAAATGAAAATAGGTTGGGAATAAACAGTATCCAAACAAAGAGGGTAGTTTGATTAATCTAGATAAGAAATGATGATGTCTGGAACAATATAACAAGTTGGTAATGACAAGTCCTTTAGAAGGAAAAGCCTGTAGGACTCAGGATGCACTGAATATAGAAGTGAGGGGCGGGTCAAATGAAGCATGGAGATGCCCTAACTTCTCTCCTGGACAACTGCATGAAATGTTCTACTTTTCATGGAGATTTTGTAGCTAAGATTTCTTTACTTTCATGGGAGATTAGTTTCAGGTGCTAATTAGACACCCACAAAGGTCTAGAGAAGAACTTGAATCTAGAAAAGGAACAGAACAGGACAGAGAAATGAATTAAGTAGAATGGAGACCATGTTATTTTTTTAGGACAAATGCGAAGAAACCAAGAATATGGGCAGAAAACTAGGCAAGAATCGTCCTATATAAGGAAGATGTTTAAAATAAATATAGATACCATGTAAATGAAAATCAATATACCTATTGAATTTAGCCCCCCCAAAACCAATTAGAGACCAAGGCAAGTTAGCTTTGATTAAAAGACAGGGACAAGAAATAATCACTGAGGCAAAAGATTGTTGTATATAAAATGATTTCAAGCAATGGAGCCTATTAGATCAGGGAGAAGCAAGATTTCATATACAAACTTTTAAAGATGGAAGAGTGGGGATACGCTTAAATTTTGATGAGAAAGAATAATACAAAGATGGAGAGACATAGAAGAGAAAGACAGAATATTGAAAAAAAGCTCTTGGACTAGTTAAAATAAGAAGCTTTAAAATTCTTCTGCATAATCCCGAGACTTCACTATCTTTAGGTAGTTGTCTAGATTTCTAATAACCAGCCGTGATTTCTTTGTTGAGTGGACTTTAAGACATATTAAATAGCTGTTGGTTACTGCCAAAGAATATATCCCACTATTGCACCCTTAGCGTTATCATATCATCCTAGTCATTGTTTTTAATAGAAATCATAGGAGGGTAAATGGTGGCTTCCCTTTGTTGGAAATTTTATAATTTTATCTAGTAACAAAAAAACCAGTCACAAGGGATGAGGTTTTTAGGTTAGGTCCTCTGGGTCTTATGCCCAAAGTGAATGAGAGAGAACATAGGGAAGCATTTTCTTTGAAGCACGGGGAACAAATCTTTTGATATGAGGAAAGAAAACCTAGAAGGCAATTGCCAAAAGTTGTCTATAAGCAGTAGTTAAGTTACCTAGAAAGCCAGAAAGTTAATGACTGTCAGTCCCAATAAAGGGTAACTCAGGAGAGATTTGGTAGGAGCATCTGTGGAGGCAACCCTGCAGTCTATGAGACTGGACATCACACAGTTTTAGTTCTTCATCCCATGTGGTCCTTTCTCCTCCAATGCTCTGTGGGACAGGAATGGGAAGGGGAGGATGAACTGTTAGATTACTTTCAGAATCAGTGTTCTCCCAGATGGATGTAAGGGAAGAGTAAAAGGACAAGGTTGGTTTTGAAGATAAAGTATTGCATATAGAAAAAGGATGGGAGCAAAAGAAGTTTATCATGCAAAATTTTTTAATCATGTGAATAGGGAAGGAGATTAGAATTTGTTAATATTAAAAACAACTGGTAGTCCAGATGAGAATAATAGGCTGGGGGGTCGATACCACATGATCTTTCAGTGCTGTGATTTCTCTGTTAGAGACTAAGAAATGATATTTGAATGACTACTAGGCTGCCATGGACTACTTTACAGTAAGTCCATTTCATATGAGAATGATAAAATATTAGCTTACTTATTTTCCAGTTTGCCTAGCTTATAATTTTCTGTTTTACCACATAGGGCTTTATCAGGCCATTTTCATGCAAGTGTATTTTTTCCATAGGTTTACCCTCTTCTCTGTCCCTTCTCCCAACCTATTAGTCTTCTTTGCTCCTGCACAATTCTCCTCTACAGAAATTCTACAGAATTTTTCTGTACCATATGTAGGTCAAACTGGCTTGAAAGTCACAAGTTTCCTGCCTCTACCTGCCCATATTGGTGTTATAGAAATGTGTTACCATACCTAGTTTATCATCCAGAGTTTTTACCAAGTATAATAACTCTAAATAATTTTGTCAAAATTGAATCTTTAAACTTTTAGTTTGCTAATAACTTATATTATGATTAGTTTTTTGCTTTATGAACTAACATTCTGCCTAAAAGGCATATGCTCTGCTATTGCAATAGAGGCCAATAACATGAATAGCTGATGGATCAGTTTTAATATTATGGACTATTAGTAACTTTAGACACTGTCAGATAATTTTAACAATTTAATTCAAAGTTGATGATTGCCAGTTTCAATTCAAATTGCTTTGTGATTAAGTTTTTCAGCTATAAATATCAAGAAGTTTTGGGTTCTAACTGAATCCTGATTCATTTTGTTATCATGAATATGCTAAAACCCATCAGTCTCTAACATTCTAAAACTCAGTATGTGTGTACTTTCTGTACCAACACAGAGGAAGTTATTGTTTATTATATTATTGTTTGTAGTTAAGGCTAAAATTAACCCTATCTGTAGGATGGCTCCAGCAGAGTTATAGAGCAGGACATCATTGAGGCTGGACTGTAGGGTGGATTTTTTTGTTCTTCCAGCCAGCTCCCAAATAACCACATGGAGTCTTCTTACTAATTATAAAAGCTTTGCCAATAGCTTAGGCTTTTTCTCTCTAGCTCTTATAATGTAAACAACCCCATTTCTATTCATTTACCTTCTTTGTCATGGCTTTATTGCCTTTTCACTGAACTGCTCATGTTGCTTTCCCTGTCAGCCTGATGACGCTTTCTTCTTCTCAGCATCCCATCTGTCCCCCATTATTCCTAGCTATGGACATTCAGCTTTTTATTAAATACAGTCACAACGATGTATCTTCATATAGTATAAAGAAATATTCTGCAATAATGGGCCTGTAGATGTACATAAGTGCTTTGTTTTGGCAGAATTCAGTGTAACAATTACCATTTCTTTTAAGAAATGCACTTAAATTGTCATGTTCACTTTAGATGTTTAGAAATAAATATTTCTAGGATGGGATTTAAACTATTATTATAATAAATGATTTCTTCTGTTTCTCTTAAAAGCTAATGTTGTATAATTAAGTACTACATTTATTTTTGACATCTTAATAAAATAACAATGAATTATCTTACTCATATATATATATTTTAAAGAAACAGTATACACTTTTAAATAGTCAAAGAGAGTCTTCATTTTGAGACGCTCTTTCAGTGCACTGAAAGAGTTGAGCAAGAAAGGGGCTTGAAGCCTAACCTGTCACCTTGAGTTTGATACTGGAGACCAACATGGTAGAAAGAGAAAACGTTCCCAAGCCATACTCTCAACTCTACAGGAGTTCTTGCTGTATGTACTTACATGGACATGCTCATACACGTGAGTACACTATAGTGTGTGTGTGTGTGTGTGTGTGTGTGTGTGTGTGTGTGTGTGTGTGTGTGTGTGTATGTGTGTGTGTGTGTGTATGCACCTGTGTGTGTACTTGTGTGTGTGCATGTATATACATACATACACACATATTATTTAAAGAGCAAAATAACAGTATTTTAACCTATCATTTTTAATCAGTAAATTTCAAGCAAACTACAGGTTGTCAATCCTTTAGAAGTATAATTTATTTTATTGCTGATGGCTGTTTAGTTACATGTTTATAAAACAAATTAAATCATTTTTCTTTTGAGGGTTTTATTAATCAGTGTTTTATATGGTTTATGAAATAAGGAAGTAGAAATTAAATATCATGTGTTGCTATTTAAATAACATTTGGAAGCATCTACACTTAGAATAAGAAATATTTTATATCTAAGCTAAATAATTTAAAACAGCAGTTTTATTAATTAATTTTACATCCCAAACACATTTTTCCATCTCTTTTCTCCTCCCAGTCCCCCCACCCATTCAACCCCTCCTCCATACCCGCTCAGAAAGGAGCAGGACTCCCATGGACATCAACAAAGTATGGCATATTAAACTGCCATTAGACCAAGCACCTCCCCCGGTACTCAGGCTGGGCAAGGCAATCATGGGAAATATGTTCCCAAAAGCTAACCAAAGCATTAGGGTCAGCCCTGCTCCTCATGCTCGGAGTCCCACAAATAGACCAAGGTACACAACTGTCACATATATGCAAAGGTCCTATGTTGGTGCCATGCAGGATCCTTGGTTGTTGGTTCAGACTCTGAGTTCCCATGAGAAAGACTAGCTGAA
Organism: Phyllotis vaccarum; assembly: GCA_033318265.1. NCBI lineage: Eukaryota > Metazoa > Chordata > Mammalia > Rodentia > Cricetidae > Phyllotis > Phyllotis vaccarum. The sequence continues at coordinate 55,727,778 of JARWLC010000008.1, forward strand.
AAACAGTATGTTTTTAAAAATCAGAATGCATATACTTTGTGTAGCAACATTAAAAAAAATACTGACGTTTCTAATTTTTCCTCCTTAATATATTTTTAAAACATGAAAGTCATGGTTTGTGGCTTAGTTCTACAAATTCAAAAAGAGATTCACTGGTTCAAACTTAATATAAAATTTGTGACATTAGAGGGTTTTGCCAACACAAACAAAATCCCTAAAATATCCAGATTTTTGGATGATTAAATTCTGTTCCCAAGAGTGTACCCCCAAGAAAATAATTTAAAAAGAGTATAGGCATTTCTTGTATGAAAAATTCTAGCAATGTGGTTACAGTACTAAATGCAGATGCAATCTAAGTGTCCAACATCAAAGGATTATATAAATATGCTACAGTAGCACATAGGATATTTTATTGGCATATAAATCATTAATCCTTTTTCTCAGATTGGTTCTGAGAATCTGCTTATGAAATAGCAATGAAGAAAAAGTATAGAACTATGACAGTGTAAGTTATATTTCTATATAGATATAGATTCAAAGGAACTATTTTAACAGTCCTTCAAATGGGAAAGGATCATTATTGTTTCCATTTCACATTTGAGTTTTTTTTTTTTCCATACCTGATACAGAATACAAAGTGTTATGCATACTAAGAAGGTATTCCACAACTACGCTGTATCCATTGTCTTTTCTATTTTAACTTTTTCATCTTGGTTTCTGGTTTTACTAAGTTACACAGACTGGCCTTAAACTTATTCTAGCCCAAGCAGGCCTTGAATTTGTGATCCTCTTTTGACCATCATTACCAGCCAAATCCATTTAAAAATATTTTAAATTGATGTGATAGTAAATATGTGCATAATAGAGAGCTTTTTAAGATGTGTTTCTAGGTTTTGTCTATTGCAAATAATGTGGTTATGAATATAGTTGATAATATGTATTTGTGGTGTTGTGAGCATCTTTCGGGTGCATAACCAAGAGAAGTATTGCTGGGTCTTGAGGTATGTTGAATTGACTACCCAAGGGAGGCCCTACCCTCTAAGAAGAGTGGATAGGGGAACGAGACAGGGAGAGTTGTATTACTATGTTTCTGATCTGGCCTTTCCAGCCTAGCCCTGAGGTTCTGACGCTCAGTCCCACAGAAACACAGACTCTTGTACTAATTTTATACTGATTAACCTAGGTTTCAACTATATAACTTACTAACTCTTTATTCTTAAACTAACTCATGATTCTTTTCTTGTTCAGCCATGCAGCTTGGTACCTTCTTTTCAGAGCAGCATAGTTGTTCTCTGTATCTGCTGGTTTCTCTGCTGTCTCTGCTCTGCTCTTCAAGTTCCCAGAGTTTTCATAGTCTGGTAGCCCTACCCACACTTCCTGTCTGCCTTCAGCCAATCAGCACTTTTATTAAGCCAGAAGGTGGGACAATTGTTTACAATAGAACAGAGCACAACCTCACTACGGAGAGTAGAGGGCTAGAGAAGGGGAGGAAGGGGGAAGAGTGGTTGGTATGTAAAATAAAAAAATCAAATAAATTAGGTTTCAGAATGCCTTTATGATTTATTTAAATGCTAAGGAAACTACCTGTTGTAGTCACTTTGGGTCCTAGTTTCTCTTCTCTTACTGTGATAAAAGAACCCAACAAAAGTCACCTGTGCTAGTTTGAAAGAAAATGTCCCTCAAAGTGAGTGACACTATGAGGTGGTGTGGCTTTATTGGAGTAGGTGTGGCCTTGTTGGAGGAAATATATTACTATAGAGGCAGGCTTCCAGAAATGCCCAGGGTCTCAGGCCATTTCTTTTTACCTGTGGGTTAAGATGTAACAATGCTCAGCTTCTTCTCCAGCACCACGTCTTCCTGCATACCACCATGTCACTCTGTGGTGATAATGGACTAAACCTCTAAAAATTTGAGCCCACCCCAATTAAATGGTTTTCCTTTATAAGAGTTGCCACAGTCAAGGTGTCTCTTTACAGCAATAGAAATGCTAACTAACACAGTGACTTTGTGGAAAATGAGTCTTTCTGGTCTATAGTCTAGCCTATAATCCGTCATTTCTGGAAGATCAAGACAGGAAATCAAGCCATATCTCATCCATAGACAATAGCAGATAAGGGGTAAACACATTCTTGCTTTCCCACTTATTCTTACCTGACTTCATTTTCTTACACTGTTGAGGAACCCTAACTTGGGAAAGAGCACTGCCCAGAATGGGCCAGGTCTTCCTATATCATTTAACAAGATAGCCACCCCTCCCCAATACACACACAGGCATGCCCACAGAGCAACTTGATCTAGATTCTTTTATCAGAACCTCTCAGCCCACCCAGGTTTTGTACATCTTGTGCCAGGGATCAGCTGGATCATTGTAGCTCTCATTCTCCATCAAGTGAACTTCACTTCACAATGGAAAGAGACCACTGGAGAAAACCACAACTGGTCAAAATACAAGAGATCAGAGAACAGCTTCGGCATCTAAGGCTCAGGGAACATCATGGAAGAGGACATGGAATGATTGGAAAAATAAAAAACAGGAAATCTTCTGGGCTATTGTACAGAGAATCTTTCCCAATGATACACCAGAAGTATGGCTGCCTCAACAAGACCTGAGGAAATACTGCACTAATAGGCACATGAAAGGGGAAAGGGGAAAGCTCACTGGGCTCTAGTCATGGACAACGAACTGCAGTCATCTAAAGAATACTGAGAGCAGGAGAGAGAGTCCTCAGCAGGAACATGCTCCCTAATTTGTTTTCCAATACTAAATAGTCATCCCTGAACATATGTGTGTGTGTGTGTGTGTGTGTGTGTGTGTGTGTTTGTGTAAAACAACTAAATATAAAGAGATCATGATTTTGAGAGAAATAAAAGTTCAGAAACACATGAGAGAAGTTAGAAAAAATGGAAGAAGAAAATTATAATTATATTTTAATTTAAAAATAAATGAAAGATAAAAGATATTTTCTTACCAAATGATTCTAGGGTGTATTAAGTTGTCAGTTAAAACTAATCAGCACTTCGTATTATAGTGAAAATTTTTACAGTAATTATACCATAAGTATTGTTTCATGAAGCATGTCTCAACTTTATTCATTGGAGATACGTAGAGGGAAACAAAAGATATACTGTCAGACAGACAAATAGAGAATAGAAAATGTACTGTTGTGGTCTGAATGAAACAAGCTGGAAATACCACCTTAAAGGGGAAAGCAGTTTATTACCAAGAAAGGACTTGAGAAGCTAATTTTCTAGTCCCTCGGATTCAAAATAGCCCCAGGCCCCTGTGGCTTGGATGACCCGAAAGAGACTTTCCAGGATTGCTGTCAATACTTAGAGAGTTCCCTATCAAATCTAGATCACCTAGGATGTAAAATAATTTTATTCTTTAATTGTATATGAACATTTAAAATATTATACTTTAGATTTTCAAGTAGATAGTCAATATGAATGTTTCTCAATATAACCAAAACTATGACAACCTTGTAAGACTTTCAATTCATACAGTCCTTAGAAAATCTTATTTTTCTTAACTTTCATTTTCTACCATGTTTTGATTTATTACATTACCTTCCTCAGTAAAAAGAACACACATTAGCATAGAGCATATTTTAAAAAGGAATTAATGCTACATATACTAAAGCAAGGAAACGAATTATTAAACTATAGTATACCAGGATAAAGATTTAACATAAAACAATAGCTCTTTAAGCACCAGGTCAAGCTCCTGGACCAGGGGAAGAGAAAGAGAGTATATGAGCAAAGGGATCAGGATCATGAGGAGACCACAGAGAGGGCTGACCCTAGCTATTGGGAGCTCACTAACATGGAAATGACAGCTGAGGAACCTTCATGGAAAGGAATTAAAACCTCTCGGAATGTAGATGACAGTCTAACGGTGTGGGTAATTCATGGAGCATCTTGCAGTAGGACTAGAGTTTACTCCTGGTGCATGAACCTACATCTCATCTCAAGCCCATTCCCTACAGAGGAACACCTACCTCAGCCTTGATACTGAAGGGAGGGACTTGGACCCACCTCAACTGGATATGGCAGACTGAACTGATTCATCTTGGGATTCCTTGCCCTCCTTGGGGAATGGATGGGGAGGTCGGGTCAGCGGAGGCTGAGGGAAGACTGGGAGGAAGTGAGGGAGGGAGCAGTGGTCAATATGAAAAAAACTTTTTAAATATAAAAAGAAAAAGGAAGAATATCTCTGAAAAGTGAAAGTGTGGTTGAGAAGTCCTTGTACCTTCTCTTTCAAAGAAAATGACTATACAATAAAAGTATAAAGTCTGAGCACTTGAAAAAAGTTAGCTACTAATTTCAAAGAAGATAAGAAGTCTTGAGTGAACCTTATTAAATGAAAGAAGCCAATCTGAATGGCAGTATATTTTAGGAATGCAAACTATGTGACAATTTGGAAATGGCACAACTACAGAAATGGAAAGATGCGTGATTCCAGTAACAGTGGAGTACACAGAATTCTGTCAGGGAAGCCATTAGGTTTCATACTACAGTACTGGAGACACAACATTGGACATTTTTGAAACCTAGAAGCCACTACAAGGGGAGTCAACGATAATATAAACTACAGATCTTAGACGATAATTCAGGTTCATCAATTACATTGACTGTTCCCTATTGGTGATGTCTTCTTCTGGGATGATACAGCACATTTGTGAGAACATAGGGTGCATTGGGAACTCTAGACTTTCTGACCAACTTTTTGTTTTTTGTGAATCCAAATTGTCCCAGATGATGCATTTCATTTTTTTAAATAATATTTTTATATGTTTATTTGTGGACTTTTGTGAGTGTAAACATGTTTGGATACATGGTCATGTGGAGGCCAGAGGTCAAATTTCAGTTTCATCTGCTTTGTTTTTTTAAACTGGTTCTTTTACTGGCATGAAAGTTGCCTAATAGACTAAACTCCTGATCCTGGGACCCAGGAATCTGTTTGCCTCTGCATCCCCAGAACTGACATGACAGGTGACCACCCTTGCTCTACATGGGTGCTTGATAGATAATGCTGGTCCTCATGCTTGGGAAGCAGATGCTTCACTGATTGCATATCTCCTCAGCCATCTTTAAATATTCCTAAAGGAACTAAGTAATTACATATAAATTATGAATAGAATGTAATTATAGAAATAACTTCTTTATTGTGCAGTTTCATGTAGTAACAGTGCTGGAAATTTAGCATTATTAGTACATTATCTTATATCTGACTATCTTGTTTGTCAACAATAAACATATGTTGGGGCCAACAAATAGGAAGATATGGGTAGGGTTGTCTTGATGTTTACCACATGCTCCTATATCAAGGGCTTTCCACTAACCTCTCATTTTGCCTTCACTCTGCTTCATTTCTATTGCTTCTGAAAAGTCTTACATCTCATAAAAGAAAACTCTGGGCACATGATGCTTGTGTACATTTTATTTCAAACCTAATCTTTCTGAAAAGTGGTAATATCTGTGTGCACACACAATTTAAAGAAAGTTGTGGTCCTCTGTATAATTTGTTTCTCTATCAGAGAAGGCAGGAGACCTGCAGATGGCATGTTCAGTGAGCCGAGGAATCAGGGCGGTGAAGCTATTAATTCTCGCAGAAACTCTTTGCTATTTTGTGGTCCCAAGAACTGTTATCATTTAGAGTCTGCTATATATAGCACAAATCCATAAAGTGAGAACATAAAATTAATTTACATATTTTAGGAATACCTGCAGAATTCTATGTGTAGGCTACTCTATTAGTTACTTATTGCTAAGTAATAAATCATTTAGTGGTGACAATGTAAATGTAGAAGCCTATAATGTTTGCAGATTGTACATCTATATGAAACGTTTGGTTTGCTTCTCAGGATCTCACTTGATTGAAACCAAGCTACTTAGCAAATCATTGCCCCCACCACACACACACAGTTTTAAATCATAGCCATATCATTCCCATTTCAGTAGGCTCTGATACTTTCTTTGAGTGGTAATGTCTACCATCATTGCTCAAATATTTCCAACTATGCTCAAAAATATTGCATGAACACCTCTTATTTTCCACTTAAAGTGTGGGAAGTCCAAAGTTACATAAGAACATGATCTCAGGGGATGGGTGATGGCCTCCTGAAGCAGGTTTGTGAAGAATGTGTTGGGATACCACACTTGAATCCATCGAGATAAAGAAAGCAACTCAGAGTGGCTTCCAGATCAGTTTATTGGGAGAGCCTTGTCTACTGTGACAGAAACATTTTTGCAGGGAATACATTGACCAGGAGAAGGTGTGGTGTTGGGAGATGTTTTGAAGCACTCTGCAGAGGTTACCAAGTTGAATATGGCAGCTAGAGAACAGTAAGGCTGAAACAAGACTGTAAATGAAGGAGTAGATCCACATGGCTGTTTTGACATTCAAAGGAGATTCCAAGAGATGCCAGATGAGTACAATGCTTAAAAGTTCCATACCACACAGTACAGTGTACAGAAAATTCTAAGTAGAGGATCAGAAGTCAGATAAAGATTTTTCTAAGAACTATTATGCAAACAAATAGAAAGATTCTAGAAATTGAGTTAAGTGAGGTGTCAAGCTTATCTTCTATTTTATACCAACGGCCTTTAGTAGCTGAGAGCTATTGGCACTTCCTCTCTGCCCATTCCTTTGATTGGATCTCTAGTGGTGACATGACTGTTGTTGCACCTGAACTTCTGTGTATTGCTCTAAGAATTTTGGCTATTACAAAACCCTCAACTGGTGCTTGCAATATGATCAGTATTAGAGTAACACTGCTAAAGTTCCTTTTTTGGGAGAAGGCTTTCAAGTATAAGGATGGCATTAGAAACCTATAGAAAAGGTGAGTGTATAATGGGTTCATGGTTAGTCACTGATGTTTTACCCTTTGGGTAGGCAATGTCTAGGCAATGAGTTGAAACTCAGCTTGGTAGAGTTTGCATATAAAATTTCCACTTAAAGCGTGTTCCATGGTGAAGTCTAAAAGTGCTACATCTGATCACACACTGTTCTACTGGAAGTAATAAATAACTGGAGAAACACTGTGTGATAATTGAATAGTGGATGTCCCTTAACATTCTTCTACTTTCAGTAGCCAGCCTGTAGGAAAATTCTCAACTAAATGAGTCTCTTTTATCTGAAACACAGGAGATACAAATGTCTTTTCTGGCAATGCTTATAGGACATATCAATCACTAGGTATGCACAAAAGTGTGGTATATACATCAGACAGGTGGGAATCTGTATTTCTAAATTCCCAAGCAATTAAGCTAGAAGTGTATTCAAACAGAAAAATATATGTACCTTAGATGATTTAGTAAGCCCATAACATAAGAATCTCTATGCCTACCAGTTGAAATATGAACTATAGAACTCTTCAGCACTATTTACAGATCTGTAAACAAACAAGCAAAACTGGCACTGGAGAAATGGCTCAGGGAATGAGAGGTCACAGTATTCTCACAAAGGCCCTGATTTTTATTCCCAGCACTCCAGCAACAATCTGTAACTCTAGCTCTGGTGAACTGGATCCCTCCAGCCTCCAAGAGAACAAGCATGCATGTGTACATACCTTTACAGAGACATACACATATAATAATAAAACCCACTGTGTTTGATTAAAACTAGTCTCTGTTATCCTCAAAGGATATGTTATGGAGAAACAGAAAATCATAGTGCCTAGAACAGAGAAACCAATTTCGCTGCCCCCTAACTTTAGAATATACGATCTTGTGCTCTGAGATTTAGTTATACCTTTTGCTTTTTCATGCAGAAAACTGAAGCCAGGTCATTAACATGCTAGGCAAGTGATCTACCAATGAGTTATATCTAGGGGTCACTTACTACTGCCAGCTTAAAGACTTCTGCTTGTCATAACCCTACATCTTTTTTTTTTTTTTTAATCCACTCTCTTCATGCCCTACTATTGACCCTATATCTTTCCCTAGATTTCTCTAACAACAGGGAAGCAATTACAGGTTGACACAGGGATGAATTTTGTATATGTATCTTAAGTCTTCTAGAATGATTGTTTGGGAGAGAAGGAACAGAGACTCTTTGAAGGGATGAAGTGAATTGCAGTCTTCCTTGCAATTTGAATATTTAAACTGTAGAAATCAACCATTGCCAAAGGTGTTATTTGCTGCATTTACTGGAAAGCGATATTCTAAATAGTTATCAGCATTCATAAGGGTTGTAAATGTTCTACCCAATGTGCTCTCACATACAAATCTTTCTTCCCCTGCTTCTATTCTGTTGCTATTCATATCTGCTGACCTACAGAGGTTGAGACCTCATTTTAGTGTCTGATATAAAAACTCAAGATGCTCAAACTATAATCTGGGAAATAAATCTGGGCAGTCTGTATAAACATAATGCAACACTCATATATCTTCAATACTAATATATTAATTATTCAATATGAGTATATGAATCAATAAAAGATTCATCTGACCTCAATGATATTTTCATTCAAACATCAATATTCCTAATGAGCTACACTGAGTTGAGCCCTTGCAGATACATTTAGAAATGAGTATCTGTGGTGGTCTTTGAGGTTATGCCCTTGAGCTGGAATTTTCCCTGGGAGTGATGTACAAATGCAGAAATGAGCATAATGAACTCAATGGGATGCAGCTGTCTGTTTTCCCCATGTCTGTTCTGATGTCTTCAGACATAGGTGTCTGAGCATCTGCTTATTTTCATCTACCTTATATTGTAACTCAAAGAAATCTGGAAAATATCAGATAAAAATGAAGCATGTAAAACATCCCCTTAAAACAGGAAACCAACCAATATCCTTTTCCCCTAAGAAGTATCTTTTGTAATGGCTCCCCAGTCTAGCTTTTGCCTAATATTTTTTATAATCCTTTAATCATTTTAACCACTTTAATTGCTCTTAATATAAAATATGCCCTTGACTTCAGGTAATGTAGCTATAATCATTAAATACTTAGACAATATAAAGACCAAAGTTTGGGTCAAGAATAAAAATTTAACCATATAAATAAAATTACTACAAGTAATCTACATTATTTTTTCAGTACTTTTAATGAGCTTAAATATTATTGGGCCTAAATAATAAAATATTTTATGGACTAAATAATTCATTTGATTAAATGTTTTTATTATTTTAGTTATTAAATTTTAATTTAATTGTGTTAATAGAATGTTAATGTATTTAAGGCAACTCTGTGGCTTCATTTTAATCTTAATATGAAATCTGATAAATACAAAGTATTTTCATTTATAATATAATAAATTGAAGCCCAATGTATGGGCAATTTGTCAATCTTACTTTATTAATATCAGTAGTAGCAACCAACCAATCTTATGAAATAACAAACAGAAGTTCTTTCCATCCTGTGCTTGCCTAGATTCACTTAATTTCTGTTATAGAAAATTTACTAAAGAAACATCACTGGACCCTGTCTTCTGATATGACATCTTGCCTGGTCTTTTCCAACTGAAGTTTCCCTCTTTTGGTGAGCTGGTAATCCTAATATGTGCTGTCCTTAGCATACTCAACGTATTAAATGCTATGAAAATAAAGTATTGGGTGTGGTATAAACTTTTATTACTAAATCTCTCATGATGGACTCAGTTTTTCTACAGTCACAGAAGCAAAAGCCCAGGTCTTAGTGACTCTGGATGTCTCCTGGATATGAACACTTATCTCCTTTCCATTCTTCAAGTCTAAAGGGCCTTTGCTCTTCGTGATCCGTTTGTGACCCAGGCAAATGAAACTCCATGTTAGCAGGTGTTTCTGGTTTATCTGGGCTAAGGAGAGGTGCTGACAGATCACACATTGGTAATTAAATCTTTTTTATTTTTTCCAAAATGATGCCCCAAATTGAGCTTACAATTCATTACCCAAAGTCACTGCTGTGGTTACACCTAATTTCAGAGCCTTTGACAAAGTATGTGGGAAGGAAGGAGAACTGACTTATTTCTTATGATAAGTGATGCTCACAGGAATCTAAATGCATTGCTAATATACTTGTCCCAATATTAATCTAGTGAGGAAATGATCTTTCCCTTGCGTTGGTCGAGAGAATCATTAATAACTGTCTATTGTTAATGATGGATATTTTAAGTCAACACTTGAGAAGATGAGATATTTTTATTTAAGTGGAACATATCAGAACATCTCTTTCATATACAATGGTATATGCACTATTATTTTCTTAACACAAAACATAAGATGTGAGTGAGAATAACAGCCAGAGAAAGCATAATAGAGAAATAAAGTAGAAAGTTCATTTAAAAAAAAAGACACCAGTTTTTCAGAAGAATTCTAACTTGAAAAGTGTTTAGGGAAATGTGGGTTGGTAATAATATTGGAATCCTGGAATGGTACTACATGTGTGCAATCCCAGCACTTGGGATGTAGAGGAAGAGGATTAAATGCATCCTTTGATACTTACTGCATTTGAGGTTACACTGAGCTACATGATACCGTGCACCAAAATACATAAAGAGGCAAAGAAAAAAAATAAAATAAAAACAAGTAAGTACAGTATTGAAGAATGGAAGGATTATGGATTTATCTAGAAGAAACAATGAATTACTATATGGGAAAGTAAGATTCAGCATAGAAATTTTGAGCTAGGTAATTCTTAATGAAGATTTTTATGTTGTCTTTTCTAAAAATCTCAGGACCTTTCCGTCCATTGACACAGCTTTTCTGTTCTCCAGTTTCTCCTGTACTTTGTCTTAATGTTTTGCCATTTAAAATCCAGCCACAAAAAAAATGTATATTCTGTCTGTTTTTATATGTTCAATTTCTCATCAAAATTGAAAATATCAATTAAGAAATTGTTGCCATCTTCTCATTTCTTTTATTGACTCTAATTAATGAATTGTTTGTATTGGACTCTTTATCATTAGCTGTTATACTATCAGATCAGAGGCAGGCTAAATATTTAAATCAAATGACTATGCACTTTTCTTACTTTATTTTATTTTTATAAGAAAATGTCATTTCTATGTATCCACCTGCTCCCCCCTCCCCTCCTCCCAGTCCCTCCCACTCAGCTTTCAGCCTCCCCTCCCCATCCAACCATCCTTTCCCCTAAAAGGGCAAGAAGTCCCAACGTGGATCAGCTCAGCATGGCACATTCATTCCAGGCAAGTCCGATTTCCTCATCCCAAAGACAAGACTGGATTAGGTGTTCCTCTGCAAGGTATGGGCTCCAAGGTGCCAGCCCATGAACAGGAACAGTCTGATCCCATCCCTTAAGGCTCCACATGCTGCTTGTGCCAATCAACAGTTGTCTACCCTTGGAGTGCCTTACTCCTTTTCCCGATGAATGTCCAGTGGCTATTCTCAATTCAGTGAGCCCTCAGAGCTCCAGCATTGTGGGAATTTTCCTCACAATCCCTATCCTGCTCATACAGACTCTCTTCCCCTTCTCTCTGCTGGACCAGGATCTCTGTCCACTGCTCAGACATGGATCTCTACCTCCACCTCTATTCTTTGTTGGATGTAGGTTTTGTGATGATACTTAGGGTGGTTACTTATTTGATTATAGGGGAAGTCTTGCTTAGATAACCCTTCCACTATTGGTTGGAGACCTACTCAGGGACATCCTGTGAGTTCCTGGATGTTTCCCTAGCACCCAGTCTCTTTCCAACCCCACATTGGCTTCCTCTATCAAGATATCCATCTCTTTCTATCTTCCTTTTTGTTCCTTTTACTCAACCATCTCCTTCTTTCAAGATTTGTTCACACCTCTTCTTGGTTGCTACCCATTATGATCCCAATTTACTAAGGAGATATTCTCTATTTTCTCTTTTTAGGGGACTCTCTGGGTGTCTCTATGGTGCCTGTCAAGGGTCAAAACAGCTCCTTTATTTAAAGATTGAGATTCACAGCATACAGAAAGGCATTCCCACATCAGCTGTCATCTGTGTTTTTGATCTTAGCCATTCTGACAGGTGTAAGGTGGTATCTCAAAGTTGTTTTGATTTGTATTTCTCTGGTGTCTAAATATGTTAGACAATTTTTAAGTGCCTTTCAGCTATTTGTAATTCTTCTGTTGAGAATTCCCTTTTTAGCTCTTAACTCTATTTTTTAATTGGGTTATTTAGGTTTTGGGCTCTAGTTTCTTGAGTTCTCTATATATTTTAGAGATCAATCCTCTGTCAGATGTACGGTAGGTGAAGATGAAGAAAAAAAAGTCTTTTTCCCCCCATGTATCTCCCCCCTTTCTTTCCTCCCAATTCTTCCTTCAGCCTCCCCCACCCCATTCCTCTATCCCCTCCCCCCAAAAGGGCAAGAAGTCCCAAGATGGGTCAGCTCAGCCTGGTGCTTCCATTCCAGGCGGGTCTGATTCCCTTATCCCAATATCAAGACTAGGTTCTGTTCACTTTTCATAGTACTTGAAATTTCTAGGAAGCTCCTGATATTATGTAAGATTGGTGTTTATTAATGGTAGAAATGATTGCCACTATCTGTATTTAAATACTACCAATTTTTTAGTTATCCCTATGCTTAGCATACAGCTCCAGGTATATTACTGTGTTGCACATTCTTTTTATTTAGCCTTTGAAAGTTTTATTTATATATAGAATATATTTTTATTGTTCTTGAATCCAGTTAATGTTGACTATATGGAAATCAGTGTGAGACCACCCACCGGCTGAGACATCAACAACCTACCAGAGACCATCTATCCAAAGAAAGTCTCTCTCTCTCAGCACCCAACAATCATCCAGCAATTGTTCTTTATAGCCCTAGAAGTCAGAGATTTGAAATCAAGAGGAATTACAAATGCATATTCCCTTGGAGACCATAGGAAAGGTCTCTGTTGCCCCCTCCCCCTGCTTCTGGTGGTTCCTAGAAATTCATGTCATTTTTTATCTTGTCACTCACATTTATCTGCCAGTAGGCTGTTTTTCTTCTGTGCCTGCATTCCTCACTACAAATCACTCCTTATAAGGACGCTAGTTACTGAATTTAGGGATACCTGAAGTCCAATTTGATTTCTTCCCAATTTCTAAAGCACATTCACAAACACCTGGAGTTAGGATTTAACACATGTCTACTTAGAGGATATAGTTTAATACTTCGTAACGGCATCATTAAAATTTCTTTAATTCTTTATTATCAATTGATAGGATTCGATAAAATACTCTTAAAAACTCCGGGAAGCATCCAAATATAAGCCATAATTTCTATGTGCTCTTCTCTTGGGCTTCTGATTGCCATGGAGTTGGCATGCTCTTTATTTGCCCTGAGACATGGTTCCTGTGTTAGCCCTTCCCTTTCTCATGATTTTCTTAGCAAAGCTTGTCAAGCATTACCTTTGTTCACAAAGCATTGGAGGCATTTCAGATGTGCCAGAACAGACATGCTGATGATCAAGAGTGAGTCACTATCTCCCTCCTGTGTCAGGGATCTGCTGACAGATACTAATGGCCTTGTCACTGAACTAAATCTAAAGCTGTGGTGAACATAAACAAGGCACGATCACATCAGCTAAGACAACTTATTGTTTTTTCCTTTTTTTCTTCTACAGCTCCTTTGGGCATATAGATAAAGGCTTTTTTAATCTTCAAATAGAAGGCATATTTCAGGGCACCATCTTTTTTGTTAAAGCAATCTCAATATAATTTTGAGTATAGGAAAGGGGAAATACTAAAAATTGTCATTAGTGATAGTTCATTGAAATTAAAAATTACCAGATGCTAAGTCCCTATTTAGTGACATCCTGCCCTATTATCATTTTCCTCAGTGAAGCTGCAGCCTAATTAGTTACATGTAACAAGAATTCTCATTATTTTTATCTTTCTTGAAATAATTACTTATACTTGTGAAATGCCTTCAAAATATTCCAGGAAAGCCATTCTATATAATATCTACAGGGTTTTCTAATTGCTAAACAATATTATTACAATTTCATAAAATATATAAAATAATTTTTGTATATCCTTAAATAAGTAGAAGATGGATTAAAAAAGGGTCAGTTCTTGCAAGTTGTAGTGCAGTGGGACTTTTAAACACCCATTACATCAAAATTTACTCAGTCGTAAATCCTGTCTTTCTTGGAATATAGTCTATGGTGATTTGATTGACAGTGGCCCCCAGAAGCTCATGTATTTAAAAGTGTTTGGTTCCTTTAGTGGACTTTTGTTTGGCTGATTAAGAAGCATGGCCTTGTTGGAGGTGTGTCACTGGGGGTGGGTTCTGAGGTTTCAAAAGGCCATTCAAAGCCTATACTGCCTGCTTGGGGATCAGGATTCAGGTTCTTAGCTACTGTCAGTCTTGCCTGACTGCCTGACACCATGCTCCTAGCCCATAATGATGATTATGGGCTAATCTTCTAAACTGTAAGCTAGCCCCCAATTAAATGCTTTTTTTTTTTTTTTTTTTTATAACAATGGACTTGGTCATGGTGCCTTTTCACAACAATAGAACAGTATCTAAGACATAATATGAATAATAAATATGCAAGGTGCCTTGGACATATGTGGGGTGACCATGAGATGTTGCTATCCTAGAAAAGGAGAATGCAAAGAGAACAAAGATAGAAATGAGAAAGTAGCTTATGATGAAGAATATAGATGTAGTTGATGTATAGTGTTTGTAAAATTATATTGGAATTTAAAAATCTGCATAAATTTTTAAATTGCAAACTGTTTTTAAAAGCAAATATTTCTCTCATAAAAAATAATCTATATATAGGGCTAGAGATGGAACCAAGTTTAGGTGAACTGAACTTAGCTTCAGTATTAGCTAGTGGGCTGTAGTAGCCTTCTTATGAAAAAGCAGACCCTAGGACTCTCTCCTTCAAACACTCAAATATTTTCTCCATAATAAAAGCCTGTTAGGCATATTTGAAAGCCTAGTTTAAATGAGGATCTTGAGCCCTACCTCAGGCTTACTGAATCGGCATCTGGATTTGAACGAAAATTCTCAGGTAATCTAAATTTATATTGGACTTTGAGAAGCATCCATGACTTGAAGTGGACCTGTCATGACTGGGAGGTGGATGCAATTGCTGATGTCTTGCTTCCTGTCTGTTAAGGACATGTCTTACTGCTTCCTGTCTTCACTAAGAGAAATGAGAACAGTACTAAAAATGTGTTTAATAATAACTCTGGGTAAAAAAGAAAACTCATTAATTCAGGCTGTTTTTCCTCTTGATTTCATAAAAAAAACCAAAAACCAAAAACAACAAAACAAAACAAAAGAATAAACTTTTTTTTTTAATCACTGAGGATACTGGGTATGAGAAAATTCATCTGTTAGTGCCATAGGCTTGAAGAATTCGTCCTCAGATGGGGTAAAAAGGCATATGTCCTGCTTTTCGACCAAGTGTAAGTGCTTGCTGTGCCAGGGAAAATGAGTGTTTTTCCTGCACTGGCTCCAACATGTTCACACATGAATGTATTTCATTCAGAAAAAGTAAGGGCTGTAGAATGGCACCAGCTGCTTTAATGAGAACCAGATGTGTCATGGTTCTCCCACTCCCTGACCACCTGTGGTTTGCCCATGACTCAACTTTCTTCAATAAAGGGAGTTAACTCTTGGATCTTGAACAAACTCTAAATTATATAGTTATTTTTTTCCTCCTCACATTTATTTTTCACTGTTCAGTGTCGTCACAGAATCTTACAACCGAGAGATGTTTCAATAAACTAGACCAGGATTTAACAACACTCCGGGAATTTTTGTTTAACAGTGTTTTGCTCTGGTGTTTAGATTGAGGTTCTGTTAAAGGTGTAGACAGAATGTCAATTTACCCAGCCTGTTAGAAAGGGATGTTTATTACATATTTAAAGCCACCTGGTTATGAGGTATTCTTAACTATGTTTTTAGTTGAGGGTAGGAATTACTCCTTTGGAAATATGCTTCAGATGCCTTTGATTAGTCACTTCTCATCTACCTTGACCATGGAATGATTTAGAGAACCTAATATAATTAATATTTCTTAAATTTCAGGTTAGGTAATACCTGCAGTTAAATCCCACAATGAACTGCTTCCTGTTGTTGCTTACAAGTAGTCAGAAGGAAATGTCTGAACTTCATTACCCTTCTCTCTTTTGCCATGTCCAGCTTTCCATTCACAGAAATGGTCTAATCACAGGTAGGTGAATGGAAAAACACAAGGCATAAATTGCCCACATGGGAAATAATCTTGCCTCAAGAAGTCACTGACAGTATTTTCAAAAACATTTTTATTTCCATTTATGCCATCAACTGGGGGGGACTTTTTAACATAATATTGAGGTGTTTGTGCTTCCTTTGAACAGCATTATCTAATGAAAGGTTAAATGTAAGTAATGTAGCTTGTCATGGAATTACATCCCATCCATGGGCTATATTATAGTTAAAATGACCGCACCATAGGGGGTAAAAGAAGCAAAGCTACTTTTTAAAAACTCGGTATTATTTCATTGCGTATGGTTTTCAGTGCTAATGGCCTTAACAAAATTTTACAAAACTATATCTTGTGAGTCTTGGTGTCAGAATGCTATCCAAAATGGCACATAGCACATTTTATACAGTTTTTTTATATAAATTCACAGATTTAAATAATAAAGAATCAAGTAACCCGGCACAGTGTGATTCATGGGAAACTTGATACATTTTCTAAGTGTTTATTAGGTCAAATGCGTTTAACATGCCTATTGACACTGAAGGGATAACCTTAGTCAGATAATACTGATTAGTGACAAGTGAAGGGTTCTTAGAAGGCAACTTTAATATCATTGTATTTGAGATTTAATTTTAAGATTTAAACAATTATAATTCAAAACAACAGATTTTGAACTGTGGGCTATTTAAACATTCAGTTAGCAAGGTAACTTTTATGACTTACAAATGCCCGTGGAAATGCATAACTTAGTAAGTCATAAAACCTATGACATAGACTGAGGTATAAAAATGATGAGTGATCTAATATTGAACTCTTTCTAAAAGAAACTTAATTTTGACAAGATAGCCATAACATGATGCTTTTTAAGTTGTTTTTTCTTAATTATTATTTAGCATTCTTTTACACAATACATCCTGACAACTTTGCCTCTGTCTACTCCTCCCATCTGCTGTCACCTCCTCTCTCTCCCACATCCACTTTTCTCCTGTCTAACAAACAGAAAAGAGTAAGACTTCCAGGAATATCAACTGAACACAGCATATGACATAATAAGGCCAGGTACAAACACTCATATCAAGGCTAGATGAGGCTACCCAAAAGGAGGAAAGGGTCCTAAATGGACTTATAACATAAGACATCATAGGCATTTGAGAATGTCATTGTTTGTGCTCAAATCTAGTTTATATGATGCACTGATGGTATTCTTTAAAAGGACTATTATTCTTAAGATCTTTAAAATTACATGCATGAATCTTTTCTTTATATTTATATGTATGTGTCATGTGCATGCTTAGTGCCTGTGGATATCAAAAGAGGGTGAAAATCCTCTGGAACTGGAATTACAGATTGTTGTGAGCCATCATGTAGAGGCTAGGCACTGAGCCTGGATCCTATGGAAGAACAAGTGCTTTTACCTGCTGAGCCAATCCTCCATTCCCTATCCAGGACTTTTAATGTCACCCTTTCAACATATTTTTAGTACATTTCATCATTTTATATAATTTAAAAATAAATTATCTTCTAATTCTTCCAGTTGACCCAAGATATTATTTGAGATTTTTATGTAAATTGAACTAGTAATAAGGTACAAAATATGCTAAAGAAATGGCTCCTGGAATTAAGAAGCTTGTATTTGCTGAACTGGAAAACGTATCTAAAATTAGCTTTAATTTAAGAAAGGTTATTCAAAAGGATAGTAGGGACAGAGAAGCAGAGAGTGGGATTTAAAAATAGTCTTTGGAATCTGATTTTTGGGAAAGGCAATGCTTTTGAAAGAAGGCAATCTAGGGAGAGAATACCATGTGATTCATGGCCTGTATTAAAAGTCAAAGTGAGTTTAGGTGGTACACCATCGGATGTGACTCAGGATCAGAATAGGAAAACTAATATATTAGACAATATAAATGAAAAATCAAACTGTAGTCGTATTTGAAAAGGGATGAAAGATATCCTATACAATTTAGACAAGAATAGATTTTGTGTTGTAAAAATCACATTACACATTCTTATCTAAGATGAATATAGGAATAAAAGAGGTAAAGGTAGCCCCTTTGTATTACAATATCTTTATAACTTAGTAGGTAGTCAAAAGTAATAGGACTAAATCATTGCCTTTTTGTAATTCAGTGCTTTCCAGTTGCTGTGATAAAGCACTGACCAAAAGCGTCTTGAAGAAGAAGAGGTTGGTTTTAACTTGTGGTCCTCACCCATTATGGAGGGAAGCTAAGGCACTTAAAGCAGAAGCTTTAATATTACTTACTGTCTTGTTTCCAGGACCAGCTACCTTTCTTATGTGGCCCAGGACCACTTCCCCAGAGATGTCACCAGCCATGGTGGGCTGAACCTTCCTATAGCATTCTAAACAGTGTCCCACAAGCCAATCTAATCTTAGATTCCAGATAACCGCTAACAAAACTAATCAGGGTATCTACTAACTTGATCTTAATTATGTATTCTAGTAAAATATTTTCATTAACTAATTTACCATGAAATAACCATTTCTGGTTACAAAATCAGTTTTTAAGGTGAACTTGGCATTTGTCTTTTTGCTTTTCAAAAATAATCATTTCAAATAATTCTAACCATTGATAAATTTACACTCTAAATGTGTACCTATACTAAACGTTTTTCTTATATGACTGAAAAGAAACTGAATGAAATAAAATAAAGAATTAAAATTGAGTTTTTTATGGGACATGATCACAAGTCACCTATTGGAAAAATAATTTAATCGCATCATATTGTGGCAACAGTGAAGAATAATACATAGTTTTCCAAGTGAGTCACCCTTGGAAACTGTCATATAATAGCCAATCAGTGTGTACTGAAGACATCTTGGGGAAAATACATACACCTTTCTTTGCTATTCATTTATTACTTTATTTATAAAAATGTTCTTCCATGAAGAACTAGAAAAACACTTGCTTTATTTTAATTTTTAAAATTTCTTTACTTATGTAGAACGGGTCTCACTATGTAGTTCTGTCTGAGAACAAAAGGAGAACAAGGAACTTACTTTCAATGTTAGCAGCTACAGTGTACGCGCGTGACTTTGCTTGTGGAAGATAGAATTTTCACAGGCTTCCACTACTAGCCAAAGAATTTCTGGCTTCTAATGACTTTTGGAAGGAAAATTAGCTTCTCTTGGGGATGACTGTCCTTCTGGTTCTCTAATGCAAATTGGTCAACCCTGAGAAGCTATTGATTTTTATGTGTTGATTTTGTATCCTGCTACCTTACTAAATTCACCTACCAGCTTAAATAGCCTTCTGGTTTTTCCAAGTAGAGAATAATATATTCTATCTTTACTTTATTATTTCTTTCTTTTTAATTAATCTGTTCTGTGAAATAGAAGTGGTAGAGTGGATGCTATTCTCTCCTTTCCTATTGTAAAAACTAAGGGTATTTTTGATCTTCTATATCAGTTCTAGGCTTGTTATATAAAGACTTTATTAGGTTCACATATGATCTTTCTATATTTTAATTTCTCAAAACTTCTACCATAAAGCAGTGTTGAATTTACTAATTTCTTTCTATGCATTTAATAAGATAGTCATATGATTTTTGACTCTCATTATATTTATGTAATATAATACAATTTATATTGTCACTTGTTAATATTTTTACAATATGGGTAAAGAGCCAATTTGATAGTACCATAAAATCTCTTTTGTTTAATTTAATTTATTATTATTTTTCAAAATGATTTTGTTAGAGATACTGGATTAGAATTCTCTTATTAAAATTATTTTCACTGCCTGTACCTACTTCTTACTGTCCATCTATTTAAGTTGTATATTGTAGATATATATATTTACATATGTAAGTACATGCGTGCACGCACATACACACAAACACACTATCATGTAAACTATAACAAGCCTGGTTTCTGAAGCAGGAATACATGCCAGGTTAAGTCAAGGTCTTGTCTGGCTTGGCATTCTTTCTAATTTGCTTGATTTTAAGCTACTATTAATAAGATAGGATTATTAAAAATCAATTAAAATATAAATCTTCATGAATAAAATACAAGTTAATTAATTTAAACTAGAAATATAGACATTGAGGTAAAGAGATCTTTGGCTTTCAGGAACTTTGTACTAGACACAACAATCTAAAACCAAAGCAAAACTTAGACACCACATTTTCTCCTATTTCAAATAATAACCCCGATTGTGCAACTAGAAACTCATTAATGACAAACACTCAGAGCTACTTGGAATCCAATACCTTAGGAGATAAATGACCTCCATGCAGTTGTTCTTCCATATAACTAAAGCCACAATGTCTAAATGCAGAGACCGTGATCTATGAATTTTAACAACTAAATGTTCTTGCCTCCAGTGCTTCTGTCTCTCTGTCACTCACACTATCATTAAAAAGCTATTTTGGTGGGAAAAAAAAAATGATCAATTCAAGTTGGCTTTGGCTATGGTTAAGAAGGACTGTTTAATTTTTAGCTTTAACTTTAGTTTACCTCTTTATAAATCGCTTAGCTTTCAATAGGGATTCTATGGAACATTTCAGAATAGATGTTTCTAGTAGAGATATTCACTGCTCAGATCTCAAGTGTATACATGTAGAGGACTGTATTGCACTGATGTGTAGATAGCCTTGCCTTCCAATTTACACAGTTTAATCCCAGATCATTTCTCTTACATTTGTAAAATATCATGTTTTGAATGAATGAAAATATAATTCTTACGTCATCTACTGATGAAGAGATGGTGTACTCCACAAGAGAAACCAGCCAAATGGACATAACTAGAGAGAGTATTTAAAAGTCACTGAAAAGGGAACCTTATTATTGCAGTCAAATTAAAATAACTAATTACCTAAGAAATAGTTGTATAATTTGCTACTTATATTAACAATAAAGGAAGAACACTTCATATATTTAGACACACAGCTCTTTTCTAGCCTTTCCTTTTCTAAAGTGAAGAATCTATGGCAAATAAATGATAAGAACAGGGAAGGAATGGTACAAAAAGTGCAGATATTACGGAACAGAGCATCCGGGAACGCTCAGCACTTTTGCCCCAATCGAATACAGAGCTCCTGAATGAGTGGGATGCAAAAGCCACTGCTTTCCAAATGACAGGATTTCTCTCAATGATGAGGCTGTGTGACTGCAGGGCTTTGCCTGTAGTTTGTTACTTTCATTAATAAGCCAAGTCCACCAATTCAATTCATGAAATACCAGGAAAAGCTCTAGGGCAAGAGATTCATTAGCATTCTACAATTACATCTAAAAGACTATGTAGCATGGTTAAAGTTTTAAGAGCAATTACAGCTAATTAAAGAGACAGGGCTGTCAGAGTCTGAACAATGTGAGAGGTGGCTTGGCTTTTGATTTTGAGTGGTACCTATGCTAAAGCTGAATACAGCTGGTTTCTCAGAAGTATATCTGTGCATGTGTGTGGGGTGAGGGGACAATCAACATAGATATAGTTCAGCTTTGGAATAAAAATGAAAGGCATTCTTAGTTACTTTCAGATTCTCTAAAAATAACTACAAGCCTTCTGCCAAAGCTAATATAGACAGAATTCCCATGGAAACCCTAAGAGGAATGTATTAATTTTTCCATCAGTGATTGGTCAAATGACTCCTGCCCAATTTTTCTAATGTAGAAACTGATAAACCAAAGGCCAGCTCATTCTGTCTGCTTCTCAGCAGTCATGAGCACTTTAGATACTCTGCTAGGAAAGCTCTATGGGAACAGAAGCCCATGGTACCTTGCTTGTGCTGCTGCTTGAATTTGGTTAATAGCTAGAGCTTTGCTTTCTTTATTATCAGAGCTACCTACTGTCTACCACACACATCACTTTTTTGCAGTTCTCATTTTTAGGGCAATGCTTCTTTGGATGTATTTCTAGTCCTTGGGAGCAAAGAAAATTAAAGGTTATAAGATCCACCTGGAATTAGCTGCATGAAGTTTGCTTTTGAGCATTCTAATTTTCATTGCCTTAAAGTACAGGTTAAAATTCCAAAAGCATTGATGTCTAACAATCCATTTCTTGTGTAAAGGTTTTCATATCTTTGGGGATGCTGTAATTGTGATTTTACAAATAAAGACGTAAGAATTTTAGGGTAATTTTAATTTTAAAAAAAAAGACTAAAATAAAAATGAAAATTATTTTGCAAGTAGCTTTTAGTAGAAAATAAACTGATTTAATGACTATTGATTTTTTTAAAGTAAGCATGAATTCTTTCATTTATTTTCTCCATTTGTATTCTACTAGTAATATGTATTTTCTAAACTACATTATAAATATTAACTAGCATGTCATATGGTCTTTAATAACCTGCAAAGCCTTTCATATGGGTCAGATATAATCATCATAAACAGAAGTAAACTTGGAAGGTTGTAAAGTCATACATTTTTGTAATTATAATAACTAAAGGATAATGAGTTCTCTTCATTTGTTATTTCGTCTCCTCATATTGATCATGTTTTACTCATTTTCAAATGATGACACTGCAGCAGAAACTGTAGCATAAGTTTTTTAAATTATTTTCTAGTATTTACGTCTTTAAATAAAATTGAGTTGCAAAGTTCTAATATATGACATCTCAAGAAATGTGACACTGGGCTCCGTAGCTGATGTTTTCATTCCTAACAGTCTGAACTAGTGGCATGAAACAAACTGGAATTAAGAGGACCCCATGTTTCCGTAGTGTATTTGCAATTTTCCAGGGCAAGGACTCCTATAGTTTGTTTGCTTGTTTCTCAATGAGGCCCAAGGAGACAAGTTATGGGTCCCCTATTGGGCTGACCACTACAGCTGTTTTAGTGGCATGGCCAAGAAACACATTCTTTGCTTTGCTTCTTAATTTAAAAAATTTGATACAGACCATGGAGATAGCTTAGTGGATAAAACAATTTCTCTGAATATGTGAGGGCTCAAGTTTTAACTGTTTTATCTAAAAGCCAGCATGATCTTTCATGTTTGTAATTTCAGTGTTTGGACACCAGGACAGGAGGCAGAGACGGGAGAAATCTCTGAGAGCTCCCAAGCCATCTCATTTGGGGTAGGCTTCTTTGAAGGACAGAAATTAACTTGGTATAAAGGAGACCAGGGCTGACATGCAAGATTCTCCTCGGACTTTTTCATGGGCTCTGTTACATCCACACGGAAACATGTACACACATCGTGCATTCACCACACCACACCACACACACACATACACACACAAACACACACACACACACACACATACACACACAAACACACACACACACACACACGCAGAGATTGAAATTTCGTTGTATTTTCATAAGAAAGTAAGAGAGACACGGGAGGGAGGGAGGAACAGTTTAAAATCATCAGGTCTTGCGTGGACGCAGACCCAAGTTTGAAACCCACTTTGTTGACAGACTATCCAGGTGACCCAGAATTTGTTTTTAAGGTATGATTTATAATTAAGGAAATAGTTCTGTTGGCAACATTCTTGTTGAGCATGGGGACCTTAGTTTGATCTCTGGAACCCTTGTCCACATGGCAGCTGTGGTGATACCTGATCGTTATGCCAGCACTAAGGAGGCAGAGACAGGTGGACAAGCCTACACTACGTGGTGAGCTTTATTCCAAAGAAAGACTTCGTCATGTAAAAAAAAAGTGAAGAGCAACTGAGGAATGACACTACGAGCATCTCTGACCTTCGTGCACAGGTCAGCATACGTGCATCCAAATACACAATATTCCAATCTGTTTCCTCTAGCTCTTTGTCTGTTTGTTTTCAAGACGAAGTTTTACTACGTATCCAAGGCTCTTGTCCAACCTGTAGTTTTTCTCACCGAATCTTCAGAGAGACTGGATTACAAGTTTATATCGTCGTACTCACTTTTTCACTGAAAGCAATGCAATCCCTGACAAGTTATCAAATTGTTTATTATTTCATCGAGACTGTAGTATTCACAATGATCAAGCAAGGAGTGGCAATGAAGCCTTTTGGAAAGATCAGGAATAGTGGCTGGAGAGATGGTTCAAACAGATAATAGCTCTTGCTGCTTTTTCCGAGGAGGACCTGCTTTCAGTTCCCAGTCCCACAAGTTCCCTCACATCTGTCTCTGGCTTCATGTTTAAGGGATTTGACACCCTTTTGTGCCTTTTGTGTCATTAATGAGCACAGAACAATTCTTGCTTGTGGACAAAACACACATACACATAAAATAAAAATAAAACAAGGAATATTTAAAAACCAGAAAAATAAATATCAGGACCAGAAAGATTGTAAAGTGTAGACAGACTAATATTTCTGGGCAGTGTTTCCTTAGTTATTAGAATAAGTGCTGGCAATTTTCCAAATAAGAAATAGATGATTCTATCTGGGATTAAGTGAGTAAAGCTATATACCATTTGCTACTGTTTAAATACCTAGAATTTGCTGCTATGACTTACAAATTATTTAGCTAAATTACATTTACACATTTTAGTTAAATTTTCTTTTTTATTTTGTGCTAAATTGGTCTATCATTGTCCTTGGAATCTCATATAAATGTTTAGCCTCCTGTTCCCAAGATAGATTAGAAATTGAGCAACACTGAACTGCTTTAGTGATACAGGGAAAACACACACACAGAAGCCTACACAATTGAATTGTTAAGTCATTATCCCAGAGAAAGGTCTGTCTACATAAACCATAATGAGAATTTGTTCCAAAATGGTAGAATTTTGGCCATTTGTATTTAGGTTTGCCTGTGATCCCGGCACTTACAAGGGGGGAAATCAGGAGCCCAAGGCCAGCATCACTCAGTTTGAGCTAACATGGGGTATATGAGAAACCATTTTTAAAAACAAAGTAAGTTGTAGACTTTACCTAACTATGAACATTGTAATATTTTCCTCATCTGTTAGAGCTATAACAGTTCATGTTCACATAAATATTTACCATATGTATTTCCCTGAAAAGTTATTGTACCCTATACCCTGAGTGTGTCTTTTCCAGAGCACACAGAACCATACTAACAGGGCTTACATCAATTATTTGTTGAACAGATTTGATAGCCACATAGGCAGGGTTGGCCTCAAGGGAATGAATTATTATAAATACTTTCTGTGTAGACATTTGAAAGAAACAGAGTGGGAGGTAAAATTGTAGGTTCAAGAACCTATTTTTCGTTTTTCTCCCACACATATACTCATGTCTTCTCATATTCTTTTCCAGCATTTTCCCATCTCCAGTTTCCCACTATAGTTTTCTTAAACAAATGTGAAAACTGCTGGTTGCTGCTAGTGATTGGTGCCAAGTATTGACGTATGTCATCCAAATGCTTAGGATGAGGACTGTTGCCTTAGCCCTGGAACAGAGAGTATGCTAAGGGTAGACATGCTCACTTAAAGTCAGTGGCTCTGTTTTCAAGGAGAGCTTCAGCTAGGGCCTTTCCTCTAGTGCATTTTGCCATATCTCTCAGATGTTCCCCTGAAGCTGTGGCATGTTCAAAGACGAGAAGCCTATGATGTGAAAGATGCATGGAGGGGTATTTTTGAAGTTCCATGTTCCCCAAGTTTTTCCTTAAAGGGCTATGTGCTATTATGGACAAGATATGACACATGAGAGAAAAATTAAAATCCCTGTTTCTGGCGCCACCATTTTCTGGTCCTGTATCCTCTGGGTATACCACTTAATCTCTTTTTACATTTGTTTCTGTCTTAATAAACATACTAATGAAAACAAGTATTTTTGAGCAAATCCAGAACTCTCATACAATAACTGTGAACTATAATTGTGAGTGGTAAGTTTTATATTTGTTATTTTGATAATAACTACCTAAGAAAGAGGAAAGAAATCTAAGCATGTTAGAAGAAAGTCTGTGTTTGCTAAGGTCATACCCAGAACTTCAAGAAATGTTGTCAACACGTGATTTTTAATCATGAAGAAGCATTCTGCTGACTCAGTTGGAAAATTAGTTCCAATTTAAAATGCACTCACTTGGGAGAACAAAAATAAAAGTAGACAAAATGTAAAGGAAAAACACTGAGGTTTTTATTACAATATATTTTTTAGCCTATGGGTTATAAATTGATGTCTGGAATCATATAAGGTGAAATAGTAATAATCATTCTATGCAACATACACGGAATTTCTAGTAGTGCCAACTGATATAAAAGTACCATGTAGAAGTATTATTTTGAATAAGGAAAGCAGAAGCCTTGAGCTTGTATAAGATATGTGAAAAACATAATTGGAGATTATATTTTAGTGTGTGAAGACTGCCGTATAATATTATAAATAATTAAACATGTTAGATCAAGACAAGTGTTATGGAGAGACAAAAAATAGCCACTTGTTTAAATGACCACTGGGTACTTGACCCTGGGTGGTCTGTTAAGTCCCTTGATATTTAAGCTTAAGTCTCAATTCAGTTGGCAAAAAAAAAGCTATTCTGTGAAGATTGCAATAATATCCCATGCAGAGGGACCAGCTTCCCCCCACAAAAAACCCCTGCCACAACAAAAGCTGAGCCAAGCATAAGAGGGACCATGACATTTTGAAAGTTCATCATTAGTTTACCGGCTGAGAGGGAAGGATAAGCTAACACACAACCAGAAGCCTAGCAGCTTACCATTGAGCATAACACATTGTTTGAGGCATATTGCCATACCATATTTAAGATTCGGATTTATATTATAAACATAGTAAGTTGTCCCTGTGAAGTTTTACAAAAATATTACTTTGTTAGCCTGTATGAAACATTTCTGCTCCATGAAACTGGAATTCTATTAACAACTTTAATTAAGGGAGTGACATAGATCTGATGTGTCTTAAGATTATTAAATGAAAAAAGACAATTGGTGTGGTAGGAAAAAGAGGAGTCATTTGGAGATCCTCTGAGTAAGCAAAGCAAGAAATGGTGGTGTATTGGGCTATAGAGCTAACAATGAAGATGATAAGAACTGCTAATATTCTGAATAGGCTGTATAGGTGGAGAAGGCTGTGCTTGCTA
Organism: Phyllotis vaccarum; assembly: GCA_033318265.1. Classification (NCBI taxonomy): domain Eukaryota; kingdom Metazoa; phylum Chordata; class Mammalia; order Rodentia; family Cricetidae; genus Phyllotis; species Phyllotis vaccarum. The sequence goes on from JARWLC010000008.1 coordinate 55,754,830, forward strand.
AGCATATTGGATATTATTGTGACAATATGGAGATAAAATAATTCTCAGGTTTTTATCGTGAGAAATTGCACACATAAAGTGTGGCTGCTGAATGTACAGGTGAGTTTAGTAGGTAGCAAGAAAAACTTGAGCTTCAAATATCAGCCTCAGGAGACAGAAACGTTTCAAGTCTGTGGAGTATTTATGGGTTGGAAATGGAGATAGATGGCAGTGAGTTGAGCAAGAAGGGATCAAGGTTGTGTTTTTGCTTGACTAGGGACATTTCAATGTGTGGTAATTGTTACTTAGAGTAAATAGGAAACCCTTACATCATAACACATAAAAGGTAATCATGACTACAAATTAGAATTCTAAAACTAGAATATTCTCAGAAAAAAAAGTATAGCAAGAAAACAAATACCATAAGTATGAGCAATAGAAATAAAAAAATAAAACGAAATTTTTATTTTTTAATTTTTAAAATGTACTTAAGGAAATAAAATGCAACATTAAGAAATTTAAAAAATATCCCATAAATAGAAAAAATACTGTCAAATTGTGTATCTGATACTGGTTTAATGTCTAGACTATATAAAGGCCTCTTAAAATCAACAATGAAGGCGAATAAATGTAAAGAGTGAGTAAATGGATTCAGTAGAACTATAATGTGTTTCCCTTAATGGTAGAGGACCAAACATCTTTCTATGTGTAGCCATGAGCCCATTTTCATATAAGCAGAACAAGTTGGGCTTGGCTAAATAAACAAACAAGCAAACAAACAAATAAGGAAGACATGAAGTTGGAAAGGAGATGTGATCAGGGGTACTGAGGAAAACTGGGGGGGGGGGTGTGAATAAGAGATGAATATCACAAAGATACATCACGTACATACTTGAATTTTCAAAGGACAAATAAAATAAATGAGTAAATAAATAAGGAACATAGAAAATGGGAGGATATTAAACCTGCTAATGAATCAAAGTATCTTTCAGTAATTCAAATGCCATTCACCAACTTGAGTGCCTTTTCCTCCATTCTAATTCACAGTTGTAATTCCTTGTTCTTAAAGGGTCTTGTCACAGTTAATAAGAGTTAATAGCATGCTGTTGCTTTAACTTCAATTTTTCTGATGCGAATATTTTCCTACTTACACATGCACGCACACATGCATACATTCACGCACATACACAACGTATCTGAAATGATGGATATGTTACATTACTGGACTACTGTCATTTATGCACTAAAAATGCATAGAATAAACATTTGCTTCACTGCTTCAGATATCAAAGCAGTTCATATAGATGTGTAATTCTGGTAACAGGCTAATTTAATAATATTGTGAGTTGAGAAGCACAATAGGAGAACATAGAGGGTCCTCTGTGTACATGGTAGGACCTGTGGATGGAATGTTTATGGACTTTGAGAATCCCTAAAAATATGTGTTTGTTATCTTTCCTGGGAAGATGTCCTACCATTACTAACAAATTCTAGATTGACTCATAACACTAGTAAAGTTAAGATCATTTGTCTTAAAATAAGAACTGATTTTGCATATATTATGAGGATTTTTAGTAGCTCAGTCTTTATTCTTGAGTTTATAAGATAGATTGAACTACATAATTTAGCCATAAATTAGAGTGTCCTGTGGATTGTGAGACATTACCTTTCATACACTTGTATTTCTTAATGTTTTCTATCTTTTAGACTAGTCATGACAGCTAATTTATTGATTCAGAAGATTAGACATTAATTACAGTGAAGGCCTCAACTCACAATCTGCAATTGAAAGTGTATAACAGATTATACATATATATAAAACACATATATGTTTATATATATAAAACATAAAGATCTTACTCATCAATTATCAAATTAGAGAAAGGGTACTCCAGCTTATAATATTTCCATACACTTAATTGTCAATTGTCACACAATTTTTTGCATTAAACAGCTAAAATATATTTTTTTATTCTGATAAAATAAATAGCTTTACAGCTATTTACAGCTGCAAAGACATGGATGGTCTTTTGATCATCGTACCTTGTTTTAGTTAAAGAAAATGGCTTTCTCACTTGCTTCCCTGATGAGCTGCTAGACTCTCATGTGCTAATGTAGGGAAAGTGCTATGCTTTCAACATGTCATCCAACATGAATTCCAAATCCTACTAAACATCCCTGGTCTTATGAAAGAGGTGTATACAGTGTCACTACTCTGTTTAACACATCAAATACTACTCATTTGGCCAGAACGTGTATTATTTTTAAGGGGGACCTCACTGTATAGCCTCCAACCACAAAATCTTCCAATCTCCAAAAGAACTTGTCCTTTATTGAATAGATAGTGCCTGCTACCTTTTAGAACTATCATGACTACCTGACTGGAAATTTTAAGACTGAATCAAATTGTTAAAGATGTCTGTCATGTTAACATCATGAATCATCCAGAATGTTTAGTTAATGTTGCTCTTAATTAAGTACTAAACATATTAACAGTGTAAACATATTAGCTAGCAAACACATAAACAAACCGTTTACTAGTTTAAAGGATTTTGAATTCCAGTCTCATTTAGTTTGAAATATTTTCTTATAACAGAAATTTGTAAATTTTTTTTAAATTTTTACTTTTAACTTTCGCATCAACATGTGTGTTAATATATATATTATTTATATATATGTGTATTATATATATGGGTGTTTAGTTTGTATATGTGTATATGCATTATGTATGTACTTGGGGCCTGAGGGGGACAGAAGAGATTGGATCCTTTGTGACTGGAATTACAATTTGTATATGTAGTTATGGGGAGTTGAACCCAAGTCCTCTGGAAAAGCAGCCAAAACCCTTTAACTGCTGAGCCATCTCTCCAGCCCCTGAATGTATAAAGTCTAAAAAGGACAATCCATTTTTCTACTTTCCTAGCAAGACATTGGCCAAATCTGAATCAAATTTTTCCGAAGTATATATGGAAATGCAGTTAGAGAAGCATAGTGACTGTCTTCTGGTGCCTTAACTGTAAGGCCCACAACAGATGCCCAATAATGTTCTATTACTTGTACTTGACATTAAATTCATGTTTGTTTGGTTTGCGGAAATTATATTTCCTTATGCATTGTTAAATCTGCTGATGCTTGCTGTTCAAATGTTTAAGTTAGCTGAAGAGAATTAACAACTGATCAACAGAATTGATGACCCTTGGCTTCCTGTTTCATTTTAATTGATATAAATTGGTTGTTTCAAAATTAATCCACAAGCCTATGTTGATATAAATAAAGTGTTGTGTGTGAGCAACACTAATATGACTATTTACATCTATGAGTCCTCCCTCAAATTCATGTCCCAGTCTAGTTATGAGATTCCACAGCACACAGACAAACACACACACACACACACACACACACACACACACACACACACACACACACACACACGCATGTGCACATGCATTCACACAGAATCCACAAGACAGTTTACTTGGTACTTTTTAAAACTGTTAAGAATTGTAAAGCAAAGAAAACCCGAGAACTAGAAAACAAGAATAGTCTCTGGAGACTATTCAGTGCCTATATGTGATGTCGCATCAATAATGCTAAATTCAAAACTCTGAATAAATTATGGATGCCAGTAGTCATTTATAATGTGGTCCATTAATTGAGGGACATGTATCATGTAAATGATTAAAAATAGGAGAAGTTTGGAACAAGATTAATACTGAGCTCTTTGTGACAACTTTGCAGCCTTTTGCATAATGCAAAATTACTCTAAAAGCAACAATAAAAATGAACATTTATAGTAAGTACTAAATTTGACTTGTGATTTTAAGTAACTGGCAGTGAGAAAATATAAATATTGGGCACAATGGCTAGGTTTCATAGCCCAATTTCCCCTTGTAATGCTGGATTTATTATTTGCCTTCTCAGCAACTTTGAATGGATTTTTGGTGATTAAACTAGAAATGGGAATTACCTGTTTACTCCAGCATATTAAGAAGGCAGCTGTGTGAGTTATTAATTACTCATAGATATTTTAAGTTAAACTTTTTATATGTCACACTTCATGCAAAGAGCTGAGTGATGAAATGAGGAATGTTTTGTTAGTAATTACAGTCTATTAAAAATTAATTTACACCCCATTACACGCTTTCAACAAATATAATAGAAACCTCATGGAATGTTGGAACCAAAAGGGACATTTAAGAGATTAGTTCAGCTCCTTAACTTTCTATGAGACGTCTGAGTGCCAGGAAATTTGGGACTTGCCCAAGGTCATAATAAATTTATGGGATTAGACTGAACAAGTATTTAAGATGCTTCAAAAACTGGGGTGGATACTAGACACGTGACAATGAGTGAAACTTTATCCTTTAACAAAGAGTGACTGGAGCAGGAAAAGGAAGAAGATGGAGCAAGACAACCCAACTCAAAAGCAAGCCAGAAAACTGAGTACAGGGTGTCATGTGGTCTACCTTAGTCACTACCTGATCCTGTGGAAAGAGAAAGAACTAAGACATTTGAAAAATCAAGGACAGATTGATCTTCCAGGCAAAGCTGATCACACAGATCAAAGATGAAAGAGGTAAAGAACTAATTATTCTCTCGGGAAGTCTCTGCTTTTTGCTCATACTAAAGAATGCTGTGAGTGGGGAGAAGAGATATATTAACTCTAAAATGGTGGATCTCCAGAGAGAGCTGGTTGCATAGTATTTAGTGTCCTGAATTTTCATCCCTAAATTTGGGAAATTCTATCAGAGAAATCACTTTAGTCCTCAAGAGATGAGTGGTAAGGTGTGGGTAAGAAAAATGCTGTAAACATGGAGGAAAGGAAGTTAATTCGAGATGAATTAAAAAGAAAAAAGAGAATTAATTGGATGATAAGTAAGTGGAACAGAGAGGTTAATGCACTTGGCAAAGAGTCTAACAATTCCGTTCAATTTCAGATATCTAGGAGTGTGCATTAGCCCTGGGCTCTATTCACCCATTTTTTCCACCTCAGGCTATAGTTCTGACTGCCAGCTAGGGAAAAATTTAGACATAAAATGAGAGAAAGCAACTAATGACAGAATCCTTATGGTAATCCTATCTTATCCTATGACGTTAAAAAGTACCTCCTGGCCCTATACAGATATTACCAAGTAAGACCTTTGGCATGATTAGGAGTTGCTTACAGTGCTCCTTTTACTGCATCTAGATTCCACATACCCCACTCTAAAGTTTAAATATACCTTCTAAGGTGACCAGCTCAGACCTATGCCCTGACATCTGGAAGGTTGTGCTGCCTACGGAAGATGGGATATGCGAGACGATGGCGACTATAGCTGGCAATGTTAGTACATGAAAAGTTCTAGACCTTAAAGCTCATCACACATACAAATAAGCAGTAGTTAGCTTGATTATAGTCATCATTCGTACAGTGTACTCATATATCAAGTAGCCCTGCCCATTACAAATACATATAATTTGCATTTACTAATACCTCTGCAAAACTGATTTTTTTTTTTTTTGCAATATCAAAGGTCAACACAATCTTTGAAAAATCTATCAGAAAAGCTTAAAAAAGAGGGGAGTTGTAGTAGGACTTTCAGGCCTAGCTTCAAGGTTTAGACTGACAGACCCATAGACCCGCAGAGACATAGACCCGCAGAGACACACAGATGCTTATAATAGTTTGAGGCTGATCGGCCTAAGGCCCAGGCATATAACTTGCTAACTCTTTATCCTTAATCTAACCCATGACACTTATCCTATTTAGCCATGCAGCTCAGTACCTTTTCTTAGAGCAGCATAGTTGTCCTCTGCATCTTCTGGCTTCTCTCTGGCATTCTGCTCTGTTCTGTCTGTTCCTAGAGTCTTCTTAGTCTGGTAGCCCTGCCCACACTTCCTGTCTGCCTTTGGCCAATCAGCGCTTTTTATTAAACTCATAGGCAGGGACAATTGTTTACAATGGAACAACATAATCCCTTTACAGGGAGTCTTATCTCCAAACAGACATTTAGAAAGTTTTTAGATCACATGATCTATGTGACCAAGAAAGAGCAAATGGGAGGGGACATCAAAATATCTACTAAATCTGACAACAGAAAAGCCACAGGTGACTTTTGTGAGGATTATTTTAGCAGTAGTTGGCTTCCATTGAACTGAAGGGCTTAAGGTATACACATGTGATAGCATAGAGACTGCTATTCCAGAGGTTTGGCAGGTAAAGAGAAAAGCAAAAAAGTATCTAGAGGCAGAACAATAGAAGACTGATTTGCCATCTGATCCAGATGGGTTGCTTTACACATGTTTTAGACTACAAGGGAAGATGCTGGCTGGAAAGGAGATGTTGATGAAAGATCAGAATGGGCAGAGTCCTGGGGAAAGATCCAAAGGTAATTGAGGTGAGAGGTATGTGAAAGCTGGGCTAATGTCACATGAATGAGTATAAAAACAAGTTCTGCGGGCAGTTTCTTTGAATGTGGAGACAGGCAGGCAGACAAAGAATTGAACAGTGAGTCTACATTTTCTGCAGAGTAGCAGAGCAATTGAGGTCTTGGCAAGGATCTTGAAAGCTTTGAGTGGTAGTAATTTAGCTTTGCATACTTTATGCTGGTAGTGAGGACCTTAATCTGCTGAGAATGAGATGAATTTTGCTCCTAGTGGAACAGCGTCTGAACAAGACTAAGGGGAGCAGGGAGTGAACGAGGAAGACAAAATCGAAACAGACCAAATGATGGGTGACTTCTTCTTTGGCAACAATGTTCTCAGGTTTGAATGTTTTTTTCCCCAGTTGTTACTTGCTACTTAAAAGCATGTATTCCGTAAAACTACAAACATCATCTCAATCCCAATAGGCTGGCAATTGTGTTACTTCAATTTCTCAGTTAAGTAGCTTCTTCAAGGACTAAAAGGCAGAGCATGAGTCCAATACAGATGCTCTTAAATGCAGTGATTTCCCCCACAAGAAACTGGAGCTTTTAGATTGCTAAGACAGTTTCCCTACATTTGTGGAACTTGTAATGCAACCAAGGTAGGTGAGGAATTAGTATGCCAAGAAAGCAGATCTGTGGGTTCCTCAGGGTTGCCAAGGCTTCAGGGACTCCTTCCCATTGAGAGGACTGCTGAACCCTGACTACCACTGAGCTGGTACCCATCAGCAAGGGCCAAGGGGTATGAGAAACAAAGCATTTTGGATCAATGCATCTGAAGCCTAGAGGCAATGGGATGAACTGGAAGAGCATGGGATCGGAAAAGAAGAGACATTCTCTCCACTGAGAACTTATTTTATCTAATAATCAGCTGGAGTGTAAGTTCTCAACTGAGAGAATGACATCAGAATTGAGTTTTTGAAATATGACCCTACCAGTAATTAGCAGGATGGGTTTCAGAACAAGGAACCCAATAATTATAATCTGTCACTCTTCATCTGACAACATACAAACGATGTTCATAGATTCAGCAAATTCATCACAGAAATGCTATGAGGGAAGTATAATTTTGATAAACAACCTTAGGCTTTGGACCTTTGTGACCTCCCACCTTTGAGACACAAGATGTCTCTTCCTTTTGTCATTGTATAAAGCAGACTAACTGGTCCATATTTCAGGGATTCTCCTGTCTTGACCTAACTTCTTGCTATAGGAGCACTAAGGGTAACTACATATGTTGTTATTGTGCCTATGTTTTCTGGGAATTCAAACTCAGCTCCCCATGTTTGCACAGCAAGTATTTTACAAACAAGAAATCTCCCCAGACCTAATCTTTTGTTTTAGGATACCAAGTTTTTAGAGATTTATATCTTCAACCTAGTAAATAAATAAATTCAAGCCATTTTATAGCTATGAGTAAATTCATATATATTTATAATCACACACAAAGAAGCACATCACATTTGAGACAAAGATGATTTACTCTTGATTATGGGCCAAGCCTGTGTTTCTATTCTTATCCCCTTTCATTCCCCTCTGTCTGGTACATAAATCTCCTTTGTATTCCCCAAAGGAAATCTTGCTTGCTTTCATCTGTATATTGATATTGTTACCTATGCTTTCAGTCTTTTGAGTAATGTGTGTGTGTGTGTGTGTGTGTGTGTGTGTGTGTGTGTGTGTGTGTGTGTGTCTGTGACAACATTTAAACCCCAGCCTGGAAGTAACATAAATCTAAGACTTGCTTCATAGCCAGACAACTTCTATACTAGCCAAAGGTATGAAAAGGTGTTCAGGCCAGCTTTAGATTTGTCTTTTGCATTAACCCCAGAATTACCAGTCTCTCAAAATGGAGAAATATCAGAAATGGTTTGTAAAAGACATGTGTAAGCCAGACAAGCTATCTAGCACAAAGAGTCATCACATCTTCTTTGAATCCCTGCATTTTAAAAAATATAGAACTAGAGAATTTCAGAGCTAGCCAATTTAAATTAATATGAAACAACAGAGGTTGAAATAATTTTGCTTTCAAGAAAAATATTGACATGGATTAACTTAAGTCTACACCATTTGTCCTTTGGCTGTCGGCCATCTTCTTGATTGACATAACACTTACATATATATCTTCTTCTCATATGTCTCTGGAAATCATTCTTTATTGTTTATTTTTTCACAGGGAGGAGATGTAAAGAATTATATTTGAGATTTACAAGGGCTGCTCCCTCGAACTCATCAAATGTAGAGACATCTCCACACAGATGTGTACACAAACATACACATACCATAGGAGCTTTCAGGTACATTCTGAAAGTAAAGTGGGGCAGAATGAACTAAAAATGTCTGCAAAAGTCACTTTCCCATGCTGGCTTCCCTAGTGTTATAAAATGTCCTGTATACTGTGTATCACAAGAGTGCATATGGAGAAAACATTACCATGTTCTCCACTAACCAAAATATGTGGTCACAAAGCATGTCCACTTTCTTTGGAAAATTCACTCCTGTGATGTCTTTAGCTTTGATTGACAAACTAATAATGTGTGACTCAAAGTATGGGTTATAGATTTACTAGTGAAGAGTTTCAAAATCATATTACTTCTGAAAGGACTCCTTTAGAGAAAGTCTTCTGTCCCTTTGTCAGTCATTTAATTTAATTGCAATACTGAGATTTTGCTATTCCTTTATTTATTTGCTAGCCTATTGTCTGTCTTCAAAAATGCATAGACATCCATTCGTCTTATATACTATATTAACTACAAAGCTAAGAATGATAAATGTTGTTAACCCAAAGGTTCAGTCCATAAATTAATCAATTAATGCAGTCTAAGCAGCCAATAACAAAATAGAACAGGTATTGAAATACAGGAACAGTGGATAAAACACACAGGTAGTTGGTGTTTCTTTGTCACTGAAGGAGGAGGCAGGGGAGGACTTGGGGGTAGCATTCAGGCTAATGTTGGAGAAGGGGTTGCCTTCAAAGTAGCCAGAGTTTGCATAATGTTACTAACATGTATGTTTTCAGAGATGACTCTTTGATATTGGACAGCAAGTTGATATGCTCTTCCCTGGGGAAGATCTTGTGCTTGACCGTGCTTAGTTGCCTCTAGTTTGTCTGTAAGGTTGAGGCCTCCTGGTCTTCAGTCCCTTTGCCATATTCACTGTTGTTGTTCCTTCTTGTTCATGTTTAGTCAATCAGGCTAGTGAGGATTTATAGTGTAGGATCTGGCATTCCTAGGAGATGAAGAATATTATACAGACAGAGCAGGTTATACCTATGGAGAAAATAGCATATATGTAGACATTATAAGTATAAATGTATAATAATAAATAATAATGATATAATTACGTTTTAATATAAAAACAGAAGAAATAGTTTAAAGCAGTATGCAGAGTCAGTGTTAAAGGTATTCCAGGTACTATTTTGTTACCAATGGGAGATTAAATGCCAAATCTCAATTGTGTGGATAAAGGTCTCTATAAATTAAGCCTTTCTAAAGCTTATATATAAAATGATTAGTTGCATTTTCAGGTTCAGGAAAGAGGGGGGGGGAGAGAGGGAAAGTTATAGTTCAATTTGAGAGAGTGAAGCATAGGGGAATATTGACAAGGGCTTAGAGATCAGAAAGGAAAGTGTGGGAAATGCAATTATATTTGAATTTTTAAATAATGACAGACAATTGGAGATGGCATGATGGCTCAGTGGGAGATAGTATTTTCCGTGAAAGTATCCTATAAGGACCTGAATTTGAATCTTCTGCACTCAACATAAAAGTTGATCATGACAGTGGACACCTGTAACCCAAATGATGGGGACAGAGATATGGAAGATCCAGATACCTTCTTCTGGCTTCCACATGTGCATAACTGAATGCACATACATACAACTCATACACACACACACACACACACACACACACAAACACACAAATACAGAGAGAACAAGAACATAGACATACCTTATAAATATTCAATATTAAATAACATATGTGAATAGTATATCAGAAAAAAATGTGGATTTCTAAGCACGACTGTAGGTGATTTACAACATGCTATATCTTTTTGAAATCCTTTTTTATGCTTCTGAGAAAACTGTGAAATGAGACTATAGTGTACTAGTGTTGCACAGTGCTAGTACATTAGGAAAAACTGATTTGACTTAAGTATGCAAGACACATTCAAACAAGTGTTCAGTCACCATCCTATCTGGCTAATTATAGAAAACGAGAAATTTACTTTGCCCCAAATATCTTAGGTATGTGTTTATTGCCAAATGAAGAAACTGGAAGGAAAGTAGAGGTTATCAGGGTGTTGAGAGAAGAATAGAGAATTATCTGTCTCAACACTTCCTGGTGTCACCTGGTTACATAAAAACTATCTGCATAAACAGCTCTGGGGGAGAAAGGCATTCTCCTTTCATGAGTTCATCTTTCTCTGTGCTGTCCTCCGGATGTCTTTTCAATATCCCTCTGTTGACTTGGCTGTTGTGGAATAGAGGCTTCTTCTGCTTATCTCTGTGGAGAATGCATTTCTAGCTAGGGTCTGATGATGTTGCCAAAATGAGGCTCCTGTAGGTTTACCCAGAGCACAATAGACTGTGGTTCACAGAGAACTGAGGTATGTAGTAAACACCGAGGGGAGGAGCAAATGCACAGGAAGCTGCTACATCCCTCCCCCACCACCATAGCTCCAGTGTGAGTTCTTTCTGCCTCATCCTGCCCCAGTCTGGTGATGGATGAGGGCACACACTCAACAATGTGTTCTGATGGATGTTCTTCCTTTAAAGTAGAACAAAGGTGAGGCATCAGAGAGAAGAGGTAGGAGTTCAACCTTGCCTGATCATTTTGAGTCTGATGAGCAATGACTTGCAGATGAAAAGATAACAGGAAGAAAGACATTTGAATGAAAGATGTAAGCGAGGCCTAGTTATGAAATATTTACAATAAGAAAAAAATCTATCGTAAAAAATGGTTACTGCTTGGTTAGGTTGCATTCAGTGCAGGTAGTAGAAAATTGGGCTAAGAGTGGTCTTAAAAAATTCAGATTATGTTCTTATATAAGAAAAAATCTGGGGGAAGTTAGACCTCCCGGTATCATCCAAGATTGCAGCTCTGCCTGTGTCATCAGCCATAGTGTGAGGTTTTTCTCTCTCCTGGTTTCAATAAAGTGTTGCATCTTCAGCCTCAAACTCTACCGCACTTATGTGGCAATGGGACCACGGAGCTCATAGCATAGCTTCAATCTTTTATAGGAAACTTCTCTTCCAGCGCATCTACACACATCCAAAGAGAGTCCTATTAGAACTCTTTCATGTTTCCCTCCTCTGAGGTAGAGGCTGAGAAGAGAGTAGACTGGTGCTAGGAGATTTCTCAATGAGCCATAGTGGGGTTGTTTTATCAGACAATCAAAGATAAATAATAAATGTGAGCAGCAATAAAAAGATAAGTTACAAAATGATCAAGAGCTATATGATCATCAAGCAACTTCAGCCAATAAAGATATATAAAATAATTTGTGGAAGCCAAGAAAGTATAGTAAGATTTTCTGGCCCAGCCTGGTCCTGAAATCTGGACCAGCATTCCAAATAATCACACAAAGTCTTATATTAATAGTATGCTGTTTGGCCTATAGTTCAGGTTTATTACTTGCTAACTCTTACTCTTAACCCATGGTTAGCCAGGTGACTTAGTACATTATCTCAGAGCATTTTTGTCTTTTTTCCTCTGCATCTGCCTGGCATCTCTGCTCTACGCTTCCTCTTCTAAGAATTTTTTTTTAGTTTGGTAGATCTGCCCATACATCCTGTCTGCCTTCTGGCCAATCAGCATTTTATTAAACTAGTGGGAGTGAAAAATATTTACAAAGTACAAGAGCATAATCCCACAGCAACAAGGTCAACTTTATAAGATAGAGTAGAGTAGTAACCAGGAAAGACAGGGAAACTGAGTGGGGATGCTTCAGAAAGACACGCAGCAATGGGCACCAAAAAGATGGAAGTTAGGAATCCCTCCTGATTTTTCTGTTTGACTCAGTTCAAGATAGATTACAAGAATGATTGTAGTAATCCAGGTTGCATTCTGAACACACAAAAGTGATTCATGGTTGCAAAGATAGAAATGTGTTTTACCCAATTTTATTCTAATATATTGCATACTTGTGTTGAATTACCATAATCCATCCCTAAAGGTGTACAAATTTAAAAAAAAGTAAAGATGAAGACTATAAAAAGTATTGACTAGTACCCAAACACTTTGGTTTTATTCCACTTCGTTATATGTCTTGTAAAAGCACCCTGCTCCTGCATTAGCAGAGAACAGAGAGCAAATTACAATTTTGATGTTATGTAGGCAGTTCTTGCACCCCAGGACAAAGAAAAAGTAGATACCCACATGAGTGTCCCTGACACCATTGGGACAAGGGGTTCATAACTAAGATTCATGATGTCATAGAGCTGAGGTGGTGTCTGAAAACACTTGAGAACTGTTGGCAAAGAATAGAAACATGCAGAAATTAAGTTTTTCTTATCTGCTTGTCTTTGGCATCTTTATGTTCAGACATAAACGTTTCTCTTCCTTAAAGTCTGTTTGCATCTCGTGTCCTCTTAACTGTCTTTGCTCCTCCTATGTACACATATCACAACTGGTGTGTGACTTTACCATAGTAATAACTACCTCGGAGTTTACCAAGAACCCAAGCCCTGCTATAAGCCTGAATTTAGAGCAGTTCAACTTCTGCTTTCTTAGAAATGTTGCCAAGAGAAATGGAATGTGAGTTCTATGGTTAATTTTTAGTTTTCTATTTTTTAAAGTGGCAATAAAGAACGGCTAGAGAGGCAGCTCAGTTGGCAACATGCTTTCCATCCAAGAAGCGGGACCTGACTTCTGATCTCTAGCATCCAGGTAAAAATGGAAAAAACCAGATGTAGTAATGTAGCTCTAACACAAACATAGGGAGGCAGAAGCATAAGAATCCTTGAAGTTCACTAGTCAACAGTCCATCAAATTAATAAGCTTCAGATTCAGTGACAGACTCTGTCTCAAAATGAACACCAAAGTGATTGAATGTCTCGTCTGTGCATTTGGAATAAAGTATGCACATGACCCAACAATACATATATATATGTATATATATATATATATATACACACACATATATATATGTATATATACACACACACACAACACTTGCACACACATACAGACACAAAACACACACACATACTCACTATATCTACATGCATACATACAGACTAGATACACACACACACACACACACACACACACACACACAAACAACCACACCAACATATACACACTCCAGTGGCAAGAATAGGGCAGGTGTGATGGTTCACACTTATCATCCTGGTAATTGGGAAGATGGCTTCTACTTCTAAGACACCCTGAACATAGTACATATCAAAAATGGATCTCAAAAAGGTAAAAATAAATCATCTGGATTTCTTCAATGTCTGTTATTATATCCCTTTTTCATTTATGATTTTGTTAATTTGGCAATAATTGTTTGCCAATCTCTTGTTCCATGTGTCACTTCAGTTTAGAGAATTATAGTATCTACACCCAACACCAAAGTAATTACAGGTATTTGCTTAGGCATAAGTATGAACATTAATAACAATAATAAGCAGATTCTAATACTATAACCAATTTACAGATGGGACCAACATGAACAGGTTTTTTTTACAGGATTCACACTAGGGCCTGATGGAAGGAAGAAAGTAACCTGAGTCCTCGTCCTGAACCTGAACCTGTCAGCATAGGATCCAGGAGTCAGCACGGCAGCACATGTTCCTCTGAGTCAGAGCTCAGTCCTGGTTATGTTTACCTCTGTGACCTTGGTCTCCTATTCATCCAAATTTAGCCAGTTCCTCTGCCAATTTACACATTTTTTTCCTCTGCCCTCACTAGTTAATCCAACTTATCAGCCTAGGGGCCATTCTGTGCAGCTCCAACTGAATTTTTTTTTCCTGAGTCATTGCTGCTTTGATCTTCTCTCAAGATTAATCTGATTTTCTTTTCTTTCTGCTTTGTTTTCCAGTTGCCCACGAATATGATTTGGTTGCTTCAGTGCCTCTCATTTAGAAAACCTAATCTTTGCTTTTCTTGGTTATGGTGAAGTCTCCGGCCTGTCATGCACTAAGTCGCTTGTGTGTTGATGAATAGGTTCACTAGAAATTGAATGAAAGTAGGTGAATATGAAAGAAAAGCTGTAAAAATCCATGAACGAGTTTTGTGTGGCAGTCTGTGCCTCCTTCTGGTCTTGGGAAGATTTTTACCACCCTAACTGGCTCCAATTGTTTGCAGCTATAAATATTTCTATCTTCTTTATTAAATTATACAGTTAAGAAGTAAGAGTTCAGATTACTTGGCAAATTATTTTATTTTTATATACATTTGATAGTGCAAGTTTTAAAAGAATTCAAGAAAATGCAATTCTATAACTGGCATTTTCTGCAATAGAAGAGCCAAATAAATCTATTGATTTGGTTGGTTTTATTCTTTTTGGTAGAAAACTACAATTCGTTTTATCTCCAAAATGCTTTTAAACGTTTTGTAGAAAATTACTTCATGTTAACCTGGTTTTCAAAATCTATATGCTTATAGAAAACATGATCCATCTAGTTTAAAAAATGTGTTTTCCTATTTATTGGTTCTGTGATATTCATAGATATGAAAAACCTTTGAATGTTAGCTTTGCATTAGAATTATATAAGGATAGAAGTAGTTGATGCGAGCCTCCCTCCAGACCACAGTCTCTGAACATGGAGCCAAGGGATTATTCGTTTTGGACAACTGAAATGTACCAATGTGTGGCTGAGCCTGGGAGCCATATGCTTATCTTGTCCTCTATGTTCAGCATCTGTGGTAAATGAACCTGGCAGTTACAGGACTTGCCTTATTCTCCTAAGATGAACTGGAACTAGCACCCAAGTTTGCTACCTACCTCTGGGCCAGTGTTCCATACTAACATTGACCAAAATTTTAGGCAATATTTTTTTGATATGTACACAATTCCTTTAAATAAATATTGCTAAAATTAATTTAGATATATGATCATAATGAACTATCAGTGATCGAAGATTTAAAATATATTTAATTAGTTTTAGTTGAATTTACTGAGCAAATTTAATCTATTAGGCATGATGGTATTATTACTAGATATTATTTCTATTTTTTGAGGAATAGTGGACCAATTTAATATAGCTTCATATATTATTATATATAATTGAATATCTCCCAGTTATTAAAAAATTTTGTGTTCATCTCTTTCATTAATGACCCAGTGTTTACTCTTCCTTCTTTTAATATCCCAGTTTCCTTTGGGATAGTAGGAAAGAGTGACATGTAAAGAGGTAGATAAAATATTAGGTCACATAGTTGGTGAGAGTCACTCAGTAAATGATCCAAAAATTGTATCATTTCTCATCCTAAAATTATAGTCTTGTATTCATAAACTCCTTTAACAGTTTATGATTTTTCCTGAAAAAAAAACTGATACCTCAATTGATTTTGTTTCGTGATTTAATTAACACAGTTTGTTTAGATAGAAAGCAGGAGCTATCACAGGATGAACTTGACAGTGAAAAGTCATTCAGAATACTTTGATAAGATGCTACAAGATTGCTTCCAGGCACAGTCAGTAAGGAGAAGGCAGAGGGAGGGGCCATTTTTGTTTTGTTAAGGTATTTGGAAGTTGAATGGAAAAGATCTCTTGGATTAGGTGTGATGATCAAAATAAACTTACACTTCACAAAGGACCATTTTATAATGGATTTGGACAGGACCCAAAGCAGAAAAATAGCAAAATAACATAGTATTGAGGTGAGAGTATCCTTCAGTGGCCAAACAGAACTGCACTAGATTCAACTTGTCAGGATAAAGGTTTGGCATAACTTGCGTATCAGTTCCAACTCCAATAAGTGTTGATTTAAGCATTAGCATTTTTAAATAAATACTGTTGGTGCTTCAAACAATGTGCTCGGAAATTCTCTTACAACTTGAAATCTAGTTTTCTGTGGTCTATGGAATGACAGTGACTACAATATATACTTCCATAGTATAGAAGGGCTCTCTGTGTGATAGAGAGGCTGAAGGTTGTGGTTTGGGCTTAGTAGGAGAACTCTTGTATGAATAAAGACCTAAATTCAGTCTCAAAGGGGTTGGGGGAGGGGGAGGAAGGGAGAAGCAGAGAGAAGAAGGGAGAGTTAAAGAGAGGAAGGAAGTGAGAAAAAGAGAGAGAGAGAGAGAGAGAGAGAGAGAGAGAGAGAGAGAGGAGAGAGAGAGAGAGAGAGAGAGAGAGAGAGAGAGAGAGAGAGAGAGAGAGAGAGAGTGTGTGTGTGTGTGTGTGTTAGGTCCCTATTCTTCCACAGGGACCAGAATGGAATACGATGAAGTTAGTGGCTAAGGCTCTTATGCTTTAAGCTGAGCCACAGATTAAATATAGAAAAATAAGTTGGTTTTTTATTTGGAAAAGCTACAATAATTCAGAAAACTAAGAAAATTACTAAGGCATAAAGCAGGAGACATAAAAATAAAGAATAGAATTATTGAAAAGAATAAAGAATAAAAAAGAATTTAATTGAATTTATTTCATCCACTTAATCTTTTTTCAAATAAATAATACATTTTTTAATATTAAAATTTTCAGAGAAGAAAACTTGCTTTTATACTTTTATTAACTCTGAAACTATAAGTGCCAAGCTAAATTACTAATTTTAATGTCTTCCCCCAATTCTTACATTATAACTTAATATTTTAGTATTTAATAACTTGTTTCCTAAGAATCTACCTGTGATCCCTCTCTGAAGTCTTCTTTTGAAAGAAAAGTTTTCCAAGTACTATTTATCTGAAATGCCATGAGGAAAAATTCCCGTTTATCCCTGTCTTGAAAACAAGACGCATATTTTCTACTGCCTTTGTTACAAAAACTTTGTGCATAGTGAATGCCTGATAACTAGTTCTTATTTTTGTTGTTTGGGGTTTTATTGTGTTTATTGACATGGTGTTTTCCACTTTAATCTAGAGCCCAAAAGCCCAAACAATTCCTGCTCCGGCCTCTGAAGCCATATAGAACAATAGGCACATTTCACCACACGTAGCCTAGTAATTTGGTCTTTAGAATATTTTTAATTAAAATATAGTTACTTCATCTCTTCCTTTCTCTTTTGTTCACAGACATATACACACACACAGTGAGAAATACAAATGCTCGCTCTGTTTACTGTTATATAATTCATGCTGACCACTTGCTATTAAGCCAGTGAGTTGGCTCATTACTGGAGAAGACACTCGCCCACTCTCTACATTCTTCAGTTTCTTATGGTTCTTCGTCCATGTCCATAGGTAGAACTCCCTGAGATCAATCCCTTTTATGTTAGCATGTCTACTCATATTGCACTTCTTAAGGTCTTATATAGGCAACCATTTTGTTGGGGTATGAAGGGTGAAGTTTTCCTGTTAATTTTAGAAGATACCATTTCACAGTAGGTTTCCCTGTCTTCTGGCTCTTACGCTCTCTCTGCCTGCTCTCCCACCATATTCCATAAGTCTGAAGTATAGGAGTCACATTGTAGATGAATGAATTTGGACGAGGCATTCAATAATCAGTTGTTTTCCACATTTTTGATCAGTTATGGTTTTCTGTAAAGGCCTTTTTCTGCTGCAGAGAGAAGTGTCTTTAAATTTCTTGATTCTATGTGTATGGGTATTTTGTCTGTTTACATGCCTTGGGGAACAAAAGAGGGCCTAGAATTCTTATTACAGATACTTGTAAACTGTCATGTGGGGTATTGGAATTCACACCCAGATCCTTTGGGAGAACAACAGTGTTGTTAACCTCAGAGGCATCTTTCCAGCCCCTAACATAGAAGTTTCTTTGATGTTTGAGAGCAACACTTGTCAATAGGTATGAGGATAATTATGTAGAATGTATTTAATAATTAGTTTAGTCTAGTGAAGTGGCGGGTAGTAGGTTCTCTGACCTCACTAGCCCTACACAGTTGCCTGGATTTCTAGTACCAGCCATAATTTCCTCCTTGATAATCTTGATTATCAAGATTATAGGCCTGTGACAGAAACAGAATGCCATCAGTCCAGTGTAAGAATGAGTAGCAAGGTACATATGGACGTAGTACCTTCCACTCAATAGCATTCTGGAAGGGAAGCCATCAGAAAACAGCCAGCAATGCTACAAATAAGATCACTCAGCTTCTTACATTATCAGAAGGAAATGAACAGAGTTCTATCCCAGAAAATAACTGATATTGCTACGCAGTCATTGATGGGGGACAATGGCCTCCTCTATGGATAGTTGAGGTAGACTTCGTAGCAAATAATAATTTGAAGTGATGTCTAAAGCTACTATAAGCTTCCCCAGTGTAAGATCATGGAGGAGTATGTTAGGCAGAGGGAGTGGTTTATACAAATGCCCGAGACAGTAGCTTAGTGCATGAGTGTAATGTAAAGGAGGCCAAAGTGTAAAATCATACAGACATGCACTCAAGTCACACATGTGACAATACACACACACACACACACACACCTGTGTGTGGACACATGTATACATGCACAATGCATACACAAGTCTGGCTAATACCTATAAAAGAAGATGGATGTATATTCCTTATATTTAAATTATGATAACTTCTTTTTCTGCCATCCATTCATTCTCTTTATCCTAATCACTCACATCTAACTTTGGAAAAGATGAAAAGATAATGATCCAAGGAAAGAGGCAATATTGTCTCTAGTCCTAAATGACCCTATGCTTAGTTAGTGGGTCGATTTTGAAAATTCATCTGTCTGATATTAATTACTTTCACTGAAGCTGTATAGAGAAAAAGAAGGCATCATCATTTCATAGGAAGACAGCACACACACTATCTAAATGGAGGCTTATGACATATCAATTTGGGTACTATAAAAATTAAATACTTTTGCGCATAATCCCTTGGTCCTGGTGGTGAATCAAACTGTTCAATACGTTTATGATACATTGCTGACTCTTCAGATGTAAATGAAACTTCTTTTATATTGAAAAAATTTAATAGTTTTGTTCTTTTTTTTTTACTAACTCTTTTTAAAAAAAATTCTTTTAGTAGTAATTCCTTTACCGTGCCCTTTTGTTTCTCTACATCACAGTTCATAAAACGTTCAAATAAACAATACAAGTTCAAGGTAGTCTCTACACTAGATTTTTCTGTATCATTCTTCAGCATTTTGCAGGATAGTGAACAAACATTAAGACCTCCTCATGTACTAGTATTCTGGAATCAATGATTTTCTAGTTGTCTTACAAGTAAATCAGTTCTTGAAAAATAAAAGAAGTCCTAAAATAAATGTCCCTTAAAATGGCTGTATTTCATAATTACAAAATCACAGGCATGTCAGTGATGGGTCATTTGTTTATCCTGTTAGTTTGAAATTACTCAATGGACTTTGAGATGCTATTCCTATCCCATATGCCTCTGTTGTTTTATATGCCTTAAAATTTGTTGCTATTGTATAATCACTAGATTAGTATTGCTTCAGAGTTCCAATGATAGCGGTAAAGAAGCATTATTACATTTTCTCCAAATAAGCTTGTAAATGATGTCTCTACGCCAAGGCCATTTGAGTACATTGAAAGCCCAGAGAGTGTACATATACATATGGGAATGCATATGCAGTCATTTTTGAGGTCTTTACAGTGACATGTTCATTGCAGAAGGCAAACAAGTCAGGTGCATATTTGCCACGCTATTCTGAAACTATTTTATCATGCCTGAGTATGTGGCTTGGAATTAAATGAATAATGTACTTAAATGGAAAGATCCGTCCTACATACGAGTGGTTTCATTTCATGGACTTAGGTGCTAGGCTGAATTTAAAAAGCAGCTGAGCTGAATGCATGTACTCATCATCCTGCTCCTGGATTCTCAGCACAATGTGACCAGCTGTTTCAATCTCCTGCCACCGCCACTTCCATGCCAAGATAGACTGTATCCTTGATATGTGAGCCAAAATAAACCATGCCTTTCTATGCCTTAAAAAAGGCCCAATAAATGTGGGCCCCTTCTTTCCCTTGGAGAGAGTTTTTAAATTGGTGAAGGGTCTTCAGCTGGCCATAATTCCTGAATAGAATTCAGCTATATGTAATATGAGATATCTTACTGAATTTCTGTGTAGTCAGAGGATCAATTGACAGAGTTCTGAACTCAAGCCTAATTTCATTTTGCAAATAAGTAAAATTCTAATATGTAATGATTTTTCGGGATTTTAACTCATATCGTAGTTACCTCTGCTCAAAACTTTACTGTGAGGTTGAGTTTGGTTTTTTTTTTTTTTGCCATTTAGAAAAATTATGCCATTGATGGCAGCACAGCTTGTGGTGTTTTAGTTGCCAATAAAACATGCCCACATTATTAAACATTTGCAGCAGCTGCAGCTGAGAGGTTCCACGTCCATGTGCTACCGCCCAACAATTCAATTATATCTTCTCAACATAAATACCCTGTCCAAACACTTACTGCCTGAGATACATTATTACTCTGAATTACTTTTCTAATATTTTTCTTTTATGTAACAGGTATAGGTGAAATTATGACGTTAGACAAAAGAACATGAAGTGCCTTGTTTTATTTATTGATTTATTTTTACTGCATCATAAGGACATTATAAAAACAGGAGTATTTTAGGGAAGAGTTTTTGTAAGGTAAAGTGAAGAATGATTCTAAAATCTTGCATGCCTCTGAAGAGGAGGAGGGTGCTACACACACATTCCAGATAAAGAAAGAAACAGATAAAGAAAGAAAGGGGCGAGAGAGTCCGCTTGATTTCAGCCTCCTTGTGCGTTAGGCCCTGTGCCCAGCATTTCAAACACATGTCCTCATTTGTGTGCATGGCACTATGAAATGCTCTGACTATTGTGACCCAGTAGTGGCACATTCAGAGTTGGTGCTTGATGTTTGGAAGTAGAGAAAAGGAAAGGAGGAATAAATGAATAATGTTCTTGGCATTCTTGGGCTGTGAGAATTATTTAAAAGCTCTATTAAATAAATGGCTGTCTCACAGCCTGATGAAATTTTCACAAAAATATATTAGCCCAAAATTGGGGGGGGGGAAGTATAGTAGATGTGTATAGAAATTTATAAGCACATGAATATCAGTGCACATTTATGTGCATGTGCTTCCTATTTATAGCTTTTGGGACACATTTGCAAGTGATAAATGAACATTGAAATGCTACACATATGTTTATATCCACTTTTAGATATAGTTTTTTCAAAATGTGGTATCTTCACAGAGCCAAATCCTAGGCATTTTAAAAGGACAAAAAAATTAAAATTTCTGAGATAAACTAAAGACAAGAAGAAGTAAAAGGAAAAAACTAACCAAACAATGATGCATTTGACAAAATTGCTTTTAAGAGATGTATATATGAAATAAAATACAACACAAATCATAGTTGTTTTAAGCAAAGAAGACTTTTAATAGATCAATAGTGCCTTGGGATTTTTAAGACCTAAAGATGACTTTCCAGTTTAACATTTCAGACATGTTGATCTATATCCACTGTAAGTTTGGGTAAGTGAGATTGCCTTTCTCTGAAGATGGCCAGGTACAGCTAGGGAATTGCATTTCATAGGAGCACTTTGCCTTTTCTTCAGCCAAGTATTATCGGGAGAAGGAAATGACAAGTAGGAGAGGCTAGGCTCAGAAGAGAGGATACAATGTTGAAATGATAACATTTTGCAGTCATATTGAAGATTACTAAAATCATAAAAGCCACTTGATAGCAAAGTTTGATAGCAAGTTTTAGGAACACAGAAAGATGAGTTTATTCAAGAAAGAAAATAAAGTGGCAAAGAGGTAGTTCAGCTGAAAAAGTACCTGCTGCCAAGCCTGAAGACCTGAGTTCAATCCCCAGAACCTAGATAATGGAAGGAGAGAACCAACTCAGCAGGTTGTCCTCTGATCTCAGACCCTGCATAAATACTCACTTGCATACATATGCACATACTGATTATAGATATTTTACAAAAAGAGACGATGTTCATTTATCTAATTGGAAACTCTGTGGTTATTACCACCTTTAGGCATAACTAGATTTTACAAAGCTGAAATGTTACTGTACCCCAGACCCTTCTCTCTGTGCTCTGTATTTATTATATGGTGTGAAGGAGTCTCGTTGTGGGTACTCAAAGTACCATGTGTCAAGTATCCTTATCTAATTAGACTAAAACTACATACAGCCTGGAGATGTTTTCTTGTTTTATTTATTTTTGTTTCTTTGTTTCTCGACTAGATCTGGGTAACATGTCCAAGAGAGGAATGTATTTTGCTAAATGGACTGATTGAGACCATGTCCCTTTAAGTGGAAAGGAAGAGATAGGACATTAACATTAGCTGTGAACCAAATGCATTCAGAAGGAGAAATAAGATTCTGTAGGCATTGGTTGCTGGTGGCTTCACCAGGGAGGCAACCCCAGATACTGAGAACATTTTATTAGATCAGTTACATAAACCTTATTCCACTCCACTTTATTTTTGTGAAATTTTTTGTTCACCTTCATACAGTACATCGTGGCCACAATTTTTCCTCTCTCCATTTCTTCTTCCCACCACCACACCCCTTTCCTCCAAATCCACTCCCCATTCATTACCCTTCAAAAGACATCAAGCCTCCCAGGGATAATAGCCAAACAAGGCACAACAAGATACAAATAGACTGGGCACAAAGCTCATGTCAGAGCTGGGCAAAGCAACCCAGTAGGAGGAACAGAGACCCAAGAGTAGTCGAGAGAGTCGGAACACTTCCCACTTCCACTGTTAGGCATCCCACAAGAGCATCAAACTACACAACTGTAACATCTGCAAAGGACCTAGCTCAGACCCATATAGGGCTGGTGATTGTCACTTCAGTCTCTGTGAGCCTCCATGTGCCTCATGTAATTGATTCTGTGGACCATGTTCTCCAAGTGTCTTCGAAACTTCTGGCTCTTACAATCCTTCCTCACCCTTTTCTTGGGGGAGTAGAAAGGCATGTCCCAGAGTTTCCCCTACTGTTTAGCTGTAAGTCCCTGCATCTGTTTCCATCTGTTGCTGCATGAAGCCCTTCTGCTGATGCTTGGGCTAGGCACTGATCTAATAATCCCACTCCTTAAGACTGAAAAATTTTGAGATGACAGAACTCTAAGAACAAAGGGACTTTGTAAATGATGCAGTTGAATAGTATAACTGTCAGTATTTCTTGAGAGTTTGCTTATTTTCAATTGGGACTTGAGAACACAGGTTGCTTGTGGTGTGCCATTGTAACCCACTTGAGAAGAGTGGTATAAAATATGAATCCTAATTTTATTAAAGTCATCCACAATGTATCTGAAACATATTTTGGACATTGTACCTTGATTTGGATGACAGAAATTATCAACAAAAGTTCATATAAAATTGAAAAAACATACTTCATTATTTTCCTTTCACAGCCATGTTATCGTTTATCAAATTTCTGTTTTAGAGGACCAGGCTTGTCTAAAATATGTATTGAAAGATAATTTTTCTTTTTTTTATCTTATATTTTAGTTCCTAAGACCAATATTTGTTCTAGACAAATGAAACCTTTATTTCCAGAAAAGAAACATTCTTAGCTATGTGAGCATAAAAATAATTGTATTTACCTACTGTAAGCAATTTTTAAAATATAATTTATGGAAGGTGTTCTAAAATATTAAATGTATTATAAAGTGACCACTGGTGCCTGGAAGATAGATATGTGAGCCTTAATCATTGCCAGTTTTGACCCACATTTTAAGATTATGTGACTATAATCACAGAAGTCAGATAAGATCTCAGGCCAAAAAGGTTTCTTTTATGGGGGAGGGTGTTCCTTACCACTCATTTCAGCTCATGAGAGCTGGTGACACTGTGTAAAAAATTAGGTACTTGCTGTCTGTAAATACCCCGAGGCACTCTGAATCTGAGACTGAGATCTTAGTAGTGTCTCTATCACGGAGACAAGAAGGACTTGCAGGCTACATGTAAATAATGGTGATTGCTCCTCAACCTCTTGACTATACTTTATAGCACACTGCCCTGTGCTGGTGACCAGATTCTGCATCTACCCTCAAAACTAAGAATTACAGGACGATGATAGTTTCACTGACCCATGAAAGCTTATTTAAGGTTTCAATTAACTATAGTTCTTTGTCATACTTAAGACCAGATTATTAAATTTTATAAGGATTATTGAGTCTTAAAATTCCAAAGGTCAAAAATTAAAATATAAATAGTTACTGTAATAGGATTAAAAGGCAAAAAGAGAGAATAGTGAATCTGTTCATTGAACATAATGAGATTATTCCCAGGCAGATGAGGCCTTAACTTAAGCAAGAACATGAGCTACAAAAAGCAGATGTTACTCTGCAATTTCTATGAACTCATGGCCTTTATGGTTTCCTAAGATGTTAATGCTGATTTCCGTAATGAATTAGAAATAATTACAATAGTCTCAGAAAGTTTTATGTAAATAAGTAGATTTTTATGACTTTGAAGTTTATCTATGACTATTTTAATTATGATAACCAGAACAGAATTATAAGTCAAAACACATAGTCATTACTAACTATACCAATTTTCAAAAATATAAATTGTCTTAAAGTAAAGGTCTTACACTGTTACCTAGACTGGTTTGGAACTCAGTGGATGGCCTCAAACACTCCCCAGTCTGTCTGTCTCAAGTCTTGAAAGTATTTACTCTAGGTTGAGCTACCATGCCTGACTCATCAAAATCTTACATTAATTCAATGCTGGTTTTAACTGTGTGATTAAGATAGCTCTCAAATTAGAAATCTGCATTCAACTTTTCTAGCAGGGTGACTTTGCATTAGCTGTAATAGATATTGTGATATGAATACATAACAACAAAATAAGCTTCCAACTTAGTTTCATACTATAGTTTGAATATGGAACGTTGCTGAGGTCCATATGTTACAGGTTTGAGCTCCAGGATAGCAGTAGTGAGAAATGGCTGCTCTTTAGGTGGTAGGATCTTGTGGTAGGTAGTTCCTTAGGTCATGGGAAGCATGTCCTTAAATAAGATTCTAGGTTCCCTTTCTCTTTTCATTGTGCTTCTTATCCAGGAGCTAAGCAGTTGATACATGCTGCATGTTTTACGCTTGCCATCCAGTACTGCCTGAGAGGCAAAAAGCTAAGGGCTTACCCATTCCTTGATGAAAACACTTAAGCATTGAGTCAACCTAAATCTTATCTTTCAGTAAGTTAATTATCTCACATGTTTATTGTAGTAACAGAGCTCGACTTGCAACTAGATCTGGGGCAGGAAAAATTTAATATATTATAAGAAGTATTCATACTATTGAGTCAAACCACTATGATTTTTTTAAAAGCACAGATTTCTTTATTATAAAACTTCTATATTCAGTATTAGTTGCTATATTTCACAAGTTAGTGTTGTGTGTGTGTAGACAACAAGGCCATTCACCATAAGAAACAAGTAAGTATAACTGTCACTGAGGGTCTTGATCTCCAGATCTTAATTTCCAAGATGATAAACAACAACCATAACAGAGGGGGTCATTGCTGAAAGGCTGTGTCTATGTGTAGCTTGTTCGACAGAAACTGGGCATGATGTGTGCCCCAAACCGCTGCCATTTCAGTAGGAACGACAGGAATTGGAGACATTTTCAGAGAGACTGTATCTGAGGCTTAGTTCTCTCCAATACCTACGTGAACTTGCATTACTGTGGGGATGTTGCCATTCTTAGCAAAGTGATCAGGAATCAGTCTGTGAAGCCAGGAAAGACAGTCTACCCCTCTACTGACCCATGCTATGCTCTTCTATGACTTCCAACAACTTCCTTATAAGCAGCTAGAAACTTAAAAAAATGAAAAAAAAATCAATCCTCAGGGGGAAATACTGAAATGAAAATGATAATTTTAAAAAATCAGAGATTCAGTCTGAGGAGATAGGTCAGTCAGGAATTTCCTTGTTGTGAAAGTGTGAAAACCTGAGTTTGGATGCTCAGCATACACATATAAAATGAGGAGTAACATTGCACATATGTATAAGCAGTGCCTGGGAAGGAGAGACAGATGGATCACTGGAGTTCTCTGGCCAGTCAGTATAGACATCAGTGAGTGCTACTCAGAAGAAAAGTTAAGTGGCTATCAATACAAGGAAGATGCCCGATATCGCTCTCTAACCTCCACATGTACACCTTCATGAACACAAATATACAAGTCATCTCTAAAAATAAATAGCCCAGAATATATGTGAAATATGAAATAATTACAACGACAAAGCAAATATAGATATTTTATTGTAGCTGGTGTGTAGTTTGAAAATAAAATGTTCTAGTAAGTCAAAAAAAAAGAAGAATCATGGAAATTGAGAAATAAATGTGTTTTTTGCATATTAGGATATGTATGAATTCACTGGTATATACTTACTCTGCTTGTCCCATACAGCCTTGCAATTCATTGTTGACATGCCTTCCAAGCTGGTATTTCACTTTCAAGTATTAGGTTTAACCCATGCCCATTGAGATATATAGCTCAACTTGTAAAAACAAATACTTAACATGAAAGACTGATCAATCTCTCAGTTCACAGTACATTGATGCTGCTAGCCTACAAAAATGTGTATTCATATGATTATTTTAAAATCTCTTTAAATTCTTGATATACTATTTTCAATAACATCTTTTTACACAGACACTTTTGACGCATGTTTAATATGCTACCTTAAATTCTGTTTTTAAATTTTCTTGCATATAATCATCTATACAAACTTATACAAATAGCATATAATACGAGGAATATGTCTTAAAATTGACTTTTATTTATCTTAAATGGGAAAGAAAGTTCTGTTAGAGAGTAGTCTCCAAAGATATAGGATTGGTAGGATATTTCTTATATGTATAAAGAACATGAGAGACAACATAAGAAAACAAGTAGCCAGAGGAAGAACAAGAAAGAGAGTAGACCCAGAAACTCAGCATACACACCTGTGGAGTCAGGTGATACATGAACCCCCAGGAAAAGCTAGTAGGCTGTGGACTTTTGGGCAGGAAATGATGGTGCAGAATTTATCAGGGAACTCTCAGATTTGGTGTTGAGTATTTTCAGCTGGTTGGCTGTAGCCTATCTTCATGATCAAGGTAACCAACCTCTTTTACTCACAGTGGTCTGGTGATTGAACTTCACCACATCTACAGAGAAAGACATAGATTAATATTTGACAGGTGACCTGTAACTGTAGCTTGAAGCTTGCATAGGGATGGAACAGAAACTGGTTATTGGCACAGTCATCCTTGACTTGGGAGCTGCTTCGGAGTTCTGTTATTAAATGAGATAGATAACCAATGGTACTGAGCATGGTGCGTGAATCACCTTAAAATCTCTGCATGCATTCGCTTGTCACAGCAACCTCACAAAATTTTCCAGGCAGTGGAACAAA
Organism: Phyllotis vaccarum; assembly: GCA_033318265.1. NCBI lineage: Eukaryota > Metazoa > Chordata > Mammalia > Rodentia > Cricetidae > Phyllotis > Phyllotis vaccarum. Next base: position 55,782,675 of record JARWLC010000008.1, read on the forward strand.
GATGTGGAGTTGCATCTGTCTAAAAGATGCTAAAGAAACAGGTACTCTCTAAAAGATGAGTTTCTGATTTGATTTAGTTTCCTTTAATGTCCTAATTACTGGAGGCTTTGAAATTCTTATTAAAACAAGGCAGAGGAAACCAGTTTAACTGGTTATTATTACTTTATCCTTATACATTTTTAGCATGTGCTCCTAATGAGCAGACTAATAAATAATTACCAGAGAAAAACCACTCTTTCTCCCATCTATGTTGTTCTCTCTGAGCTACAGTTTCTAGAAGTAAAGCTCTGCTTCCTAATGAAGTCTCATTTGACCTGTCTTTCCCGGTGCAGCAAAACAATGGTGGCATTTTTATACCACCCACACATTTTTCTACCACGAAATAAACAATCCTGAACTTAATGTGATGATAAAATTAGCTCTTTGACTCAGTTCTCTCCCTTGTGTGTGAAAGACAACTCTTAACGTTTATTTTTATTTTTTAAAGTAATTCTGCTTGTGTGTGTTCTGCTTTTACTGTGGTAACAAAGTTCATCATTTTAATTTGTGATAATAAAACTCTATATAATAGGTGCAGGAAGGATCTAAACTAACCACAGATACTTAGTGGAAAAAGCTTCCATACTCTCTCCTTGCAAAAATTCTTCAAGATGGATTTCCAGAACTCTGGTGTGGACGGTGATGGGTGTGTACTCTAAAGCCTTAGCTCCTGTAATCCTTTTCCAAGACTTTATATTTAATGACTTAAGCTTCAAAGTAGAGTTGATACCAGAGAGCTTTCTCCAAAGTTCCTGTACCAGCAAGTGCCACATAGTCATTGAGTTTATTCTATATCTTAGTCATATATCAATTTTCTCTTTAAATTCTGAGCCCTGACTGTATTGAATAAATGCTTTAACTTGGTGTAAACTTTCAAGGAAGAGCAGCATTATTCTGGATGTGTTCACATAGTGTCAGCACTAGGAAGCGTTGCCCATCAAGGTCTCTTCACTTTGTTAACTTTGCAACTACATTTTTAATGCAATGAGTATGGCATCTTTTTTTTCTTTTTTTTAATATCCAGAAGTAGTCTTCCGTAGCCCTTTGAAGAAAGATCATTCATTCTTAGCATTGTTTTTGTTTGTGAGTAATAGAAATCCAGCCATCATTCAAGGAATAATTTGAGTTTCATTTTAAAAGAGAAAGAGCAGAGACCATTTGAACCCTTGGTCCCTAAACATAAACAAATTAATGTTAAGTCATATTCTCATACTTTGCTCTTCTCAGTTTTGAAGAACTATTCTTTGCTTCTTCCTAGAGACAAAGACATATGGGAAGAACAGGATAAATATGGAGCTCAGAGCATCAGAGCATCTTGGATTTTGACGTTATTTTTTTTTGCTGGTATACTTCAGTTTTCAGTCATTAACTTCCATAACAGGGAACAAGTCCACTCTTTAATTAAGTCAACATGTGTTTCTTCTTTTTCACTTAATATTGATAGCGGTCTTTATTACATACATTAATTTCTATTCACGATTATAGACATGAAATGGAATATTTTCTGAGTGATATTATTAGTGTTCCACCAAACAAGTAATACAAGTGGCCAATAAACATTTGAAAAATCATCCAACATCTTTAGTCAACAGGGATGGAGAAATTAAACCAGCAGCATTTCATCTCGTTCCAGTCAGAGTGTCTGTCAATAAGAAAATAAATTGGCCAAGTGCTGGTGAGGTTGTGATAGCACCCCTATACAATGCTGGTACAGTGAAACCAGTGTAGCCATTGTGCGTGTCTATGTACACATTCCTCAAAAACACTAGATTACCAAAAAAAAAAAAAAAAAAAAAGAAAAGAAAAAAGAAAAAAGAATGGAAGCCACTGAGTGTAGTTATGCCACTCCTGGGTAAATACTTAAAAGACTTGAGTTACTATTACAGAGATCAAAGCACTTATTTTATTCCTGCGCCATTCACAATAGCCACAAAATAGAAGCAACAGAGGTGTCAGTCGACAGATAAGTGGGCAAAGAAAATGTAGTGTATAAACACAATAGGGTTGCATTAACACACACAAACATAAAACTGTGATATGTGAAGGAAGATGAATACAACTGGATATTATTATGTTAAGTGAAACAGCCTAGACTCAGAAGGACACTCATATTTCTCTCAAATATAGATTCTAGACTTATATTGTGTGTGAGAGAGACAAAGACAGAGAGAGAAAGAGACAAAGTGAGACAGAGGAGGGGGATACGAGAGGGAGGGTGCCAGTAGGAGAGGCAGTAAAAAGAGGACTTTAAGGGAGAAGACGGACATGTTTGTGACATTAAAACAGAAGGTGGGGACTATTTAGAAGAAGAAATGGACTACAATCACAAGTGAGGAAGGGTGGCTGGGAAAGGATGTTAGGAAGAGAGATATGAGTAGGAACAAAGGACAATGACATATATGTATGAGGAAATCACAATTAAATCCATTATATTCTTAAAAACGCATAGAGACCTTTAGACTAACAGCTGTGGAGCCTGCATGGAACCAGACTCAACACTCTTCATACGGGAGACAGTTGTAGCTTGGTCTTTGTGAGCGGCCCCTTGCAGTGGGATCAGGATCTATTCTTGGTACATGAGCTGGCTTTTTGGAGCCCATTCCCTATAGTGGGTCGCCTTGCTAGCCTTGATGCAGGGAGCAGAAACCTGGTCCTGCCTTAACTGAATGTACCAAACTTTGCTGACTCCCAAGGGTAGGCCTTACCCTTTCGGAGGAGGGGGTTGGGGGAGTAGGAGGAGGGAGGGGAGGGGGATCTATGGTTGATATGTGAATTGAATTAAAAAATTTCTGAAATAAAAATTAACAAACGAATAAGTGAATAGAGCCTCCATTCCAGACAGTATTCATAAAATTAGTTGTCTCAGGAAATAAGAAAGGCAAAATGAAACATGTGCTCCATGAGAGGAAGGCCAGATATCATCAAATGCTTAGATTCTAAACAATGACTGCCTTTAAGGATGTACTTTCTTCCTTGTATGCCTTTCTGACTATAAAAGCCATGGGATTAGTGAGTAAAATTCAAAAAGTATGAAAAGAAAAGTTTTTCACTAACCTCATTGAACACTGTGACTTCCAAGTATAATTTTATGTCTTATTGATATTTTTCAATGTATGGGTTTTCCCATATTTTGTCATGACGCATGTTCTGTTTATATTCACTTAACTTTGTAACATTATCATTACCTACAGTATTGAATATTATTGACAAGTCTGACTCTTAGTCATTGGTACTAATCAATCATATGGAAGTTCACAAGTGCCTAACAGTTTGATTCATTCTAGTTTCTTGCAATTATATGTTTTAAATGACATATGCCTTTATGCTAAAATCATTTTGAGTCTCTGTGGTCATGTGTGCACTTATATGCTTTTGATATTTATATCCTTATTTCATTATGACATATTTCAAAGAGGAATTACTGACTCATAAACCTAATACCCATATTGTAAAACTCAATATTTAAAGTTTTGTTGAATTTATAATGTACACTTTCATAGATGTCTTAATGATGAGATCTGTGCAATATGGAGGAGCTAAGTTTTCAAGTCATATTATAGATGAAGGCTTTAGAAAAGAAAGAATTTTAGAGAAGAATTTTTTTGTGATGTGAAATTTAGCTGTGAGACACTAATATTAAAAGAAATCTCAATTAATGGCTAAGTAACATTGATGATCATTAGCAAAATGTATCATTATATTGATGGATATAGTCGCTCAGAGTGTTGATGAACTTAATATGGCATGATGAGAAATAGCTCAGTTATTGCTTAATATTCATGTTCTTAGTTCCTTTGCTTCATACTTGCTTAATGATTGTGACTTTTCTATGTATCTTATAGAGTAGGACCAAGAGTGTCCTTTTTCTTCTGCAGTATTTATTCATGGCTGCTAATTATTTTTCACATGGTGTTCTTGCCTTCTAAATGTTTCAGATGGACTTCCAGGGAGGGTCTGTCACACACCTCTGATCCTGTACTACATATATACATACAAATAACTTAGAGTCTTGAACTTTCAGAAAGAAAAAAAGTTTGTTTTCCTCATTGTTGTGTGGCCTTTACTTGGGATATGTGAACAAGCAGTACTCCGTCAAGACCTTGTAATGATGAGAGACAAAGTAATAAATAATATAATATAATGAAGCCACCCAAGTCCATCTTGTCAAATAAATAAGTTTATTCGGTACACTTACAGGAGCATGAGGAACTTGAGGAGTTTCAGCACTGAAAAGCCCCTCCTAGCACCCATAATAACCTATGAAAGCTGCTCACCCCTTGGAGTTTCCTGCACAACTTGCAGGCAGCTCTGGGTGAGTCTTTTCTCCCTAAGTAGTTGCTTACTAGTTTTCTAGATTCAGCAAAGGACTTTGTGAGACTTTGAAGTTTCATGACCTTTCTTCTAAATCTTCCTTGAGGTACAGTTCTGGGGTCTAATGAGTGAAAAATAGTATACCCTGCCTGGGGCATCTTGTCTAATTTCAGATCACACCCCAGCTCAGAAATAATGAGGCCATGTAGTGATGACACTCTAGAACTCACAAAGTTCTGATGTGAATCTCTGTTGCCTAACTTTTATATGTGTTAGTGAGAAAAACTAGGTCTCTTGCTGTCTGGGGTCCTCACTGACATCAAACCCTTAGAAGTAATACCTAAGGTAAGAATTGACGAGTAGTAAATAACTACTCTAATAAATAGGCTTTGACTGTGTTGTGAAGTATTCCAAGCAAAGGAAAGTTCAAGTTAGAAAAACATACAGAGCAAGAGAAGATAGGTTTTCAGGTTAATGGTGAAAGTATAGTATGAAGAATGTGTAGGATATAAAGTAGAAATGTAGGACACACACACAAAGACTATTAAGTAACTCAGAATTTATCCTGAGGTTACCAGCATTGGCACAGAAAATGTGACAGGAGGTACATGTGACAACATGGGTGTTTAATGGCAGTAGAGTAAAAAAGTTGACTGGGGCAAGGTAGAATTTTAAAATTCTTCTCAGTGGTGAACTTGTCTATGCCAATAACAGAGGGAGTGCAGACAGATGGACCAATTTCAAAGATATGTAACAGTATATAAGGAAGATGTTTTAGAGCACAATTTGAATATTCTACTTCAGATAGCAAGGTGCATACTCAAAACATACTTTCAATTTGAGAAAAATGAAGAGGATTATCATAAAGACACAGAAACTGAGTTGGCAATCCTAATTCTATAATATTCAGCAATGTATATGCATCAACCAAATCAAAGCATATCTTTTAAGACTCCATGTCCCCATGTGAAGCAATGTCATTGCAAAATCCTACTACCTTTTAATTATCCATAAATTTACCTTATTTTTTATGTTACTCATCCTAATGATCTTCTCACTGTACCTATATTTAAAAATGATTCAATGTTGGAAAATATGAAAGGCCCTTTTTATTTTTCATTTTTAAGCCTAGTGCCCTGGCACTTGCAAAGAAACTTTTCCAAACCAGGTGGTAAGTTGAGAAGGAACATCAAAATGACATTATATTTTCTGAGTCACATCTATGTTGACATGGCAAAACCTTGTACACAGAAGAACATGTGTAAAAACAATAATCCAAGTGGGATGGATATTGACCATATTTGATGGAAGTTTCACACAGACTTCTGTGCACTTTAATCTAACTATTCCGAGACAAAGAGCATTTGCTGACAGCCAATGTGCCCAGATAACAGAGATGCACTGCAGGCAAATGTTCCCTACTACTTCTGCTTTTTCTAAACGTCTCAGATGTGCCCTTGATGTGGACTGGGTATTTTTGTGAACTGCTGGAAAATTTCACTCACACTCTGATGGTTCCAATGAACACAAAATACTTCTTCCAGAAAGCATTCGCCCATAAGCAGTATTTTTAGAGACCAATGTCACCATTCTTGTTTGCCTCTGTTGTGACTCTTAATGGCTCTGAATGATTAGAAGACAGCCTCTGATAAAAGGCATTACCCCACGGCTTCATTATATACCATGAGCAGTAAATGTTTACTACACGTCAGGATCAAACTAACATGTCATTAAACTGTGTTCCAGTTAAATCAGCTCCCAGACCACAGCTGCCACTCCACTGAATGGTTGTCATTTGCCTGTGTCTGAAAGAGCAGCTTGTTCCTTTCCAGACTCCTAGAAGTAAATACCGCTCAACAATGAATTTGTGCTTCTTCTTCTGCTGCTGCTGCTGCTGTTGCTGCTTCTTCTTTCTCTTCTTCTTTCTTTTCTTCTGTTTCTTCAACAACTTCTCTTTTTTTTATTCTTCTCCTTCTCCATCTTGCCTTTAGAAGATACCACTGACTTTGTTTTCTGTAGGCCATCTACTACTGAACATGTAGCCACACCTCAAGAATATTTTGTTTTCCCAATGAGACTGTCTTGGAGGAAACTAAATTTTTAATTGCAATTGGTTATCAATTTGTGATTGCTTCTGCCTCAGAGATGGGACCTTGTATCCACTTCTCTTTGCTGCTGAAAGGTCCTAACTGGTAACACCATGCAGGCCCCATGCATGCTTCCCAGTCTCTGTGAGTCCATATGCTGATTTAGAGGGTCTTGTTTTCTTTGTGCCCTTCATCCCCTCTTTAAGTGTAAGGAGGCTCTTATACTTTTTTGGCCTCCTCTTCCATGTGTTTCCCTGAGCCTGGAGTGGAAAAATTTGATTGAGATATCCCATTTAAGGGCTGAGTGTTCCAAGGTCTCTCACTCTCTGCTTGTGGGTTTCTGTATTCGTTCCCATGACTTCAGGAAAAACTTCTCTAATGGTGGTTGAGAAAGGCAATGATGTCATTAGAAGTCTTTTTATTGCTGTGTTATTTCATGTTTATTTGTTTTTAGAACAGTAATATTAGATTTTACCCTAAGTCCTCGACTGTCTAGTCTCAAGTTCTTGGTCACACAAGCAGTGTCAGGTATGGGTTTCATCTCATGAAGTGGGCCTTCAATTAAATCAAATATTAGTTGGTTACTTCCACAAGCTTTGTGCCACCATTGCAATAGCATATCTTGCAGGCAGGCCACTACTATAGATCAAAGGATTTATGGTTGGTTAGTGTTTACATTTTTTCCTTTGGCAGCATACAGAGTACCTTTCTATACCAAAAATGCTAGAATGTAGGAGTGAAGACTCTATATAGGTACGAGCTCAACATCTCAATGTTCAAAAAGATATGGAGATGTTTTCTACAGCAATGAAGGCTTTCCATCAGTTTGTGGAGAGCACCCTAATTAATAGTCATGGCAACAGCCTGTGTTGTTTGGGTTCTCAAAGGACATCTTTGACCAATGACTCAATTGGATGTAACTTATTATTCCCCATACTGGAAGCTTCATTTGGTGATAAGAGATGTCTGTCTCATTTTTTGGTGATTTCATTTCAATGGCCATCATGTATGTATATATTTTCAGGGAGTTTCTACTGTATTTCATTTCCACACTGTTTCTTAAATGGTCCTTAATTTTAGCCATCTCTCTCCATATTCCCTTCTTTGTCCTCCACCCATATTTACCCCCACATTTGGTTCTCATATTCTATACCCCATCATCCATCCATCCATAATTATATGTTCTATTTCAGCTTCCTGGTGAGACCTATTTACCAATCCCCTCCCCCATCCCTTATTTTATATCTATCTGTAGCCAGATGTTTTCTTGTGTCACACAGCCATTTGGTCTCAAATAAACATGCAGAGGCTTGTATTAATTACAAACTGTTTGGTCTATGGCTTAGGCTTAGTGCTACCTTTCTCTTTTTTAATAATAAGTATATGGCCTGTTCGACCTGTGGTTCAGACCTGCTGTCCCACAGATACACAAACACACTTACATTAATTTTATACTAATTGGCCTATGGCCCAGGCATATAACTTGTTAACTTTTAATTCTTAAACTAACCCGTGATTCTTATCTTGTTTAGCCATGCAAGATGCTTTTCTTAGAGAAGCTCTTCAACTTATTTCCTCTACATCTGCTGAAGTCTCTCTGGCATTTCTCTGGTGTCTCTCTGGCATCTTGACTCTTTTCTTCCTGTTCCCAGAGTTTTCTTAGTCTGGTAGCCCCACCCACACTTCCTGCATGCCTTCGGCCAATCAACATTTTTATTAAACCAATAGAAGGTACAATTATTTACAATGTAACAGAACATGGTTCCACTACAGCTCTTTTATCTTAATTAACATATTTCTATTCATCTGTGTCTTGTAGCTTTTTCTGTGTTATATTACATCTTGCTCCCCCAGCAGCTCACAGCATCTGCTCCAACTCTGCCTTTCTTTCCCCCATATTTCTCTAGGATTTTCCATCGTGCCATAGGCCAAAACAACTTCTTTATTAATCAATGGTAGCAACACATATTCACAGCATACAGAAAGACCATCCCACAACTGGTTATCATTGACTTAATAGCGAATATCCACATATAAACAAATATATACCATATGTCTTTTTCTGGTTTTGCATTACCTCATTAAGGGGTTTTTTTTTTCAATTTTTCTATCCATTAACCTGTGAATTTCATGTTATTATTTTTTAGTGATCGAGCAATGCTCCATTGTGTAAATATAGCTATGACGGCTATTCTTGGCTGTCAACTTGACTACAGTTGGAATTAATTAAAACATAAATGGCTAGTCATACCTGTGAGGGATTTCTTTTTTAATTAAATCATTTTAAGTGGAAAGACCTACTTATAATCCTGATATTTAAGGTGGGAAAATAAGACTTGAATCCATATCTTTTGATAGGGGAAGATCCACCTTTAATCTAGGCTACCATTGCTCTGGTAGTCCTGGATTTTATAAGAAGGCAGGTTGAGCAAGCAATGAAAAGCAAGCCAGTAAGCATTATCCTCCATATTTTTACATAAGCTTTTCCTGCTTCTAGGCCCCTGCTCTGTTTGATTTCATATCCTAAATTTTGTTAGTGATGGACTATGATAGAGAAGCATATGCCAAACAAACCCTTTTCTTCCCAACTTGCTTTTGGTTACAGTGTTTCATTATGGCAATAGTAAGCCAAAATCAAACAGTATTTTCTTTATCCATTCTTCTGTTGGGGGACACCTAGGTTGTTTTCAATTTCTGGCTATTATAAATAGATCAGCAATAAACATAGTTGAGCAAGTATCTCTGTGGTTGGATGAAGCATCATTTGGGTATATGTCCAAGAGTGGTGGAACTGGATCTTGAGGTAGATCAATTCCCATCTTCCTGAAGAATGGCCATGGTGATTTTCACAATGGCTTCACAAGTTTGAACTCCTACCAACAATAGATGAGTATTCCCCTTTCTCCATATTGTCACCAGCAAGACCTCTCACTTGTTTTACTGATCTTAGCCATTCCAGTGAATTCTAGTGAAATTTCAAAGTCATTTTTGATTTGCTTCTCCCTAATGACCAAATTTGTTAACCTTTTTTTTTTTTTTTAAGTGTTTCTCGGCCATTTATTTTCTCTCTTGACTTTTCTGTTTATATCTGTACCTCATTATTTAATTTGATTATTTGTTTTATTATCATCTACTTATTCTGGTTATTTATATATTTTAAATATTCACCCTTTATTAGATGTGCAATTTATAAAATCTTTTCCCATTCTTTAGGCTGCTGTTCTGTGCATGCATGCTTCTTCAGTGAAGTATTTTAATGAGCTTTCTGAATTATTTTTTTGTAAACTTTGCCATTCACTCTAGGAGGCTGTCCTTGTTTCCATTCATTTTTCCCTCTAGCCTATTGAGAGAAAAATATCCTTTTCAGAAAGAAGTGAGGAGAAATAAAATTACATAGATCTTATCACTAAAACAGATGTCATTGTTTTGTGTACACACAAAATAGAGGTTGGTGAGATGGCCCAGAAGTAAATAACAAATACTTCTCCAACAGGGGACCTGAGTTCAGTTCCAAGCATCCATAGCAGCCATTCACACAGACTGTAACATCAGCTCCAGGGGACCCAGAGTCTTCTGCTCCCCACAAGCACCTAGACTAACAAGGAAATACCCATGCACAGACAGTCATACACATAATTGAAGAATATAAATATTTAAAAATAAAGACTGTATATACTACTGTATTCTGCTGTGATAGCCAGGATTGTTCTCCTTTAGAAATAGAAGCAGAAATTTTAGTATCTGACAAAAAAAAAAGTCTGTTTCTTTTCACAGAGTAATAGAGTATCAGAGCAGCAGCTTCATTGAGAGCTTTCTGTTTTTTCTACTGTGTGTGGATATGAAAAAGGAAGTGCCTGTTTTTGAAAATACCCCATGCTCCTATGATGTCAGCATTACGAATTGTGACTGCAAGCAATTAAAAAGGAAAGGTCTTTTTTGGGTGCCATTTTGGCTCTCTGTAAGCATGGTTATAAAAATAAACTGCATGTTTGCACATGCTTAGTCATAACTTTGAGGTTAAGAGCGAAGAGAGAACAGAAAAACTAACAGAAGTGTAAACACATTCTTCATTGGAACTTAGGGAGTTCAAACTATTTTCCACACCTCCAAAGATGAAGAGGTGATTGCTTTTAATCTGCCATTTCTCTACAACAGCATACCATCATTTATGCTGGTTAAGGCAGAGACACTAAGAATACTGTGTCTGCTTCTCTTTGTTCTACTGAATTTTCACTGAAAATGTTCTGTTGATATAAAAATAAAATTGTGTCTCCCCCCATACACATATGCATTCCATGCATGATAGCACTGCTTGTGACATTACCCAATCAAAGGCACTTCAGAGGGCTCCAAAATGCTGGGGTAGCTGGGGCTATGGGAGTCAGCCTGTGTAGCAAGTAAGCTGCTTGGGTTGACATTCAGAATCTACTATTCCTTAGGCTGGGGAAACTCAGTTGATGGTGAGTTCTAATAAGGATAGGTCAAATAGAATGAATCATGAAGGAAGACTTTATGCTTCTCCCCTCTCCCAGAAGAACATTTTTCTTGTGTTTTCTGAATCAGCAGATATCTTACAAAATCTGAATTCTGGTTCATTTGATGTCATCTCCTGCTCAAGTTCTTTGCATCTTCTTATCAGAATGGGTCATAATTTATTTTTTCCTTGCTGTAGATATGTGGTTTTTAAATGGTATATACAAGCATGTCTTTCCTAGAAAAATCATTTCTATATTCTTTCAGCAGTTTTCTTAAAAGGGACTCCTGTGACATTTAATCTTCCACACTTCACTGCACATCTCATGTAGGGATTGCCATGCATTCGAGTCATTTAGGGATGGCTCTCTCTGCTACATTAGATTGACAACCTATGTATGCCAAGCACCTTACATCACTTCTTCTAGAATATCAGTAATGCCTAAGCCAGTACTTCACCCATAGTAGCTACTAGACCTTAACTATCAAATGAAACTGTATTGAAGGAGCCTACAGGAAAATATAACATATATCATGCCACAAAATAATAGATGGCAAACTACTGTGTATTTCCATGGACTTAGAGACTAAATCATATACAGTAATCTGCTTGCTTTGGCCATCATGAAATATGGTTCAGAAGGAGTATGTTATTCCTTTTGTCTGAAGACCCCCTGCTCAGAAAGGGGAACAGAGAGAGTTGTTAACTGGAGACACATTTTGATTGAACTGGCTTCAAAGATTTGATCTACGTAGAATCTATTGTAAGTAGCACACTAAATGAGTTCAAGCTTTGTCCATAAGTGTAAGAAATATTTTAAGGCTTTAAGGAACAAGCGAGAGCAAATTATCTAGTAAACAAAAGACTGTTTGTCCTGGTATCTCCTGGTATGAGAATCACCAAGTCAAGAAGAATCTTTGAAATAGAAATCGCTTCTTATTTAAATGGAATAAATGGAAAAAATGCCTTGATGATCTAGTATCTATTGAGAAATTGTTTGATGTTATTTTACAATAAACCATATGCTGTTTGGAGAATATTTCTAACGTAATTGTTTTCCTGGTGAATGATTTTTATATTTGCATATTTGTCTTTCCCCAAGATATGTACTTTTTTTCACTACTAAGGACATGTAGTGTTTCAACCACATCATTTTGCAGCCCACTGTATGTGATTTTTACTGGGCACTTATGGCTAAAGTGAACACCCTGAGAAGTATGTATATAAACTAAATAGATTTTCTTTCAAAATAACATTTTTCCAGAGGCCTACTTCCAAGATTCTACCAATGTAGAGGTCACTTCTTGGAAATAAGTTAGATCAACTAAAAGAAAAAAATTGAAGTTCACTCAGACTGCAATCTAATTTATAGTTAGATTTGTGACATTGATGTGAGCACTCTGGGTTTTATTTCAGATTTTTAGCATGCTCTACATATCTGAGGATAAAATAATAACTATATTTTTACAAGCAAATCTGCTTCTAAGCTTCCTACCAAGAGTAGATAAATACTTTATCGCTTCTCTTGTCTATCTCATGTATCACCTTTTTAAATCAAAAAGTCTTTTTAAACGAAAGTCTTCATTTAAATTGCTACTATCGTTCTTGGAACGGGCATTTTGGAGCAATCACTGGGCTAGTGAGGGTTATTGAGGGCTTTTTCAGTGCCCTTGGCTCTGGTCTGTGCTAGTGTTACACAGAGAACTAGGGAGTTAGTCACTGTCAGAGCAGGAAAGTTAGCAGATGAGATTCTGTGAGAAGAAGGGCCTGGGCATGCAAACGAGCATCAGCGGGATGCACGGAGAAGATACAGTTCACAAGGTTCACAAGACAGAAAATGATCTGCAATTACTGAACAGCTAGACTGGTTAAAGGAGGAGCAGGTGTCCAGGGATGAAACACAGAGACATCATCCCTGGAGGCGGTGTTTGTGTCCACCATAGGAAAAAGACTCCTGTGAGCAACATATTCCCTCTGAGACTGGTCTACATCAGCTACATTGCCCTGCATTCTTGAATGAGGTGTGATGGTTCATTTCCCAACCTGCAGATGTTTACTGTGTTAGTTACTAATTAAGTCACTCATCTTAGGAGTTCACTCAGGCTCCATGCTCTGATTTCTTTGTCTGAAAAATAAGGATTACACACTGCTATCCACCTCATACGTTCCTTTGGAAAATTACCTGACTCGCTTCTGGAAGGAGTACTCTGACATAGGAAGTTGTTGCATTTTTGCATCATGTTGACTGTTGGAACCAGATCCATGCCATTCATTTTTCATTTTTGTACAGCTTTCTTCCTTCCATCCACCATCAGTATCTGTTTCCATCTTTGTGAGCTTGTTAATCCCCCTGCGGTCAATTTTTACTCTAAATCCAGTGGTTCACTGGTGTGGCACACCTGAGCATGTGAGTATTATTTCTGTCCTTTATCACCTCATTAACTGATAAAGTGGATAGGCACTTAAGCAGCGCAAATCACAGGGATGGTGAGGAGAGGAGCATCTTTCTCAGTTGTTTTTGTGTGCCTTCTTTTCAAAGAAGAATGTCCTTACTTTTGAGATTTAGGTGGAAGAAAATTTGACAGAATAGAATCCTTAATTAGAGCTTTAAGTAGGAACCAATTTAGTGTTCTGCTCATAATTTAACATCAACTTGCACACAGGATCTTTTCAAATGAGTTCAGGAAACAAATGAAATATCTGTCAGGGAAATGAATGGAGAAAGGGGGAGAAGCAGACTTTTGGCAGGAGGTATAGGGTTCAGTTTTGTGGGATCCATTTTAAAACACAATGCCTGGAGTTATAATACAGAAAGTAAATAGACACACGTTCAAAAATATTAAGGTGTGTGTGTGTGCATGCACATGTATGCATGTGTGTGTATGTGTTTGTGTGTGCATGCATGCATGTGTGCATATGTGTGTGTGTGTGTGCGCGCACACATGCCAAAGTGAGCTGTGGAGGTAGGACAACTCTTAAGGATTGCTCCTCCCCTTTCCCTTTGTTCTGAGACAGCCTCTCTTATTTCTGAGGCCTTTGTACCCAACTGAGCTGACCCAGAGACTCAGATGATTCTCCTTTCTTGGCCTCCTATCTCATGCTAAAAGAGATGGGTTTACAAATGCACATTGTTGCATCTGTATTTTTTTTTTTTATATGAGTGTTCATGGTTCAAACTCAATCGGTCAGGACTTCATGGCTAGCATATTTGCCTGTTAAGCTGTCTCATAAACCCTTGATAGGCTTTTTATTCTCAAAGAATCTATGGAGTCTGTCAGGGGACAGATGATATGCATGTGGCACACTAAGCCTGAAGAACCCAACATACACTTGGTATGCTCATTCTTTTTCTTCCTGGAACCGATCAAAATGAGCAAATATTATAAAAGTTAAGAGGATTTTTTAAAAAAATAAATACCTTAATATAGATGTTCAGTTTGATGAGGCTACAAATAAAGAGAATGACCTGGTAAGGTAGTAAGGCTCACTCTTCTAAAGCTTTATGGGCAGAGAAGACTCAAGCAAAGCTTCAGTGTAGGACCATTCTCTTGAAGTGCAGGAAGCATGGTGTGCAGCTGAATAAATGGGCAGTGGTGAGAAGACATTGAAAAGCAGATCAGCCATTTGAGTCAAACTTCATGAGGACAAAATAATTAAAATGAATCCTAAATTTTAAATGATGAATGCAATTAATATGAGCCTTGAACCATTTGGCGATGAGCTGAGAAATTAGAAGTCTAGTGCAAGAGACAAAATTGATATGACTCATCCTGGTGTCATTAGCACAGCCAGGTGGCCAAGGATGAAGAGCTGGATTGACAGGAAGATGAGGAGTTTAACTAGGGACATATTAAGTGGAAGGTGCTGGCAGGACATTTGATATCAGAATGCATGGGAGCCTTTTAGTGGAAAGAGCATTCACGCACACACAGGAGATGACTGAAGCCTCGGAATTGCTAGCAAGAGAAAGACTGACCACAGAGGATTAAAGTCATTTCCTTGGATATCTCACTAAAAAACAAGAGAACGTAAGCAATGAATGGACAGAGATAAGGTTAATGACCTGGAATGTGGCATGGGGGGAGGTTGTAAGAATGAAAGATTATATAGGTCTTTCACTGTTATCTATAAATGTGGAATCTGAGGAGAGATGCCATATTTGGAGACGAAAATGAAATGTGACCGTTCTTGGGAGCAGAACAGGAGTAAGATCAGAGACATGCTGTGATAGATTAAAGAGGGAGCGTGAAGTAAGAAAATTAAGATAACGCTCAGGAGACTTTAATTATCATGTTTGGTGGCAAGCAAAAAAGAGGAGGAATTGTATTAATTGTAAAATAGCCTTAAAAGTGAACAACTTCACTTTTCAGTTTAGAGAACCAGTGAATTGTCGTTAACTTTGTAAGAACTCTGACAATTGGCAGGCCTGTAAGTGGCAAGAAAGATTCCAGTGCATGTCAAGGGAATAAATTGAAAAACAAGAGGGGAAAGTGGAAACTCCCTGAGCAAAGAGGAAATGTAATAGCATAGACATAATTGAGTTTTCTCAACTCTGTAAGATCTATTACGTATCCAGATTTTTGTAGCCATTAGCTGTCCAAATGGCTTAGAAATGGTTAGGAGAATACCAGGGTTGTAGTTCTTTTTATGTTGCAGTTATATGGGTTTGGTCTGTCTTTCCAAGGATAAAGTATTGCTAACATCACAGCAATGGAACAAGTAAGTTCTCTGTAAGACTTCCTTCTGAGAAAGAACCTACCTCCCACAGTGCATTCAGCAAGGGTGAGAAGAAATTCTCCTAACACCCCCTTACACATTAACAGGAATCAGGTACAAGCATGTCATCGGCCTCAGAAGTTTAGGAAGATATTTCTGACATTATCAAGGTTCTTGTAGGCTATATGTAACCACCTTTGTGTAAGTTAAACTTAATAGAAGTTTCTTATTTCAATGTTCAAGAAAGAATATATATGAGGTTTTGTCTTGGAAATAAAATCATATTCAAATACTACAAAATAATACAATGACTGCATTGTTATCAGAACATCATAAGAAATATAATGAAAGTGTATTTCCTCACTTACTTTCATCAAACCGAGAAGTGGCACAAGTAAGTCTACGTTCTATTTCAGTGATGACACAATTGATTAAAACAACCACAAAACATCAAGGGACCAGTGGGCAAAGGTGCTTGCCTCCAAGTCTGTGAACCTGAGTTTGATCTCTTGAACTTGCATGGTAGAAAGAAAGAACGAAAGTTGTCCACAGACTTCCATATGGATTTTGGGTTCTTCTCCCCCATCCCTCCTCTCCTCCTCTTCTTCCTCCACCCACACTAAATAACTAAATAAATGTTTAAAAGGTTTATATGTTCATTGAATATATAAATGCAATATTTTCAAAATTAGATTCTAAAGTTATTACAGTGTCGCAATGGTACAGTACTAATCCAAAGGCAATTGAAGATGCAGTTTTAAAGTACCAGGGACACTTCAGAAAATACATTAGACTTGAGAATGAGGTTAAGAAAACATAGTGCCATCATGGAAGCAGAATTGAAGTGTGCCCTGGTAGACTCCTGGTATTATACACAAGGATACTCACGTTTATGTACATGTATATACTCCTGGTTTTATACACAAGGATGCTGAGGCCCATGGTCCCAAGGAACCCAATTTAATGAACAGTTACAGATGAAACCCATAAGCTCCTGCCATATAGGAGGCATACTAAGCTGTGTCAGAACTTATGTACCTTTATTACTACTTAAATTTTGTAAAACTCCAAACTCAGTTTGAAGGAAGCTCATGTTCAACCATTTTACAGTCGATTTCAAAATATTTTTAAAATATTTTTGAATAAGCATGCATTATTGTACTTTTATTAAATGTGACAAAATGTTAATTGATAAAGGGAAAATTCCGTTTAAAAACATACTAATTTTAGCATATTTTTGTTTTGTTTTGTTTTGTTTTGTTTTGTTTTGTTTTGTTTTGTTTTGTTTTGTTTTGTTCAAGACTGTGTTTCTCTGTGTAACTATCCCTGCTACTCTGGAAGTCACTTTGTAGATCAGACTGGCCTTGAGCTCACTCAGATGCTTTTGCCTCTGCCTCCACATGCTGGGATTAAAGGTGTATGCCACCACTGCCTGGCTCAGTTTTGAAAATCAACTTAAATTCTCTATAAACCCATACTTTTTCTTATTCAATTAATTTTATTAACATTTATAAATTAGATTGTTGGAAGAGCTTTCAAGGAATTTTTACAATCTTAAGGGCCCATGTTTGTCAGGCCAAATGAGTGTATTAGGTGTAGAAACTCTGGGGAGGGATATTTTTGTAAATGTTATACACTTCTCTTGTGGCTTTGCTGTTATGATTGATGAAACCATTGATCTTATGAGATCAATTAATTTGAAAGTTACATAAGCATTGCCATCAACAATGAATTAAGACCTGCATTGTTTAAAACGCATATTTCACTTTTGAAATTTTATGGAAAGATAAATATTGCACATGGATACCTCTGAGTTCTATTAGTGAGCAAGTATTTTATATATTTATAATGTGGAATGTCCAGATACCTCAAGGGACTTTTTATGTAACAGAATTAGTAATTATTTAATAAAAGACTTATTTTAATCAAATAATCAAAATCTCCAGGGCACAGTAGCTAGGACCAGGAAGATCATAATTTCCAGGTCAGATGCATAGTAAGACCCTGTCTCTGAAAATATATACTTAACTCAAAATTCATTTAAAAATGTCTTCTATTTTCCTTATATTTTAAATGCCTTATCTTTTTAAATATATTTAAATATTTAGCTGATTACTACATAATAATTGCTTACATTGCATGTTTAGATTTGAAGTTTTCTGTGGCATTTCTTCAGCTGGGGTTGTGGGTGTGATTTAGAGGTGAAATACGTTCAAACAGGACTAGTGTCTGTACAAGTATTCTTTATCATTGGAAAGTCCTTACATCTCCCAGCTTATTACTTTATATGAATCTTAGTAAAGTGTAGGAGAGTTGCCTGGAGTTAATATCCATCAACAAACCTTACAAACAGCATGATGTGTATAAACATCAACATTTAAAGTGAAATCATGATGTTTTACATCTTATGGTAACATAAAAGCTTCTTTAAAAACTAAATTACTACTATAATTAAAACTCTTTAGAATTCAATCCCATAATATTTAAAAGAAAATATGATCCTGCATTCCAGAAGCAACGTAAGAAAGGAACAATAGGCTAAATACTTAACAAAGCTGTTGGGTCTAAAGGGTGGATCCCAACTCTGGGAAAGAGTGTTCTGGCTCCTCCTACCTAGGCCAGGCCTCAGGACTCTGGCTAATTAGGAAAGATAAACCATCCTTTGCCCTTTGCTACTTCTTAGCTCCCATCTTTTGCCATGTAGTTGTGTGTCCCCCCCCCCCCCCAGTGGCTCTTCAGTGCTTCTCAGTGTGACCTAAGCTTCCTGTTTGAGTGTGATAGACGCATCTGCCATCTCTTTCCATTTAAACTCACCTGTGCCATTTTTCAGTTTGATGAAAGTTAAGTGGAAAAATAGCTTTACAACATACTATTCCTGATAATAATACAATCATGACATTATTTTGTGATATTAGAATATGATTTTATCCAAGATGAAGCCTCATGTATCCTTTCTTGCACATGGAAACAACAGAAACTTTTATGAAGTTTTATTCACATGGGATGGTTACCTGTATGAGTAAATGGCCAATACCAGAAATATCTTTCTGTATTTCTCAGGCCAAGAAAATGTTAGTACTTGATTTCTGTTGCTAATGTGTGAGGGGGTGTTAGAAGAATTCCTTCCACTCCTGGCTGAATGCACTGTGAGAGTGTGGATTCTTCCTCAGGAGGAAGTCTTATACAGACCTTACCTCTTCCATTTCTGGGAGATAAGCAAGAAAATGATAATGGAGATTTAAGTAATTTATCCTTGGAAAGACAAGCCAAACCTACAAAACTGCACCATCAAAAACTTGCCACCCCGGGATTCTCCATGATTCTGAGTTTGTGAGCACAGTTGCAGACTTGCTTTTTGTCCCTAAGCTCTCCCTGTACAAGCTCTGATCTCTTGTCTTTTTTTTTTCTCTGCCAATTTACTTTCATACCCCTTTGTCAAGGCTTTCCTCTGTTTCCTTATTACCCAGTGTTTTCTCTCTCTCTACACCTAGAGCCTTGGATCACTGTGTGAAAGTAAGTGTCAGTTGGGGGGCATGTGCTCTCCCCTCTTGATGTGATAATCATCTCTTGATGTACATTTTTGCTTGTGGACACGTGCCAGCTCTTATTATTACGATGTATAGAAATCTAGATTGGCCAGGTAGAAAAATATTTTTCCCACTGGAGTACCCAAATACTATTAAAATCAACTGGATGTTGGTGAAGTAGAGGAACAAAGTGGCTCCATCACCAAGAAAAGGTATTTAGCCTTTTAGAGTGGAGCTGGGGTTCAGACACAGCATAAGTGAGATAGCTTGCTGTGATGCTGGCCACCTTAAAACCCCTAAAACAGTCATCTTTACATATCCCAACCAGCACTTCCTTGGTATTTCTGTAAGTAGGTTGATATTATATGCATAAATGGGTTGAGTTTGCATAAAAGTTAACATATTCTTTAATAAGTTATGTATTTCAATATTTAATTCTTCTATAGCATACAGAATAAAATACATTTAAAGTAGGAATGTGGGGGCCCTGGAAAGAAGCCAAGGGAAAATGGCAAGCTTCTTGCTTTTTTCCCTCATCCTGGTATCAAATCAAGAACAGACTCACAGAAAAAGACAGGCAGCCTTTGAGATACCAACGCAATGCGTTATTTCTCTCTCAGGAGAGGCTCTGTTTTGCTCACCAATAGAGCCTCCAGGCTATGCTAGATGTACCATTTATGAATCTGAAGTTTTATGGAAACATTATTGAAACTGTTGTTTTCCAAATTGTGTTTTATATGTTCATTGTGTGCTTACTGGATTGTTTCATGAGTCATTCATAATTCTTCACTCCAGACTTTTGGCTGGACTTGAAGGGAAGGAGAAGCTACTATACAGATAATGGCCATGCACTCAGCCAGAAATGAAAGAGCAGAGATAGGAAAGTGTCTGAGACCTTCAGAGACCATGTGGCTCAGAGACTCCTGGAGGAGTGGAGATGGATGTATCCTGAGCTGGAGACTAGAAGAGGTCACAGAGACAGGAGCAGTATTTTATAAAGGGCATTGATATTCAGTGTTAAAATCCAATACTAGTGGTTTCCTAAGCAATTGGAAGTGTGGTCACCAAAACAACTTTCCACCAGGTTTCAAATTCTATGTGCTGCAACCTCTCTGCCGAAGCCATTCTGGACAAGGCCTAGAGAAAGCCACCCCAGGTCCCGAGTCCCGTCTCTCTCTCATTTCAACACTTAGAGACACTTTCTTTCCCCTGTGCTCAGCTACAGCATGCATAGAAATGAGAGACAAATTTACTTGTCTGCCTCCCAAACTGCCTTTCATTGAGTTTCACATATTATATTCTGTCGCCGTGGGAGACATTGCAAGCTAAAAATTCTATCTTGACTGAAACGCCATACTCATTTATCTCTCCTTTTGAATACCCCTTATTGCAGGATGGACACTCTAAGGGCTTCAAAGGATTTTTGAGAATATATTAGAGATTTCTGTACATCAGATAAATTTTCACACTTCTCTCAATCCACCCCGCCTTTCCATTTGCTTTTCAAGCCATTCCTAAGAGCCTGGCATAGTGGCACGAGTCTGTAATTTAGTTCTTGAGATACTGAGACAGGGGACTCATGTCTCCCAGACCATGTAACAAAGGTCTCCATCCCATGAATGTGTGTCAGACAATATATATATATATATATATATATATATATGTGTGTGTGTGTGTGTGTGTGTGTGTGTGTGTGTCAATCACCTCCCCCCAAGAGGGCTCTTAATTGAACCCATCTATGGTTTGTTTGTTTTCTCTCTGAAACATCCCTGCTATGATCCTCTTTGCTTAATAAACAAGCATAAGGACCCTAGACTCTAAGTTCACCTCTTAACCTAGTCCCTAAATGGAGACCACATCCTTTACATACACCTCCACTGGAAACAAATGATCTTTGTAATTGACACTTAGGATTTATTTCCTAACAAAAGTCAGTGAATTGCACACACACACACACACACACACACACACACACACACACACACACATTCATAAAAATCTTTGCCAGACATCTTTCCTTGTGTGCCTGCTTTACAGGTTCACATTAACAAAGGTGGTCTGCATCTTAGCAACCAAGTTTAAACCACTAAGTATGTCAACAGGAGAGAGGTTCCCAAGATGCTTCTCTGAGGCATACCTTTTAAATTCGTGCATCTGAAAACATGTAGGTGGTCTATTTAATTTTGTTTTCTTGAATAAACTTGGTCAACTTTCTGTTAATTCTAAGCATCTAGTATTTAGGAAGTCTGAGGCAGTAAATGAATATATAGACCCCATGTAGTAGTTTCCAATTGCCCTTTAAAAATTGCCTTAAATGTAAGTGTTTGGAGCAAATATGTATTTATTATTAAATTTCTCTGAATGCCAGAAGTCCAAACTAGGTCACAGAAAGATAAAACTGAGGTCTAGGCAAAGTTTCTCTCCTCTGAGAGCTCTTGGGGGTCATTCATCTCCTCTCCATCATTGTAATTCCCTTGGAACTTACGTTCTTTGGTTCATAACCCAACATCAATGACCTTTTTGCTGCCTGTTACAACTTCTCTGGCTCTGACTTCCATGCATCTCTATTGCAATGACCACTATGATCACACTAGATCTACCATTAGTATTCAGATAATATCACTGCCCATACTTCCTGACTTAACCATACCTCTGAAGGTCATTGCCATGTAAAACGTATCCACAGGTTCTGGATATGAGAACATTGACTTTCTAATTAACTTACTCTGTCTAATTATTAATCTGAACACGTATATATTTTTTATACTGAATTGAGAATAAGTACATTCATATTCAAATGAAAAGAAGAAAAGTCTTGCTGTTATGAGGCTCTTTAGTTTAGAATGGCCTTAAACTTGGGACCCACCTTTCTAAGCTGTACTCAGGATCATCCTGTGTCCTCCCTGTGTATGCTAGAGTCATGGGTATGCTACACAGAACCGGGAGAGAAACTATTTTAAGCTCAAAGAATCAATCAGAATTCTTACATATAGAATTGTCACATTTCGGGAAACTTCCACCCAGTTGGAATTGACATTTTCCCTTTGTATGCTGCTTATCCTTTGTCCTTTCCCCTCCCCTCCCCTCCTCTCCCCTCCCCTCCCCTCCTCTCCCCTCCTCTCCCCTCCCCTCCCCTCCTCTCCCCTCCCCTCCCCTCCCCTCCCCTCCCCTCGCTTCCCCTTCCCTTCCTTTCTTTCTTCCTTTCTTTTTTTTTGGTTTGGCATTGGTATTTGGACACAAGCACTTTTCCATAGTGCCTAGGAGCCAGTAACAGCTGTCTAAAGTAGCCCCTACTCGTTGTTGGCAGGTGCCGGGTTTGCTGGAGTGCTTGACCCAGACCATTTCTTATCTAACGGATGCATCATACTTCTCTCAGTCTGGCTTCTGTGTCACACTTGAGGTTACATTTTATATTGCAGACTATTTGTAAGCTCGGGGACTCAGAAATGGTGAACACTGGGCTAAGAACAGATATTACTAACTGAATAACCCAAATATAAGCAGGTGGATTGCGGAGGTTCTGAGGGCAGCCAATGAGCATGTGTCTCACACAGTGAAGCCTGAGAAGCTTCAAATCGATCATTGTGACAGATTTTGTCCAGTGCATTAATGTAACATCACAGAATGTAATATCCAAACAGAAAGCATTTTAATATATTTTTGTTAAATCTGTTTTAATGTTTCCAAATTATTTTTACTGTTACCCCATTTTTATTGTCCTCTTACAAAATTTATGTTTTATCCAGGATGACTGTAGTGTTCAATTTAGGTGGAAACTATACCTGGGCTTCCATATTATTCTAGAAAATTAGTCTCCCCTTTAAAACAATTACTACTAATTTCAGATTCCAAATCATAAAATAATTTCAAGCTCTGAGTCAAAGTGAACAATAAAGAGTGTGTTGAAAATGATCAAATTTGACCTTTAGGAAACTTAGAGGTTGAATCCATACAGTAACAAAGAAAAAATTTTACGTTGTAGAAAAGCAACAAGTAAATTTGTCATTCTGCTTCTTATATTCAAACATCCAATTTTCAGGCACATACCTGTAGTTTCAACACTGGAGAGTCCGAGGCAGGAAGTTTATTTGAGTGTAAGACTGAGACTTGCTAGGCAATATAGTGAGACAATGTCTTAAATTACCTTTTAAAGTCGACTTTTTGCTTAATAGTTATTCTTAAATGATTTCAACTACAAATCAGTAACAAAAGGCAAAAACTAAAGTCTTGTAACAGGTTTGTCTCTTCAGCATCTGATCATACTTGTCAAAATAGAACAAAACTTAACCAAACTAGAAATACTTTTCTTATTAGCACTTCTTTGCTTAGCAGTTTCTAATATTTTGCTCAAGTAATTTACAAGTTATTACAATGAAGTTTTTTGGTCTCGGGTGGCCAGAGGTCTAGACCTACAGAACTGTAGCCCCAGATTTCTTAGCCTCCTGCTGCTGCTCAGGCCCCAAAAATGACCTAGATGCTTATATTAACTTTATGTCGTTTGGCCTATGGCTCAAGCACATTGTTAGTTTGCTCTTACATCTTAACTTAACCCATTCTTATTAAACTGTCTGCCATGTGGCTCGTGGCTCACCTGTGTTCCTTACATGCTTCTTCTTTGGGCTTCTGGCTCAGTCTGCCTTGACTCTGCCCTGAGTCTCTTATCTATGTTGTGATTTCTCCTTCTACGTTTTCTATGGTGCCTGTCATGGGCCAAAACAGCTCCTTTATTTAGAGATCGATATTCACAGCATACAGAAAGACATTCCCACATCAACAAGTCTAAACATATTAACATGCTTTTCAGTTGAAACTTTTATTTATTTGGGTAGAATCAATATTTGTACATTACATTAGGAACTGCTCATTTCTTCTCATTGGACGTTGTCTGCTCATGTTATAGAGCGAAACACCCTCTCTCCGAAGACCAAAACCATTTCAACCAACTGTGGAGATTTCTAGACAGGAAATAAAGATGTGTCTCTCTACCTGGTGGTTATTAGCTAATGCTTGGATGAATGTGATATGTGACTGTAAGCCCACCCTTCCCTCCCCCACCATCTCATCTTTATAGTATATTTGAGAACATTGGGAGACAGGAAAAAGCTTCTCACTTCTTTCTACCCTACTTCTGCAGTAATGATGTCTTCCCGGTGTAGGACTTTTGTAGACTTCAAAGCACGTTCGTAGCCATTTTCCCTTGATCTTCACAAGGCATCTAAGTAGTCAGGAGAAACTGCAGTATTCCCCTTTCCACAGCAGAGAACTATGCGAGTCTCAGCCTCTTTCAGAACATTATGTGATGTCTGCTGATGCCTCCAAGCCTGTAGCTACCAAGCGAACTTTGCCATAGGCATAAGCTAGGAGAAAACCAAAAGCAGCAATGCATATTTGCCTGATATACAGCCCCTCTATGTGTTTCCTCTGCTATTCAGTAAATGAATCCACCTGTCACTTCACTATTCCTCCTTCAGATATTCCGTACTTTTAGTCTGCTTTCCAGTTTCCAAAATTTAATCAGCAAAAATAATGAGACTTCCTTACCATTTGCAACATTCTCCATTCTCATTTGTTGATAATTAATTCCCCCACAGAACTTATTATTTTCAAATACACTATGAATTTCGTGAAGTTGTTACCTGGCTCTATAAGATAGAAAGATCTTGGTGAGAAAGTCTGTCATTTGTTAGTGCATGTCTCCCCAGCAGCTGCAGTAGTGTCACTGGCAAAAGCTAGGAAGAAATGTAAGAAAGAAGCCCAGAATGTACATTACAAATGCAAGATGAGTCAGCTGGTGCTCTCCCCTTCATGGGTGAGGGTGAGGATTCTCCTATGCAAAACACTGATAGCTTGACTCAGAGTAAAAGTCTGACCTTGGTCAATAGCTGTTAATACCTTGCAACATGTGTAACCCAAAGGGTCTTCAACAAGGTGAACCTAGGAGTGGGCTACTTGATTGCTTGGGACCCAAGGGATGGTGTTTTTAGTCCACTCTATTAAACCTTGAACAGGTGTTAAAGTCAATATTGTTTGTCTACCCACTCTAATACATAGGAGGCACTGTGGTGTTTTAAAGAGACAAATAAAGAATAAATGAAGCCAGTTGTAGTGTATTGGGTAAGTAGGTAGTATTGAAGCTTTATTTATGACTTTCCAATGAAAATCTAGACCTTTCAAGTATGCAAGCTATAGTTACTTGGAGTCTAGGACCCCAATGTGGTTGTCAAATCATGGCTATCTTCTTGTGGTCAACCTTAGGTGCTATGCCAGAAAGAGTTCTCTCCCAGCTGATAGACCACTCTGGATCTGAGGCCCTTTCCTTTCCTCATTTTCTCTCATGTATCCATGACAAATGCTTCAGCCCTAGAGAATTTGCATGCACCAATTTAGAGAAAGAAGCTAAACTCTAAGCTTTCAAGGGAAAAAGACCAATGCAATCTGTCCTGTCCATTAAAAGACAAATGCACACATATGTAGCATTAGGAATACTTTAGTCATCAGTTATTCTTCCTGTGAGATTAGTCATTAGACCCCCTTATTAGCCTTGCAAATGTCTTGGGGAAAAAACAGATAATTATAATGAGCTAAATTTAGAAACAACAGTCATTTTTGTAGATTAGAAATAGTGAAAGCCACTGTCTATCAGTCTTTTCACAGCAGACACTCTAAGGAAATTGTAAGAAATGATGAATAGAATGCAATAAGCTATACTTCTCACTGAAAAATAGCATTTATTTCAGCTCCCATGTGTGCCTATCTGCTTAAATGAAAGTATGTTTATGCTTAGTATTATTACCTTCTAATTCCGTTAGCATAATTTCTTTTCAAAGAGTGTTCTTGCTTTTCATTAAGTCGATAAAAATAAATGTATTTACATAATGCTGGTTTTGTACATGTTGAATAATAAAGTAACACACAATAATTCTATAATATCCATATGTATTTATATGGATATATACTTGTGTATGCATACACACACATATATATATTAACACATACATATAGTGATTCATTGCTTAACCATAGTGTTGTAATTAAGAAATTTGTCCATTCCTGAGACTTGGTGTCTCCTAGAAATGGCAGGGAATCTTTATCCATGGTACCTCATCAATATGGCTGCCTAAGCAGGACATGAGTAGCTATAACACTAATAGCCATGCTCACATGGAAGGAGCAAACCTCACAGGGCCCCACTCACAAACAAAGAACTACTCAGAACTAAAATATGCTGCGAGTGGGAGAAGAAGTCTTCTTCCAGAATAGAGATGAGCCTATTAGTCGGCTATCCACTGTCAAGTGATCACACCTAAAAACAGGCATGCAAGAAAGACCAGACTGAGTAGTTTGTATCTATATGTCTAGGTATGTATATGGAGAGGCTCTTAGCAACTCCTTATTGCTTATGTCAGTACATTTTAGAGCCTGAAAAACTACAGACATCAAAAGCATTTTAATTTTTTAAATTTATTTTTATTTTTTAATTGTATGTATGTATGTTTGCATGACTTCTTGTATACCACATGCATGCAAAAGAATGCAGATACCAGAGGGGGCAATAGATTCACTGGAATTTGAGTTACAGATAGTTATTAGTCTCCATGTGGGTGCTAGTAGTAAACACTTGTCCTCTTCAAAAGAAGCCAGTACTGTTAACCATGAAGTTCTCTCCCTCTCTAATGCATTTGCTTTCTAAAATTTAATCTTATAGAGAAACTATGCTAAAGATATGATTTTTGCCCAAATATGCACTTTTATTTTATAAAAAATAAAAAGTAAAAATCAGAAATCCTTTCAGATCCCAATAAGCTTTTCTAAAAAATTCTCTAACTCTTCCCTCCCGCTTTGTGCATTAAAAATTAAAAAAACAAAATAAAATAAATCCTCTCACATTTTCCATAAAAGAAAGTCCATAGATCTAGATAAGAACAATGCATTGGAAAAAATAAATTTACAAAGCAAGCAAGTAAGCCCTTACCTTATTTTTCAGAAAATTCAAGCTGAGAAATACACTTAATCAAAACCACTGGGATTCAAAATAGGCAAGAACTTACAGTTGGTTGTCTCTGTAATAGTGTCTGCAGACAGGATTTACATGATAAATAATGAGCAAGTACCTATGCATGAGCATCTCCTGCCTATGGGTTTCCTTAGCAACTGAAGCATTGGTTCACCTGGGCAAGGGTCTGACTCTACTTCACCTTGTGAGTCCTAGGCTTTCTCACTTGAAAATATGCTTTTAGTTTGTAATATTTAAGATATGCTTCAATAATTTTGATAAAATTAGAAAGATAGAGGTGAGGAGTCAAAATATGGATGACCCTTCCCACCAGCTCCTCAACTTCTCTGAGTGACAGCACTTTGTCCAGACCCTCATCTCAGACACCCTTGATATTGTCATGAGCGATGCACCATCCCTTTCTTACCTTTGTCATCTATAAAATAGGAGTAGCACTGTGCCTATCTCAGAGTTGCCATAGGGAGTAAACTCATGGTGAGTAGAAATCATGCAGTGATTCTTATTAGTACTTTAATTTATATTATAAACTATGGTTAACAGACTAGTTGTAAAAGTTAAAGATGGTATCTGGAACAGTAAATATTTAATTTTTTTGGAATTGCCTGTTTTCTCTAAAACTTAAAAACCATTTGTATTTTTTTAAAAAGATTTAGCTTCATTATTTTATATTTTATACATGTTTATATGTGTGTGTACATGTGTGTATAGACCTATCTTGAAATTATTGATAGAATTTAAATATTCACTTATGCAGTGGAATTATGTTGTTACATTGTAAATAATTGTCTCACCTACTGATTTAATAAAAACGATTATTGGCCAAAGGCAGACAGGAAGAGGAAGTGTGGGCAGGGTTAACAGATTAATAAAACTCTGGGAACAGGAAGAACAGGGCAGAGATGCCACAGAAATACCACAGAGAAGGTAGAAGAAACAGAGGACAGCTATGCTGTTCTGAGAAAAGGAACAAAGTTACATGGCTGAACAGGATAAGAATTATGGATTAGTTTAAGGGTAAAGAGTTAGTAAGTCATATGCCTGGGCCCCAGGCCAATCAGTGTACAATTAATACAAGTGCCTGTGTGTTTCAGTGGGACTATGGGACTGTGGGTCTGAAACTCGGGGCCACCAGGCTATGCCGGAAAGTCCGGGCAAGAAACCTAATACAATACACTTTTTAAGTTGCTAGATAATAGGATTGGATAAATGTTTTATGCTTGGTTGATTATTAATTTTATTGGGATTAATTTTTGTTAGAAATTGCTAACTATTTCAACATCAGTGCATATTTTAACATTAATACAGAAAAATCTTAATATCCACAGGAAAGTAGTAAATAAATTGTCAAATATTAGTATAACAAAGTAACTACACTGGAATTTTAAATAATGATACATCTACAGTTGTCAGTATCAATAAAAATCAAAGCATCCTTAAATTAAAAAGTAAGGCACAAAATAATATGTAAAACTACAGTATTTGTACAAAGTATTAAAATACATTATGCAGCACTATAAGTGGATTGTCAATTGCAGTTGTGTCTGATGAGGAATTTAGAAGAATAGTCTAGAGAAGAGGAAAAAATAACTCAATTTAATCAAAAGTTTTGCAGTTCTTTTAAAAAAGCAAAATGAATGAATTAGAAGCAAATGACAAGACAGTTACATTGAAGTTGGAGGTTGGAGTGTTTGTTATATTATGCTTTGTATTTTTAGGCTTTCAAAAGGGAAAGGTATTTTGCTAAATAGAGACTGGAGCAAAAAGAAATTTAAAAGACTGCACAGCACCCTAAAATTGGGGTGATTTTCCAAGATCTGTAGTGCTCAAAAGGACTTCTTAGATTCTAATTTCTGAAAGAACTTCAGTATTGCATAATGTAGACATTTGCTTATCTCTGAAGTATGTGCCCATGTAGGAAAAATCTTTTTGTTTGCTGTGAAACTTTCAACAGAATACCCTGGTAAATGCTTACAGACTCTAGGAATTTCTGTAATTTGAGCCTCCATGAAAGGAGATGATCTGACTCTAGTCATGGGCTTCATATACAATAATTTTGCACAGCACAGATGCCTACTCATAAGATCAAGGCATAAAAAAATCCTGCCAAGTCACTCAAGAAAATTCTATAATTATATTGTCAGACCCTTCTGGACCTACTCATTGTATGTGGAAGAAGAATTGTTACACCAGTTGGGAAGAAACAATGAAAGAGTCCCGTCTCAATATTCACAAACAATCTCTATTAACACACGTCAATAGTAGTATTCTAAAATTGTTTTTGTGTAGCTCTAAAATGGAATATAAGAAACAAGCCAAGAAATATTTTCCTTTGATTGAAAATTCATTTTACTTTATATGATTATTTTCCATCCACTTTTGTTTCCTGCACATCCCTGACTGAAGAAGTTTAGATAGGTGTAAATTGGTAAATGTTGTGAATCAATGTTTATTTTTCTTGCTATCTCATTGTCAAATATTTACCAGCACAGTACACTGAGCCAAATCCAGAAGAAACTTATAATGTTGGTTCCATAAATGCCCATCTTCATGACCAAGAGAAGGTATTTTATAGTATCCGGTTGCTGACAGTGTCTGAGACAACTGGCTATACCTGAGGTAGTCTGTTAGGTTTCTAAAATAACACTGGGATTTGAGGATACAAAGAAAGCTTTTTAAAGATTTGTTTTTAGTTATATGTATATGTGTATGTCTGTGTGAGTGCATGCCACAAGTCTATAGGTTTCCAAAAGGTCATAAGGCAGCTTTGAATCTTTTAGAATTTGAAGCACAGACAGTTGTGAGCCACTAGACACAGGTTCTAAGAATCGAACTCAGGTCCTCTGGTACACTTAACAACTGAGCCATCAATCTAGCCTAGGCTTTGTCTTTTGTACTATTGTGTTTCCATTCCCTAATTTGATTTTCTCTTTGGATGAAACTTTGAAATTTGTAGCTAATAATAAATGAGAATTCATCTGGAAATAAAGTTTTATCTTGTTATTCTTTTTATAAATATTATATATTGCATTTCATAAAGTCAGCTACAATATTGATATGAGCGACAATTTCGTCATATGTATTTCCTTTACTAAACCACATCTTTTGTAAGTTAGATACCTGCATCTTATCAATCTTGATAAAAATAAATATGTAGGCTGCTTGGCAAGCATGAAGAATAGAGTTCTAATCCCCACAACTTACATAAACAATACATATGTTTGGCAACACATATGTTACTCTAGACGCAGAAAGTAGAGATGGATGATCACCATCAGCAAACTGTCTAATGAAACTAACCCAGTTGGTAAGCTCTGGATTGATTGAGAAATCCTGCTTCAAAGAACAAGTGGAAATATGATTAGGGAAGGTTCCCAACACCAAACTTGGAGCTCTATACATATCTACATGATGTTCATATGATGAAAATATAGACATGTACTAATCCATGTGAAAATACTCATGCTTTTGCACACAACATTCACAGAAAACACACACAAATAAAATAAATATGGTAAATCATTATATCTGATTTGCGCTTTTTAAACATTTGTAGAGCATAATCCAATTTAAATTGATGTGATTAATGTGGCTAAATAGAAAACTGATAACATATATAGATTCTCAAGCTATTTTCCAAGTTATTTGATTGCTCTTTGATTATTCTTTTCAGAAAACACTTTTGATCACTAACTTTCTGATTAGAGCATCACCATCCAATATTACTTCTTTCTTTTGTAAACCATTACTGATTAATTCTCCTGCATTTTCTTGAGTGTACTGGAAAGTTCTCACCAAAGTAGTTTGCAAACTTGATGCCTGTATTTCATGAAAATATTTTAATCAATGAGGTTAAAAAAATATTGTTTTTGAGCTATGTTGTTTATATGTTAGTTATAACAAAGATAAGGAATATTTGTGAGGAATTACTGTGTCTTATTTACCTGTTTTCTTTGTGCCCAGTATGTGAACAGCATATCTGAGAACAGGTGCTTACTAGCAATTCTTATGAATTATATAGCTTTCATTTTCATCTGTCATTTTTACAATGCTTTGTATTATATACCGTGGAAGAGGTGACCGCATTTAAAGCGTATGTATGCCAGCATCTTGTGAAGGAGTTTAAGTTCTCATCACTTTACCTCGCCGATGTTCTCTTTATAAATGCTGTTAGACGCTGCATAAGTTTGGAATCCTGTTAAAACACAGAAAAAAAGGGGCACATTTGCATACTTTTATTTTTACATAGGGTTGCAAATATATCTTAGTTCAGTATTTACATTTGAGTAAGACTATATGCCTATAAGAAATTTTTCATGAACTAATTTGAATTATTGTATGGCTTTTCAAAAGAAAGTACTTTTAGGTATTTTTTTCAAGAATATGTGTGGAAGGAAGGCCCAGGCCATGGGAATAAAGATAATCCGATTAAATGAATTTCATGAAAGGTTAAGCAACGACTCTAGAAGCAAACAGACTATAGGCCACATTTTAGAGTGGCGCCTTGATGTCCCAAGACTAATTTTGCTAAACAATTTACTATAGCACTTTCCAGATCAGAAAATTCATGCATTACTGTTGAAGAGCTGCAACAAGTGGATGTGGTTAGCTCTTGCTTGGAAGCCTTTGCCCTCTGGCTTCCCCAGGATAGGAAAGGTCTCCAACACTATGCAATCATAAAATAACATCTGAGGCTTCGAAGCTGTCAATTATTTTTTCAACTGTAGGATCCATCCTTGGACCAGATGCCCACTCTGGACCTAAGATGGCATTGGCCCTTAATGCTAAAGTTGGCTGCACGCTCTTCTTACCTGTATATTATGCACAGTTTCCAGGGCAAATGGCAGAGAGGTGATTTACTGTGCTGAGCCTTCTCAGGAGGCATAATAGTAATAAATGCATTTTTCACACCAAAGTCTTCCTATTAGTTCTCATGTTGAGTCTAGATTCTGCCTTAGTATACTTACAAACTCAAATTCTACATGATTTCCAAAGCCACTCCACTGCAAATACCTATGGTAAAGATTGCTGTAAACTGGGTTCCTGACTGCAGTGTGTGTGTGTAAGCCATATTCCTTTACCTAGTTTCAAACGTTAGAAGAACCTATTCTGTCATTAGTTTGAAGGACTTAGGTTCTTCAAAGAGAGAAAGGGAAAAGGAGAAGGGCAGACAGACAGAGGTAGAAGTGATAATACACTCTTTTTTATGCCCATCCTCTATGCCAGGAAGTTTGCGTGTGATTATAAACTGTGAGGGTTGGTGAACTGCTGGTATTGTATTGCTGAAGGCATGGTGAACCAATCCCTTGCTTCATTTGTGTACTTAGTGAATTTGCATTTCATTGTGGGGGGGAGACTATATTCACGGTTATGTTGAAGAATTGAAATAATACTGTCCATTATTAGAGACGTTTCCTCCTGCAGCAGACAGGAACAAATACTGAGACACAGGATTTATAGAGTGAGAAACACTGGAACACTTGGCCTCAGATGGGAAGTCTCCATTAACTCCCTCTCCTAAGGGCTCAGGGAACCCTGCAGAAGAAAAGGCAGAAAAAGTGTAAGATCCAGAGGGCATGCAAGATACTATGAAACAAATTCCTCTAAATCAACATGATGAAAGCTCATATACACTCACAGGGCTAAAGCAGGATGCAGAGGACCTGCATGTCTCTACCAGGTACTCTGAGTATATATTTTAATTGTAATGTTTAATGTTTTTATGGAGTTCTTGAGTGTACAAAAGAATGGGTCTCTAATTCTTATGCCTTCTCTTGGGTTCTTATTCTTCTTTCTGTTTATTCATTGTGTTCTATTGCAATGTATTAGTTTCTATATTATATTGTATATTACTATCTCTTAGACAGCAGACTGTTCTCAGCTTGCACAACACTCTTGAGGAGGGAAGAATATGTGGATAGGCAATGGGTTAGAGGAAAAGGGTGGGCATTGTGTCATCCTGGTGGCTTTAGGATCATATGGAATGGAGTAGGATGGCACTGGGAAGGTCTAGGTGGATCTGATTTGTGTAAGAGTTTCCTGTAGATAAGTTACCGCTCCACCAATCGCCCACATATGGAATGGTTGACTAGTATGTAACTGTATTGTTGGAACTAGTCAGCCACTTCTCCCACCCAGTACTGTTTCTTACCTTCTAATCTTACCTGATATTTAACAAAGCATTAATGATCTTAAAGATCATCACTATTTTGATGTGCTGTTTCATAACTGATTTAAATAAATCAACCTGTGCTATAGAAAATAAAAAGAATATATATTGACAATCTCCTGCAGTGCTTTTGTTCAAATTAGTGAACTTTTCCTTACAAATGATATGTCTATCTTATATGCATAATAGTTTTAATGTCCATTTCCCTCGAGAGAGAGACGGTGTAGTATTTTCCTTATTCTAAGTACATTTACCCTAAACACACTGAGCATCTTACAAGTTGATTAAAAGTTTTTATCTCATCCTTCCAATATTTGGGCCATTTTAATGCTGGCAGCTACTGTTTTTCCTTGAAAATAGGTCATGTTTTCCTGGGTTCTTGTCAAAAATTTTGCATTATATCTTGGACACTGGGAGACTGGTTTCTATCACATTGCTTAAAATGGTGTTATGTTTTGACAGTAATGGGTAATTAACTTTGTTACTATCAAGATGCATAAAATCTCTCCTACACTTCTTGGCAATTGAAATTACCATATAGCTTGCTTTTATTTTCTTACACATTGTTTTTGTTTATTTGTACCAACAAACTATAAGTGTACTGACTTATAGGTACAACATGATTTTTTGATATATGTCTACCCTACAAAAGGCTTCTAAAATCAACACTAACACATGAGATTCTTCACATACTCATTTTTGCAATAAGAATATTTTGAAATTCCGTCTTATTTTTTATTATGTATATGTTAGTAACTATGATTATAATCTGTGCACTTGACCTCAAACTCATTCTTTGCAGCATTCAACAAAGACCAGCAAAGTTACTGTTGTAACTTTACCTACTGAGTTATAGTTTCCACCTAGTTTGAAAGAATCTCTAAACCTGATTCTATCCCATCCTATTAATTTACACAGGATAGCATCATGGATGTTCTCTCTCCCTTATTCCTTCACAGACACACCGTCTGTCTATTCTAGCCGTTGCTCTATATTGAAAGACATACTTCTATATTTATGCATTCATTTTGTGTTTCTAATTCCTTAAACTACAGTTTTGAAAGATTACAGGAGTAATATTCACCATAGTCAAGACACAGAAAAACCTGTGAACATCAACTTACAAATAAATAAAGGTTATATATGCACAATGGAATACTATATCGATAAAAAGTGAAATTCTGTCATTTGCCACAACATGGGTGGGTCTGAGGCTCACTGTACTATGTGACGTGAACCAGGCACAGAAAGACAAGTTCTGCATGATCTTACTCATGGAGAATGTAAAACTTTTGAGTACCAGAGGCTGGACAAATGGATTGGAGTGGTTGCTGGAATAAACTGTAGCTTAGTTACAATTCGATAGAAGAACAGGAAATAGAGATACTAGTATACAATATAGTAAATATAGACAACAAAAGTTTACTGTTTTTCTTATATCTGATAATAAATGCTTGTTTTGAAAGTTTTAATCTTTTATTTGAGGAGAGATAAATTTAAACCTGATTTAAACATTTTATACTAGACGTATACATTGAGATACCATTTATAAGTATAGTTTTGTTTTATGTTTCAGTTGAAATAAATTTGATTTTAAAAATTATGCTGAAGCATTTTCCCTACTTCACACAGACTCATAGTTATCTTTCAATCAACATTATACTGATTATTCCTTAATATAATATATGTATGAAAATTTACTTCTTCTCATTTAGATATAGTGTAATCTGAACACTAAGTTCTAGTACTTATTTATTACATGATGTGGAACGCACATGTTCTTTAGTTGTCTGTAGCAGGTTGGTTCTGTACATCACTGACTTACTATGAGGCATTAAAGGGGTGGTATTATTCAAATCTAATGCAGCATAAAAAGACATAGCATAAAAGATGATGATTTTAACAGTCTTTTAGACGGTTGTTTGTGAATCTTGCTTGTTATGATGTCTCTGATTGGTAACATATTGCCTCTTAATTAATACACGTAAGTTGTTTTAAAAATTTGAGTTAAATCAACTCATGAATAGAATGAATATTAAATATCACAAGTTCTGCAAATGCTGTTAACTAGTTAGTCACACATATCACATGAGAGTGATTCATGAGAGATCAGAATAAAGAGTTTTCTGGTGAAGAAGTGTTGGCTCTCAGGAAAAAAAAAGAGAGATGATGTGATGTAGAAATTTATGACTGCAATTTACTGACAGTTTATCGGTGAAAATGACTGCCAGGAAAAGAGAGAAATACTTTACTTTCATTAAGTGCATTGTCAGGTGTCCCCTGTTCTCCCTCAGTTTTTCTGCCTTTATTCAATAGCTGGAGGACATGTCTGCTCCCTTTGCTTCTAAGCAGCAGCAGTGCTAACAGGGAAAAATGAAGCCCATGCACTCAGCTCACTTGTGGGACCAGATAACCTGTAACTCGGTTACCATAAGTCTCCTCTTCCAGAAGAAGGAGCTGATGCTCAGAAACATAATACAGTTTACCCACCATCACACTGACAGATATGGGGAGACTGGCTTATAGCACAATCCATCCAGCTCTCTATCTGCATTTGTACCTGCTACATTTACATTGTGATATAGTATTTAGAGGGATGAGTTCATCTGGGAAGAACGAACCTCCACGCCTCTCAGGAGGCTTCCACATCATAGATGTGGAAAAGCCGCACAAGCAGAGAGCACTGGAGAAACATTGTGCCCTCTAATTTGCTCGATTTTCTTTGTTCCCCCTCGCCCCCCTCAGCACACTTGGTAAATACATGAGTCATGCGAAAATGTGCACTTCGCTTTGGATTATTCTCTTCTTGATCTGTTCCACAGCAAAACATTCTTCAGTGATTGAAGGCAGCATAAAAATGTGGAATTGTGAAAAAAAATAGATCTCTATAGGTGCTAAGAGTTGCTTCCCACTAATCTAACTTTATGCGATGGCTACACTAAAAATGAAGACATCAACCTGACTCATGACCTTACCTTTTAAAATTGCATAGAAGCAAAACTGTCATAATGGACAGGAAACCCCCTGTGTAGTATATAATATTAAAAATAAAGCAAATTATATGCTAATCACCTCCATAGACAGGACATCCCTAACCTTCTCCTAAATTCCGTGAAGATTGTGACATTTTTTGGCTACTGGTGCTAAATATAAGCAGATTATTTTGTGTCTGCTCCTTGTGCCTTTGCTGACTGACACAACAATTAAGGAAACGAGTTTCTGTGTAAATTACAGCTCCACGCAGCTTTGAGTAAGCAAAAGTGTACATTAGAAATATTTTTAGCTTGACACAAAACTTTCCAAAGGCTCCTAATTAAGCATTTAAGACCAAGAAACTATAATTGTAGATGCCAAAGTAACTGGGAAATCAGACCTTTGGTAGGATCAATCTTAAGCTAAAACTGTTGCTTGGAAAGCCTTGTGGGAAGACTATATTATGTCTTGGCATTTTTCTGGACAGAAGGCTACCTCTGATAGTGTCCACTTGATGAGAAATTCAGGTGTGCAGTTCATATGCAAAGAGTAAATACAGAGAATGTTCATTGTGTGCAAATGAAGATTCCTGCGAGCTCTGTTCACTTGGGCTAAGGAGAGGAGCCTCGAGAGTCATGGCCTAGGGAGCTCTATGAATTTCCATGTCTTGTTCTGGTCTGAAGTGGATGCTCCCCATGAAGTTCACACATTATAACCTTCATTTGAAAACTCTGTAACCTGTAACTTGATTTCAAAACTGCTTAATCATATATCAAGTTTGCAATATAATGATGCTATTAAGCAAAATATTCCTATTCAGCTCACATTCCAGTTACTGTTATATGAAAAAAATATGCTTTCTATAGTCAAAAGGTGAACAGCTTTCTTTACAAAGCACCAGTGGATTTAGTAAAGATGTTCAGAGAAAGTAACATAAATTAATTTAAATTACCAATTATAGAGCTACTGTTGTCAAAACAAGTCATATCATGGTGACTGGTGTAATTACAAAGATAAATCTGTGAAAATGTAAACGGATTTTAAATTTACATCTTCAAATTGAAATGGTATTCTTTCACTATTAGTGTCTAACTTACTCAGATTTTTTTTTTACTGCTGTCTTAATATTCTATTTAATCTCAACCCAGAAATTTGGGTAACCTAGTTAGTGTCACAGAATAAACTATAGGTTCAGCAATTTTGAAGTATTTACTGTGAATATCAGTAATGAATGCATTTACTCACTGAATCTCCCAGCACTAATACTGAATCTGTTCTATCTCCATATTCTGTCCTGGGAAATATTGAAGGGAGCGGAGAGACAGTAAGAGGTATGGCTACGAATGTATCCTAAATGTAGTAAGATGAGGCCCTTTGGAAATAATTCCTTGTTTTCCCGTCTTTGTAATGAGAAAAGGTGGTCAATAACAATTCCAAGGAGAGGCAGAGGTATTTTACTTGCCAACTGTCTATAAGCAAAACTTAAAAGCCCAAGGTTTGGTCTTTACCCTGTCTCTATTTCCTCTTCTAAGTAGTTGATGACACAAACCCTTCCTACTTCTCAAGGAATTAATTTCTTATTCTGATGCCTGCTAATGAAAGGCATCATGTTGTTATGGTTACAGCTAACCAGTAATATCTGTATCCTATGAAGAAAATTTCAATGAAGGAAAGTGCAGCCTCCTTTGACCCAAAGGAAAACTGACTTCTTCCACATTACTTTCATTCATCAGAAATATGAACGAAAGACTTGTAGTGGACCCCCCCCCACACACACACAAAAGGCAATGTGCACACTATGCCAGGCCTGCAACTTGGAAGGGCTGTCATGACCTTCCTTAGGGAGGGACCAAATAGTGTAGGGCTTTAAATTAATCCCAACATTGGAATAGCATCTCCAGGTTGTGAATAGCTTAATAGGACCTTCAATTCTGAAATTATAACTCTATCTGAAAAAGCCAAGACGAACAAGTTGCAGTCAAAACCACCTATTTCCACAGGAAATATATTAAAGTGGCCAAATCCATGTCCCAGGGGTGGCAAGGATACCAGAGCAGTGATATTTGCTGAGTTCATGAAAGGCTGAATTTGACTTACTAATACAGTATCTCATAATAAACTCTGGACAGCCTTTCTGTATTGATATGATCTACTATTGATAAGACAAATGTCTGTAGATGCTGATATTGACTATCTCAACTCATTATTATCAAG
This sequence comes from Phyllotis vaccarum, assembly GCA_033318265.1. Lineage (NCBI taxonomy): Eukaryota > Metazoa > Chordata > Mammalia > Rodentia > Cricetidae > Phyllotis > Phyllotis vaccarum. The sequence continues at coordinate 55,821,196 of JARWLC010000008.1, forward strand.
TATATTTAATTAGCAAGATTAAAGTTTAAAACTTTTGAACAATTTTGGGTAAACACGGGGTATTCTGATCTGTAAAATTATTTTACCTTAAATTATATCTAACTTATATTACTAGGAAACCACATTCCAGCCTTCAGATAGAAGTTAAGTCTAACTATCTAATTATGCTTTGCCATAAAACAGTCAAGAGAAAAAAAGACTAAGAACTAGACCAGGTTAACTAACCAGATATTCAACAATATTTTAAATTTTTGACTGCTACACTTAAGTGTTCCCAAAGTGATCTTAGGTAATTTAGATAATTGTAGAGCAACCAAAACAATGGCCAGTGCTGTTAGAGCCCAGGGGTGAATGAAGACATATATTTCCAGTCTCGCAAATCTATTATTCTTAAGCAGATCTGAATATCCAAGTGAGGAATAAGCTTGAGGCTTCCTATGAGCATATGAAAAACTGCTTGTGAAGCAAGATCCTGCATATCCACCATATAAACTAGAAAGAGTAAAGACAAGTTGAGAGTCCTGGGAGGCTCAAGAAAGAACATGGTATATTTGTGCTTCCTCTTATGTATGCAGTGTATGCATCCATGTGCAGGAGGGGGAGACACTTTAAACATGTCTTCCTATTATAAGGTTCACTCCCAAATCAGAAACTTATCTTTTTGCTACATAGAAGATTTATTTTCTGTGAAACACCAAAGCCCCTTGCTTCTATCTTCTCAGAATTTATATCAAACATTCAGAAATAAATCTTCTGTACCCTAAAATCCAAATCTAGAGAAACCATATTCTTTTAAAAATATTTTTCTTTATTTCTTGAAAATTTTATACAATATAATTTAGTCGTATTACTTTCCCTTATCACTTCCTCCCCGACTTCTTCGCTACTTACCCAATTTGATGCTCTTTCATTTGATTCAAAAATAAAAACGTCAACAAAACTCTATGCATGCTCTCTCCCTCCCTCCTTCCCTCCCCCTTCTCTCTCTCTCTCTCTCTCTCTCTCTCTCTCTCTCTCTCTCTCTCTCTCTCTCTCTCTCTCTCTCTCACACACACACACACACACACACAAAATCTACTTTGTGTTGTTTATGGGGCCTGCCCTGGAGTATTGTTGATACACCAGGTGACACTCACTTGGAGAAAACTAATTTTCATTTTCCCATTAAGCATCAATTGAAATAGCTGTTTGTTTGTGAGTGGGACCTTGTGTGTACCCTGTCCCTGTGCTGGGACTTTGTCTGTTTTACACCTTTGCAGGTCCTGTACATGATGCCACAGCCTATGTGATTCATGTGTCCATAAGGAGATTGAATCTGGAAGAAGCTGTTTTCTTGCAGTTGTCTTTTGCCCCTGGTTCTTACAATCTTTCTGTCCCCCGAGTCTTGATGGAAAGGTTTTGATAATGACATCCCACTCAAGCGTAAGCGTACTTCATGCAAAGATTTTCTGCATACTGCCTGTGGCCTTTAATGGTATCATTTATGCTCATATGCTCATAGCCTTCCTGTAAGATTCAACAGTTTATGGTTTCTAATGTAAGAGATTTTATTTTATAATCTGTTTTTAATACAAGAATAAAATGAATAAAAGATTCATTTAGAAATCTGCATGATATTTTAAAAGACTGGCTGTCGAGTGAGGGACTTAAGGCTAAAGCAAGATTAGAACAAGCAAGCAGAGCTGCTGTCCAGCTCAAATGAAATGAGGTGATGTCCGGCTTTTGCTTGGAAATGGAGTAATTTACATTTCCAGCATGACTTGCCCAGTTGGAATGTCCTCTGATAACATATGTTTGTAGTTACTTTAGGTCTTTATATGCACGAGAGAGACAGGCCTGTGAGATTTTAGTTCAGACTCCACTCAGGTCCACTAAATGCTCTTTATAGAGTGCCTACTGTGTGCACAGCAGAACCGCTCTATCACATTCATGTGGAACCCTGCCAAATGCCTCTCCGCATGACTCTTGCCCTCAATTCTCTTGTGGGAATAATAATTTTTCACATTTATCTAGTTCCTGGAGCTTCTGTGAAAGTTGACAGGTGAATGTTTGTAAAGTATATGAAATTCTCAGATAGGTGTATTATATAAACATAGAAGAATGCTGCCTTTCCAGGCTGCAGGCAGAGCCTGGTGCTTTGTTAGCAAAATGTGTTTTCCTGGTTGGGTGCTAATGGCCTGAGGCAGTATGATTCTGGGATAGCTGATACTTCCTTTATTAATATATGTACTGACTCATAGCCCAGTGGAAGATAAGGATATGAAAATTAAATTGTATTTTGCTAAGGTATGGACTAAGGTCTCTTAATCCCTTTCAGTTCTTTTGAATGGAGAACTCTAAGTCTTTGTAAGTTAAAGAAAAAGTAATCAAGAGTCTTGCTTCCTGCCTAACAGATACTCTTTCTTACTCAGGAAAAATCATGCAAAAAAAAATTCAAAACCCAAAAGTAATTGACTGCTCTGAAGATATCTCATAAATAATTTAACAAGATAATTTCTAAAGTTCTATTGAATTCCAAAAACAATTTATCAAGCTATCACATTAAAACAATGTGTTATCAGGTTAAGGATGCCATGGCTTTTCAAAATGTAGTTTATCAAAAACAAATCAGTGGAAAGTTTTAGCAGACACATAGAAAAACCTGATTTTTTTTTTTAAAAAAAAAAAGCTCTACCATTTAAACTTGTCAATATATATCTGAAATTTTAAGTTCAACAGCACCTCATGTAAAATACAATTTTGTGCCACTTGTTGTGTGTAGTGAATGTCAGCAGTATTAATTGGCACTCAGCAGTCAGGAATAGAACTCATCCTCACTGTTAATCTGGAACCAAGTCAACAAAGACTGCTTTGATTAAAATAAGTCTGACTACTGGTACTTCCATTCAAAATACTTCATACTCTCTGGGAAAAGTTTTATTCCCCCTTTTAAGTACTAAATTACAGTCATTTTAGAACTTACTGTTAAAATCACCTCTAAAAATCTGCATATGATATGCATAATTTTTATGTAGATTCCAAGTTATTCCAATTATGTATACATAATTTTTAACCTAAAATACATATATCTTATGTATATTAAATATAGATTGAATTATATTGAATTTTACCAATTTAACTTTGGTTCTTAGCATAAAATCAAGTACATGCTTTCACCAATATAGGATCAGAATCATACTTCAAAAAAATTGTCTGTTTTTTATTAACCACTAAGACCAAAATCATCATTATAAATATGTTTTATAGGATTTTTTTCTTTGAAAATATTGAGATAAATTTTCATGATTTTACTAGTGTATATTAATGCTGATGCATCATCATTTAAGACTGATAGGTATAGGAGATGGGTCATATAGATAGATATATCTACACAGGGACTGAATTATTTTACTACAGGTATACGCACATAAGTTAGTGGAAAATAAACTATTTCTCCTTTTTCTTATTTTACTTTTTACAAATGTAAATATTAATAGCAAGCTTTGATCTTCTAACAACATTTAAAATTAAATAAATTATGTGTTAATACTAAAATTTAAAAGAATGCAAATAATTAAAGAATGCATAGAAAGGATCTATTTCTATATTTATAAAATGTCATACTTAAAAGTTGACATATTTCAATGACATGATAAACATGGCTCCAACAAGGCTCCAAGAGACAGTTTTTGAGATTTTAGGTTTGTGGATCAGTTGTTAATTTTATGTGTTTTAAAATTCTGCACTACATAGAACCAGTTAAATAAACCACACTAAAACAACATAGCAAAAACCAATCAATTTCTAACATTTGTTGTACATATTCTTTTTTTCTTTTCTTCCTTTTTTGAAAAAGCTAATGTTATATTTTTATTTTTTGTCTATTTATTTACTTTTTTATTCAAGTAATTGCAAATAGGAAAGCATAGAGGAGCTCCAGGCTGGGGCAAATATTGGCCACCCCTTCCCACAGAAGGGGAGAAGGTGGTCCTCCACCCCTTTCCCATCAAAACGCCCCCTCTTCTCACTCTGCTGCAACATCCAAGAGGCAGGGCCCCATCTTCTCTGGTGTGGGGTGGTTGGTAACCAGCCTGCTCCACTCCAGCCCCCTTTCCCCTTGAGTCCCTTGGGAACAATGCAGACAGGACCGAAGGATGAACATTTGGCACTGATAGCAGCAGCAATGCTGGATGTCAATGAACAAAAAAAGAATACAACTGTCTAGAGATAGTTTGTGAACAGAGGAAAAGATGGATCCAGATCCTTGAGGGGCAGGGTAGAACAAAAGCAAGGGGAGGGGGTTCACGGCCATATCCTTAGTGCCCCACGGGAGGAAGGGAAACCATCTAGAGAGGGTGTGGGGTTAGTGCCCCATCTACCTTAGAGAGATGCCAGAGTATAGGACCTCACCCTGGATGGGCAGTGACTCATTTGTCACTGCATTGGGTCCCAGGTGAGAACAAGGTGGGAGGGGCCATTATAGCCTACTTCTTGTAGTCCAAGGGACTTTAGCCAACCTAAAGCAAGGTCTAGGTAGTCTAGGTAAGGCGAGGCAGAAGTGACTGAAACCCACCTGGTAGGGGCGGGCATGTGGAGACCTAACTATCCCAGCACTGACCACATGCACTGTTGCCAGGTTAGCCAATGGGGCTCCTCAGAATTAAGATGGGGCCAGGGCCATTTAAGGCCAGGGAATGCTCCCAGACCCTCTACATGGAAGCCAGGAACAACAGAGCAGAAAAGACCTCCAAGACAAAGCCCAGAAACAATGTCTCTAAGGGAGGTGCACAGCCAGACAGGTTGCCCCTAAATGGGAAGTTAGCCTTGTCAGAAGAAGGCAGGTGTGTTGCAGAGGAGGGCACAGGAGGGACAGAGTCAAATCCTGAGCTGCTCTGATGGGTGCTACAGAGCCTGCAGCTGGTGCAGTAGTGGGGGGGGGGGGGGGACGACTTCCAGTCCCAGAGGAAAGCCGCTCCTTTGCTGGTCAAGGAACAGGAGGCACTGCACACATGGTCCGCTGCTCCTCCTCCAAGGACTACTGTGAGATGCCCTCCTCTTCCTCCTTCTCCAGGTTTTGGGTGTGCCCCTTGATTTCCTCCCTGGATTTTGCTTCCCTTTTGTCATCCCGGAGGTCTCTTCCGGGGCTGGCACTCCACTTGGCTCCTTCCAAGGCTGCTTATGAGGCTAACAGGGCCCCTTTCTCAGTCTTGTCTTTCTGCTTGGAGGCCAGACGCTGGCTCGACGTGCAGGATGGGGAACTGGCTGTGATGGCCTTCTTGGAGCCTAGCCAACCCCAGAAACAGACCCTACTGGGAATCCCAATTAGAGAGTGCTGTACATGCTCTTAAAGTTACGTTTTGCATCCACATCACGGGGATATTAAATGATAGTGAACTCTCTACTCATCTTCATATTTAGGACCATGGGACTGTGAATTCAGTGTCAGACGTAGAGGATGAATTTGCATCAAAGAATTTAACAACTTCCAAAAAAGATTGTGTTTCTCCTCAAGAGATGACTATTGAATATTGACCAGCATGCCACTTTTTTATTCTAACTGAATTATTGTGCCAATATTTAATGCTGTTTAATATTTATGTCGATTTACCATTCTCCTTCTGATAAACTTTGGTCAAATCAAGAAGAGAATAATATTTTATAATCAAATCAACTCTACACTTGTCTACAGTCTATAAAATGCGCTTTGAGAGGTTATGATTTGAAGTTGCTTATGTTTTTCTTTTTATGAGTCTTTTTTGGGATGGTTGTATATGGAAGATATTAACATGTATGCACCCACAGGATCTTCTGAGCAAAGCAATGTCCTTGAAATTTCCCTGTGCTATCCTTTCTAAATATGTGTAGCCTTTCAGCACCTCTAAAGTCAGTTCCTTATACATTAGTAGACAAGCATACTTTCTGCAGCAAAGTTAGGAGAAAGTGGGTGAAGTGTAGGAGTATAAATAACTTATTTCACTAATATCCAGTTGCATTAGGTTTTTAAATTAGTGTTATATGTGAAATGCTTAAATGCATCCTTTATACAGACAGCTCTAAAATAGCCTAAACATAAAATTATCTAGGATAGCAAATTGTTTGGGAATTATGCTCCTTTAATTGATTAAAAAAAAACAACTTTTAATATGGATTCACATATTCAAAAGGGGTCAATGTTACTGTCCAATTCCTCCTCAGCTGCTTTTCCATGATTAAAAAAATTATATTTAAAAAAATCTATCCTTCATTCTTAAAAGAGCCTAAGAATAGGTGGTATACACCTTTAGTCCCAGAACTCAGAAGGCAGAGGAAGGCAGATCTCTGTGAGTTCAAGGCTAGCCTGGTCTACAGAGGGAGTTCCAGGACAGGCTCCAAAGCCATACTGAGAAGCCTTGTCTTGAAAATAAAATAAGGAATTCTTTCATTATATTTAGATTTTTGAAGTAACCATATTTTCATTTTTTATTTAAAATATACAATACGTCATACTAAAACTTGTTCTTTCCTTTTATCCTTCATCCACATATGCTCATGCATATTCACATATGCATACACAAAGATATATGCGCACACATATCACCCCATGCTACATGGCTGATTCCGTCATAAGTATTAGTTCCATCACGCCATTTGAGAAATGTCAGTTACTAGCTCTCAGTTTTTTTACTGTAATTATAAGGCCGTGAAAGAAAAGATAATTAACATTTTCAGTGTCCCTGGCCTCACTGAGCAAATGGCTCTAGATACTGACATTTTGTGCCATGGATAATAATATTCTATCCTAAGTCAGAGGAACAAGAAGTGCTCTAAAGTACTCATCAATGGCCATTGTTTCATATTAATTATCACACAATGATGGAGACACCACAGCAAATACTACCCAATGCAGTTATTATCATCTTGCGAAGCCTTCCCCAGATTATCAAATTAAGTTCACGCATTTATAAGAAAGATAAGAAATGAAGCCACAAAGGACAAAAGTGGTCTTTTTGACTAGTTCTAGCCTTTTAACTGGGATTAATTAAACCATTTTAAATTTTAACCTATTTTTCTAGATGATTAAGACTCTGATTAAATTTAACCTGCACTTTTAAATTGTCTAATATGTCAATTACTGTAAGTGAATTATTTTTGCTAAAGCTGAGTTTAATGGAAGAATTATTAAAAATAGTATTAAAGATGCAGAAAGATAGTCTATGCTTCTGCCAGTCTCAATACATACACATAATGCAATAAAAGGTATCTAACATAATCATAACATAACATAATCAAGTGTTAATTGTATACAACAAGGTCCATTATGTTTGCAAAGAAGTCTAGAATACAAGTATTTCGTGTAATTTGGTAAACTATTTTCTGGTATTCTGACAAGACACCAGAAGAGTGGTGTTAACATGGCTTGATGTCATTTGGAAAGAAACTTGATGAAATTTTTGCTAATGTTAGACGTCGAGGAGAAAGAATTACAATGAAAACCAAGGGCTTGGAAGTGAGCAGTTTATGAGTCAGAAACATATTAAGTGATAGAAATAATGAGCGCTACCAGCTGAGACATAAAATCCACCATGCTGATTTCACCCTCTGGTACAGATGAGATTTCAAATTAGATTTTAGCTAATGGCCCATTTTCTGAAAATCTTAAATAAAAATGTTACTTCAAATCTGTCAGTACTGGCAGTTGCTCTCTATATCCATAAATTCTGCATCTTTGAATTCAACCAACTGCAGACAGAAACTAAAGCAATGTCTCTATGCTTAACATGTATATGCCCTTCCCATTACTATTGAGAAACTATAGCATGGCTATGTTTATATGCCTTTTACACTGTATGGGGTATTCTACTTAATCTAGAGATGGTTTAAAATATTAAAGGATGTATGTAGGTTATATGTAAATTTTTCATTTTCTGTGAGACCTGAGTATCTGCAAGCTTGGATATTCATGGGGAAAAGGAGCCCTAGAACCATTCTCCTCTGATACCAAATGAAAATTGTATATGACCAATAAATAATCCCTTTATTCTTAAACACCAATGTAGAAATGTCTATAAACCAATAAGCCTAGTTGGGCAGGGTTCCATTTTTTCTAATTAACCCCTCATGTCCCAAAGTTTTGTCAGGGAAGTTCTTTTGTAAGATTCATTATTTTATGTGTATGAGTGTTTTGCCTGGATGTATGTCTGTGCACTACATGTCTGCTCTCCCTAGATGCCAGAAGACTGCATATTGTGCCCTGGAACTGGAATTCTACACATTTATGAACCACCGTGTGATTGCTGAGAACCTAACCCAGGTCCTCTAGAAGACCAGCCAGTGCTCTTAACTGATGAGCCATCTCTCCAGTCCCTCATAAACCATTTATCATAAATATAACAAACTTTAGGCAGGCCTGATTGTATGTAGTTACATCGGTCACAATCTCAATTACCAATCAGTTAAATTAGCATAGACCCTAACAAGTAGGTTCAAATTCATGCTGTCATAAATATTATCATCGAGTTATGCTTCAAGTCTTTGCTAGCTAGTTCTTAAGTTTCCTGATTACAGTGTAGACAACAACTTGACATCATCTGTTCTATTACCAACAATTTTGGGAGCTTATTGCCTCACTTTTATGGTTATAGAGATGCTGATCCATTATTGAATTTACATGCAGATAGCAAAGAGTGTAGTTATGACACATAAACTGGATATTCCAAAGAGGGGCTTCCAAAGAAGTAAAAAAGAGAAAATAAATTCACACCCCAATTGTAATATACATTTTATTCTAATGAAATTAAATATAACCTCTGCATTGTCCTACACAAGGGAAATGTTTCAATTGTCTCATTCTGTAGTAGAAAAATGAGACAGGAAACCCTTAGAGCAGAGAAAAGTTGCTTGAGATGTTGGTTCACAGAATGTGAAAATCACAGGGCAGGAGCCAGGGTTTAGAACACTCAAAGTGCAGAGCTTCCCTGCGGCCTAATCATTGCTTGATGAAGCAACTGACCTCTATGACCTCCATTTCTACTTCTGTGAAAATTAGTTCCAACTTCCTTGAGCCACTCTAGGCATTTTTTGAAGAAAAATAAAAGATAAAATCATAGCATAGTGTATTGTTGTTTTTTATTTTAATAATGTTTTTAAAAATAAAACCATATCAGAAGAAATAAAGAGTGACTTGTCCATCCAAAATGAAAATGTTGCAAAAGAGCAAAAATATAGCACTATGTAAAATGAAATTTGAATGAAAACTTAATGGATTTATGAAGAAAAATAGCTGGCAGCAGGAGTTATTAAATGACTGTCAGATGCTAGGAATTTGGACCAATGAACTTGGTAAGAAAACCCATCAACACATTGGCACATATGAGGAAAGAGCTCTGTTGAAGAGGATGATAGTAATTATACACACACACACACAGAGAGAGAGAGAAACACACATACACAAAGAGAGATACACACACATGCACACACACATACACACACGCACACACACACTCACAATGACTCACACTCAATGAACACTCAGAGGTAGTTCAGCCATGAAAATGTGGAAGCTATTCTAAACTTACAAAGAAGTATATTTTACCAGGCTCTTGCTCCATAACCTGTTTTTTTGTTTAATAGGTATCCAGATAGTATGGTCAACTTCAAAAGGCAAAACCTGATTCCTAGAGATCAGTTCATAGCACCAGGCTCCACTGATATAGTACTTAGAGCAAGGGGAGAGAGAGAAGGCACAGGCTTTAACCTTCAGCTGTGTGATGGTTATTTAGCCAGGAGACACAAGCACTTGGTAGCTGACTGGGGCAATGTAGCAGCACTTGCCACTGTCCTGCTACAGTGAAAGGACTGTGACTCCACCTGACCCCTTTCTTTAGGGATTTGAAGAGCAGAAAGCTTAGGGCATGTCTAAGAAACACACATGCTTATGTAAAACAAAAGAATATGTATGAAGCCTGGTTCAGGGAAAGATACTCCCTCATAAGGCAACAATCCCAGCACAGGATATTTAGGCTCTTCATTGCCCAGTAAGGAAATACTCCGTGTCCAAAGCCACCCTGAATGTGCAGGACAAGCTGTTCACAGATGCCTCTTCTAATAGTAAATTATATGACCAAGAGGAGCCAAGCACTCGTCAAACTAGCCTTTTTGTGTTTTTTTTTTCACTTTTTCATTTTGCATGAGCACATAATTATACATACTTAAGGAGTTCAGTGTGATATATAGATTAATATATGCATTGTATTAAGATCCAATTAGGACATTGCGAAAAGTGAAATAAGCCAGGGGAAGAAATGCTGACATGACATGCTCTTGTTCACAAGTGGGTTCAAAAGAAAGGTGCGCTGTCATTTGTAAAGTTTTCAATTGCAATATTACTTTCAGATTTCTCATTTTTTATAACTAGCAATAAGAACATTTTATCTTAAATCCTTTGAAAAGTCATAAATAAATAATTTTTGCATTGATTATTAATCATGACACATGGGTTAATTCTATAGTCATACTCAAAGCCTTTAATCAAAGCCAAAGCTGCCTGTAACCTTCCAGGTCAGCATCTTCTACAGGAAGTACAACCTTACGTGGACAGCAAATTTACACCATGAAGCTTTTGCTTTTATTTGACCACAGACATGTCCTATGATTAAGAGTAAAGCTAAAGGACCCTCAGGTATACACAGCCCTTACCCTAGCAAAAGTGTTCATGCTCATAGCTCACTTACAAGTCCAGGAAGTGAAAGCAATGGTTTCTTCACCCAGAACATTGACCTGTAAGCAGAAGCATCAGAAATTTGTTCAGTGTTCTGTCTATCATTTGATTTGGTTGTCAACAGTTACTTGCTAGTAGTTGCCGACATATGCGAGATAAGAAATAGAGGTAAATGGCACTGGGCACAGTCGTAAGGGGCACTCTTTGCAACTGGAGGATGAGAATATGACCACTGATTTATTCAAAAGCGTGTCTTGAGTTTCTGTTCAAGACGTGGTGCAAACTCTTGGGATACAGAGAAAACATCAAGAGTTTAACACCGTTCAAATTGTATTCTCAGCAGAAGGAGGACTGTGGATCTTGAAACATGATGTGGACTAGAGAAGCAAAGAGGAAGAGCTTAATGGACTGAGGGAAATCATTGAAGAAAACGGAACTTGAACAGAATCACAGATAGAAAAATTATTATAGAGAATATATTACAAATCAAATCATTCTAAACCACTCTCGCTGGAAAGCATCACTGGTAAATATACAGAAGACATTTGAAAAAACTGGGATCACTTAAAAAATTTAATGTATTTTAAAATATATATGTAGATCATGAAGATATCTTTACTTATTAAATATATGATACTCATTGATTTCATCATTTTTATTAATCAAGTGTTTTTCCTTCAAAAGCTCAATTAATGAACTTAAGTCATCCTTTATAGATTTGAAGATTCACTTTCTTTCCCCAGGCAAGTGCAAACAGACTAAGAGAATGCAGCACTGGAAAAAATAACTATAGTTCACCCAAACTTAGTTATTTTTTTATATTTACAAAATCTCATGATTTATTCTATATACCTCTACATATGCACATGTGTGGCATGTCTATATATTACGTGGGAGGGTGGGAGTGTTGGTTCATATTATTTAAGCCTATGGTATCATTCATAATCATAAAGCTAAAAACAGCCTAAGCTTGGATTGATGTACCTGTCCCTTTATTCCTGGTACTTATAAGAGCATGAGTGAAGGTATTTATACAAGTGACTCAAAGGCAATTGTGTTCATGTAAAGCCTACCTTAGATTAAGTCATGAAAAGCTGCATTCCCTGAGCTCCCTTGGCAACTGGTAGACAGCTCCAAATAAGTCTTCTCAGTAGTCACTTCCTGCTTATTCACTTAGTGAGGGGCTTTTTCAGGTCTTACAACTTTATGAGCTTCCTGAGTCTTATGAGCCCCTGACCCCTGTACTTGGAGATGAAATGTTTCATTTATAGGAAATAACTACATATGAATGAACAAGTATACTTCTCTTTTTACTTATTGCTCTCTGATATACCCATATCTATCTGCAACCATAGATTCTTTTGTATTAAAAACAGGATTGAAGTATAAGGATGTTTAAATAGCTCAGTTGGTAGACTTCTTGCCTAGCAAGAGCAATGTTCTGAGTTCAGTTTCCAGCACTGAATGAACTAGGCACAGAAACATAAAACTATAATCCCAACATTTGGAAGACTGAGGCAGAAAGATTATAATTTCAAGGTTTTTCTCAAATATGTAAGACATTGAAGGCCAGCATTGGAATTGGTACCTTAAAAGATATGGTGTAGCCGAGGTGAGCTCCGTGGAGAAATACCAAACAGACTGGAAGTAGACATTTGCTCCAACACATACATGAATGTTTTTACCAACTAGAAAAGTAGACAGTGTTTTTAAATTCCTATAAAACACTGTGTTATCCATGTGCTTATGAGTGATGGCTATTCTACTTACATCTTCCTTTCATCTTAATGTCTACCTGTCTGTATCCATGTGAATTTATCTAAGTTTCTTATACAACATCTTATCAGACTCTATAAGTGAATTTCATCAAGCTCTTTGATCATAGTCACCCCCACCATTAGCTTCTCTTACCCTTCTACCCTGGGACCTTTTCTACCCCTTTAAGAGTAACCTCATAGGCCCTCCTGCATTTGCAAGAAGAGATCTGGTATCTCTGCCTCTCTAACCATCACAACCTCTTTTCAAAGAGGAAAACAGTTTCTCTGACATGTAAATTTAGGAGCCAGAGTTTGGTCCTTCCCTGAGTGTAGAATGTGCCATGCTTATGTATTTCCCCTAACATGATAAAGGTTGTTACTGCCCTTTCCAGTATTTTTGTATCTTCAGTAAATTGTGTTTTGTTTCCTCATATATTTTCCCATTGAATCCTCTTGGAATTTCTGGGCTCTATGCTCCATTGTTTTTTTCCTTAGAAAAGCCTTCTTTCTTAGAATACCTCAGCTACCTCCTCCTTATTTAAGATGCTGTGTACCCAGAATTTGATAGTGGTTCCAAGTGTCGATACAGATAACAAATGCTTAAGAAATGACATGCACACATTCAAGAAGTGTCAAAGTAACGAATAATGGGAAAGATCTATAGTTCCTCACACTGTACTCATGAGGATTTCTTGGTTCTCATAAAATATTATAGTTTTTTACAGTGTTTTTACTCTGAAAAGCTGGAGGAGGGACTGACTTGTCAATACTAGTTTTGCTGACTTTTGACTGTCTGTAACGATCTTACAATAAAAAAAGTATTTTGTTCTGATTTGGTCTATTTATGTAAACATAAGTGATGTTATGCTTATGGGGGTGTGTATTCAAAGAACATATATTCTCTCATTGAATGATTCTGACTCCTATACTATAATAAAAATTTTATTATGGTATTATCCTATTTTCTTTTAAACTATATATGACTTCATATTTTATAATGCTATGAGAAAAAAATCCCTGTTAAGTAACAAAAAAATTATTGTTTGTTGAAAGTTTACTTTTTTAAAAAAGATGAACAAAAATATTAAGTTAAATCTTGCTTCAGTGCATAGAACTGGTTGAAAATATTGTTTAAATATTTCCTCCTTTTTTTTTAGCTTTTCTTTCAATTATATGTCAGATTATGACCTTCAATTTTATCTTTGTCTCCCAATATCTGATCATTCCTCTAGTATTTTTCAATTTAACAATATTCTTTCTTACTAACTACTGATTTTTGCTTGCTTTTAATTAAACTTATTTTAACCTACATATATTAAAATGGTGTATAGTGTTTAAGTCTATTCCTTTCCTCATTTACAACATTTTATGCTGAAGACTCTCAAAACTCTTCAAGCTTTCTGATTTATACAGTACACTATAGCTTTTACTGAATGATCGCACACTAGGCATCTTCCTTTCATCCACCTGTAACCTAATCCCCATGGACTGACCTCCCAACCTTCCAGCTCAAGCTTATTTCCCTGGCCTCCAGTAAACACTATTCCACTCCCAGCTTCCATGAAACCAGTGCTTTTAGATTCTACACATGGATACGATAATGTGGAACTTTTCTTTCTACCCAGGGTATTTTTCACTTAAAATAATTATCTCTGGTTCCACCCACATAGCCACAAATGACAGACTCTCAGACTTCACATAGCCTTCTGGTATTTCCCTGCGTACATGTGCCACATTTTCTTTATGGGCTCTTGAGCTTTGGACTCTTGGATCATTTCTATGCTTTTGTGAAGAATGCTGCAATGAGCATAAAAGGCAGATGTCTTTTTGTCAGTATTATATAACTTTGTGTAGAGATGACTAAATCTTTTAGCTACTTCTCTGCTTAATATTTTGAAAGTCTTCTTCATTGTTGTATATATTGGGTTCACTAATTCAGATTCCCACCAACGGCTAATTAACCTTTCCTCAACATATTTTCTAACATTTTTTTTCATTCATTATTTTAATTTAAATGTTATTTTCATGGTAACCACCCTATGGTAGTAAGACAGAGGTATGTTGAACATTTTTTAATGTATTTGTTGGTACTTTTAATGTTTTCTCTTAAAAAAAAAATACCTGGAAAAATCTATTGCCCATTTCTTTAATGATAATATATTTCTACTAGTAACATTATAGATTCCTTATTATTTTGGATATCAAGTTTGTCAAATGTATAGTGTTAAGGAATCTTACACCCACCACTGTAAGTAGTTCTATTTATTGTGGAAACCTTTACAGTTTGACATCTAATTCATCTGATAATCTCTTTCATTTTTAGAGCTCTAGAGTTCTTGTCAAAACAAATCCTTGCCCATCCCAATGCCCCATTTCCCTCTTGTTATTACCACAGAATTGCTCAATCCCATTGATTAAAATTAACAGCTTTGCCACTTTAGGTGTCTCTAATCCTATTATGCAATTATTTTCCTCTGTGTAAAAGGTCTTAGAATAAGTAAGAGTCCTATGCTTAAATAAAAATAGCATGTAATGTATAATTGTGTAAGGGACTATGGATTGATTAAACTATACTTCTGCCACATTTTAGCAATATCTTCTGATTTAATATTAAATATTGTCCTATAAATATTGCATAAAATGGCAAGCTTCAAAAATAACCATTAGTAAAATTAACTTTATGTACACCAGTGTAGGAAAAACAAAATCTTACATACTGCTTTTGCCTTTTTCCAGTGGCTACCAGAAGATAACATTTCTCACTGTTAAGACTGAATTTTCCCAGATTTCAGAGAGGTGATTACCTGGAAGGGACATTATGTCTCTCACTTAGAACATCATCATCTTTGATTGGCAGCTAAAGTCCAACTTCACTCTACTGTACTCAGTAAATGAGTGTTTAGGTTGATAAAGAAGAGAGAGGCAGAGAAATGTCAGTACCTCAAAGGGGAGACAATGCTGTCTTCTGCAAAAATGATGCACAGTAAAGAGATCTCTTCTGACACTGAGATACAGATACAAACAATATGAACTTCTTATATAATTGTCACAATCCCAGTGAGACTTCAGCCCCACCCTCATTTTTATGCTGACTAATTTTGTCTTTTGCTGACACCTTATCTGGGAGGTAGTCAGCTTTTCACTCCTGTTGAGAATCTCAGCCATAATTTCAGTAAGACCTTTGCTGGATACTTGGGATCTCTCAGAGAAGAAATCCTTAAAGCCTTATGTTTCTAGAGTGTGTGGCCTGCCTTCACTGTTTGTGCAGCGTGAGTCTTCCTTCCTCCTTTACGTTGTCTAAGGTTAAGGTTACTCGTCTGCAAAAACACAGGTGCATCAGTAATGGGAGAAAGACTTCAGTGGAAAGAAAACCAGAGGAGCTGTTTGGAGAAATATGAAGGTTCACAGAAAACACTTAGTATAATACTCAAAACTTAGTCTCCTAAGCTGACTAAGGTCAGTGACTTTAAGAGAATCAACCTATGTACTTTCTACTGTTAGAACATTAATCACTTTTCTGGGTGATAGATTAGTTGTTGGTCCAAGGGCAGTGATCCTTTCAGAAATGTTATGTTTCATACACTTAGTGGTATGAATTTAATTGTGGTGATCCTTATTTCTGTTTTGTCTTGGTTTATTGTTTTCCTGGTTCATCATTAGCTTTTTATGGTGTTTGTGTGTGTGTGTGTGTGTGTGTGTGTTTTAGTGGGAAGGGGAGGGGAGACTATCTTGAATGGTTTTCCTTTTGATTGCACTTTGACTGAATATTTAGCCTTTGTCCTACAGATCAGTATTGATATACACACTCAGAAGTCTTATATGAAGAGCCCTGTGGAGATTGGGTTGGAGAGTTCACATCTTTAGAGAGAAGCTACAGGGTTTCTACTCAGTCTCCAACATTCCCAAGATGATAGGATTAAAGTGTTCTGGCCAGGCTATTTACACCCTTCAGAGACATGACCAGAATGGGAAAATCCAGCCAAAGGGAAGAACAGCATGAGTCTCATGAATTTTCTTCTTTATTCATAATGACTCATGGCAAAAAAAAAAAAAAAACCAGGTGGTTGTAGCTGTGCAGACCCAGCAGTGAAATTTCAAACATAAAAATAAACTTTGCGGACTGCTTAGAGGACACTCTCAAATACAGATAAACCCCCAGATGGCCAGGAGCAAATTGAAACAGGAGAGCCAGTGAGGTGTGTGTGTGTGGATTTAGCAAATTGTTTGTGTGTGGCAATTCAAGTCTTAGGAGCAGACAGGCTCTCAATGATTTTCCTTTTATGAAATTTTTCCATGGTCCATATTGTCCCTAATTAAGGGTTTTAGGTAAAAAGCTTCCTTAAAAATCAGTTTAGGTTTCCTCCTGTCCTTTTAGAGAACTTTTGGATGTCTGTGAGAAGCCACTTAACTATAAAAAGATGTGACGATAAACTACCAGAACATAAGCTTATGTACGGGTCCTCATTTATGTGACTCTAACTTCTTCTGAAAATAAGGCTTTCAAAGTCATTCCATGTCATATAACCATCCCTATTGACCCATGGTAAATACCCAGTTTGCAGATAGAGAAATTCCTTTACTTCAATTGCAAGAACTTTGCTTCAGTGGGGTCTCCCCGCTCTAGCTTGTTTCCAATATCTTCACTAGGTATCAATTCCCTTTCCACTGCAAAATAGTTTTCGGAGTATGCTTGGCTTCCTATGCCCACTATGCCTCTGGCTAGCATGTAATCCTGGCTGGAGTGGAAACTAAGTCGGAAGCAGACTCTGTGTATACTTTCTAAGCATCTTTTTCTCTGGGCAAATACTTGACTGCTGTCCTTCCCTTCCATTCTGAGTTCCTCAGGGAGGGACTTGATGGTCTAGATGAGTCTGCTCTCATCTTATCCAGTCAGTCGTGGATGACACGATTGGAGTGCCAGTCACAAGCTAGGAGGACTTCCCCGCTGAGGAGGAGGAGGGAAAGAGGAGGCAGAGAAATTTTGACCACTGCATTTAAGAAGGAGGTTGACTCAACTTTTCAGTTTAAGATATGGTAATGAATGGAAAGGGACCATAGCAAGCCACTTTTGTTTTGTGAGGATTCCCATATGGACAAGAAACCATGTGTCTTGGTCTTTTATTGCCATTAAGACACCATGCCTATAGCAAGTCTTATAAAGGAAAGCATTTAACTGTGACTTGCTTACAGCTTCAGAGGTTTGATATATTCTTCATTTTGGTAGCACACAGACACATGTGGTGCTGGAGAAGGTGAGAGTTCTACACCTGGATCCACAGGAAGCAGGAAGAAAGAGAACATTGGGCATGGTTCAAAGATTTGAAGGCTCTAAACCCACTCCCTGGTGACACACTTTTTCCAACAATGCCTCACCTACTACAACAATGCTATCCTTTTCCAAAAGGCCACACCTCCTAATGTTACTCTTTAAACATTCACATTCAAATACATGGTGGCCATTCCTATTCAAACCACCACACCACCATTTTCCTCCCCCATCTTGTCTCGCCTTCTCTCCTTTTATGTTTTCTTCCATTCCTTACATACCAAGTACTCAGCAAGTAGATTTCAAAAACACTGAAAATTTTCTGAGATGATTTCCTCAACCCATTCTGATATTTGATAAGCCTTATAATCAAGAAGTTCTTGCTCATATCGTATTGTTCCTGGGATAAAAAGAGAACTGAGCGATGTATTTATTATATTTAGCAACAGTATATATCTTTGATGTCTTTGTTTCTCCCCAAGCCAAACACCTTTGCAAAGTTACTTATAGGGAAATCAAAAAATAAAAATGGCATTGTTTTTCTGGAGAATATAGACTAACAACTAACCTGGAAGCAGGTTATGGCCAACTAATTGACTCTGTCGATGTTCTGTGTGGGCATAATTCTACAAGATATGGATGAAGCATAGATTAATAAGTAATTGAAAAGTTCAGTAACTGAAAAGTTTATGCACCTGATAATCATCTCACCAATCCAACAATCCAAATTAGACCAAATTAGAAAAGGCCCAGGTTTAAAGTGTACAGAGCAAGGCAATACTGGGTGACCCTTGGAAAGGTAGGGAGAGCGTCATATGGCAAGTATGGCTACCAGGCCTTAATTAAACTGTCTTGAGCAGCCCCAGGAAGGGGCTTACATTTTTTTGGCATGGTTCCTGGAACAGAAGCTCTAGAGGAGGGGCAGGTTCTGGGGGAGAGAGAGCATTGGGCTCTCCGCTCAGTCAGTAATGATGCTTTGAATGTGTTCAATGGCAAGGAAAGGTATGAACCCAAACATCTAAGAAAACTCAGGATGTTTTTTATTTCCTAGTTTTATATGTCTAAGTTTATAGCCATAAAAAACCGATAATTGATAGTATTTCAAGATCCCTAAAATGTTAGTTCCTATGAGCATACAGTAGAATACAAAGTGGGTCTGAGAATTCTGCTTTTTGAAGGTACAATGTGCCAGCTGACAAGAAAAATTATATTCGACTTTTGCAATATTTCTTTGATCTAATCATCTTTTTTGTAATAATGTATTCCTAAAATTTATGTTTTTAGATTTTTGTTTTTTGCATATGATTTTATAATACCTCTTTTTCATTAAACGTAATGTATTTTACTGAAAATATTCCAGAGGGCTTGGAGAAAAGAAATTTAGCTGCTAGGAAAACCAGTTCCACAGCCATTCTCAAAAATAATGAAAACCATTTTTTTAAAAAATAGCTCATGGTAGGTGAGGGAGAATAAGTAAACCCGAATAAGAAAGGGCAATTTCTGCCTGCACAATAAAGCAATGCACCATTACCATCTAGATATGTATTTCTATAACAAACATTTATTTTAGAATTATTCTTCTTACAGTAGTTTATTTTAAACCATTTTTGTGGTTGACAATGGTAACAGAGAAATGATAGAACTGAAAATACTAAATATATAAATTCTTATCACACAAATAAGTAGTGTGTGTTGTGAGTAAACATTATGAGAACAAACTAGAGATTAACCACCTCTCAGTCCTACTGG
The DNA here is from genome assembly GCA_033318265.1 of Phyllotis vaccarum. Lineage (NCBI taxonomy): Eukaryota > Metazoa > Chordata > Mammalia > Rodentia > Cricetidae > Phyllotis > Phyllotis vaccarum. Next base: position 55,840,643 of record JARWLC010000008.1, read on the forward strand.
AGGTATAATGGCTACTTCATAGCAGGAATTTATCACTCATACTTGTCTTGTTCTTTGTGACATTGCAGATGGCCTTCATCCCTTCCCTGCTAGTACTCATTGTCTAGATATCAAAGCTGTGTCAAGATCTTCTATCTCTACATAAATTATTATACCTCAATATTTCTTTTTCCTGATTTTATTTTACTTATAGATTTAATTTTTGTCCTTGCCATTTCCTTTCCACTTCTACTTCTCCTCATGATTGCCTTGACTCTATGTCCTGCATATACTACTTCCAGCCATTTCCTTATCTTCTGAGCTGTTGGTTTTCCAATATAATTTTATTGTAATTTTTGTACTTAGTCAAATAATAATGATTTGCCATTATTACCTAGGACACAAAACTACTCATATATATGTATGTATGTATGTATATGGAATTCCTAAGTGCTAGCTAACAGTCTTACTAATTGAATACCAACTCAGAAGTCTCTAACTCTTCACTGAGCAGCAGTGTTGACTCTTCATGGAAATGAGCCAGTGAAGCTTTACTTCAGGTAGTTGCCCTTCATCTCTACTCTGTCCTTCCTCTTTTCCTGCTTTCCTTCCTTAATTCCTTCCTTCCTCCTCCTCTGCAATTGGTTTGGTTGTTTGTAAAATAACCTAATGGCCTCCTAAGGTATCATTTAATAATAGTTACAACTTGATATATCAAAGTTTGAGTGCATTTGATTTTACAAAGTCCTGTAGAATTATTTGAATACACTAGTTTCAATCGGTAATAACATCAGTACATGATTTAATTTCAGAACGAGAATGAGTATCAAATTTCAGCATAGTTTTTAATCATTTGCACTTATTAATTTACTTCTGTAAATTTTGAATAGCAAAATTTAGTTTTGATCTATTGTTACTGTTCTTTCATACATTTACTCTGCTCAGCATTGTGTATAACAAAGAAATAGGAAAAAAATAGATTTCAAGTAGTTACATAGGGCTCCTCAGTTCTAAGTCAATATTGAAACATTGTTATTCACAGCTAAATACTATGTCTGCTATTTTGTGAACTACTCTATGAAGATTAGTTTGCACCCCTAATCCACTATAAACTTGCTGCAAATCTTATTCCTTGAGGGCTTGTGTTACAAGAGCCTATTCCCTCAATTGATCTTTACTACATCTTTGCAGATAGATACCATACTCCTTAAATGCAGATGGAAAACTAGAACTCACCACATTTGCTGAAGGGTGGTCTTTCTGTACGCTATTAATATGAGTTGCTATTATTGGTTAATAAAGAAGCTGCTCTAGCCTATAGTGTGACAGGAAACAGCCAGTTGGGAATGAGAGAGAGAGAGAGAGAGAGAGAGAGAGAGAGAGAGAGAGAGAGAGAGAGAGAGAGAGAGAGAGAGAGAGAAGAGAAAGGCAGGATCAGAGCAGAGGCTGCCAGCTTCTATTCAAGAAACAAGATGTAATGGGACACAGGTAAAACCACTTAACACGTGACAATACATTGATTAATAGAAATGCATCGAGGGAAGTTGTAAGAGCTAGTTAATAATGAGCCTGAGCCATAGACTAAACAGTTTGTAATTAATATAAGCCTCTGAGTAATTATTTTGTAACCTGCTGCAGGATATGGGTGAAAGAGAATTGTCTGGACTGCGGGATTTGGTGAGACTACATGTACTGAAGTAAATTTGCCACTGTGCTTGAGAGTTGTGTGAATCAGGCCCTAAATTCTAAGTCTTTCAGATCCTAATATCAAAAATTCTCCTTACTATTCTGTCCTGTTTTTTTGTCAAAGTTCTACATATAGTTCCAATGTTATTCAAGAATAGACCTAAAGTCATCATAGAATGCTTGTTGGAAAGCAGTCTTGACCAAAATACAGAAGGCTGGTATGTAAAGTACCTCAATGATAGAATCTCCTTCACCACAAAGAAAGCTACTAAGCAGCAATTAAGGTTCTTTTTCATAGCATTGGGCTGTGTAGGCTCAGGGTTGCATAAAGATCTTGTATCTGTAGAGAATGTGCTCCAAGAAGCCAGTTCATGCACCAGGAATACATTCTGGTCCCACTGCCCGTGGCCCCACAAACAGCCCATGCCATTTGACTGCCATTCACAGTCAGAGGGCTTAGTTTGGTGCCATGTTGGTTCCCGAGATGTGATTTCAGAGTTGATGAGCTCCCAATAGTTCAGGTCAGCTGTCTCTGTGGGGGTCTCCTCACTATGATCCTTACCCCTTTGTTCATATAATCTCTCCTCCCCCTCTTCAGATGGACTGGGAATTCAACCCAGTGCCTAGCTATACATCTCTGCATCTGTTTCTAACAGTTGCTGGTTGAAGGTTCTGTAATGAAAATTAGGGTGATTACCTTGCTTAGTGTTGATACTGGGGGAACAGTATGGTCCTACCTCAACTGAACATGCCAGACCAAATCAACCTTTCCTGGGAGTTCTTACTCCCAGGATTCGATGGATGGGTATGGGGGGAAGCTGGTGGAGGACAGGGAATAGGGGAGTGAGGAGGAACAGTGGTAGGTATGTTAAACAAAATAAATAAAAATATGCGGTAAAAAGGGGTCCTGCCTCATCTTGCTTTGTAAGATTGAGTGCATTATGTCTTTTTGGCAGGCTAGTAATCTCTACGCTGAGTCCTTTGATCATAAAATATTCTGAACAGGATGTTTTGCTACACACAAAATACACATACAAAATAGCACTATTCAAATGCCAGCTGGAGACATGTGATGAAAGCTTATTCCCAAGTCCAGGTCCAACCATGTGTTGAAATCAGGGCATATCATTTACATGGTTCCCGGCTATGTGCTTTTCAGCTAACAACTGAAGATTACTAATAATGTTTCCCAGCATGTGTACACCATGTCCTAGAAGATCCCAACTGTGTAGCAGTGAGTGGAGCACATTTTAGTTCCTAGGATCTTTAAGAAAGGATATTAATACAGTAAAGGGTTGCTGTTCTCATCCCTTTGTTTCAATACAAATTGCATGGCATATCAATTTAAAGTGAAAGAATAATCAGCTAGTATTTGTAACCAGAGCCCAAGCCAAGCCAAGATACCTAAAAATTTGCTCCTATATCTACCTCTCATATTATTTATATCAACTTTCCTGGCTGAAAGTAATAGCAAACATGTGTATTGTCTCCTGTGAGTTTTGTGTAATATAATCACAACTATTCCAAGCAAACTTCTAAATAGCTATTAGTAAGATAATTTTATAAATGTTACTATTGGGAATTGAAAAAAAAATTAACTTGGCCAGATGTCACATCCCATAAGATGACAGTAATGAATGATACTGTCTAGTTCTGGAGTTTTGATATTTCCCAATTATTTATGCTCCCCCACCATGCTTACTCAAGTTTTTTTTTTTTCACTCTTTGCTTCAGGCATTTTCCTCTTATTTCTGCTCTGTGAAGATCTTAGTATCATTTAAAATTAGAGGAAGGAAAACTAGAAAAGGAAGAAAAGCGTACAAGTTATAGATGTAGGTGTGATTTGTTTATGTATGTCTTCTTCTACAGTTCAGATTTGTCAAGTCTTTAGCTCAGGCCACCCTTGCCATGTAGCTACATTGTCAAACAGTTTGTAATTTAATGGGAGGAAGCAATTCAACTCAGGCTTTACCATGATCTAAGTCTACCTAAGGATGCTAAATATCATAACCTCTATTGTCAGTATCCTCATAACTTCTCCAGACATCATCAGTAAGCCTTTCCTTAGAAAACTACACATGCTTCTTCATTTGGTAACTTCCCCTATGTCTTTATGAGCTCAAACTATTTCCTTCTAATATATATATATATATATATATATATATATATATATATATATATATAAAATCTGGCTTTATGGAATTATTGTAATTTATTAAGCTCTGATACTTCTACAGCAGATATAGAATGGGAATGCATGTAACTTTAATAACTGAATGAAAAATGCAGATGTGTATATATGCTTGAAGTAATTTAGTTTGAAATTATATGTGTGAATACACATTTGTCTAACAGAAGGAAATAAGTAATTAAGCTTTAATTAAATAAATCTTACCATCTTACAAAACCAGCTCAGCTTTTACTTTCCTAAAATTACTCACAGCTTTCTTTATAGTCACTTTTGAAAATAAAGTATAATAAATCACAACTTCGGATTTGTTCTGTGTGACAGAGATTTGGTGTAGAGCACTTGATAAAGTTCAAAGTGTCTCCTGGCAGTCTATGACAGTTATCTACAAATGAATGGTACTTTGATGGGAACTCAGAATGGTATAGATCAGGGGATCTAACCAAAACTAATGTCATATTACACTTACACATTTGAATAGATAGATGATAATGGTGATAGATGATAGATAATAGATATATAAATAGATAGATAACTGATAAGGGAGTAAATGACAGATAAGAGAGATGGATAAGCATATAAATGATTGATATGATAGTTGATATATGAATAGATAGTAAATATGAATTCAGACAGATAAAAGATAATAGATGATAGATAGACATACAGACATGCAGACAGACAAACAGATAGACAGATAGATAAATAGATAGATAGATTAGAAGGTGAAGGATTTAGAAATAAATTGCCAAGAAAATAAAGAAATTTAAGGTATTCAGTCTAGAGGAAAGCAACTGCAGTGAGTGTGATTATACCAAGTAATTGGAGAATTTCTGTATAGAAGAGCCATTCTTTAATAAGCAGAACCAGGAATGGAGTAAAATTCTATGGCTAAAATCAAGTTATACAACAATGTCCTAAAGAGGGACACTAGCCAAGGAGGTACATGTGCTTAATTTTTGTCATAGTTCTGTGTCCCATTCTGTAACTTGGGTTATGTTTCATAGATAAAGACTCCATTCTGGAATTGATCTGTCTTCTGGCCCATAGATGTCCTGATTTTGTTACGCTACGAGACTTTTCAGTTCTTTCACGTACACATGCATCTTTCCATTTACTTCAGATAAGTACAGGATTTCAGTTTCTTCAGTAGGCTTCCTGGTTCATCTTTCACAAGGATGCCATTTATAAAAATGGAACATTTTGACACAGTCTTTTTGACATTCAGTCACTTCAAGATGTAAAATTTTTAGAAAACTATTTTAGAGGGTGGTAGTTTTCAGTGAGGAACACCAGGGAAAGCTGTACTCTTGTATTGTTCCTCAGTAAGTAAGACCATTTGTCAGGGTAAATCTGCACTTGGTTGCAACAAAACTTCCCATTAGAGCAAAATCCAGAGGTAGGATGACCAAGATCAGACATAGAACACAGGTGGCTTTATTGTGAAGAGCTTGGTATTTCAGAAGTCTCCAGTCTACTAGTTTATGCTTATGCTACTTTATGCTTATGGCATACCTATTACATGAATTCTTGCTAGTACATAATGAAAAAATAGAGCCAGATATTGGGTAAAAGCTGTAATATCAGAGAGAAGAAATAAACCACAGTCAATTCTCACCCAGCCAACTTCTCGGGCTGAATAGGATAAATGCTGTCTTCAAGAATCCTCAGCCTGGCTGGTTGCTTCTACAGAATGCATGAATGTCTGCCTTCTCCTGTCTTAAACATCTTCCTTCTCCTAGCTGCTTTACTTCCAGGTTCAACTCTGCATCATAATCCTAGAGTTAGGATTAAAGGTGTAAGCTTCTCCTGTTTGGCTGTTAGGCCTTGACCTCACAAAAATACAGAAAGATCTCTGTGCCCTGAGTGATGAGATTAAAATCATGAGTTACCACTCTCTGACCATCATGGCTTGACTGTGGGTGCTTCTGTTCTCTGATATTCCAGGCTGATTTTATTAAATATAAAATATATCACCACACACAAAACTCTTCTGCAAAATCTGTGGCATTGAAAAATCCACACAATCAAAATGTGCCTATCAAGATTTCTTCTGTACACGACCAAACTATTTCCAAAGTGTGGGCTTTGGAATTAAAATTCATTTTGATGATTTTAAAGTAGTAAACCTTGAAAACATGTCAACATAATTATATAATGTACTTAGATAATTGTAATTTCCTGATGCTGACATGACATCAGGACAAATAGCCCAAAAGATTGGGTGAATGGTTTTGTTTCCAGGCTGGTGTTTTTATTAGCGGGGGGGGGGGGGGGGGGGGGTGGGGGGTGGGGGGGCTGAGGGCGGGAACTCAGAAAATTCATTATCCTGAAAAAGTTCACCCAAATTGTTAAGCTATAACCTTTTTTAAAAAACTCATTTATCATGATCGTATTGCTATAAAAATTATATTACTTCGCTGAATGCCCTTTTAATATAATATACCAGGTAGATTTTTTTTTTTGGCCTGGAACAAAAGTTTTAAAATGATTAAATAATACAGTAATATAATTTTCTTGTTGATATCATCATGATGACAATTATTTACATATTTTATCTAGATATTTGAAAGTCAAATTTGAGGAAAATATGATGATGTTAATGGTCTTAAGGTATCAGTTTTGTGTTACTGTTTACTTTTGTAAATTAGCCATTTAAGAGCATTGTCTTTAGAAAAATCATGTTTTCAGTGGCTGGAGAGATGGCTCAATAGTGAAAAGCATTTATCCAGAGGATCTAAATTTAGTTTCCAGCCACCATGTCTGGAGGCTGACAACCTCCCAATTCCAGGGGACCCCAAGATCTTCTGTCTTCCTCAGACACCTAACAAAGACAGCATACACAAACAAACAAATCCATTTAAAAAAATAGACCAGTTTTATAATGAGAACCTTCACAGAGACCCAAATTAGACTAACAGGTGTATTTTTGTGTAGTTATTGTCTAAAGACATTCTTTATATATCAACGTGGGCATTTTGGCCTACCTCTTCACCATTACCAAGAAGTCCCTTAGTTAGACTCCTACTACTGTGATAAATGTTTGTGTTTCTGACATTTCTAGTCCAGGGCCTCGCATGCTCCATCAGCATTCAGGAAAAATGCTTAGTCACTCCACAGTCTTAAGGCTATACATTTTACCTAATCTATTCCCATGCAAGGCATGGATTCTTAAGCCCTTATGCATGTGCGGAGCTACCACTAAAAGCAGACCCCACCAATTCTAAGCTCTCATTCATAAAGTCTCTTTCAGGCAGATCTGCTCCACCCTCTCTTTTCTTCACTTCCTATCTATAAACTCTTAAAGCGGGTTTCAAATAATTTTGTGTTCCAGTCTCACCACCAGTAAATACAATAATAAATGCCTTGACCAAAACAAACTTGGAGAGGAAAACGTTTAATTCAGATTGCAACTCTCAAGTCACACACCACATCGCTGAGAGAAGTCAAGGAAACAAAACAAAACAAACACAGAAACCTCAAGACAGGAACCTTGAGAAAGGAACTAATGCAGAGGCCGTGGATGAGTACTGCTCACTGACTTTTTCTTCAAGGATTGCTCAGCCTGCTTTCTTATAGAACCCAGAACTACAAGTGAAGTGGTGGCAATGGGCTGGGCCCTCCCTATCAGTCACTAATTAAGAAAATGCTGCATCACAGGCCAATTTAGCGAAGGCATTTTGGCTTTTTAAGTTGAGGTTCCTTCTTCCCAAATGATGCTTGTGTCAAGTTAACATAAAACCATCCAACACAAAAGCCAAAGAGAGAACAACACAGCTTGTTCGGAGCCAGCCTATGATAACAATGTCACAGCACAGTAATGGTTGTGTGTTTATCCAGCATGATTAATGCTGTGAAACCCATCTCAGTCCCACCCCAAATATAAAGGACCACTCTGTGTAGACAGAAAGCTGGAGTAACAAGAGAAGGCTGACTCCTTAACTTAGAATTTAGTTTGGAAGAAGTGATCATTTAGATGTGTGTCAGAGATTTCACTTAATATGCAGTTTTTTGCTCATCATATAAATCATTCTGACTTTGAAAACCTAGTAGTGGGGTCTTGGAAACAAATATAATATCGCTTGTTGTCTTTTTTTTCTTGTTATTTTCTGTTGGGGACCCTCTCACGCCTCACAGAAAGCCAGGGACAATTGGAGAGAGGTAAGGAAGGAAACATAGCTGTATCATCCTTGCAGGCAGGCACTGCCTCTGGCTCCTCAGGGACTGACTTCATGGATTACTTTTCTCAAACATTACATAGTAGAACTTTGGGGAATGTCTCTACTTCAAAGTTTTAATAATCATAGTAAAGTTTCAGGGCTATCTATGTTGAGATTCCTTCAAAGTAGCAAAGTACCAGTGTCTTTTACAATAAAAAGGAATTCTATTGACTGATAAACAGAGCTCAGGGAAGGGCCTAAGAAGGAAACTTCTGTAATAAGGATAAGAATCGATTCTATAGGTGGAGGATGCAAAGTACATGTGGCCTCCATCGTATGGCCCTGCTCTAGTCACTGAGGGATAATGCTCAGGATTAGGTTCTAAATAATGCTCTGGATACCGAGGAGTAGGGGGTTCAGATGGTAGCTGGATACTGATAGAGCAGCAAAAAATCACCAGAGTGTTTGACCATTTCACTTCAGCATTCCAGGTAATCAGGCATTCTTTTCCTTCTGTAGGAAAATAGGCCTAAGTACATAAGAATCCTGGTTTCTATAATGTTAAGCTGTGCTTCCTACAATTGTCTACCCTTTGTAATGTATGTATATATTTATATAATAAATGCTGTTATGATATGGCTGCCAATTCCCTCATGATTAGAATTTGTTAAATAAACAAATGTGTTTAGAATCAATTAGTACAGAAATAGCTACCCACTTCAATTAAAGGATTTTTTTTTTACTTGAGTACAAATCCCTTATGAAAGTAACTGGAAAAATGATTCAAAACATATTGTAAAATTATGTTTGTCATATGTCATATTAGTCCATAAAGAACAATATTTTACTCACGAGAATGCAAAACACACAAGCAAAAAGCACCTTGTTAGTTCACTAAGTTCAGACATTAAAATCTAGAGGGAAGAAGCCAAAGAAACTGACCTGATTCCTTTAATTTTCTGAGTGGTCTGTCTCCTCTGAGAAGGAGCCTAATAATATTCCCCACCTGACAAAATCTACAATGGCCAGACATTCATCTGTACTCATATAAACAGAACTTTGAAGAGAAACATATGTATAATATGAGGGGGTTGACAGAACTTGAATCTTTTGAATCCTTTCTTCTGCTTGCCAAAGTGAGAAGCTCTTTTAATCACCAAAGACTAAAGGACAGCAGAACACCAACACACCTTCTCCAGGGGAGGATCAGAGCTAGTTGGCTGGGTCCTCAGTGTCACAGCTTCAGTTAAGTTTTCAAGGATGCTTGATGAATAGTTAGATGGAGTGCTGGATGAATGTTTAAATGATAGATAGACAGACAGCAAATGAATAAAGTTAGGAAGAATTTGAATGTCACTTCCAATCAGATCACCAGCCTTTGTTTTGCCATGTACTTTTTTTCACTGTTCCGTGTACTTCCTAAAACAAGTCTTTCCTGAACATGTCTGAGTCATGACCTGCTGTTATATGTGATTAGCCTGCTTCTAAAATTAAGTGTTCAAGTTTTAAAATTACTTCGTATTTTAAGTTGAAACAGATTCATTGGTAATCTCTATATTAATATCACTCTTGGATATTTGCCTTTCAAAGTGACATTTGCCAGGAGAGAGCGCAGAGGGATTAATTCCTAGTAAAGAACGGATCAAAAGGATGCACTGGGTCTATGAGCATTATCTGTCTTATCAGTCTCACAAAAATATGTTGGTAATTACTGCCATCAAGTTTTAATCAGAAATGATCCCTGAATGATTTATGCACACCAGAAAGACCTTCTTAGGCATTCTTTCATTCAGTATTCTCAAAAAATTCCATTATACTCATTTGGGTTTTTGTTTTGTTTTGTTTACATATATATATAAATTTTTTTATATATAATTTTGTTTATATATATATGGTGAGTTGGTCAGACAACTAACATTCAACAAATCCAGGATTCTCATCTAGGCCAGTGTAGCAACTTTACAATACATTACCCTCTCCCAAATTTGTAAATAAACCTGGAGAGGAGAATCTATATTTCAGTAACCCTGACAAAAAATATTCTTCATTATTACTGTCTCTAAAAAAATGTGTTCAAATTGTACAGTGTGTGATAAACTTATGAAGACAAGACCTTGCAATTGATGTCCGTGTTTTATGTTGAATTATTTTCATGTAAAATGAAGAATCACAGTGCCTACATATTTCCTGTAGCCTATAAGATGGCTCTTCTGAAACATATACAGAAACAAACAGGACTTTTCTGTTTAAAGTGTCCATAAAAGAGAATCCACACAGTTTTCTTAGGGACTCACTCAGTCATCTGTATACTTGCCTTCTAGAATCAATGTGCCATTCACATTCTTTCCAATGGAGCAGATCTAATTTCCATTCTCAATAAACAGATCATATTCATATAATTTTCCTATTCACCTTTTCCTCTCTGCACTAAGATTACAAAAGCTAAATTAAAATGTGCCAATTTTTGAGAGCATCTAAGTTTAAAGGTTTAGTCATATTCTCCTAATTTAACACTTGCAAGATAGGTTCTTTTCTTTGTGATTAAATAATAATTAATAGTGTTTATAATTATAGGTTGCACCTGCCATAAGATAAGTCCTTCCTGAAATTTGACCTAGTTTTTTGTAACAAATCAAACAAAACAAACCTTCAGACTGCTACTCACATCAGTTCTGAAGTGATCTGTACAGTCTGAGGGAGACTGCATTTGTCCTCATCAGAGAGTCTACTCCAATAGTCCCTCCACCTTTTATTAGCAAGAAAAGAAAGAAATGCTTATGTGGTATTTCTGTTTCCAGATATCACACATGATTTATTACTGACTAGAGTCGCCAGCACTATGGTTTTAACTGGCTCACAAAAGCCTGTCTGTTATTTCTCCTTAATTGTGTTAGTAGCCATCTTAGCACTTAATTTCATTTATAGTGACTCTCAAAAGGAATAGAGTGTTTTAGTGCATTAAAATTATATAGAAGATTATTTTTATAGAAGACTTTTTCTTCCTAATTAATAGGATAAACTCAGGACCCTTGGATAAAACATATCAAAATATCAGCTAAATAGACACATAATACATATTTATACTCTTCTTTACCAACCTACATACACATATATGTTTATGTATGCATATATATATGTATATACACACACACCCATAATTTACCTTGGGCCAAAGTTACTTATTGTATAAAAGTAAAACTGAATTCAACTGATACTGTATATCAATTATGTCATCCTATCAGCATTATAATCATAATTATAATTATAAATGGTAAATTTTCCCCCTCAAAACATAGGGGCAAATATGGTAATAATACTAGAGATAATTTAATTCATTATGTTCATCATAGAAAATAAAGGATTATCTTTTTTCTTTCTTAGAAAACAAATTATGCATATTATTACCAATTTAGCTAGCAAAGATAGACACTGTGTTGCTTCATATTTAGAAAAACTTGATAATGTAACTTCACTTATCTTTGCATGGAATAAAAGCCCACTGAATTCCTTAGAAAAATAAGGCAGTAAACTTTAACATAGTGAGAAATACTATGTTTAGGGAGCTTGGTAAACTATCAACCTAAATATTAATTATGAATGATTTAATAATTGAACAAATGATGTTTTTCCTGGAAAACTGATTTTCTTCTCAAATGATGAAATTATCATAATGAAAACAGAAAAGTCTGTTCATTCTCAGGTCTAATGGGATGTAATTCCATGGGAAGTAAAAGAAGCTATGCTTATGTCAGATGAATAATCACATTACTAAGTGGCCATCAAAATCCATGGTCTTGGGGACTGTATGCCACCCCCATTCTCAGAGCCCCAGGGTATGAGCCTTCCTTCTTTGTTGTGAAGAATAACTTGGGTCTCATTTGCAAAGGAGCAAATGCAAACCCTGCCCTTCTCCCATATCCTTCAATGCACCACACTCCTCTGAAGATCTCTATTTAAAAGATTTCTTTAAAAAATGTGAAATGGCTATATATGTACAAAATAGAAAGAAAAATTTCTACAAAATAGGGGGTGTGTATACCCTATATAACTTCCTTTAAGTTGTGTGATGTACATTTCTTTCTATTACATTTCAAAAATAAAAATATTTTCGGAATCAGGTTTTGGGATTCCCTGGGGAATTCATAGTGTACTTATCTTTACTGATAGAAAGTCTTTGACAGAGATAAATTTCATCTTCGTAAGTACCGTCAAAGACATTGAAAACCATGTTTTATTGTTGAATCAGTTAATTCAATATATCTCAAAACTCCATTGAAGAAAGCCTGAATCATAGTAAAGTCAGCGATGTCCACACAATCCTTGGCTTTGTTTGTATTATGTATGTATTAGGGATATTATAATTCTTCCACCACTATTCAGTTAACTTAGTATTTATTCAATAAGTATCATTTCCCATTTTAAAATTTACCTTGCCTTTTACTTAATTATTTTTATTATACTCAGAACTGTGCTTACTCAAACAGCTGTCTATTAGTGTGTCAGTTTATGTGTAAAAAACACCGTCCACCTCACAATGTCTTTCCCTTCATTTGACTTTGCTTACTTCTGTTTTCTTTTATTCTCTATCTCTCTTTTGCTAGTGTGTATTAATTGCGCAAAGAGCTTGAATTATATTTCCATGCATGTACCTTGATCATATTACATCTTCCTTGGCCATTCTAGCTTGTTCCTGTTTTCTCCGTGAATAAATCATTGATTACACCAACACTAATCATTTCACATAGGTTCTCACAGGGACATTTCTCCATATTGGAGTTTTCATTTTGGATTTTGTAGTTTATTTTCACGTTTTCTTAGAACAGCATAATCCAGCTACTCTCATCCCCCAAGTCACCCCATTTTGTCCATTTCTCTAGAAAGAACACCATGAATGCTGAGCTGTCACTCGGTTCATAACACATTGTATGTAAAACATTATGGTCTCTTCATCCTTAGGTTATTTTGTTTTAAATGGAAATTATGATTGTATAATTTTAGTTACTCAACAACCATATTCACAGTTAACCTAAACTATGAGTGCCTGATGTCCAGTTCACTATTTCTATTGGTCTCTTGGGTACTGCAAAGATGTTAATTCAAGTCATTTGATTAGAGAGGTATTAACTGGTTTAAAATATAATGGATAATATTATAGTCACCATTGTGCTTTTCACTCATAATTAGATTTGAACTTTTTGATGCAGTTAAAAAAATTTTTAACAGGGGAAGTATTTCAGATAAAATATTATATCTCTTATATACCCTGTTCCATTTACTTATTTATATCCTTAATGCTATCCCTATGATTATTCATGTACTTATGAACCATCTGTACTGCTGTTTTTCTTCTATAAACATATTTTCTCTATCACTTGCTTTTTCACATAACCTATAAACCTATAAACATTTTTTTCATGCCTTGGGGTGTATGGCTGCTTTGTACAGAAGCTATATAGGTAGTTATTGGTCTTTAAATATGAGTCCCATTTAATTAAGTTTATATTTTAAAATCTTTCTTCCAAACTACTTATAAATAAACCAGAAACATGATTGTTCAAGACTAGAAAATGTGTAGATTAATTAAATTTTAATTTTTCTTAAATAATGTTCAGATTATTTAGCAAGTCAATGCTCCTCATGTTTAAAAATACATTTAAAACTTAGCAATCTCTCCTAACTTATTTTCTTAAAACCAAATATTTGATATTGCTGATTCTTGCACCTCAAATACCCAAGGGGCAAACTTTTCAATTCACACAAGAACAACAAAATCTTCCTGGGTTGTCAAGCATACCTTCTGTACAATCAACCTAAATGGATGGTAATAATAAATTTCCTGCCATGAGCATTTTAAGGTTGAATTAAAAGTTACATTGTGTGATGACGAGCTGGAGGCCATTAATGCTGCTGAGAAGAGTCATCTCTCTTGGGATGAGCCCTCTGTTATATTATCCAGTGTCAAATGGTCAGCCCTAAACATATAGACAGAGGAGCGACACTAAATTGACTCAGAAGGTTGTGTTTATTTATGCATACAAGCACACATACATTTATGTAATATTAATTACAGATGTGGTCATGAATCACAGAAGGAGTGGAAGAGACAGGAGGAGACGAAGGGAAGAAAAAGGGTGGAAATGATGTCAATGCCGTAGTCATGTATGAAAGTCTAAATATGAAATTCTAAATAAACAAACAAAGAGGTTAAATGCCCCTTTGTATTTTGAAACAATAGCTTATGTCGGAGCCCTTTCAATGCCTCTCTTTAAAAAGCAGTTATCTCATACAGTAATCAATGAGACAACTACTGATTATCACTATGCTTTCATTTAATACAGGAACATTTACACTGAACATTCATATCATGGCTTTATCACTTCCCTTATTTTCATTACCATTAAGTGTCGAAATCACTTGCAATTGAAACAAGATAGTGCTACACACTTAAAAAATAAGGCTTGTACTTTATGGAATTAGACATCTGTATGTTTATAGAGCTGGAGTGTCATCCAGAGAGTTGACTGAAATAAGGAATATGGTTAACTTGGCTATGTGGCACATAATTGGGATGTGCATGTGCAAATCTGCTTCGGTATCAGCTCTCCTCTAAGAAGTTTCTCATGGCCTATCTTGTGAATTCCCTCCTTATATATATGCATGTAAGTGTATGAATATGTATAAATTGATTTATGCATATGTAATTTATTTATTTTATGTGATGGCTTTGCCTCCATGTATGTAGGTATAGTACATCTGTGCTTGGTGCTCGTGGCAGTCAGAGGATGATGTAGGAATTCAGATCCCCTGGATTGTACTTGCAGATGGTCGTGAGCCATCATGTGGATGCTGGAAAGCAAACCTATGTCCTTTGCAGAGTAAACCAGTGCTCTTAACCTTTGAACCATCTCTTTAGTTCTTTATGAATGTCTCTTAATTGTTCCTCTTCCTTTCTTCTTCCTGAAATTGCCTACACAAGTATAGCCATGACTTCCTCAAGATTTTACCATCTTATTTTTTATAATGGAACAAATACAATTAAAACACCATTTACTTAATTTTAAATTCATGATATATTTTATGAAATCACCAGTGAAACTCCATAAATGCCATTGCTTGGTGTAGCTGTGATCATCTATTCTGAGTAACATTTGTAAACTCATGTTTTTGACAGGATCATTATTTTCTTTTTGGAGTGCTATGTTATAACTGAAAACTTCGTTTTGCTTCAGGCAGTCCCTGTTCTTACAGGGTTCCATGGTATTGTTCTTTCTCTCTGGTAACTACATTCTTCAGATACAAGCTTATTTTCCTACCTCATGATAAAGAATTCATTTCTTCCCTACAGAGCTGGATTTTTGGAATATAGAGTCAAAACCCTGAGCAAAAGAGGTGCACATTGGATTGTTAGTTCTGAGAACTGTAGATATGGAGATACTTCTATGGGAGACTTAACAAAGCTAGGAGACACATAGGAAGTTCATATATCTATATAATCGTTGTAGTTAATTTTACCTATAAACTCACTTCTATTGATGTGTTAACTTTTCATTATAATGGAAAATGTCTTACCTCATCTCGTCCTCCTCTCATATTTTTTACCCGTATGAATATGTCATTTTAAAGCTGTCATGTTGAGTTATGTGATCAGTTATAAGATTATCTAACTTTCGTAAAATAAGCCATGTTCTACTTAGATCCTGAAAGTGCCTCAGCTACATGTGAATCTTCTTTTTTTTCATGCCATGATTTTACCATTATTTTTAATGAATGTTATGCTTTCAAGATTTTTTCCATATTTTTAATACCTTGGCTGTTAGAGACAGTGCTATATTTCTGTCATTATGTGCTATCATTTTTCTATGGTCTAAATCTAGAAGAACAATTCTTAGGTTCTAGTTTCTATAATGACCATTGACAAAACATCTTCCTCAAGAAGTATATGAAATTCAGTTTCTCCCCATTCTTAACAACACAGCATTATCAGACATTTTAAGTATTTGTCACTTTTGATCACAATAAATGATCTCTTATTTCCTCCTCCTCCTCCTCCTCCTCCTCCTCCTCCTCCTCCTCCTCCTTCTCCTCCTCCAGTGGTTGGAGTGTCTGAAGTGTCTCTTGCAGGCTTCTTTTAAAAAGGCACTAATCCCATTCATACAACTCCACTTTCTTAACTGAATCATTTCCCAAAGCTCCACCTCTTAATACCAATTTGGGGCTTAGGATTTCAACAAGGAGACCTGTAATGAAGGGCACAATAATTCCAATTATAGCAGAAAGTGAGCATCAATTGCCGTTTTGCCTTGTTAAGTTTCTTTTTTATTTAATTTTTGAGATTACAAAATAATTACATCATTTCTCTTTCTCCTCTATCCAAACCCTACCAAATACCCTTAACATGCCTTGTAACCTTGAATTGGCCTTCAAGGTCAAGGTCTTCATACCTCTATCATTTGATTCCTGGGGTTATTATCATGCACTATGGAGCCATTACATATATCCTGTTGTTTCACTCAATCTAGTCATCTATGGCCAGAAACACATACGTGTCTGTAATATGTACATATATCTGGGAACCTTAAAGGTTTGGTTAAAAATATGAACTGTGTCTCTTTATTTCATTCTATATTTTGCTGTTGCTACCATGTTTAAAGAGTGCTAATTTTTTATATTTTAGTCTGAAATTCCACAGCCTTGTTGAATTGTTTTAGGATTTCCCCTAGATAGACTATATTATATTCTGTATTGAATATAGGTTATCAAGTGAATAAATTATGTTAGCATTCTCCTCTTCCTTTCCAAAACTGTATTTCTTGTCATATTTCTGTGACTAACATCTTTAGTGCAGTGGTAAATGATAGAATTCAGAGCTCTCAAAAGGAAAATGATAAGAAGAGGGGAAAAATGAGTAATTGGGTTTATTCAAGTCTGTTGAACAGAAGGCAGTTAATGCATTGGTAAGATTATGTTTGAACAGAGTGGTTGACTAACACTGTTGCTGCTGCTGCTGCTGGAGGTGGTGGTCATGATAATGACAGATAATGTTTCTTGAGTTGTACTGCATTTGGGAACTATGCCTGGGAAAGTTATATGAAGATCTTAATAATTCTTATTGCATTCTTAAAAGTAAAAAAGTAAATCTTGGAGAATTTTTGTAACATACTCATGCTCACACAGTTGGTAATTGATAGTAGTAAACCAGCCCAAGAGCTTTTCCTTAGAACCCTCAATAGTAAATCTCATTTTCTGATTTTTGACCAATATAGAAGTAATAAGGAATGTTCAATGGTATTTACCTGTTAGGATGCTGAGGAAGGAGGATCTTTACACTCAGGAATTGAGGGCCAACCAGGACCAGGTAGCAAGACCCACTTCAAGAAAAGTAAAAATGGACCTAATGAATTTCAATTCCAATATAATTTTAAGTACATTTTACTTCTTGTTCAAGAAGTTTTATGATCATGGAATAGAAACCCACTAAATATGTCCTAAATATTGGGGGAAGTCCAAGAAATATAAAACAGCAATTCTTCAAAAACGCTTATGTGTTCTAAAGATAACAAAAGAAGCTGTAACCAACAATAATTTCAGTCACAGTTAAAGTAGTGATGTAAGAAAAACTTCACTCAACATTATGTATGACTCCGAAAACAGATTCCCTACTGATATTCCTTCTATTTGGCCATTCTGTAAATTAAACTTTACTTATATAATTTT
This sequence comes from Phyllotis vaccarum, assembly GCA_033318265.1. Classification (NCBI taxonomy): domain Eukaryota; kingdom Metazoa; phylum Chordata; class Mammalia; order Rodentia; family Cricetidae; genus Phyllotis; species Phyllotis vaccarum. The sequence continues at coordinate 55,858,370 of JARWLC010000008.1, forward strand.
GAATCATCTTGATAGAAAGCATACGTAATAGTGTTATATGAAGGCCTTTTGAAACAAATAAGCAGATTTGTGTTCTTCCACAGTGCCAAAAACGTGTTGAATAATACTAAAATGTTATGGTAGTTTCTTTGGCAGCATATTGCCAATAGTTTTAATTTCCTTGATACCCATCAGATGAAAAAAAAATGAAATCCTTTCATCCAATCTTGACTACTAATAAGTCTCAGATCACATATTACATGTTATACATCACTCTGTGTATTTTGTGTACATTCTGTTTACTGCAGAATAGCTACAAAGAATTAAATATACCACAGCAGAGTTCAAACAGTTTAAAAGAGGCCTCAGCGACAATAGCGTGAAGCTAACATGGTTGCAAAGAGTCTTTACAGGATTAAGACACAACTAGCCCTGCTGGCATTCTACATGAGCTGTTTCTACTGCTACAGAGTTAATCTCCGCAGGATCAGTGTTGAGCCAAGCTTCAGCACTGAGTTAAACTGCAGGAACAAGGTACAGCAAATATAGAAAATCTCTTTCCAGTCTTTTGTATGATTTTAAGTATAATTTTACTTACATCACTACTTTTATTCATGGAGGCTATGGAGGAAAACTATAGGACTAGGTTCAGCCAGGCTTACATGCACATGGACAGATGACAATTTGAATAGCCTATGTCAACAGTGGGAACCAAGTCAACAATGTCTATGGTAATTCAGGAGTTCTCTGCCTATTGGGCCCATGGTATGGTCATATGACAGGCCAGTGGAGGTTACCATACAGTATTAGATGTCCTCTATAAAGGGTCCCGGTGATTGTGTTATACTCTTTCCTCATTCTGGTGTTTTGGAAAAGTTGCTCAGAACTGGTTTCTGTGGTGTGATTTTTATATATTCATGTACTCATAGAGTTCCAATTTATTTTGATAAATGTATAGAGTAGCAACTCTTCTTACTCACAGGAATATCTTTTTATCAGTCTGTGGCTTGGGAGTGCTCTTTATATAATATCAAAGCTCAGAGTGATCTTTCTCCATTTTCACTCAGAGTGGAGTCAAATGCTGCTTATAAAATAGAATCTCTCAGGGCAAGTGCAGCCTAAAACACATTATTTTCTACAATGTCTTTTAACTTAGACCATGCACATTTCAACTTTAAAAGATTGTCATGAACGTATTTTTCTGGCAGCTTCCCATGTATTTGACTACTTTAATGTGAACAGAAGAAAATATTTATTTATCATTAAATAATAATTTTATAAATCATAAATTTATACTTCAAAAGCCAAAATACTTAAGTTGAATTTTAAAATGCCAGTGTTAACCTAGATATATTTAAATTTATAATTTTGACCTTGTTATATAAAAGTATCATGGTTAAATTGGGTGTAATTCTTAGAATATTTATATAGTTGCTAGTAAGGCAAAGTAAGTTGCAGGAAATTATATATGTACACTATATGCACACAAACATGAGTGCTGCTTCTATGTTTGCATATTGACTACATGAACATTCAGAGGCCAGAGAAACCAAAAGAATTCATCTGATCTTGGAGAATTGGACCTGACAGGTCAGTGCTACAAACTAAACCAGGGTCCACAAGTCTTTTAATTTCTAATCTATTTCTCCAACCCCCCAAAAATGGCTTATTTCAGTCCCTTAGAGAGCTGAGGGCATGACTCTGTGGTAAAACCTATATTTATTAGAGACAAAATCCTGAATTCAATCTACAGGAGAAAAAATATTTATATTTAATAATAAAAGTACTGTACTTAAACATGCTAGCCCTAGGTGAAGTTCCTTATGTCCATAAAAGAGCATTAAAAACCCTCCATTATACACAGGTCCTAGCTATAGTAAGCATGTGTATATGTAAGAAAATGTGCATATGGGTATGGCATAACATTTCATGGATAGTATGTATAATATATAATAAGTATACGCATTGTATAAGTATATGAAATGTATATTTATTAAGGAACAATATGTGTATATATTTATTTAAAAGAAACAAAAATTCCAAAATGAAACTTAAGAACCCCCAAATAGGTCGTATGACCAGGGAAAGCTCGTCACTAACATTGAGTAAAGCCAAAAAAAAAAAAAAAAAAAAAAAAATCAGTTTACAAGCTTAGAGTTTTCATACATTTGATTGCCTTGTCTTTAACCTACCTCCAGGTTTCAGCTCTCCTAACAATCGGTACTTTAACTCAAAGGAGTCTAAGGTCCTGGAGCTTATTTCTCTACACAGCTACTGGCTTCCTAGCACAGGGCAGCTGCTCTCTGGATGATGCTTCTCCTTGCATTTCAGTTGGAGGAGGTTGGTTGTGAGAAGTCTTTCCATGGAATCAAGGAAGACTCGACAGCATTGCATGCATCAACGCAGCAGCTTATTTTTCTTTAGCTTTAGAATAAACCTTTATTATTTTTATGTGGGAAACAGACCTATATCTTATTTTATTTTCCACTGGATTTAGATAGGGTTTCGGTGTGACTAACAAGCTGTGACTCATGAAGCTTAGATCTGTAATTAATCATAGGCCTAAGATCCATCAAAAAAACCTTCCTTCTGGAAGATTCCCTGTGATTGTAGGCCTAGTCCCAGCCGTCTTCCTTCTGCCCCCATTAAGTATGTCAAGTCACCATGGTCTGATTAGAACTGTGGACAGTAAGAACAGCACCTCGGTTCTGTGCATCTCAAAATTTTGAGACAGACCCTTTTGCTTTCAGTAGTTTTTGTCCATTTTCTTATGATACCATTTCTTTTAAGAGCTGATGATGCCTCCAGTTCTCAAATAAACAAAGTGTTTTTCCTGGTTGTATTGTCTTTGCAAAACAAAGTGTTGTTATAATGTGAAAAATCCTGATAAGAGGCCTTTCCTGCTGAGCTCGGGCGCTATTAAAAAGGCCCTGGAGCATCCATTGTGGGATTCTGCAGTCTCTTCCTGAAAAGTCAAAGTCAAAACTTTTAAAGCTTGTAAGAAAAGAGAGAAGAGAAGAAAGGGGAGGAGGGAGGCAGATGCACGAGAGAGAGAGAGAGAGAGAGAGAGAGAGAGAGAGAGAGAGAGAGAGAGAGAGAGAGAGAGACTATGGAATAATTAACACTTAGAAAGGAGCTGACTCTGCAAGCAAGAGTGATCAGAAATTAGCATTGGTGCATAGAGTGAGATAACGCCATTTAGAGCTCTGTGCATGGGCAGATGCTGGAGGGCCCAGGAAAGCCCCCATTGCTGTATGCACAGAGAGTCTCTTGCTATAGCTCATTAGGCAGCAGACATGGGAGGAAAAGAGGAGGAGAGGCTTCCTGGCTGCTGGACAAATAAAGTAGAAAGAACAAAGAAGGCAAATGCGTGGAACCTAAAACAAGGCAGATGAAGAGAAATGAACGGTGGCTCAAAATGTCACAGAAGCACAATGAGGTGAATGGAAATACAAGTAGCAAGGTTCCGCAAAATGAAGTGTAACTGTGTTACATAGTGGTTACTATTCTTACACCTCACTGGATATTAAGAGATCAGTATCCTGAGGACATATCTAATTCTTCTTTCTCAGAATATATATGGTCCCCTTACCAATGTTTATTATCTGCTACATCTACTAAATGTTCGAAGATATCACTCATTACAACAAAGCAAAACAAAACTTGGATCCATGGGCTGGAGAGGCGGCTCAGTGAGTATAATCTGTCAAGCAGAGGACTGAGATCACACCCTCGGCGTTCAAGTAAATATATGTGCCTGTAACTTTAGTGCTTTGAAGGGTGGAGCTTTCTGGCTGCCATCTTGCCTCCAGGTTCACTGAGGTTCAGGTGCCGACTCCAGAGAACAACATGAAAAGTGATAAGTTAAAATATTATCTTTATTTGGTTTTTATAGTACATGTATGCATGTGCGCACGCGCGTGTACACACACACATACACACACACACACACACACGCTGATATATCTAATACACTTGATATCTAACTTCTTTTAACCAAAAGGCTTCTACACTATGATTAAAACATTAAAACATGTCATACTTCAAGATATAATCTCAAGCCTATGACAGGGTCTTTTTTTCAAGGAGGCCCACCGTATTTCCCTTTGACTGTTCAAGGAAATCCCCCAGCTTGTCAGTAATCTTATGTCTGGAGGTGTAAGATACCATTAAAAATTTACTACAAAGAGATAATTTATATTTCAAAGTGTTAAGTCATACCAAGTTCTTTGGGGTTACTATTCCATTTTTCTCTTGTCACATATAGGTCACTTGTCTCAGATTCTGTTTCAACATCTTTAAACGGTGTAACAGTCACAAATAGAAAAGATTTAAGGTTAACATGAGCATAAATAAATAGATAAATAAATAAGCATTTGTAAAAACAGCTAACCCATTTGTTCAACCAAGAATGATAAAAAAAAATGAGATTTAATAGTTAAGATTTTTCAGCTTCTTGAGTTTGTAAAGATCACTTTAATTTAGACCACCTTCATATGAATCACTAACTTATGCAACAGAACATTGAAAATAGTAAATGAAAGTAAAAAGTTTTTGAGTCATGATTATACTCTACAGCCCTGGCTGGCCTGAACGTCATTCTGTAGACCAGGTTCCCTATGAGCTCACAGAGATCAACGTCCTGAGATTAACAATGTGTTCTACCATGCCAAGATTGAATGGCATCTATAGATTGAAACAATTGGGACATAGCATAAATGTAAACTAGAAGTTTTTAGAGACGTTATGAAAAAAGTAGAAATTCGTTGATATGTTTTTGCTACCTTTTTAATTTTTAATTTAAAAGAAATTAAATATGGAAATGGAACATGTTGTACATCATTATCAGCTGATGATAAGCATGATCAAAGTTTAGTTTGCAATCAGCTGCTGCTGAGCCCATTAGCTTAGAGGCACAGATGGTGTGTGTGACAAACCATTCATACTTCTGGTCTAAGAATTGGGATGTGATAACAGCGACACTGAAGCTAGCCATCTCAGTCCACATGATACAAGTTTTAAAGATCTCTGGATGGGCCTGAAACAAATCTCCACCACATGTAGTCTTGGTTATAATTATCATTTCACTAAGTACAGAAATGCTTACTTTTCTGCCATATTGCTTTTCTAGGTAGTTCATATTCGTCCTTGATTTAATATGCAGTGAGAAAAATGTAACTTGCAAGCATTCTTTTGTAAGCACTGGAGATAGAGCAGTAGGCAAAGGTAAGTAGTACTTTAGGAAATATTAAGTTATATGGAAAAACAAAATAGAATGAATGAAGTGAAGAATTCCTGGTTGTGTTAAATAGGTGCCAGACAGAGGACCTTCTAAAGATTTAAAGGTCGTGGTGCAATGAGCTATCTAAGTATTGAAGGGACAGGAATCTTGGAAGTTGTAATAATGAGGACTAAAATTCTGAATTGCAACAGGTCCTAGTGCCTCAAGAAATACTGAGGATGTCACAAGAAGAGAATGAGGCAGAGCAAATAAAATGACTTGAGAGATATTCTTACAGAACAACATATTAGACAGGATTTTTTAGCTTTGGAAACTACCAGGAGCCCCTTAACAGAGAATTACCATGCTCTAACTTAAATGTGTATAGTACCTTTTACAAAATCTGAGATATGCTCAAGAAAAGACTTACTTTGCATTATATTTCCACCCTACCTTCTGTCTTAAGCTACTGAAGGTGGAAAAGTGATTTCATCAAGAAAAGTCTCAGGATTTAGAAGAAAGAAACTGATGTTCGCTAAACATCTAACATGTTCCAAGCACTGAACATGAATTCTAAGCTTCTTGGGACTTCAGCAATAAAATCAGTTCATCAGGAATCAGTGACAGAAAGTGAATAGTTTATACTAAAAGAAGCACTTTATAAATAATTACTAATTCTAAAAATTCTTTAAGACTACTTGTTGATTTACTCAGGGAAAAATCCTAAGCTGAACAAACATTCATGAGTAAGGAGGGTTCAGGTAGTTGCATTTGTCCAGCATGGTGCTGGGAATGTACCTGCCCTCCCAAGAGCCAAGCTGCTTTCCTCACTCACAAATTATTGCACCCTCTGCCTTGAGAGACTAAAACCAGCTCTTACTGATAAATCACGGATACACTAATGTATGCATGTATACATTTTGGTGAATTTGAGCATATGTCTACACCCATGATAAAAATCGATCCAGAAATTTTAAATTTAAAGTTGTCATTATTTAAATCATTTCCGTAAACTTATTTCCCACAATAAGGTAAAAATAGAAATTCTAAGAATTATTTTTCTTTTTAAAAAGCCTGAAAATAAACAGGTTTCATGACACACAACTTTAATCCTAGCACATGGGAGACAAAGACTAGTCTATCTCTGTGAATTCTAGGCCAGTCTGGTCTATATAGTGAGTAATAAAATTAAAAAAAAGTCACCACAGTCAAAGCATTATACATAAGCTGTGCCTCTCACAGTTTTTGTGTTCTTCTTTGTGCTTGTTTTGGGTTTTGTACTGGAAACACTAACCATCAGCTGTAAGTGCCTCAGTTATTTTAAACTGGGCAATAATCATGTTGATTGTGAAAATTATATTGTACTGTAACTTGTTTTACTTTTGTAACTGAGAATGTTCATGAGATTACTTACATCTATGGCTTACAGAGGTCTTTGGGGGGGGGGGGTATTGGAGGATCCTGGAGGTTATGATGTTGCATTGGAACAAGTCATTAGGAAAAAACCCTATAACCCAGGAGAGTGTAACTTTATGACGGGTTTCTGTAATATGAACTTTCTGGCCCTGACTTTTGGGCCTAGTCCAGAGGTTTGGACCCTTTGCAGCCCCATGGCTGGTGAGCCCTAAATAATCACACAAAGGGTTATATTAATTTCATGCTGTCAGCCTTTGATTCAGACATATTGCTAGGTATCTCTCTCATCTTATCTCCACTCATTTCTATTCATTTGTTTAACTACGAGACTTGGTATCTTTTCTCAGAGCAGCATGGTTGTCTTCTTTCCTTTGCATCTTCTGGTGTCTCTGATGGTGTCTCTCCTGACGTCTCCCTCTGCTCTTCCTGCTCTCAGAGTTTTCTCAGCCTGGTAGCCCCGCCCACACTTCCTGTCTGCCACTGGCCAATCAGCTTTTCTTAAACTAGTAGGAGGGTCAAATATTTCCAATGTACCAGAATATAGTCCCACAGCAGTTATCTATGCCTGGAGTTCAGAAACTGTGACATCACTTGTTCCATCTGAGATGGAACTATTGGACACAGCAGCATAGGTACTGCCTTGACTTAGACCTTTATGTGAACTGCTTTGTATTTGAGAAATTATATAATAAGAAGCCATCATATCTTATGTAAGAGTAAACTAGGGTTCCAGTGACAAGATTTGAAAAAAAAAGAATCACATAAAAACATTCTAGAAACAAATGATAAACATTAACAAGAAACATCTAGCCCTTCAGAGAGATTTTGTGACTTTCCTAAGAGAATTCCAGTAATTAGGATGAATTCAAATAGCTGCGAGATTCCAAATGATATTAATAAATTATTATAAAAGAGTATGGGAAGGATTTTATGGAATATAAAGGATATTGGGTAAGTAGTGTCAGGCAATTTTATTTTAAGAGATTTAAAGATAGAACAAGATTAATTTGATGAAAAAGCTGTACTCCTAAGAGGACTATGTGATATATGGACATGTGGGTCCTAGCCAAACCCAATGTCCGTGAGATTCTGTATGGACTCACCAAGAATAAATCCCATAAAGCCTACTTTAATTCCCTGTTTGATGGATTTCTGAGACCTGCAATCCGTGTATGATTACATTTAAATTGATCTTAGTAAAGCTGTTGGTGATTTGAGGTGTAAAAATCTTCAGAAAGTATATGATTATTTAATTGTATAATTTCCAATACCTACAAACACTTGGATGGACATATTCAAAAAGTGTCAAGTCAAATATTGTAGAAAATTATTAAAATTTGAGTGAGGTTATTGTATAAAGAAAGCTTTATGCCCAAATAATCTGTGTCCAAAGACGCCTGGTGCTCTATCTGATGATTGTAATCACTATAACCCAGTATAAAGTGTTTAAAAGTATGACAAGTAAGACAATTTACAAAAGCACATTTGACTAAAATTATCTTTCTCTTAAATCTTGAGGCAGTATTATGTAATCTTTGGTTAAGCAATGAAAACTTGAAAAAAAAACAGCAATGAAATTATGTGTTTCCTATTGAGCTTATCACCCAGCACCCACATAAGATGTAGCCCCACCATCATATTTAATCTGTACTCAAATAAGAAAATATATTAACCAATTAAAGTTTTAATGTTTTAATTTTAAAACAGAAGATGGTCGTACCTACTATAAAGCAAGACCATTCTAGAATGTCCTGCCCATCAGTGTCCATTCATCTTTAAATCTTAAAGTAATTGTATGTTCAAGTATTTCCAAATAGATTCTCAGATATTCTAAGATCTTGGGTTCAGTAGTCATTACCATTATCTGACAACACCATGTGTATTGTAGTTTATCATCAATTTAAAGAGTAAGCCTTGTATAGTTCACCTTTCCTACTACATGTCTAGTGTAACATTTATGTAAAGGTATACCTTAATATTTTATCAGAATGAATTATATGTATACTATCAAGGACTGATAAAAAAAAATAACATTTTAACTCCACCACAAAGAGCAAGGTATTGTGAAGAACACAGACTCTAATATCCATAAAAGAATATCCTTCTAAAATGTTGAAACTCACAACCATCAGCATCATCCTCATATGTCCACCTGGAAGTCATTCCCTTTGTTTTTGTTTTGTTTTGTTTTCCATGATGGGGATAAAATCTTTATTAAACCAATCATATTTTAGACAGGCAAATTAACCCAACTTCACAGAGTTAAACAAATACATCATAAAAGAATGCAACATATCTTTGCATCATCAAGTAAATGTTCCACAGCACTAAAAAATAAAACACATTCTTAACTAATATTCTGCAACACAGTTATGATTGTGTTTGGGACATGGGACCATGTGAATGCACCCTCTGCAAAGCTATGACAGTGGACATGTGGCTATCCCAGGGAAAGGGCATTGGCCTACACATTTCCACTTACCTACAGCATAACTTTCCGTATTGAATAAAATTAATCATTCTTATATAAGTTAATAATGTACAATAAACATTGTAGAGGATGCTCACAGCATGATGTAAACAGAATATTCAAATGGCTCACTGGTATAAGTCTTTTAAATACTAGGAAAATTGAGAAGATATGAAGACACTAGGGTACAAGTTGGAGAGTGGACGTCAAATTCCTGAAGATATCTGTGCTCTAAGCTGTATTAGAGGTGTATGTATCAACATATTGTGCCTTTAAAAATGACAAACCTAGATTCTCCCTTTGTAGAATCTATTAAAATGATGGAGAAATAGTGTATCAAGTTAGTGGGTATCTGTGACTGGCTAGGAAACCTAGATGTCTTCAGCAGAAAGAGAGTAAGATTCATTGAGAAATTATAGCGATTTGCAAAGAACAAAAGAGAAAATGTTGGCACTTACCCTCCCCATGCTAAAAGCCCAGTTTTCAATGAAATTAAATGCTGAAGTTGTTTCATTCTTGAATAACACTGACTGTGTCTTATAAGAATTGTCCTCTCCCCTGTATTTCATTATTTTTCTGATCTACATTCTTACCCTGTAAGAGTGCATTTTGGAGATCATTTTTTTCCTGTAATAATGATAGACTTTCACATATTTATCCACATTAATTTTGCTTCTGTTGCCAGTGGTTTGTGTCTGGACCAGGTGTTTCCAGATCTTATTAAAAGAATTTGGGTGGGGGTGCACAAAAATTACAAAATGTCATGGAAACTTTATTCACAAGCGAAGCAACAGCACAGAACAGATTTGTTACCAAGAGAGGCAGTGAACAAGCTGAGTGAGAAGGTAGTCAGGGACCCTGGGGACTTCAAGGGTTTCTCTTTATGAAATTTGGGGGAAGAGAACATAGTGAAGGTGATCCTCTATTTTGAGTCACAGGTTTGTATTGTGTGACCCTTTTCTACTGCATATGTCCTTTCCCACAAAGCATATGACTTTAATCATATAAAATATCATATGGGTGATTCTCCTTAAAAGTCCACTCAGAGGATACAGTTTGCTTTGTTGCACCCATATCCCAAACCTGTCTAGACTAGATCAGTCCCCTCATTTCCATATCCAGACTTGTTCAGTAATGTATTTGAATAGAAATTTTAATTGATGGTTATTGGAGGAAAGAAACGTACTCCATCATTCAGTGTGTGGTGTAATGTGCAGTGGGTGAAGGTTGTAGACTGATAGATATTTTGTTGGGAGGGAGATGTAGGAGTATATAATACATTGCATATATAGGTTAGGGTCCTAGTTGCTAAGGGCACTGTTAGAAGAGAGATGTGTGCATAGCCCAAACCAAGTGGATTCCCAGGTTGTCAAGCTTCTTCTCCCTATTCTTGCCTGCCTCACTACCTAGTTGGATATTTCCCGGATGCTCACTGAGGTGAAGTAGGTAATCCATGGCTGATTACACATTTAAAGCATTTTAATTAAGTATTGACTATTCTCCAGGCACAATGATTAGTGAAGTCAAATTAAAATATTGCTACTACTCCACGCCCATTCTTACTGAAACTCCAGTGAAGAGTTTTCACCTTCACAAGTCATCCCAGAACCCTGACTGTGTAGCTTTATTAATTACAAATCTGCTGCACTCAGATTTGGTTCCTCCTGATTTGTTCCTCGACTCTAGCTTGTAAAGCAGGAATTTTCCAATTTTCTGTTGATCCAGTCTTATATGATTATTGAGTATTATTGTGAAGTTTTGTTTTGAAAAACATTTTAAGATTTTGTTGGTCCTATAGGTTAAATTGAAAAAAACCTTGTTTAGAGTTTTATGGTAGCTCTCAGAATAACTGAAAACCTTCTAAAATAATGCTACTTAAAAAAATGTCTTTCATGGTTTCTTTGACAATTCTACTTGACTCATGTGAGTCAGAACAATTATTCTGACACTTAAAATTTTACCTTCAGTGCTTGCCAGGAAGCAGACTATACTCACTCTACCTGTCTCATGAGGCCTTTAAAAACAGTAACCTGGGCCAGGCATGGTGGTGCAAACCTTCTAGCACTTGAGAGGCAGAGACTAGCTCTCTTCGAATTGGAGCCCATATTGGTCTACATAGCAAGTTCCAGGCCAGTCAAGGCTACATAGTGAGATCTTATTTCAAAAGAAAAAAGCAATCTGGAAAACAGCCATCAATACAAAATTCCCTGGTGCCTGCATGCTTCTCTATTTCTCAGCTGGCATTCAGCTCAACAGCTGTCACTGTTACCTCTGTTTGAATTTGCTCTTGTAAGGCAACTTGAGTGGCATTTGACTTTGACAGAGGGTCATAACATCTTTGTTGGAAATGACATGTAGAGTTTTCCAAAAGGCTTTTCCTTGTACTTTTATTATGAAAGCAAGAAAAGCTGCAAGACACATTACTTTGTGTATCAGATATTAAAAGGTGATGAAAATGAATTGGCCTCCAGCTTTTGTCTTCATTGACAATTCTTCTGGAACATAGCTGATTATGTTTGTAATTCCCCATGGAGACCGTTAGGATTGTTTGATTAAGTGAAAAACTTAATTGTATGAAGAATATTACTTGTACAGATTCTTCTCTTAGAGAATAAAAACATAAACAGAAATTGGGTAATTTTCCTTGGTTTTCTTATTTTTATGAGCAAATGTAATGGTTTTAATCCTATAGGATAATTCTTATACTTTAGAGAACCAAATGGTACCAAAGAGAATAAATTACATTGTCATACATTTATGATGTTTTCAGGCATAGATTTGCATTAAATCTTCCTTTTAAATAAAAGTTACATATATTGTTGTGTAAGTGCACATAATTGTGACATAACATGCATGTGGTCAGAAGACAAGTAGTGAGAATCAGTCTTTCCTTCTAAATTGTTGGACCAGGGGATGGAATTCAGGTCGTGAAGCTTGATGGGAAATGCTTTCACCCACAAAGCCATCTTGATAGCTCATAGTTTCTTCTTAATGAAGAGAACTAGTAAGCATTGGTGGTCCCTTGGGATGTTGAAAAGATCCCCCCCTCTCTCACATACACACATACACACACACACACACACACACACACACACACACACACACACGCACGCACGCACGCACGCACGCACGCATGCGCGTGCGCTTGTAAGTGTCTCAGTGCCATAAAATTTAGAACAATAGCAGCTTCATTTACACAAAGCTCCACAGCTGACTTAAATGTTAAGCACCACCACATAGACTGGTGCTTTTTATGAAGCGGGGTAATGAAATGGCATAAATGCTGTTCATACATCTAATGAACAGTTCAGAATGTCAGTGAGAACTAAAGAATTTTCAACAGAACATTACGAGAAGGAAAAAAAACATAATAGATGATCATGTGGTTCTTGTTGATGATGATGGTGATGGTGATGATGGTGATGATGATGTTGGTGATGATGGTGATGACGATGGTGATGATGATGATGATGGTGATGATGATGATGGTGATGATGGTGATGATGATGATAGTGATGATGATGATGGTGATGATGATGGTGATGATGGTCTGCACTTGAGAGCAACCTCAAATCATTGTGCTTGTTAGACAAGTACTCTACCTCTGAGAAATGGTTTATTTAAGAGGATACAAAACTGAGAAGCACCGGAATTAGATGAAGTATTACTGAAGCTCTTAGTTATTCATTACCATGCACTGTATAATGAATTCAATCTATATGTTATTCAACCACTGAGGAGATTTTTATAACCCACCCATAATATATTTAATGCATTTATTTAATGTTACTTCTGTACAGTGTCCCGCGCCTTCTTTGCCCGCAAACAAGACGCAGTACAACAGGATCCTTCTGCAGCAGGTTTATTGAAGCTTCACACACTAGGGCAAAGAACGGAAGACCCCGAGCCTCCCAGGCAGGCCGCTTTTATAGGCAACATTGTTTATCTCTGACGTGGGCCTTTTCCATTGGTCAGCACACCCTCACCCGATATGATGTATCTGTCTGGGGGCCAGGCTTCTTGCTGGAAAATTACAAGGTGTCATGCGCAGTGACTTGTTTACTAAGGAGCTTCCTTAAACCGCTTAGTCATGGGCCGGATACAGGCGCCCTCTTTAGGGTGCGGCTGGCTCCCTACATCTCCCCCTTTTCTTATATTTAAAATGAGGGAGGCTATCCAGTGGATGGAAACAGAGGTTTGTCCTCCCAAAACTTCTGGGAACTATGTACAAAGGAGACATTCTTGATGTGTCCACCAGGTACACCTCCCGACTAGCCCGGCACCTTTGTGGGAGATGGGATTTGTGTGCCTTGCCCATATGCAGACAAACATGTTCCATGGAACCCCTCAAACTCTAAGGTGGAACCATTGCAGTGCTTAGCCTTACAATCCACATGGAAACTATAACAGGTATGCTCTAATGAGGTGCAATGGCAATTAAGCCTCTCAGTGCAAGAGCCATACCTATACAGTATACACAATCAACCCTGCTCAATTCCAAGCAATAGGCCAAAGCCTGCCCAAACTTCCTCACCAATCAGGGAGAGGCATACCTTCCGCAAGGTTAGGTGACCACAATCAGTCAAACTTAAAATTTTTGCTCATTCAGAGCTGCCAGCCAAATTGTAGGGGATTGTCCATCTTCAATAGCCATTAAGGCTTGGGTCAAAATTGTCCTTTCTTTCTGGACGCTCGCATCTGGCAAATCAGCCAAAGACTGCCTCCGAATCCCACGACCATGAGGATCCCAAGGGTTCCCATGCCAGCCCATTCCTTCAGGTACGAAACGGCTGAGGAAATCCATGTGGAAAGGATCTCTGTTAAGGACAGGTCCAGACGGGTAGAATTAATCTGAATGATGGCAACGCGGAGCTCTCGTAGCGTCTGCTCAAACTCTGAAGACCAATTCTGTAAGATAAACTGAGAAAGGCTTTTCGACAAGTTAGCTGCCCTAGAAAATTTTTCATACTGAATGGAGGTAACACAAAGTCCAGGGAGCTTTTGTTCACATCCCAATTGGGCCATTTGCCATAAAATGTCTAATTGTTCTTGTACCAAATCAATATGCTGGTTAACCAGCATAAGTCCTCCTTGAATTTGGGTATTAACAGATGCTTGCTTATCTAAGGCCATGGTTATGGAGGCCGATAAATTATTAACAGCCCGAGCAGTTTGTACGGTGTTGGAAAGGGCGAGGGCTGAAGCGGTTGCCGTGGCCCCTACAGCCGCGACCGCAACAATCCCAACAATTATAGCAGAAATGCCAAAATCTCTTTTAGGTTGAAACAAACTCATGCTGCTAGGAGCCTCAACCGGCACAGGCACAAATCGTGGCATGCGAGTCACCATCACAAAAGAATACTTCTGAGCATCCCAACAAAGGGTATAAAAGCAGGTGCTCTGGGCACACTCTAAAACATCTTTATCTATAGAAACATTACTTATAATCCAAATAAAGTGTGGCCACACACACACGGGGGCAGCCGATATTGCTTGTTTAAAGACAAGTTGTTCTATAAAAGGAGCGACAGAGTCAGGGTCTCCAAAGATCCTTCCTGCTGCCTCCGTTATGCGTGCCACAAAGTCTGCAAATGGTTCATTTGGTCCCTGGATAATCTTAGTAAGCTGATTGCTACCCTCTCCTTTTTTAGAGAGTGCTTTCCAAGCACGAATGGCTGTGGCTGAAATTTGAGGGTAAATCCCCCAAGGAAATTGGGTCTGCTGTGTAGCATACTGTCCTTGCCCAGTCAACATCTCAAAGGTCCATTCCCTCTGTTCAGGGGTTATGGCCGCAGCATTTACTCTAGCCTGTTCTTGAGCTATCTCATGCCATAGAGCCTTCCACTCTAGATACTGACCCATGCTTGACAGGGAAGCTTTAGCCACCGTCTGCCAGTCTGATGGAGTCAGGTTCCATAAGGCAAGCCGATCAAGTTGTGTAACAGTGAAGTTGGCATTTACACCAAACTTGCGGACAGATTCTGCAAGCTCTTTAATCTGACTAAATTCTACTGGGGCATAGACCCGATCATTATTTTGGCCCTCATATACCGGAAATGCTAAACTAAGTTGTCGCCTCATGGCCTCCGGCAGAAAAAAGTTTGTAGCACCGCTCACACCATAAGGAGGAGGAGCTGTAGGCAGAGGTCTGTGCATTCGCTGGCTTTTTGCCTTGTGCCTGTTCTTTCTGATTTGGTTACGAGGAGGATCATCAGGGTAGTATCTCTCTGCCTCATATTTGGCTGCCTCCTCTTCCAAATCAAATTCATCTCCTGGGTCTAGTGGGTCTTCCTCATCTACATGGCTGGATTTAGAGGAAGAAATAGAGGACTCTGTCTCATCCCTGATCTCTAAATTAGCCAATTCTTTCCAGGGGTAGGTAAGTTTGGTCTCTTTCTTTCTTCTAACCTCTGAATTTTTCTCATAATTTTTCTCATAATTTTTCTCATAATTTTTCTCATAATTTTTCTCGAAACTTTTCTCCCCCATACCAGTACCGGGGGGTCCTTTTTCCTTATGTACAGTTTCCTTGGGGCGCGCTCCCAATCTCTCATCCCGCTCGGTTTCTGATAGGCTATCCTGAACCTCTCTCAACATTATCTGTCCCTCCATGACCACTGGCAAGCAGGACTCATCCTTTAAACAATTCTTGATCATCTTCCATATAGCTTTGGTGCCCATCCTTAAATCCGAGATCATCGACTGCGAAGTACCCATGATACCGTTAGCAGCGCGGCTTATCCGCGTCCGGCTTATCCGCAAAACGAAACCAAAGAGCGCTGCCGCTTACCTACGTCGGTCTTAGGCACTCAGCACCGAAATCAATGAAAAAGGAAGGCAACCACAAGAAAGATGATCAGGGTGACTAGAACCAAACCTAATCTCGCCAAAACCTTCTGCCAGTAAGCACTAAAAACCAAACCTCAGTCAGGGACCATACCTCTCCGAGCGAACACTCTGCAGTTCTGAATCCTCCTCGTCACCGAGGGGTCTCCGCTGGTGCAGCTGATGTTGTCTTTCCCGGGTTTCGGCACCACTTGTCCCGCGCCTTCTTTGCCCGCAAACAAGACGCAGTACAACAGGATCCTTCTGCAGCAGGTTTATTGAAGCTTCACACACTAGGGCAAAGAACGGAAGACCCCGAGCCTCCCAGGCAGGCCGCTTTTATAGGCAACATTGTTTATCTCTGACGTGGGCCTTTTCCATTGGTCAGCACACCCTCACCCGATATGATGTATCTGTCTGGGGGCCAGGCTTCTTGCTGGAAAATTACAAGGTGTCATGCGCAGTGACTTGTTTACTAAGGAGCTTCCTTAAACCGCTTAGTCATGGGCCGGATACAGGCGCCCTCTTTAGGGTGCGGCTGGCTCCCTACAGTACAGTAAAATTTTTAGTCTTCTCAAAGACTAAAGGAGTTTTCAAGACTCTTATAGTACACCCAAAATAAAGCATATTAATTCTTAAAGAGTACCTACAGTGCTACATTTCTAAACTTCTCAGATCCGCTCTGTAAAACACAGTGAGGGCTAGACATGTTGACACACACTCTTAATCCCAACACTCAGGAAGCAGAATCATGAGAATCTGGAGAGCAACACCAGCCAGGGGTGCGTAGGGAGACGCTATCTCAAAATAAAAGTAAAATACACTTACTAGAAAATTCAATGAGATTGTTACTGGATATTTTGGGCAAACTTGAATTTGAAACCTGGATATTGCAGTAAAACAAATTTGTGTTATAAAATAATGTCCTCAAATTCAAATTAAATGGTTCAGTATAGCTGTTGGTTGAGTTCCAGAAGACCAGTTATACAAGGATGTTAAGTTACAATCAGATTATTTGTGACTATGATAAAATGCCTGTCGAGAGTTTGAAAAAAAAAAAAGAAATAAATAAAAAGAAAAAGTAACAGACAGAGTAATCAAAATGCTATGTACATGCTCTGACAAATAACTCAGAACAAGGCCTTCATAATTATTTAACAGTATTTAATGCAAGTCTCTAAATTAGGCATCATTGGTTAAGTATGGAAGATTACTGGAAATATTAAAGAGAGAAAGAGAAGGGGAGGGAGGGAAGGAGGGAGAGAGAGATTCTCAACTTTGTATATTGTACCCTTAAGTATACTTTCTGACTGCTCATTCCGTAGGCTACTTTGTTGGTGATAGCCATTAAGTGTTTGGAGGACATTATAGATTTTCTACCTGAAATATTCCCCCACACGTTTTGTATCTCATTGAGCACTTGGTTGCTGGCTAGTGGTGATGTTTTGGCAAGTTGTGAGACCTTTGAGACATGGAGTCTTTCTGGCAGAGGTAGGAGAATTGACGTGCAGCTAAACAAGGCTGTAACTGTCCCTGGATTCAGTGCCAGGTCTCTACTTACTGGTATATGACAGTTCACTCCACAGGCTTCTACTACACAGCAGAGCCCCAGCTACCATGTCTCCCCACCGTGACACTCTGAATTAGAATAAATTCTCTTTCCCCAAAGTTGCTTCTGTCAAGACATTTTGCCCCAGCAATAAGAGGAGTAACTGTCACAAAATATGATCACTAAAGAGAATTACAATCAAACCCTTAGGTTTTTATTTAAAATCCCTTTATAATGTAGTTCTCAAGTAATAAAGAGCTAGAGTTGTCTAGCAAGCAGATTCCAGGCTGTAACTGCAGAGATTCGCACTGAGCAGGTTAATTCAGCATCTACATTCTCAACAAACATGTAATATGTGGGGGAAAGCTTGTTTACATTGCTTGTCTTGTTCTAATTTTTAATAACACTATAATTTTCAATAATGGTCTTGGTGTATTAGATTGGATAACAAACTATGACTGGAATTTTGAGAGCCCAGAGTTCCCGTATGTCTCCTGCCTTGTAAAATGTGATGCTTCTAGAATCTCAGGAACTCCATGCACCATCTTTGCTCCTTTTGCCATGTGGTGTTTACAGAACCACCTGCCAGACACTCGCACCTTAGGCTCATTTCACATTGGATAGAAGCTGGACTATTACAGAAACATTCTGAAAGTAGTTCCTTCTGGTCTGCCCTTAACAGGGAATCCTGGGCCATACTACTTTTTTCTCTTAAGTTCTTAAGGACCATAGTCAAATATTATAGTCATCCTAGGTTATCATTTCATCTAAAGCAGAGGGAAAGAAGAAGTCTCCTTATAGAGTCCGTGGCATATTTGGATGGTTGTGAAAGGGGCAATGTACAGAGAATGGGTGGAAATGACTTGTATCCAATGGTTTCCTTTGGTTAGTCAACTGTGAGAATGATTGCTAGCCCCTGATATACAGTTGAGATTTCTGAACCAAGGCCACTGAGCACTCAGTAGAGACAGAACAAAGGATGGAGACAGAAACAGAAACGGCTAATAGATCCGGCTACCTTAGCCTAGACTTTCAGGGAAAGAAAAAAATGAACTTTCTAGGCGATATTTTCATCACATAATAGATTATATCTTTTATTCCTAAATAAGACTATGTTTATCTCATCAACACTACCCAAAACTGAATCCTACCCTTGTTTCAGAGGACAAGTGTTGAACATTCTCCTTGGATATTTATAATTTTTATGTGCAGCATATTTTTTGCTTGTTGATAAGTAAAGGCACATTAGGGAAATGTCTGCATTTGTCCATGATGGAAGTGCATGATTCTTTGAGACATTAATGAGCAGATATTCTAGTGTCATGATTTTTATTTATCTTTTTATTGCATCGTTTTGTCCTGAGAGTCCATATTTTTCTCAAAATTATTGTAATGATTCTATAACCTTTCAATTTGTATATGGACGCAGACACCCCTATCATTATTGGTACATCTCAGATTATCTTTGACATGATGTGTATGGCTTTAGGGAACTAACCTAGCTGAGTAATTGAGTACTGAAGAAAGGACAGATACAAGTCCAGAAAAGATGGGATCAGGTGGGGCCATGTTTTCTCTAAGGGGCAGTACCAATTACATGTTTATTTTATACATCTGAATCAAGAAAGTGAGCTTATCAGATACTGAGAATAAGGAGGTGGGTTTATGGTATATAGCTGAACAGAGACAGGTTTCTCTTATCTCTATAGCATATGTCTATAGTGGTGCAGTCTCAGACTGCAGTTGTCTGGAGGAGGAAGCTGTGGTTGATAATTTCTGTATGCACTGTCAACATTCACAATCATCTTTGCCTTTTCCCCTGAGCATGATCCAGAAGGGCCTTCCTATTCCTACGGATCAGACACTGGGGGTCCGACAGCACACATTTCCTCAGTACTTTATCTGCTTCTTGTGTCTTCACTCAGGCTTCCTCTACTCCCCACACATTTTTGAAGATTGCTAGGCACAGGGGTTTCTTTTTCCTCAGGCCATTTCCTTGAACTAGATTACTAATAGTATGTCTACTGAGTAAACAATGCTGCATTTCTCCTGCTCGTGACACTTGGTGCATCATAGGCATTTTCCCCTTATCCCAAGTGTAACTATTTTAATAATAAAATACTATATTTTTTTCCTTAATTTGTTTTTATTACTAATCAGGTCATACATCCTTACCAATCCTCTCCCCATATTCATAACTTCTTTATATTATTTTTAGTTCTTCAGTATTTGAAGTTGTATGTCTGTGGCTGTCCTTATTATTGACCTTGTTGTATTTATTCTAATAAATTGATACACCTTTTAGATTTTAGTGCATTCCTTTGAGTCACATAGAAATTTGGGGTTTTATTACTTTTCCTGTGTCATTTCTGTATGCTTCTAAATGTCAACCCTCAAACTGATTTCCCATGTGATTTAGAACTTTTAAGATGGTTAATACACCTAGCACCAAAATACATTGTATTTCTGAGAATGGTGTGAGACAAAGTGTACAGGTTACTTTTTGTTCACAGCAGTTTAGGTCCTAAGCCCACTGCAATATATTAACTCTGCTTTTCCATTAACAGTGGCATTTAGTAGCTATAAATACATTGCGTTTCCTGTGTGCTTCTTTCTACATCATCTCTTTTGTCCTCCGATACGTTTATCTTTCTTATGAAATCATACATCACCCTTTTGTAACTTGATTAAAACTAACTTTTGAAACAGTTTAGAATAAACAAAGGTAAATGGGTTTTTTCTGACCACCTCCATCTTCAAATAATTTGATTGGAGGTTCTGAGGAATCCTGTAGTGGGTTGTCATATATATATATGAGTATATGAATATGAATATATATATATATATATGTTTTATGTGCTTCTTTTTTGAAGAATGAGGTCACTTAAATATGTGATGTTGCCTATTGACATTAAGGAAAAACAGACTTATCCGAGCCTGAGTGAATTATCTCTAATACTCCCATGTTATGATTCCTCTGGAGAGGCAGGCTTTTTTTTCCTGTGATTAGTAAATACAGGACATTATGACAAGTAATCATCATGACCTTTGATGTTTTTAAATATAGTAACATTTCCACAGTGGTAATTTTAAGACAGTTCTCTTAAATTAATTTCTGCTTAATTTTTCCCTCAGTAACATGTACCTTGAAAGTTCTTTATCAAAGAGTTAGTTCTCAATTGGCCCAAGTGCAGCTTGAATCTTACTGTGAAGGAAGTTATCTGTTCCACCCTCAATTGCACAGAAAAATGGCGATGCACAGTGATGGATTAAAATCTGTAATGCCACCAGCAGTTAAGGCAAGACTTCAGTCCACAACTCCTGAATTCCATCTCAACACTATCTCAATTCAGCCATCACAACTTTCCAATCTTCCTGTGTTATTGTTTAATTGCCTGGTTGATTCATCACCATTCAAGATCTGTGTGTATTTCTATGCACTGGGAGGTAAAAGCACTGTTCAGCCAAATCTGAACAAGCAGTATTAATAGAAATGTGCTAACAGGCAAAGACAGTTTGTTCCACAAGTGACTTTGCAAAGTGAGAACATTAGTTCAACATTTCTACCATCAAAAATTTGCAGTTTCTATCTCTATGAGCCCCAAAACATTAAAATACATAAGAAAGAATATATTTTATCCACAGCAGATTGTCTATATCCATTTAGACTATGCCTCTGGAAAGTTATCGACAGAATCTAAGCATATGGACTTTTTAAATTTATGGAAATCTTTTTGGAACTTAAAGAGACCTAGAGTAGTACTGGATCCACCAAGCTATTATGAATAACTCATGAAGACCAGAGTCGTAGAATAGAGGAAATAATTGTGTTACACAGGCAAAGCTCTGTAAATTGATATGGGAAGTTATTCAGGATCATTTCATTTGGTGGCCAAAAAGCAAATCTAGTGATTTGAAGAAATTCTTACAAGTATTTCCATCTTTCTTTTTAAAATTAAAGATGTGTGCTAATTTAAATACACCACCTGTGCTTTATGCCAATATTCAGCGATCCCTTTTTAGAAGTCAGGGGTAAAAAAACACATCTATTTTCTCAAACCTGGCCCATTCTCCACAATTAGAAAAATATGCACATAAGTTGATCATCCTTTAAAAATTAATATATAAAATAGAAAAGCTCTATATCTGATCTCATTTTATGACCATCTGTGTGGTAGATTAAATTCTCATATGTATATTAAATTTTGAAGTAATATTTTAACAGAGAAGCTTTCAAACAGAAAGTCAAGCTAGATGAAGAACTATGGACAATCACCAGTGACCGAGAGAGAAAGAGAATTGATTGTCTCAAACTCCGACAGGTTATCGTATGCCAAGTGTCAATACTAAACACATACAACTCAGCATATGTTATATATGTATGTATGTATATAGTGTGTGTAATATCACATTATATACAATATAGTGTATATAATATCACACATACACATATATAATACTTATGTAAAATAACAACTATAGAATAACAGGTTACAAAGTCGAGAGTGAGTGAGGAGTATGGGAGGAGTAGAAGATGGCTGAAGGAAGGGTTGAAATGATGTAAATCTAAAACTCGTGTACAAAATTCTCAAAAGTATAAAAGAAAATGAGGTTTAAAAGGCAAGATACAGAAGCATGTTGAAATTTTAAATCA
Organism: Phyllotis vaccarum; assembly: GCA_033318265.1. Classification (NCBI taxonomy): domain Eukaryota; kingdom Metazoa; phylum Chordata; class Mammalia; order Rodentia; family Cricetidae; genus Phyllotis; species Phyllotis vaccarum. The sequence goes on from JARWLC010000008.1 coordinate 55,880,484, forward strand.
CTTGAAATAAAAATGGAGGTGTAATTGGAAAGGTACAGGTAATAATATGGAGTAGTTGTGGGTGACAGAAGATAGACAAAGGCAAACCGCATCCTCTAAAGAGAACGGTGTTGGGGCAGTCAAGAAATGGAGTTGGAATAGCACAGATTCAGAAAGAAAATTAAGTAAAACAGTAATGGCAGAGGAAGCAAGTGACAGTAAGAGATTCGATCTCATGATCTTTTCTTGATGAAAAACTTGAAATCACCAAGGTGAATTTTATGAAATAAAATAGTGGTCTGCTTTTGTGGGTGGGGCTTTTAGAACAGTGACCATTGTGACATCCCAGCTTGAGAGTCCTGTGTATACATTTCGATACCTTGAGGCAAATCCAAAAACTGAGAGTAACAATATCCAAACATAAACCAGTAGGATCTCCAGGCTCCCTGTGGTGGTTCTTTGTCTTCCTCAGTTTAGAAGATAAATTTTGAAGCAGGGATAGCTAAAGAAATACATAAAATTTTTAAAAGAATACACTGATAACAACTAAGAAAATATTTTAAACATGATAGCCACATGCAATTTTTAAAATATTTCATTTTCTTTCAGAATTTATTAATTTTGATATATTTATCTCTACCTTCATCCCCTCTTTCCATCTATCCCACTTCATTACTTTCTATCCCCAATTTTTTAAACCCGCTCAGTTACTGCTGCCTATATACTCTTGGGTGTATGGCTAGCCCCTAGAGTGTGTTATACTCACCAAGAGCCACATCCTATAGGAAAAAAAAAAAACAAAAAACAAACAAACAAAAAAAAAAAACAAAGAAACTAAAAACTCCCTGTCTCCCTGCCAATATTACCCCACTTCATGAATGTACCACATTCTTATTATCTTTTCATCTATTGATAGACGTTTTTGTTGTTTCCAGTTTCTGGCTGTCACAAACAGACCAACAATGAGTATGAATGACCAAATATCTCTGCAGTATAACACAGTCTTTTGGATTTATGCCTAAGAATGGTATAGCTGGATAATATGGTAAATCTATTTCTAGCCTTGTGAGCAACCTGTATATTAATTTCAAAGTGGCTACTTTAGTTTGCACCAGCAATGAGTGTTTCCCTTCTCTGCATCCATGTCGATTGCATGCATCATTTTTTTTTTTTTTTTACGCATTTTGACTAGCATAGGCTCTGGTGTAAGAGGAATATATAACCTAGATTCTAAGTTCTTTCTAATGTCTTGCTGGTAAAGTTTTCCCCCATTCTGTATGCTTCATCTTCTCAAGAATTATGTGTCGTCTGCGGTACAAAACCTCTTTAGTTTCATCGGGTCCCATTTATGTATTGTTTGTCACAATGCCTGCACTACCTGGGTCCTATATAGAAAGTTCATTCTTGTGCCTCTCAGTGCAGGACTATTCCCTACTTTCTCTTTTATGAAGTGCAGGGAGTCCAGTCTTAGATTTGAGTCTTTAATCTATTTGATGTTGAGTTTTGTGCAGGGTGAAATAAAGATTGAGTTTTTCTTTGTGTAGTTATCCGATTTAACAACAGCATTTGTTGAAGGTGGTATCTTTTCCTCCAATGTGTTTTGTTGGCCTCTTTGTTAAAATAACATAAAATAAAATATAAAGCAGATGATTATAGGATATAGGCTTACATATGGATCTTTTAAAGCAAGGGAATGACAAATAATACTTGGGCTGTGAGAGAAATCTTCTACTTATAAAGTGAAGAATGGAAAGATAGCTGTGTAACAGGCAAAATGGGTAAAGTAGATATTCATATTTCTACTTTAAATCACAACATGATACTGTTAGAAAGAAGGGCCTCTAAGACATAACTCATTTTAATGAACACTTCATTAATGCTTTAAATTCATTAGCAGAAGTCATGGATCTAGCTATTGCCATTTTGTCACAGCTATAATCAGAAATCTGTGGTCCACAAGACAGTCACCATTCCTATGGTGCCCACCATACTAGCTCCCCAGTCAGACCTCTATCCTTTAGAACTGAGAAATACATGTGTGTTGTTTATAAACTGCTAGGCCATTACAGTTACAGTAACCTGAACTAACACAGACAAATGGTGATGGACCAAATTTTGGATAAGGCCAATGCTTACAACAGTGTCTGACAAGAAGTGATAGAGAAATATATATTGTATGACAGCTGAGACCAATTTTGATACTTAAGAAATTCCAGAAGAGGTTGTGCCCGTATGATGCCTATCACCAAGGGTATGAATTAGGATTGAGGGTCAGATACAGTTCTGTGACACTAAAAGCATCGTGTGTATTTCTGTGATAATGCTGAATCCAGAGCAAAGAAAAAAATTCTAGTTTTGGTTGTCAAGCAAATGGTTCATTTTTATCATTTTTCTTAAAGATATTGTGCAGTTTCAACAGAAAGATTCTATTACTTCTGAGTTTGCAGTTTTGCTTCTGGTTTTGTTTTTTTTTCCCAAGAAGGCTGGCACATTCTTTTTCCAATTCTACCATTTGGCATTGAACCTGTCTGCTCTCTGTCTTCCCTACAAGTTTCAAATATATAAATATTCTAATCACTAACAATCAAGAGAAAAAAAAAAGTTGGAGTACCCACAATAGACGTGCTGCTGCACAGTGTGCCTACCTTAGTTAGGGTTTCTCTTGCTACAGAGAAACACAATGGCCAAAGAGTAAGTTGGAAAACATTTGTTTTGCCTACAATTTCATATCACTATTCATCGTAAGTAAGAACAGGACCTTAAACATGGTAGGAATCTCAAGGCAGGAGCTGATGCAGAGGGCATTAAGGAATGCTGCTTACTGACTTGCTCATCATGGTCTACTCATCTTGCTTTTTTATAGAGTCCTATACACCCTAGTGCTGGCCCCACCTACAATGAACTAGGCCTTTCTTAGCAATAACTAATTTTAAGCCTACATATAACCTGAGCTTTTCTCAGTTGAGGTCCCTCCTCTCACATCACTTTATCTTGTTTCAAGTTGACATAAAACCATCCAGGACAGTATCCCACTATCATCCCACACACTGACAGAATCTCAAATCTCCTCTCTCTTACTGGGTGGGCTCATGTCAGATAATAATATCCCGTATAATATCAAAGGCAGATGATATGATAGGTTCATTAATCTATAACGTTTTCTGTAATGATCGTGAATAGATTAAGTATGTTTCTTATATTTATAGACATTCCCACTAATGAAGAAAGCTTTCCAATGCTTAATAAACCAGAATACTTTCTGATTAGTTTCAGAGATATTTGTGGTTTCCCAAGATTAACAGCTACTGCTTTGCTTCCTCCTGGACTTTTTGGGGAGATTTCAGGCTCCTTTCATGTGAAATGTCAAGGAATTGTTATCATACTGATAAAAGTTTAAATTTAGGCTAGGGACACTTGATCTTGGTCACAATGCCTATGTTGTCAAATTTCTGAGTCTGATTATTTCTTGTAATTATCCAAGTCTTCAGGAGGTATTTAAGTGGTTTAATTAGATTTTGGGTTTTTTTTTAAGTCTAGCAGAATTCAAGACACCTAAAGATGTGATTATTCACAATCATTGCACCAATAAATATATTCTCCAAAGTTATCGTTGCTGTGTTTAAAATATTAGAAAACCTAAAAATCCAGACGAGACCACTCTGGTGACATTTGAATTCTATATTACTATTTAAATATCTTTGTTGAATTTTTTTTTTTTAGTATAGCACCTGCCCCTGTATTTATTATTCATGATGTGGTATAAGTACTTTAAGTAGAAATGCTATTTTGGGGGGTATCAGCTACAATATGAACTTCTAGGGATATCTTTCTAGTTTATGTTTTACTCAGGGTCACTGCTGATGTTAGTCAATCCTAGGAAACTCACAATCCATCCATTGTAAAGTTACAGAGATTGTACAGATTAAGGCCTAAAGTAAACATCTGAGGCTAACAGGTCACTATATGGCTTTAAAAACCATGTCATTACAGGTATCCCTTGGGATTTGCATAGTATCCTGAGGATCTCTAGGAGACTTTGAGTCATAGCACATGGTATTTGCACCCATAGGATATCACTTATATATGTTTAGAAAAGATAATGGATTTAGGCATCTTATATGTGGAAAAAGTTTTTTTCTCAGAATGCACAGATGCTATTCTAGTAAAAAGGTAAAAGCTAATTCTTAAGTCTTTCCCGGATTTTTTTTTTTTTGATAGTTCATTTTATAATTTCTCCACCAATAGCTGTATAACGGCCGTGAGTTTTCATGGAACACCTTTCCACAGCTTAAGTGATTTAAGGAAAAACAAATGTATCTGTCTCCTATCTTGGGTTTATGGCCGATGTCACTATAATAAAACATCTAATAAGAGATGAGCATACAAATTTATCTAAATTTTCATGGTTCTACACCATTTTAATAGAATTAATACACAAAGAAATGCATATACTTTTCTCTTCTCATGATTTTGCCTCATGGAGAAGTGACAGTCATGGAGAAATGTGATCAGATGATGAAGTGATATGATTTGAAGTAATCACCATAGGGCCTTAGAAAACTGACTTTCTATTCATTTCCATGAGCTATGAATGCTTTCCCCCATTGGTGTGAAGAAAATAGCTCTAGAAACAAGGTCTTCTGCTCTGCTTCAGGGGAGAAAGTACAACTTTCCAGGACCTGGAGCCTGTTCCGCTATAATGAAGGTGAACAGTGAGCATGGTTTCTGCCATTTTGGTTTGTAGATGCCAAGGTGCTATAGTTAGAAGGAGATTATTCTGAACCCGTCAATGAAGTCTCTGCACTTGAAGTTCTAGGACTGGGAGGTTTTATAATTGGGTTTAGCAACGTAGATTACAAAACTTGACACATCCATATGACATTTGACAAATATTCTGCTTCAGGCCAACCCAGGCAAGAACATCACCAGGAAAATGATAAAAGAATGCAGTTAAGGCGCTGAATAAAGGCTAGGGTAGGCTTGCATCACCAGTGAGAAGGCAAGCAAGGTGATTTTCAGCCCATGATTGCGTCAGTTTGCTGTTCCTAGAATGGCTGCGTCAGGGGTGGACTTTACAGGTTCTGTAAAGTGCATCCGGGCAAGAACAACCTTGACAATGAACACAGCCTCCTCAGTGATGCTTTTATTCACTGAAGGACCTGATGCCTGCTGACCTGCTGATTCCATTGGGCTCCCTCATGCCAGTTCAAATCCATCCTTCGAGCTACACTAAAAAGCATCAAGCCTTAAAGAGATGAAAAATAACCTTGAGTTTCTTTCCCAAGCTGTGCTGATATATTGTATGTTTAGTAAAAATAGTCTGGAATATCCGAAGACAGAATCACTCAGAGGCAAGCCACAAATGTCAGGGAGTGGTGACCCACACCTTTAATACCATCACTCAGGAAACAGTTCCTTCCGGATCTCTGTGAGTTCAAGGCCCAACAGTCAAGCAGTGGCATGACATTAGTCTCAAGATTTGAGAGGCAGAGGCAGGAAAATCTTTGTGAGTTAGGCCAGCCTGGCCTACAAATCAAGTTCCAGGACAGTCAGGACTATTATAGAGAAAACCTGATCTCAAAAAAGAAGACAAAGCAAAAAATTACAACGACAAAAAGCTGGAGAGATGGCTCTGTCCTCTGATATTCCAGACTATTTTTTATTAAATATACAATATAATCATCACAACAAGTAGAAGCTCTGATGATGCTAAATTCATTGGGAATGGTAGCACTTTTCAACTATAAGTAAGTGGCCCTTGGAGAACCACTCTCTAAGTCCTCACAGTCTAGGCTCAAGCCAGGGACTAGGATGACATGCATTTATATACCTGGTATTATGGCTAATGTTTTTATCATCTTTACATAGGCTAGAGATATCTGAAGGTGGTATCCCCAACTGAAAATATGCCTCCACAAGATTGGGCGGTAGGCAAGACTATAGGTAACACATTTTTCTAATTAATGGTTGATATGAAAACCCACCCATGAACTGGTGACCATAGGTACTAAAAGAAAATAGGTTGAACAAGCCATGAGGAGCAAGCCCGTAAGCAGCATTTCTCCATGGCCTCTGCATCAGTTCCTGACTTCAGTTTCCTGTCCTGTTTGGGTTCCTGTCCTAACCTTCTTTAGTGATGGACTATGATGTGAAAGTATAAACCAAATAAACCCTTTTCGCCTCAACTTGCTTTTGGTCATGGTGTTTCATAATAGCAATCCCTAACTAAGACACCTGGGAAGGAGGAAGTCTTGGAGAGAATGAAGGTCAGGTCTCCTAGTCCAAGTAAGCAGGCAAAACCCAAATCAACTCATCACTCCTGGCTCCCGTGCCTCTCCTGGCACTAGAGAATGCTCCCTTTTTGTTGCTCTACATTTAGAAAACAGATGTAGGGGAGTCATAAGAATGAAACAAAAATCAGATAATTAATTTAGAACGGTAAAAGGCTTCAGGTTGTGTGTGCAGTGAAGAGATGCCAAAAGGAACAACTTAATAATTGGTTTTTAGCAAAAGAGAAAAAAAAAATATGCTGCAGTGGCGTTTCCCCCAGAGAAGAGAACCAAGGAGAGTTAGCCCCACTGGGCAGCAAGGTCTATTCAGACTTTTCTGATTCAAGAGTGCGTATTCTAATGAGGCGTACAGAGTTTGGCTTCTTCAGATATGGCATAGTTTCTAGGATGTTTTTGCCCCTGATTGAACAACTATTTGAGTCTCTTTCCTGAATTAAAAAAAAAATTCAACTGCTTTCATATATTTAGGGGAAAAAAACACAAGAAATCATAAAAACTGACCAAAAAAAATGTTTGATTAGAGGAGTCATCCATATGCACATTGCATAAATCTTCCTGAAAATAATGGGTTCTTGTCTTGAGAAATTAAACGTTAGTAAAGATATCTTTTTAGATAAGAAAAGTTTATGTTAGGGATACAAATATTTAAACAGATCTTTTTCAGGGATCTTCCCCTCCTTCTCCCCTGCTCTCCCTCCCTCCCCTTCCCTCTCTCCCTCCATCCCTCTCCTGCTCTCTCTCTCTCTCTCTCTCTCTCTCTCTCTCTCTCTCTCTCTCTCTCTCTCTCTCTCTCTCTCTCTCTCACACACACACACACACACACACAAAGAGAGGCATGATGATTGGATATTAACGCTGTCTAGAATCTGCACCCTGACAGTAAGGTAGTAGTTGCTAAGAAAGGGAGCATCAATCTTCTCCAGGCACAGGCCCCTGCAACGTAATCCAATCCCAGACATTTCTCCCTCAACACATATACATATGAGCAGCCTAATGGAATCAGCATGTTATTTTTATAAATATATGTGTGTAGCAATAGCAATTAATTTAGCAATAACAATTAAGGCTATTAATTTGAGAAGGGCTGGGGTGGGGGATACAGTAGGTGTTGGTGGGAGACAAGTGACAGGGAAATGGTGGAAATATAATACTCTTGAAATGCTGAAGTATATCAATAAAAATAATAATAGATTTTAAAACAGGAACAATATTTTTAAAAATAAAAATTTTCTATAATAGTTTTTAAAGTCTGAATCTATTACAAAAGTGACAAGTTCATTACTGTACATGTGGTTTCACATCTAACCTTATATAACAATTTATGTAAGATCCTGCCTTTGAATATTCACACATAAAAATAAATCTGTCTTGAAATGTAAGATCCATGAAATGCATCAGCCCTGCAAAAAAGCATATTCTGTACCAATGCACTCACACAGTCTCTGAATTTACAGGGAGGTTGTAGCACAAACAGAGCCCCCACGTGAAACTGCTAATTGAATCCTCCCTAGGCTGAGGAAATGAGGTGGCTTTGGCTTTTATTCCTGGGAGATAATCTCAGGGAATTGAGTCATCACTATAGAATTGGTCTTTTGGAGAAAATTAATTTTAATGTTAAATTATTAAAGCTGGGCTCTTTTACACCACTCCAAAAACTTCACTGAGAGTATAGACTCCTTGGTGGTTTCTATGGCAGCAATTCCTCACTATATGTCTTTTCCCAACTACATTAATATCTACACAGCATTAATAGTGCATATTAATTCCTAATGCAAAAAGAGTTTGAGTTCCACTCTATTACAAAGCTATGTCACAGTAGCTACAAGATAACATTGCTGCCTTAAAAGATTTAGGGTGCCCCTGATATTAACATGTACTCTCTTGGACATTTCAGGGTGCAATAGATTCAAAGAAAACTGGAATGTGCTGGGAGGGGATGAGGAACTGGATCTTCACCAACAATGAAAAGGGGAATTACAATGAGGCGGTTCATTCTCACTCTCAGCTTTATAGATGCCCTCCTTCCTGAACACCAGCAGACAGCAAGGGCACGCTCACCTACAGCATGGTTATTCTGCCATGGGTCTTAGTAATGAGCTGTTTCTAATCTACAAGGGGGCATTTTTCCTGTTCATGTTCATATCTCACCTGTCGGTAATATGTAGATTTCAACTAACTGAAACTATCTTTGGTTTCAGTTAGTTTTGTGAATTTATAATTATATTTGAAATAGCTATTACAATTAATTGAAGAAGTAATTAATGTTCTAGGATTATGTCATTTAAACTTGAAAATGACATGAAAGACGTATGTACCCACAAGGCTGATGGTGGGGGTGGGGCGCACACCTTTAATCCCAGCACTTGGGAGGCAGATGCAAGTGGATCTTATAAGTTCAAGGTCAGCCTGGTCTACGGAGTGCATTCCAGGATAGGCTCCAAAGCTACACAATGAAACCTCTCAAAAACAAACAAAAAACAAAAGAGTAGAAGAAAAAGAAGGAGGAGGAGGTAACCATGTCCATATCCCGGTCATGAGTTCTTCTTTCTTAGACTGAGTGCTCCAGCAAAAGTCAGGGGATCTGGGAAGCACTCCAAGAATCACTACTCCCAGATAAACTGAGATATGTTGTTGTGTGAGGAAGACTACCTACCAATCAGAGGCAAAAGAAGTGCTCCAGTAGATTGAAATGACTGGTCCTATGAAAAGACAGTCACAGGATCTTCATGACTCAGGGCAACAGCAGGATATCCTAGAGGAGTTTTAGTGGTGTGCCAGATGCTTTGAATCAGACTAATGGCTAATTGCAATGAACATTTTTGAAGCTGATGCTGATTGGACAACCCGTATTGTGCATGTCATATCACAGTTCTCAATACCACTAGAATGAATAAAGACGTTTTGGAAAGACTAAGGAGTGAGGTGGGGTTTTTGCTTGTTTTGTTGTTAGTTTGGGGGGGTCTTTGGGGAGGAAGACTTCAGGAGGAGGGTGGATCTGGAGGACCTGGTAGGTGAGATTGGGGTACATGATTTGAAATTCCAAAAGAGTCAATAAAGAATTATGTCTTTTTTAAGTGTTCCAGTATTGTTCAGTAAGCCCATTTCTATTTGTGGCAATGATGCTTCTCGCTGATGAAAAATGCCTGTAAGTCATCCTCAAGTATTGGAAGTTTCAAGTCTTCAGTCACTTACAGGATATCCTTGGGAGATGGATGATGTACTGAAATATCCCTATAGATGACTAATGCTCCCGTGTGAGTGTTCATCTCCTTGTTTCTCCTCCTACAACACAAGTACATTCCCTCACCAGAGATTAGCATTCTGATACATCTGTAGAAATGAATCTTCCAACCTAGACGCAGTGGCATCTATCTGTAATCAAAGTGCTCGGCATGATGAGACAAGAGGACTGGGAGTTTGAAGACAGCCTGGGTTACGTAGCTGAAACCTACATAACAAGAAAAGTAGTGGGGAAAACAGAAAGGGAGGGAAGGGAGAAAAAGAGAGGGAAATGAGATAGAAATGGAGGGAGAATGAAAAGGAGGGAGGGAGGGGGAGAGGGAGGGAGAAGGGGAAGGAGGGGGGAGGGAGGGAGGGAAGAGGGAAGGAGGGAGGGAGGGAGGGAAGGAAGGAGGGAGGGAGGGAGGGAGGGAGGGAGGGAGGAGGGAGGGAGGGAGGGAGGGAGGTGGGAGGGAGGGAGGGAGGGAGGTGTTCCATCTGAAAAGAACAGCAGGAAAACCATAAAGGAGCACAGGACTCCAAAGGAAGGGCTGATGCAGATGGAGGGGATGGGCGAGACAGTCCTATAGTCACTTCTAGTGTAATGCAGGATAGCTCAGCTGCTGCTTGACTTTCTCTGAATGTTGTTGAGATAAATTAGAATGACTACTGGAGAGAGCAAAGTAAGATGCTAGAAAATAAATACTAATGCTACTTCACCCTTAATTTCCCTGTAGGTTGCAAATTTCTACTGTACTTTTTGTTTTCTTCTCTATTTTTCTCTTTTTTCTATGTTCATTTTATTATTTTTTATTTTTTAAAAAAATGGCTATTATGCATGTATCCCCCGCTCCTCCTCCCTTGCCTTGGCCCAATCCCTCCTAGTCAGCCTTCAGCCTCCCCATCCAACACCCCCTCATCCTTTTCCCCCAAAGAGCAAGAAGTCCCAAGGTGGGTGAGCTCAGCATGGCACATCCACTGCAGACAAGTCCGATTTACTCATCCCAAAGTCAAGACTCGGTTAGGTATTGCTCTACAGGGAATGGGCCCCAAGGTGCCAACCCACGCACAGGAAAACAGTTTGATCCCACCCCTCGAGGCTCCACATACTGCTCATGCCAATTGGCAGTTGCCTACTTTTAGAAAGCCCAGCTCCTTTTCCCAATGGATCTTCAGTGGCTATTCTTGATTCAGTGGTCTCCCCAGAGCTCCAGCTAACCATCACTGTGGGAATTTCCCCCATAATCCCTATCCTCTTGCTCATACAGACTCTCCTCTCTGGCTCTCAGCTGTACTGTGAACTCAGCTGAGTGCTCAGCCATGTATCTCTGCCTCCACCTCTATTCTTTGTTGAATGTCTCTGTGAGGACACTTAGGGTGGTTACTTGTTTGATTATAGGGGAAGTCCTGTTTAGGCATCCTCTCCATTAATGGATGGAGAACTATCCAGAGACATCCTGTGAATTCTTGGGGGTTTCCCTAGCACCTGGTCTCTTTCCAATCCCACGTTGGCTTCCTCTATCAAGATATCTATAGTTGCAACCTGTTATGATCACAATTTCCTAAGGTGATTTTCTCTATTTTCTCTTCCTACGGGAATCTCTGGATGTCTTTCTTAAGTTCCTTTTCGTGAATTTAAGAATACCCAAGCTGTTCAGGAGTTGAAGCTTGAAGCTTGGGTATTCTTTGTTTTTTGTCTAAAATCCACTTATGAGTGAGTACATCCATGCCTATCTTTCTGGGCTTGTGATACCTCACTCAGAAGGATATTCTCCAAGTCCTTCCATTTGCCTGCAAATTTTATGATGTCATTTTTTTTTTAACTGCTGAGTAGTACTCTTTTATGTAGATGTGCCACAGTTTAACAATCCATTCTTGAGGGGCATCTATGTTATTTCCAGGTTCTTGCTATTATGAATAATGCTGCTATGAACATAGTTGAGCTAATGCCTTTAGGATATGAATGTGCATCCTTTGGGTATATGCCCAAGAGTGGTTTTTCTGGATCCTTGGGGAGCTTGATTCCCAGATTTCTGAAGAAACGTCGTATTGCATTCCAGAATGGCTGTACAAGTTTACACTCCCACCAACAATGGAGGAGTGTTCCCCTTGTTCTGCATTCTCTCCAGCATAGGCTGTCATCTGTGTTTTTGATCTTAGCCATTCTGATAGGTATAAGGTGTTATCTCAAAGTTGTTTAGGTTTGCATTTCTCTGATGGCTAAAGATGTTGAGCAATTTTTTAAGAGCCTTTCAACCATTTGTAATTCTTCTAGTGAGAATTCCATTTTTAGCTCTGAACCCTATTTTTTATCTGAGTTACTTAGGATTTTGGGCTCTAGTTTCTTGAGTTCTCTATATATTTTAGAGTTCAATCCTCTGTCAGATGTAGGGTGGGTGAAGATCTTTTCCCATTCTGAATGCTGTCATGTTGTCTTATTGACGGGGTCCTTTGCCTTACAGAAGCTTTTCAATTTCAGGAGGGCCCACTTATTGATTGTTGTTCTTAGTGTCTGTGCTACTGGTGTTATATTTAGGAAGTGGTCACCTGTGCCAATGCATTGGAGGGTATTTTCCACTTTCTTTTCTGTCAAGTTCAGTGTGGCTGGGTTTATTTTGAGGTCTCTGATCCAAGTGGATTTGAGTGTTTGCAGTGTGGTAGGTTTGGATCTACTTGCATTCTTCTACATACTACCATCCAGTTATGCCAATACCATTTGTTGAAAATACTATCTTTTTTTCCATTGAATATTTTTGGCCTCTTTGTCAAAAATCAGGTGTTCCTATGTGTGTGGATTAATGTCAGGGTCTTTAATTCAGTTCCATTGATCTGCAAGTCTGTTTTTAATGCCAGTACAAGGCTGTTTTTATTACTGTAGCTCTATAGTATAGCTTGAAGTTAGGGATGGTGATTCCTCCAGAAGTTCTTTTATTGAGCAGGATTGTTTTGGCAATCCTGGGTTTCCTGTTATTCTGTATGTAGTTGAGTATTGCTCTTTCAAGGTCTATAAAAAAAAATTGTGTTGGGATTTTGACGGGAATTTCCTTGAATATATAGATTGCTTTCGGTAAAATTGCCATTTTTACTATGTTGATCCTACCTACCCAGTAACATGGGAGATCTTTCCATTTTCTGATATCCTCTTCAATTTCTTTCTTCAGTGATTTGAAGTTTTTGTCGAACAGGTCTTCTACTTCTTTGGTTAAATTTATGCCAAGATATTTAATGCTATTTGCAGCTATTATAAAGGGGTATGTTTCCCTTATTTCTTTTCAGCTTTTTTTATCCTTAGTGTATAGGAGAGCTAATGATTTTTTTAAATTAATCTTGAACCCCTCTTCCTTGATGAAGGTATTTAACAGCTATAGGAGTTCCATGGTAGAATTTGGGGGTCACTTATGTATGTGATCATATCATCTGCAAATAGAGATAGGCTGACATCTTCCATTCCAATTTGTATCCCCTTAATCTCCTTTTGTTCTCTTATTGCTTTAGCTAAATCTTTGAGAACTATACTGAATAGATAAGGAGAGAGGACAGCATTGTCTTGTTTCTGATTTTAGTGGGATTGCTTTGAGTATTTCTCCATTTAGTTTGATGTTGGCTGTCAGCTTGCTGTATATTGCCTTTATAATATTTAGGTATTTTCCCTGTATTCCTGATCTCTTTTATCATGAAGGAGTGTTGAATTCTGTCAAAGGCTTTTTCAGCATCTAAGGAGATGATCTTGTGGGTTTTTTTTTTTAATTTCAGTTTGTTTATATGATGGATGACATTCACAGTTTTTCATATATTGAACGATCCCTGCATCTCTGGGATGAAGTCTACTTGATCGTGTTGGATGATTTCTTTGATATGTTGTTGGATTCACTTTGCCAGAATTTTATTGCGTATTTTTGCATCAGTGTTCATGAGGGAGATTGGTCTGTAATTCTCTTTCTTTGTTACATCTTTGAGTGGCTTGGAAATCAGAGTGATTGTGGCCTCAAAAAAGAGTTCGGCAATGTTCCTTCAGTTCCTACTATATGGAATAGTTTGAGGAGTATTGGATTTGGTGTGAAAGTCTGGTATAATTCTGCACTGAAACTGTCTTGTCCTGGGCTTTTTTTTTTTTAACTTGGTAGACTTTTAATAACAGTTTCAATTTACTTTGTCCTATAGGTCTGTTTAGGTTTTTAATCTGATCTTGATATAATTTTTGTAAGTGGTACCTGCCCTGAAAGCTGTACTATTGGGGTCTTCCATTTTAGTGGAGTATAGATTTTAAAAGTACGACCTGATAATTCTCTGGATTTCTTGGGTGTCTGTCGTTATGTCCCCCTTTTCATTTTTGATCCTGTTAATTGGGATACTTTCTGTTTCTGCTTTTTGTTCATCTGGATAAGGGTTAATCTTTCCTGTTGACTTTCTCAAAAAACTATCTCTTTGATTCATTGATCCTTTGTATTGTTTCTATTGTATTGATTTCAGCCCTAAGTCTGATTATTTCCTGCCCTCTACTCCTTTTAGGTGAGTTTGTTTCTAATTGTTCTAAAGCCTTCAGCTTGATTTTAGGTCTCTTTTGTGAGATTTTCTAGGTTTTTCATATGCCTATCTAGTGCTATGAGTTTTCCTCTTAATACTGCTTTCATTGTGCCCCATAAGTTTGTGGATTCATTTTCCTTAAATTCTAAGAAGTCTTTGATTTCTTTCTTAACTTCTTTCTTGACACAGAGGTGGTTCAGTTGAGAGATATTCAGTGTCCATGAGTTTGTACGCTTTCTGTGATTTTTGTTGTTGGACGCTAACTTTAGACCATAGTGGTCTGATATGATACAAGAAATGATTGCCAATTTTTTGTACCTATTGATATTTGCTTTATGATTGAGTATCTGGTCAATTTTAGAGAAAGTTCCATGGAGTGCTGAGAAATATGTATATTCCTTTGTGTTTGGGGGGAAGGTTCTGTATATATCTATTAAGTCCATTTGGGTCATAACATCTATTAGATCCCTTATTTCTCTGTTGAATTTCCATCTGGTTGACCTATTCAAGGGTGAAAGTGGGGTATTGAAGTCTCCAACTATTAGTGTGGGGGGTTGATGTGAGGTTTAAGCTTTAATAGTGTTTCTTTTATATATGTAGGTGCTCTTGTTTTGGGGGCATAAATATTCAGGATTGAGACTTGGTGGACATTTCCTGAGATGAATAAGTAATGTCGTTCTGATCTCTTTTGATTGCTTTTAGCTTAAAGTATATTTTGTGAGGTATCAGCATGACTACACCAGCTTGTTTCTTAGGACCATTTGATTGGAAAGTCTTTTCCCAGACCTTTACTCTGAGCCTGTGTCTGTCTTTGAAATTGAGGTGTACTTATTGTATGCAGCCGAAGGATGGCTTCTGTTTTTGTATTCATTGTGTGTCTATAAGTGAATTGAGCCCATTAATATTAAGTGATATTAATGACCAATAATTGTTATTTCCTGTTATTTTTTGTGGTAGTTTGTATTTCCCTTCTTTGGGTCTTTCTTCTGTAGGGTTATTAATTGTGGTTTCATGGGTGTATCTGGTTTCCTTACGTTGGAGTTTTCCCTCTAGTGCTTTCTGTAGGGCTGGATTTGTGGATAGGTATCGTTTAAATCTGTTTTTGTCAAGAAATGTCTTTTGTACTCTATCTATAGTAAATGACAGTTTTGTTGACTATAGTAGTCTGGGTTGGCAGCCATGCTTTTTTAGTATCTGTATAACATCTAACCAGGACCTTCTTGCTTTCATTGTTTCCAATAAATAGTCAAGTGTTATTCTGATGGGTCTGCCTTTATAGGTAATTTTGCCTTTTTCCCTTGCAGCTCTTTTATCTCTATTCTTTAGGTTTAGTGGCTTGATTATTATGTGGTGAGCAGACTTGGGGGAGGGTCTAGTCTATTTGGTGTTCTACAAGCTTCTTGTATCTTTATAGACATTTCCTTCTTTAGGTTCAGAAAGTTTTCTTCTATGATTTTGTTGAATATATTTTCTGTGCCTTTGAGCTGGTATTTTTCTCATTCAATTCCAATTATTCTCAGTTTTGGTCTTCTCATGGTGTTCCTGATTTCCTGGATGTTTTGTGTTATAACTTTTTTTGGTTTTAGTGTTTTCTTTAACTGATGTATCTATTTTCACTATTGAATATTCCATTCCAGGGATTCTCTCTTCTATCTCTTGCATTCTGTTGGTTATGCTTACATCTGTAGTTCCAGTTCATTTCTTCAGGTTTTTCACTTCCAACCTTGCCTCAGTTTGTGTCTTCTTTATTGCTTCTATTTCATTTTTTCATTCCTAGAATGTTTCTTTCACCTGTTTATTTTCATTATTTTCTTTCAGGGACTTGTTCATCTCTTCCAACTTTTTGTTTGTATTTTTTTCCATTTCTTTAAGGGAGTTTTTAATATCCTCTTTTAAAGCTTCTATTATCTTCATAGAGTTGTTTTTAAGGTTGTTTCCTTCTGTTTCCTCTTCAGTGTTATGGTTACGTCTTGACATTGTAGAACTACAGCTTCTTCTGGTGGTGTCTTGTTGTTCTTTATATTCATATATTGTTGTTCTATATATTGTTATATCTGCCCATTCCTTCCTTGGTTCACTCTTAGTCAACTTGATTGGCTCTTAGTCAGTTATGACCCACCAGCTGAGTGTCTCCAGTAATTTCAGGGGCTACTCTTAGTCAGCTCTTAGTTGGCTGTAGGCCAAGGAGCTATGTGTCTCCAGTTGTCACAGGGATCATCCTTATTTATGTCTTATTTGACTCTTAGATATGTCCTAGTAAGCTGTGGACCAGGAGGCTTTGGAGTCTCTACTGGATTTTTAAATATAACCTCATATTAATTTTGTGTCTTTTAATTACCAAACATGTAATATTTTTCTTTGTATGTAACATTTATTAAGTTAATTTTTATTATTTATGTTGGGTGAGGTATGTGAGTGTACTAAAACTCCACCACATATTTGTGAAGGTCAGAGGATAATTTTGTGGAGAAAGTTACCTCTTCTATCTTTACCTAAATTGTAGTCATCAAACCCACACTGTCAGGGTTGAACATAAAATTATTTACCCACTAAGAAACCTTACCAGTCCTTAACTATTTTTAATTGACAAAACTGTATGTTTGTTGTGTGTGGTGTGATATGTTGACATATGCCAGTGTTATGCGGTAACTAAATTATGAGAATTGTCACAGAAATGATCTCACAATTTTTTTTAGGAGTGGAAGCAATCTGGTAGCTCAGGAGTAGACTGCTTTTTCTAGCATTTTGAGACTCTTAATTTAATCCATCATCTCAAGGAAAGATGAGAGGGGAGAGAAAGAGAGAGAGAAAAGAAGGGAAGGAAGGAAAGCCTACAGTCAGTAATTTTCAGGTTTATTACATGATGTCACTAACTGTTGTCACTACACTGTACAGTTACTGAAAGTTACTCTTCCTAACTGAAAACTTAATATTTGTTCAGTATCTCCCTACTGTCCTCTCTGCAGAAGTCATCACCACACTACTTGCTGCTTCTATGGGCTTAGGCTTCTTAGATCCTGTGCTCAAAGAAGACAAAACAAAAATGTATAATATATTTCTGTACCTGGCTGATTTACCTTCCATCATATCTTGTGTACTGATTCATGTGGGTGGAATTACATATGTATTCATGTACTGCTTGTGGAGGCCAGAGGGCAGTCTCAGTTGTTTCTTAGATACTATCCACCCTGCTGTTTGAAAAATGATTTCTAGTTGACTTGAAGCACTTCAGTTAGCCTAGACTGGTTGGCAAGTGAGCTCCAGATATATGTCTGTCAGCTCCCCTTCGTTACCAGAAATTTTATGTGAATGCTAAGAATTGAACTCAGATTCATGTTCATAGGGCACTGTATTGATTGAACTTTATATCCAGCATACATAATGTCCTTTTCTGCATCTGATGGCCCATTGACATGGATCTTGACTCTTGTGAATACTGCTTCAGTGATTATTGAAATAAATATAGCTCTTTGACATATGGTTTTCTAAACTTTGGAGCATAAACTCAGAATTAAAACTGCTGGATGTAATTGTTATGCTCTATTTTGTTAAGCGATTTCATTCCATTTTCTATGCCAGCCAAATGTCCTTGTGTATATTGCCGTTGACAGGGTGTGAGCGTTGACTTTCTCTTCATTCTTGTCAATATGAAGGATCTCTTTGATTGCACTCATCCTAAATCATGAGAAGTTTTGTGTGCTGTGGTTTCAATTTTCATTTCCCTGCAGAATTTTACATACACACCAGTACATTTGTCATCTTTTGAGAAATGTCTATTTTCTTGAATCCTTTTTTCAGTTTCAATTGGGTTATTTGTTTAATTGACACTGAAGTGTGAAAGAGAACAATATATACAGAAATTGTGGTTTTTGAACATTATAGATTCCTTCTTAGGCCAAAGTCTGAGAAATGTTGAGAAACATCAATCAAAATGTACTAAATGAGAATATTTTGCTGCTACTTTATGAGTATCATGATTCACAATCAACTTGGGAGATTTTTACATTGCTTTGCACTCTAGTTCCTTTATCTGAAGGAATCATTAATGTAAAAAAAAAAAAGTTCTATCGTAGCTCATCTTCTGCTAATAATTATACATCATAACTTGCTCATCTGTGTACCACAAATCATTTTCATAACTTACAATGTTGTTGAGAAGTGAACTCATGACAACATTTTTAACATTTGAGCTTGAAGCACAAATTTTAAAATAAAATATTGAGCTAATCAGAGGAATTATGAAGCTGAAATGCTGAAATGGCTTTTTACTTCTTAACAGAAATTAATATTGTAACCATATATCAAGTCAGTAATGTAAAAAATAATCTCAAATCTACAGTCATCAAAACTCAGTTTAGAGGTCTTTGCTTTAAAGGCTTGAGTAAATATGCCCTCTTAAATGAGCCACATCACTACCTTGGTTTATGGATTTTCTTACATCTTCTCAGTACCTACAGCCACATTGTAATCCTAGTATATCCCTATCCCTAAGATCCGCAAACTATTGCTCTTGGGGGCTTCAAGTAGCAAATTCTCATCCTCCCACCTCAAAGCCATCTAGGATCCATCTCTTGTCTTCTTTTTCCATCCATAAAACAGCTCACATATATTTAGACTTATGGCCTCCCTTTGAAGGATGAGCACCTGCCATTCTGATCTATGCACAGCTCTGGGGTTTTCTTGAATCTGAAATTTGTTGCTAAAACCAGATTTTTACCCATATATAAGGGTTCCTAACAGATTCATGTTCTCTCTCTCTCTCTCTCTCTCTCTCTCTCTCTCTCTCTCTCTCTCTCTCTCTCTCTCTCTCTCTCTCTCTCTCTCTCTCTTCTCTTCTCTTTCTCTCATTAGTCATTGATCCAAATTATTTTTATTCCCTAAAAATATATTCTTATGAAAAGTCATCCATTTGAAAAAAGGGCCTGGTGGCACATGCTTTTATCCTAGCAGTTGGGATATGAGGTTGTTGGATTCTTTGAGCCAGGAGTTCAAGAGTAGACTGGGTAAGCTAGAACAATATCTCAAAAAATTCATGGGTAGAAGAAGAGAAGATTCTTACTGTTCAGTGAACTTTCTTCTTGCCATCTTAGGGTACAATTCTCTGAATATACTCATAATCTATTTTCTGTAAACCCTTGGTAGGATTTTAAAGCTATGAGAGTCTTGTTTCCTATACTATATAATATGAAAGATACGCTATTAAAATTATCTTCAATAAAACATAAGGTTCTCTTAATAAAAAGAATGAAATGTAAGGTTCTCTTAAAAGAACAATGAAATTTTCCTAGAATCATATATAAATAATTATGGTAAATACCTCAAATGTGATTTTTCTTGTGCCACAGTAGTGAGAAGGGGGCAGTGTGTTGTATGAGTGGACACAGTGCTTTGTAGAGAAACTTCCAACTTAAACTCTTCAAATCTGTCAAGGCTGTGGAGATGTTTATTAAAAAACAGTCAAAACAGCAGTCTAACATCCAGATTACCTAATTAAACATTTTATACCCCAGCTCTGCACCATTAATTTATATCTCAAAGAGGCTGATACTATCAGAATAGCTCTAAAATAGCATTTATGTTTTTGCCCATTCATTGAACATCTGCTCTGAGCTAATTCATCTTCTAATCAATCCAGTCTCAGAAAGATTATGACATACTAAGAGATCTAACTCAATTATTATCAAATACTTTCATGAGAACATAATTGTAACTCATGATAAGAGCTTTGGAAGCAAAGGTTAAGGGTGGTAGGATGAAAGCGTTACTTTCTTGAAATATGAAGCCAAGCATGAGGGATAAATCTTGGTCTGTAGAACAGTGTGTTGAAAGAAGAAGCTTGCTTAGTACTTTCAGGAGCCAGAGAAAGATGCAGGCATGTTATGTTTGAAGATGGCAGCCTCAACTCAATCGATACTTTGCTTCTTTCACTAAACATAACAAGAAACCAATGAAAACATTATGTTTAGTATTGTGGCCCAATTAATGTTGTGTAAAGAATACTGACTGCTCTAGAGACAGACATTAGAATGTGTGACAGATTGAAGGAAGCTGAAAGAGGCTGTATCGAAGCAACACGGTAGGTACAGGAATTATTCCTTTGGTGTGGATAGGTAGAGTCTGAGACCAAAGATTGGCTGTAGTTGACTACTTGGCCTTAATTAATCCTTCCTCAACCATCTCATTGACTGTCCAGAAAGATGATAAACTCTTCTTTCCTATAGAACTGTATTGGTTTGGGACATAGAATGACTAGAAAATATTAAGTAATATTACAACTGTAAGAAATTATCAGCTCATGAAAGGCTACAGTATACTAAAAACTAACATGCTTACTTTGTTTATGAAAAATATCTGTTCTGCCTTTGCTGAGACATCATTTATTCCCTCTTCTCTTTCTCTCTAGTGTTTATTCTTATTTCTTGAAGGTGATATGCTGTGTAATCCTTATTTCTGATCATATCCGTGGTAATTTAAGCACTAATAGCTAATGGCTCCCAGAGCTTCAACTTATATTAAGAAGTGTTAACAATTTTAATGTTGTTTAGAATTTCCAACCTAATTTCTTGTGGGAAATAAATGTCTCTAATATTGAATGTTGGAAATGTTCTTCATATAATATTTTTAAATCAATGAGAAGATTTTTTGTTTTCATTAGAAACATATAGATGGGGGTCTGCAGATTTCTTGTTACCATGGTGATGTCCAGTCTTTTAGGTTTAGTAGATTTTTCTTATTATTTGATACATGATTGGATAGAGTTGAGATTGAAAGGCTTTGTTTTAAAAAATAAAAGTTTAAACAGCTTTCCAAAACACTGATATAAGAATTATATTTTACAAAATTGGCTAGGTTAGCTCCCCCAGGAAGATGATTTATGGTCATTTTAGTGGTACTTGGTGGTTTTTTATTAGCCATGTGGAAATGCTAAAACTTTTACAACCAGAATTCTGTAGTTTTAATATGTGGCAAATATCCTTGGACTGAGTCCCACTGAGCGTCTCAAATATTTCAACTATGACATACTTAAAAAGTTCTTGTTTTGTCTATTTCAGAAAATATGGCTTTCTCAGATCTCACTTTGGGAAACTGATGTGTTTATACTACAAATCAGAGAGGCGAGTCATCACTTCTATAATGAATCATTTTTGGTGCTTGTCCTTTTTGTCTTGTAGGTCTAGTGATTTCTATAGGCAAAGTATTTCAAGGTTAATACTGCACAGTGAGACTAATATGATTTCAATACGTTTAATGTCTCAAACAGAATGATTCTAGTCTGCAGAAATGAAAACTGGGGTGCATAACATAGGTGAGAAAGCCTGACTAACATCTTCTTATTAGAAATGAAAATATTTAAAGATGATGTAAATGGACGCATGCTCAGCTACTCTGTTTTTCTTCAATGGTGTATGCTTCGTTGTTTTCTTCAGTGAGTTCACTTGACTTTTTTCCCCCAGAGCCAGAGTTTCTCTATGTAGCCTTGGCTGTCCTGGAACTCATTCTGTAGATCAGGCTTGCCTCAAACTTACAGAGATCTGCCTGCTTCTGCTTCCCAAGTGTTGGGGTTAAAGGCATGTGCCACACCTGTTCATCAAGTTGTTCAATTTTTATTGAAGCATATTAGTTTTGATTTTAAGCTTTTTGCAGGACTAATACAAATGTTTATTTCCACAAATGAGTCTTCTAGTATCAGATACCTAGGCATTGCTACTGGTTACAAAAAAAAAACTAACCAGTAATGTAGCTCTTCTTAAAGCATTTAAGCAGTAGAGGGAGAGGGCAAAAAATTGACTTTTGAAAAGTTGGTCCAGGAAGTAACGTAGATTTTAGAAAATTAGAAAATTAATGTTTTAAAAATATTTACTGCTTGAAATCTGTTCAACAAAATGTTGTCTTGCTTGGTAGCAAATAGGTGAGTTCACCTGGTGTCTTACTATTAATCTGGGTACTAGTATCCTTATTTTTAAATTTGATTGTGAAGTTTTTAATATTTCTCTTTAGTTTAACTGTCTAAAATTTAGCCAGTTATATTAAAGAAATATGTATGGGTGTCTGTTCATTGAGAAAAGAAAAAAGAGGGTGTTCTTAATTGTACTCCAGCATTCACAGGCTTGAAGAATGCTGGTAATGAACGTAACTCACTACAAAATTCTCTAAGGAATCCCAAAGATGAACTCACATCTTTAAGATCCCTCATTATGTGTGTCTTAATTGCTCTGGGTGCTACATTTTTATCAAAATCATATCATCAGAAGATTAACCTTTGAGCAAACAATTTTTAATTAGCTTTTAAGCACTCTCATCTCTCATAAAAATTTTTAAGAAAATCAAATTTGTCATATGAGAAACTGTAAACAGAGGGTCTTAGATCTCTCATATCTGTGAGAGCATGAACAATGTTCATTTTACTTTCAAATCAACCTCAATTTAAGCAAGATGAAATAAATAGATACAAATACATTAAGATAAGTAAGCATAAAGTAGGTTCTATATGTATCTGTATCTATGAATAGTTTTATTGTTGTGAAAAATAGCTATTAGAATAATTGTTTATGCACACAAAATTGCTCTCTAATCTGTTAGTGTCATTAAGCTTTTAATTATTTAATCCATCATTATTTTACTCAGCTTTCAAATATGAATTAAATATTCTGTAACTTTCATTTTACTATGTATGCAGAATTAAAGATAAATGCATCTTGACACTTGTATTTAAAGACTGACAAAAATAAGGTGTCCTAGACTTAGTTTCTCTTCTATAGTAGTGCGACTGAAATGCAGAATAGCTCTTATGATAAAGAAGTTGTGTTTAATCAGTTCTATAACCCGAGATGTAAAGTCATAATCACTAGTGCTTCCTCATAGCAGAAGGCTGTTTCTTGGTCATAAGCTATGTATAAGTCTCCTAACTCCTCGACGCACTGTTTCATGTGTAGAGGAAGGGTGCCAAAACTAAGAACTCATCTCTATCAGTCAAGTGGGAGAAGAGCATTGCCATTCAGTGATGCTGAGAAGGCACTTGAGATTGTAAACCAGTCAACCCAAGAATGAGAGAATAAAGGCAATGGAATCAGATTCAATAGTCATGATCTGCCCAAATCCAAGACATATACATGGCCACCAAAAGCTACACTCTTGTCCTCTAGGTGAGAGACATAATCTTGTAGTCATCACAATGCTAAAAGCACCAGTTAAGAATCATGTATTTTGGAACTACAAAACAAATTTCATGTGGTTTTTAAACAGTAAAGTTGTAGATTTATATGCCTGAAATTGTGTCAAGCGGAATCATTGAGTACATTTAGTTATAGCAGAAATGCAATGCTTTAGAGGAAGCAGGCCTAAGAACACAAAAAATATAAAACTTTCCAAATGATTCTTTCTGGCTGTGGATGTGGCTCAGTGGGAAAAGTACTTGCTGTGCATGTGTGAGGACATAGTGTAGGGTCCTGAGTGTGAATTCTCAAACCCTACATAAATCCAGGTCTAGCAGTGCATCTGCAGTCCCATTGTTCAAACAGGAGGGAGGATGTGGAGACAAGAGAACCTTAGGAAACCTGTGGGCCCTATGACCTGCTGAATAAGAAAGACTATCTCAAACAAAGTAGAATGGGAGGGCTACAGAGCATCAGGAGTTATCATTTCACTGCCACACACACACACACATATATACACACACACACATACACACACACGCACTCACACATATGCATGCACACACATGCACACATATACACACACATACACACACACATATATACACACACATACACATATACACACGCATATACGTATACATATACGTGCACACATATGCACACAGATGCACATAAATACACACACATACACATGCATACACACGCATGCACACACACACATGCACACACACACACAGACACACCTGTCTTCTTGCTCTCTCAATCTCTCTCTCAATACAAAACTTACAAACATATACACATAAAGTTCATATGTGCAGAATAATTTCAAAGGAATATATTTTTAAGTATAATCATTGGCAAAGTCAGTAATGAATATGGTGAAAACATTGGTAAATGGGGACATAAACACTATCTTGTGACAGAAGACACCAAGGATAAGGGCATGCTGTTACCCTTTCTAAAACTCATGCAACGCCACTGGCTTTCTTTTGGCTCTAACTGTAAGGTCTTTTGTGCAATATCAGACACTGAGTCTTAATAACAGTTAACTATATTCGTTGTCCTCCTTTTATGAAAAAATCACTAGTATATATCATTTATTTGTTTCCTGAGATGGGGTAACACTGTGTAGCCATGGCTCGCCAGGAACTTTGTATGTATTTCTTTCATGCTGGCTTCAACCTCCCAGAAAGCATCCCAGCACTGCCTCTTAAGCATCGGAATTAAAGGCCTACACCACGAGGACCAACTCTACTCATGTTCATAGCATTCTATCAACCATCATTTTGAAGCGGTCTCAAATCAGTTTTACAAAGAAGTAACTTTCCAGAAACAATATGAAACTGACGGTTATCGGAGCTGATCAGAGCTCCCTATGCAATAAGGAAGCTTAACACATACTTGCCACATCTGATAATAGCTGGTGAAGCCTTTCATCACACAGTGAACAACAAGAAAAAGTCATTGACGAACTTTCTAAAATATTTTCATAAAACAGAGCCCTTGAGAGGAGCAACTGGCAGGAGGTGGTTACCATAAAACTTAAATGAGAGCATTTGCTTCAAATATAAAATCCACTGTGAACCTTCCTTTTGTGCATAGGAGGCAATCTTGAATTGCAAATCATCTTAAATAAACACAGAACCTGGAAAACATGCTTGCTGTTAACTAAGAAGTAAACAGAAAGACTTTTGTCTGATGTAAAGGTAATCAGTATAATGTAGTTAATCGCCTTAGTTTAAACAGATAAGGGTTACAAACAATAAAAATAAGAAGACCTATGCCGTGTGCCTTTAAATAAGGTTAAATAGATCTAACTTACAGTGAACTTTAAATTACCCATATGTGCTACTACATGATAACATCCTTGCATGCTCTTGCATATGTTGCTTACATTAATTGCTTTCATAAGTTAATTACTGCAGGATACTTTGGCTTCTGTTCATTTGAAACGTAACAAATGTTCACACCAGCTGTGGAAGAGATTGAAGGCAATAAATGAACGAGTCAACTCTCAGATTACTTGCTTAACTTAAGCCTGTTACATCAAGCTGCCCCATATTTTAATACATGAGAAAAGACACCTGGGAATCATCGATGGTGCTATTCCTATCCTTTGCCTTACTGATTTAAGTGATAGAGACATTAAGCTTTAATATTTGCTCGCTAGCCTATGCTAGGTTGTCATTTTGTACTTGAGTTGACCACTACTGTCATATACTTAGAAATATAGAGATTTTCAGTCTTAATGTCTTTTATGGCCCATGCTAATTAGATTCTAAAGTTTGTATCTCAGGAGATGATTTTTATATACACAGACTGATCCAGTCTCAACAACCGTGAGATTTTCAACACCCCTTAATCAGCAGGAAGTAATAATGGATAACTATGCCCAAATTCCCCAAATATTGTTTATAAATGTGTGTTTTCATTATAGATGGTTAATGGTCATAGTCAATCTCTTTCTAAGAAGAAAAAGGGGATATGGTATATAAATGATTTTTAAAAAGTTAGATTATTGAATTTACTTAGATCAAGAAATCAGCTGTTAATCTCAAAATGTTTTACATTAGTATGGATTTTGGTTTATTGATACAAACTTAAGGTCAATTCTCTTATGCTGTATATATTGTTCTACTCTTGTTTAAGATATAATGTTTATATAACTGATTTAAAATTATAATATATAATTAAAAAACGCATGTTAGTTGGATTTTTAGGTATACAAAGATATATTTCAATTAGGTAGGTAATCTTCAAATACTTCTAAGACCTACAGAATATGGCATTTAAAATGTTTTAAAAACTTAGAGTTTTCTGGACAGTGAGACAGATCTGCTCCTGGCAGCACCAATTTACATCAAGAGAAAAATAGGCATCGAAGAAACTCCATATGGAGATTAGTTTCTTTGTGGCTTCAATTAGCCAATGGACATAAACCCGTTCTTATATTAACTGTTGACAGTATGCTGTTAAAAGTGGACATGCAGGTTCCATAGGAAGGTGACCTCTGAACTTTGGCAAAACAAACCGAGATGATCCTTCAGGTTCCTGCTTTGCAGAGAAAACTGTCAGATATTTTCAGGACTCGAGGAGAAGCGACTGATGAACTGTACCAAAATGGACAGAGAAGATTTCCTGCTTCACTGAAATGAAAAGAAACTCTGGGCCTGTAGGCTGAAGATGGATGCCCCAACTTTATAAAGAAACTTTGGGTGACTGTCCAGGCAGATAGGTGTCATCTCTGTCATTTCTAGATTTTGGAAGTTGCTTGCACTTCGGGTTTACTTGGGTAAATATATCCTTCTGTGGTCTTTGATGTAGTTGCAGATTAGATTGTTGTAGGCATAGTTTTTCTTAGCCATTTGCAAGGTATATTGGATATGAAACTTTAGATCCATAAGGATAAAGTAGATGATAGAGTATTTTTTTTAATTTTGCTAAATACAAATAGAGTAGATATTGTAACTGTAATTCTTGCTTGATAGCTATTTTGTTATATACAATTTTGCTATGTTAAAATTAAAACCTTCCTTTTTGATTAAACAGAAAGGGGGAGATGATGTGGGAATGCCTTTTTGTATACTGTGAATATTAATCTTTAAATAAAGGAGCTGTTTTGGCCTATGACAGGCACCATAGAAAAAGTAGAAAGAGAAATCAGAGCATAGGTAGGAGAAGTAGGGCAGAGTCAGACAGACCGAGCTGAAGCCCAAAGGAGCAACATGTAAAGAACACAGGTGAGCCATGGGCCACGTGGCAGACAGATTAATAGAAATGGGTTGATTTAAGATGTAAGAGCTAGTTAGCCATGTGCCTGAGCCATAGGCCAAACAGCATGAAGTTAATATAAGCGTCTGAGTCATTTCTGGGGGCCTGAGCAGCAGCAGAGGGCGGCCAAGGGGTCTGGTGCAGCAGGGTCTGAGCCTCTGGCTGCTCGGGACCAAGAAACCCCACTACTACATACTGGAGCATATTTTTTATTAAAATTAAAGTTTATATTTTAAACTATTTTTATGAGAGATTAATAGAATAAATATTACTTGAAGCAGTAACAAAAGGAACCAGCCAGGGAAGGGCAGGCATGGGGGAGGGAGTGAGGCATGGACAAAGTCGAACAACATAAAATGTATGTATGAAAATGCTTTAAATATATGGCTTTGTAGGCTGACTTGTGCATGTTGGACAGTTTCAGTGATTGGCCTAGCTGAGACAGACCCACAGATATGTGTGCAGAAAAAATGGAGTGGGGAATAGCACACAGAAGCTCCATATGGATATTATATACAGTTAAAGAACGAGGCTGAGTTATCACATACAGCTGCACAAGGATATCGATTTAGGTTTAGTACATACAGATAAACAAGGATGCAAATTTCTTGTGTAGAGCTGGATCAAAGGGACAGGGTTAGCTAATCTGAGTATGAACAGTCTCTGTAGAGGTCTTCAGGCAGAAACCAGTCAGTGGGAGAAAGCTGTGGTGAGTGAGCGTTGATAATCATGCTGTTAACATTCTCATTTGTAGGTGAGGAAACCTTTACAGTCCCTCTGAGCTCCGCCTGGGTAGATTTTGTCATGGTGCTCAGGCTTTGGGGGTCTTTGTCATGACTGTACCCATGTCAACAACACACATTCAGGACTTCCCTCACTCTCTATACTAACTTAAAATTAATAAAGATTTTGATTACACCAGTTTTGTCGCCCTGGATCTGGAGTGTGTTCATATATGGTATACTAATCTATAATGTATTGGTCTATAGTGTATTTTAATAGGGTAATAAGTTTTTATTAATTGAACTTTCATATTCATCTTATCTGGAAACACATATTTTCTTAAATGATCTTTGAGTCACTTTTGTTAATAATAAAATTTCACAGTGTTTTATTAAATAAGATAGGAGGAACACTTGCATAAACCTCTGAACCCCATCTGAAACTAAATAAAATGGCTATAGTATTTTTAAGATCTCAAATTACTAAGACTCAAGAAATAAAAGAGAACATAAAACAGCAACCCTGGAAAGCATGTGGACAAATGGTAACTGATTTAGCAGAACCTCGAAAGTTAAATCCTAAGTCAGCAGCCCAGTAAGCCAGAACCAAGCAGATTTATATTACACATCAAAGGCTCAGAACTTGTGGCTGTGGACCAGACAGTAAATGGAGGTTCTAACAAAGTTTCATGTAGATCTGTTTAGGAGGCATTTTCCATTTTCCCTCCCTAACTTTCTATAACCAGAAACCTGAAGCTCTGAAAAGCTAATAAAAGAGAAGATTCCCTCGCCAGAGAATTATCATGAAGGTTTCCGGGCTGCGGTCTTCAGACAGGGGAGGAATACCAGACTAAAGCAGGCAGATGAAGAGAAAGCAAACACATCTTAATGAAACTCTTGCTCACTTGGCTCCTAAAGCAGCGACAAAGAGGACTACACTCTCAGGGCACTGGAGCCTCCTCTGGAGGAATCTGCACATCCAAGATCAAGACCTGAATCCCTAGTCATAGGCTGATATGGGAAGGGCAGATCATAAAAATGTAAGAAGACCCACACAGATTGCCTGCTGCTAAACCCAGACAAGCTCACAGGGCTCAGCTGCAGATAGAGATTATATGATCTTAATAATGAAAACAGTGAACATGGTTCCCTCCAAAGGCTATTGTCTAATGAAAGAGGCAGAGACAGAAAGACAGAGTACCTCTGTTGAAGGTACCAGAGTAGAAAGAAGAGCAAACCCGCTCCATTTTCCTCATAAGGATTCAGTAGATGATGCCCATGCACAACAATGCAGAAGCAAAAGACCTGATATTTAAATTAGACCTGAAACATTTGGCCCAGGAGCAAAAACAACTGTTATGCACATGTGTCCCATAATGAGAAGAAAAAATTAAAATTACATAGAAATCTTTACCGAGTTCTCGCTTTACAAGCAATACAGACTAAGCAGATTGTATTTAGTAATACATATATGTATGCATGTAATAAGTTAATGAAACGGGTATATAAAAGGGTTCAGAGAGAGGAGATCAGAGGAAAAATGATATAATTATATAATAATCTCAAAATAGAGTAATAATAAATACAGTAAGAAAAGACTTATTTTTCACTAACATCTTAGAGTTGGTCTTTTAGAACATTTGCATATAAATTCCTACGACTAACATTTTAAAATTTCTGAACCCTGACAATGATATTTGTATGCTCTGTCCCACATCATATTCAGTCCGCCTAAAGCACATCCATACTATGTTAAAATAAATTATATATTGTATAAAATTGGAAGGCTTCTTATGAATGAGGTTTATATTATTATTGCTTCAAGGAATATTATTAGCAGCTTCCTGTGCTTTCTTTGATACTAAAACTGCTTTTGAAAATGCCTAGAAATGCCTTTTTAAAGTTCATATAAATTTAGTAACAGTAACATTGGTCTCTCAACCAAATATGCTAAGTCCCTCAATTGACTATAACATGTATGAAACAATTCTGTTGCTTTAAGTACATTTGAGCGTGAAGAAATTTGATATCATGATTGCTTGTAAAAATAAAGCAGCAGGCAGAAAAATCTTAAATATTTAATGGTACAATATAATTTTTTGTAATAAAAGTCATTTTCAGATGCTCATATATGAAAGAGTTCTGAACAGTAATCATTATGTTTTTTAATTTAAAAGTTTTGTGACATTAAGATTTTACCTTAAGGCTTGTGAAAACTTGATTGATCATTGTGGTGTTTTTGAATAAAAATGGTCTCATTGGCTTATATATTTGAATCCTTAGTCATAAGAGAGTGGCAATATTTGAGAAGGATTAAAATGATTGGGAAGTGTGGGCTTGATGGAGGAAGTGTGTCACTAGGGGTGATTTTTGAGAATTCAAAAGCCCATGCCATGACCAGGCTCACGTTCGGCCTTTGCATCAGGACATAGCCTTTGGCTACTGCTGCAATGTCATGCATGCTACTATGCTTGTCACTGTAGTATGAGGTTTCTGTCCCAGACTTTCTGGCCTAGCCTCAAGGTTTAGAATCACAGACCTACAGAGACACACAGATGCTTACAATAGTTTAAGGCTGACCGGCCTAAGGCCCAGGCATATAACTTGCTAACTCTTTACCCTTAATCTAACCCATGACTCTTATCCTGTTCAGCCATGCAGCTCGGTACCTTTTCTCAGAGCAGCATAGTTGTCCTTTGCATCTTCTATCTACTCTCTGGCATTCTTCTCTGTTCTGCCTGTTCCTAGAGTCTTCTCAGTCTGGTAGCCCCACCCACACTTCCTGTCTGCCTTTGGCCAATCAGCGCTTTTTATTAAACTCATAGACAGGGACAATTATTTACAATGGAAAAACATAATCGCTCTACATGTCACCATGATCATAGTGGACTGATCCTCTGAAACTGTAAGCAAGCCCCCAATGAAACACTTTGTTTTACAAGACTTTCCTTGGCCATGGTGTCTCTTCACAGGAATAGAATGGTAGCTAAGACAAGGATCAAAGCCAGGCTTGACATAATATGTTACTAACCAGGACGTTTTATCGTTTTATCTCCCCATCAGCTCAGATTCAGTCAGCTGTTGGTTTATGCCTTTGCCTCTGGCAGAATTCCCTATGTAATTTTTACAGAATGACTATGCTGGCTTGCTGATGGGAGGGGGAGGGTCAGAGGAAACACTCCTCTTCCTGGAGATTTGTGCCTTGTTTCTGACCACCAAGTTAGATCAGTATGTATTCTGAGTTCCAGTTAATGATTTCCTGTCATCCATCAGAGGGACTGAAATCTACCAGATCATTACAAATTAGCTCTAATAAGGTGATCATTATGTGTCTTCTCCATAATCCTTCATCTTCAGATTATTAAAAAAAAAAAAAAAAAAACTACCACACTTCAAAACTACAATGTATAAGTGAGTTGGTTTCCCTTAGTTCCAAACTGTTACTTTCTTTAAAGAGCTGACATTGTATATCCTTAATAGGGACTGAGCTTCAGTCTCCTTGAAACCTCCCTCTCACATTCAGAGGCTCCAAATTCCTGGGTTTTCTCCTCTCCTAGTAGGAGGCTTCTCAGGCTCCTTGCACACTTTTTCATATGCTTCAAATTGACCCAGGATGAAGTACTGATTTTATTTTCAAATTTTCTCTCAATAGTCTCACACAATGCTGTGATGCTGGCTTTAGAATCTTATGTTTGTACTGATAATACCCCCGGTTTTAGTCACTATCTTGAATGTTCCTTGTAGTTGAGACTTTGTCATTTGCAATACTTGTCTAAGAACGATCTAAACAGGGTGGCCCAGAACAATCTAAACAGCATGGCCCAGACATCCTTAATATATTTCAAATTCCCTTATCAGCCACCGGCTCCTTCCATTCAGCTGCTTATGCTCAATACAGTCATTGCAAATTCTGGACTCTTCATTTCATTTCCCATCTTTCACAATCCAGGGCAAATGTTGTCATCTTCCTTCTAAAATAGGTTCAGCCTATTGGTTTCTTTAGCACCATAACTCACCTCTTTCCATAATTATCACATATGTTTCTTATACTTGGACTATACAAATAGCATACTGCTTCCTCAGTTTGACCTGCGTATTAGTCTGGGTATTAGTTATTTTTCTTATAATTGTGACTAAATATCTGGCCAAAGCCACTTGAAGGAGGAAAGGTTTGTGTCAGTCCATGTTTGGAGAGTACAGTCCACAACCTGGAAAGAATAGCGACCAGGGCATGAGGCAGCTGTCGCATATCTCAGAAGGCCAGCAAGCAGAGGCGGTATTAGAAACGTGGCAAGCCATAAACCTCGAGGGCCAGCTCTACCTACTTTCTGCAGCTCGTCTCTACCTCCCAAAGTTGTCACAGCCTCCCAAAACAACAGTACCATCTGGGGAAAGTATTCAAATTCATAAACCTTGAAGAACTTTTTATATCCATAACACTCCTTATCATCCATTCTCCAAACAGCATCCAAAATCACTCTAGAAATATAAACCAGACTATGGCTTCGTTTTGCTTAAATTTCTCCTGACCTTCATTTGAATTTAAAATCTCAGCTCCTTATCATGTCCTGTTAAAGTTTGTGATTCTGATTATTTCCTCATTTTATCTTGCCCCTTTCCGGTCTCCTTCCCTCCAGTTCCCAGCCTCCTTCACCTCTCTAGGGCTCAAGTGCACTGATCTTGATTGAGCCTTTGTGCATACTAATCACACCGAAGACCCTTTATGTTCTGTTTTTCTTGGCTCCATTTTCTCCAGTCAGGTCTCTTTTGATATTCTCCTTCCATGAGATGTTTTAGGGATCCTCTTGCTTAAAATAGCCTCCTCAAAGACTCCATTTCCCATTCCTAAATTTCATTTTCTTCTCTGAAATGACATCATTATCAGCATTTTTTTACCCACTCATTGATTTTTTTTATGTGTTCGGCTTTCCATCCCAAAGAATGTAAGTCTTACAGGGCCATAGAGCTCATCTGCTTTATCTTAGGTATTAACTATAAACTCACTAAGAAGATGGATGAAAATTTGGACAAATTTTAATGCAAATTTATAGGAGTTTTTTAATTGATAAGTTTACTTAGCTCATTGAAATATAAGTGTTATATGTATATTTCTTATATTTCAATGTTTTATATATATATATATAATTTGATATATATATATATATCAAATCTTGGCTCTTGTCGGAAGTCTCTAGTTGCTCTTTTTTCCCATTTACAGACCCATGTGTCTTTCTGTCTGTTTCATTCTTGGCTTCGTCATCCTTGAACCTGATGACTTCGAATTTCCCAATTCTCTGCCTGAATTTCATCATTACCATCACATGAATATACTCTTGTCTGTGTGATGCTGGTGTCTGTAATTTACAAGTAGTTTCATCTGTGTGTTTTGCATAATTGTGTTAGAACTGCAGCTGAAACCTAACTAGGACTGTAAGAGTCCCAGGGGAGCTGAGGACACATAGCTAGCTCATAAAAAATGATTTCTATTGATAAGTGATATATGCAGTCTAGGATTGTAAAGGAATAAGGTAAAAGTTTATTGCGGTAATTTATAAATAATGCTCCATAAAGAAGAATTGTCACTTCAGGTCATCTGAGACTCTAATATTTCTCATCTGTCATTCTCCCCTAGAGTTTGGGGATATACAGAGAGAACAGAACTTGAAGGTCTTGGATGATGCTCTATAAGTACAGTACAAATTCAGCAGCCAACTGAAGCTCATTCCACTAAAGGAATCACATTGTCCCGTGCTTGTACCAGTGAGAATTTACCCATAGAGAGAGTAAGCCAAGACTGAGCCAGCCAGAGGCACTTTTTAAAAGGAAAGCTCTGCTTGTTTCTAGCACCAAACCAAAGTTTCATATGATATATCACACATTATCAAAATAAAGATAATAAACATGTTATGGAATGTTTCAGTAAAAAGTAAGCTTTTATTTTCAGGGCCTCCCTCAGTAATTATATCACAGTCATTTTGCTTATTTAATGGTATATACCTCATCTTTGCTCCAAAGATGGCATAAACAACGACAACCACACAATGGGGTCTGCAAAAAGCTAAATGCTCTCAAATTGTCCAAACAACATAGAAAAACTCTTATTTCTAAAACTATGGCTTTCTTGTTACTGTGCTATTAATTTGTATGTAGACGTTAAAGTTTTACCTTACAAAAATGTATATGTATAAGTATTTTGCCTCCATGTATATGTCTGAATACCGTGTGCATCTCCAGTTTTCACAGAGGCCAGAAAGAAGGGTATCAGACCCTATAGCTACAGATGGTTGTGAGCTACTGTTTACATGCTGGGAACACTTAACCCAGGTCCTCTTCAAGAATAGCTAGTGCTCTTAATTACTGAGCCATCTCTCCAACATCCCTGTGAAACTCAATTTAAAACAGAAATTTTTATTGTTTTATAGAAATAAACATTTAGTTAAGGAGTGGCTGGCAAGAAGGCTCAGATTTTAATGCACTTCACAGGTAAGCATGAAGGCCTGAGTTCAAATCTCCAGTGCCCATTTTAAAAAAGCAAGACACTTAAAGCCTACCCTTAATCCTGGCTTTTTTTTGGGGGGGGGGGGGGAATACAGTTAAATTTCTAAAGTTCACTAATCAGCCAGTCTCATTTGAATTGGTGACCACCAGGTTCACAGAGAGACCCTGTCTCACAAAAGGTGAAAAGTAATTGAGAAGATATCCAAGGTTAACCTCTAAACTCTACAGACGCATGCATATCTATACACACACACGTACAATGTGTTTTTTATTTGATTCTGTGTTTTTACTCCACATTTATTTATGTAGATCTCACATTTTCTTTGTATTTTATCACAATAATATGACTTTAAGAGAATTAAACTGTTTTTTTACAATTAAACAGAACAAATTTACCACTTACAACATAGCAGGAGATGTGTGCATACATTTTGCCCTGTCCTGATATACCTTATTTTAGAAAACATATGCTAATCTGACCACTTCACAGGTTTTCTGACTAAATTAAATGATGCCAGATGACAAGTATGTAACACAGACAAACAATTTGGTCCTGGGAGCAGAATATGCTGTATCCTAATATCTAATGATTAAATATTTAAATCATTGGTTGTACACAATTTTGAGTACGCATATACTGCCAGGGACTGCCAAGGATTTTCTCAGAGACTAAAGCTTCAAAATCAAATAAGGCTGAATCAAAAATTTGCATGAAGGCAAGTAAGATTTCTGATTGGCATGATAGAAATTGTGTAAACTAAGATAATAGCTATTGTTGCACAGTAACATAAATCATAGCAGAGTATCATATATTTAAGAATGTCATGTTTTATGATATGCATACTTGTGTGACTCTATTCCTGAGAGATATGAGCAAATGTCTATTCACTCCAGACATGGAAAAGATGAAAGACCTAAGTAAGAATACAACCAAAGTCCAACTTCTGAACTGATGTATGGTATTGGGGTAACTCGCGGGATTATTCGAGAGAGATAACTTATAGGAGCAGAAATGACTCAAGACAGCTTCATCCCCATACCCTCCTCAGCATGGTTGTATGACTGAAAGTCAGCATATGCTTTAGTATTTAAGAGAAATATGAATAATATTGGTTCACAGTTCAAAACTGTAAATGATTATTTTAAAACTAAGTATTAAAATCTTGCTAACATTAGTAATATTGTTTCTAGATCATATTCCATGCTCTCCACATACATACAAAATGTCCAAAATCTCTAACCCTAACACAAAACTTGGCATTTATATCTGTATTTTAAGGAAAATGTCTTGGCGTATCTAGAAAATGTTGCCAATATTGTCAGCTTGATGTTCAATTAGCATCCCAGAGTTGTCTGTGTTGTTTGGAGAGCCGTTGGAAGCTGGGGCTAAAAAGAAACAGCTCAGCCCTGTCACTCTGGTCTGTTTGAGCCCAGACCCTCAGAGATCACAGCAAACAGTGAGTGAGCAGAGTGAAGACTACAGATCCACACAACCATGGGCTGTGCTCCTCTTCTGTAAATCTAGTCCAGCTTTTTATCTGGGGCATATGTTTCTCTGTTGCTCTGAAGACATGTAAAAGATACCTTTGTTCCACATTCAAAGGAGGATTTCAGATCTTCCACACTTTCTTAAAATTTTAGTAATGATCCTACTCCAAATTTTACCTCACTCAAAAAATCTAAACTATTTTATCAAGCTACGGATGGATGACAAGGTCCACTTTGGAAAGACATCTAAGGATCTACATCTCAGAACATAGTTTCAGTTATTCATTTCCAACTTAATCCTTAATTCTCAAATGAGGAGAAGACCATACATCCCTTCTTTATGTATTCTCTCATTTGCTCAACAAATATTTATCAGGCTTTGTTTGTTTAAAACTCACCCAAACCTGTACAATCATATCATATCTAAACGGCATAGATCTAATGCAGGCCTATTCTGGGGGGCCTCCCTGTATCTGTCCTTAGCTACTCTAGGAGGAGCATGTATTCTTTCCCTTATCAGAGATAGGCCATCATTTCTTTATATTTACTCCTATGGATGATGAGCAGGAAAATACATAGCAACAATCATTTATTGGCTGGTTTTCCCAATTTTGTGACTAAATGAGAAAATGAGACATAAAAAGTGTTATTCTCCAGGGTTTCACTCTGAGTCATTTTAAGGTTAGAGAGCAATATTCATTTTTCTTAAACTGGCTCCCTGGGCTTTAATTTTGTCTTTTATGACATGAGAGTGTTAAATTCACTGCCTTCAAAGCCTCTGTAAGCTTCAACATTCTTTGATACTCTGAACTTTACCCAAAATTCAGCCCTGAGCTTCACAGTAAAATGTGGAAACAGATCTGACCACATTTCTCCGTCTCCCCACAAGAATACTCAGTAATTTTACTCTATAAAGCAGAGGAAGCCTTTTATAAATATGAATTATTTATGACTTTTTTTAATGGTTATCACTTTAGTCAAATTATTAAATTTTTAACTGGAAACTTTTTACTTAGCTTTCATACTCCTTTTCATGCACAGGATAATGTCACTCATGTGACCTAACTCTCATCTGACTGGTGTGTTTCTAGCTCAGACCCCAGTGGAAGGTACACCAGTTGTGTTCAGCTGCTACTGTTGGTATGGTCCTTGGGCTAATGAGAAGACAAGCTATGTGTGACCAGGATTGTGGAAAATTTCTCACTGTCAGGAAGTATTCCCAGATTGTAACAGAGAAAGATATTAGTGTGCACAAGAACTCGGCTGGTCAGAAGAGAAAGATGAGAAATACAAATCACTTCACTTTCTTGCTCAGTGATCGGTCTTCTTTAAGAAGAGGCGTTAAGAAGTAATGGTTAAGCACTGAGCTGGATTTGCATCAAGGCTTTCACACTTACTAACTCCATACTTGCTTGACAAAACAATGAAAGAATACTGTTTTGTAGGGGTATTGTGTTGTCTCATGGTAAATAATTGTGCCACCCACTGGTCTAATAAAAAGAGCTGATTGGCCAAAGGCAGGCAGGAAGTGTAGGTGGGGCTACCAGACTAAAAACTCTGAGAACAGACCACCAGAGAGAATTCCAGAGAGAGCCCTGGAAGAAGCAGAGGACAACTATGCTGCCCTAAGAAAAGGTACCGAGCCGCATGGCTGAACAGAACAAGAGACATGGGTTAGGTGAAGGGTACAGAGCTAGCAAGTGATATGCCTGGGCCTGAGGCTGATCAGCCTAAAACTATTGGAAGCTTCTGTGTGTCTCTGTGGGACTGCGGGTCTGTGGGTCTGTGGGTCTAGACCGTGAGGTTAGGCCCGAAAGTCTGGGCCAGAAACCTTGTACTACACTGTTTAGTCACCTGTGAGCTACCGGCACATTGAATATACTGGTGATAAGAAAATTAAAAAGAAGCCACCAATCAAGAAAACAGTATACTCTGACTAGCATTGACATTAGCTATAATCTTAATGATCAGCAATTTACAAATTCTTGCTTTAGTTTGCCACGGTACCAAAAGTACCCAGGATAAGGTAGTATCTCTCTTCTCTTTTTTTTAAGTGTGTGCCCATCTGCATATGTGTATCAAGTCTGTGCCTCCCTGTGCTAGGTAAATGCCATTGAGCTCATTCCCTAGCCTCCTCTCTGCTGTTTTAATTAGTATATAGTAATTTCCTTGACCATGCCAAGTACTCTGAATTTTAGGGATAAAATCACAGAACAAGAAAATACAGTTCCGACTCTCTTATGATCTAATGAGAGTTTTTACTCCTGTTGCCTCAGAAATGAATAAACTTAAGAGAAATGGAGTAAGTAGAGCCTTGCTTTGAACCAGCCTGTGTCTGAAGCACCTGGCTTGTTGAACAGTAAATGCTCTGGAAGTGTTGCTAGGCTCATGGGAGATGAAGGGCTTTTCCTTCACCTGTAATACAACAGCTTATACAGGGGACCTGGTCTCTGAACTATATTATAAGTTTGTGAGTAGCAGGCAGGGAGGCAAATAAAATAGTGAGGCTCTTAATTGGCAGATTTGCAGAAAATTCACTAATGTCTAACAAAGACTTTGCCATATAGATAGCTTATCATTGTTTTAAGAAAAGGTGTCCTTTTCCATTTAAAAATATTACATAATTTAAAAATGCCATCAAAGTTATTCTTTATTGGCACAAATTATTAAAATTTAAAAAATTAGTTTTATTATTTGTAAATTTGTTAATTTTGTTATCAAAAAGTACTACCATTTAATGAAATATTCATCAAGGATTTCATAATTACTCTAAAAACTCAAATAAAAATCATTCGTAACACCACAGCTCTATAGATGTCAGATAGATGCCTGAGATAAGCTTAAAAATATTTTTTCCTGATGAAAAATATTTTAAGAGATTGACAGACAAAATCATACTTCAGTTGTAGAGAAATTCCTTTTTTAGATTGATAATGGCTTTCTAACTTTTCAAATTATTTGGGAGAAATTTGACTACACGTCTCAAACTTTAAAAGTATAACTGAGCTTCCAAACAGAAATACAGAAGGTTTTATGTAGTGGGATTAGGTTACATTAAATAATTATCCCACCTATGATTCAATAAGAATGCTGATTGGCTGAAAGTAGACAGGAAGTGTAGGCGGGGCTACCAGACTAAATAAACTCTGGCAACAGGAAGAGCAAAGAAGAGATGCCACAGAGATGTCAGACAAGCCAGCAGATGCAAAGAACAACTATGCTGCTCTGAAAAAAGGTACCAAACCACATGGCTGAACAGGATAAGAGTCAGGGGTTAGTTTAAGTGCAAGAGCTAGCTAACAATATGCTAGAGCCATAGGCTGATCAGCAAAAAATTAAAACAAGTGTCTGTGTGTTTCTGTGGGTCTGGAGGACTGCAGGACTGCAGGACAGCAGGTCCCAACCTCAGGGCTATCCCGGAAAGGCCAGGCAAGAAACTTCATACTATAGTTTTAAACCTGTTTTCCCTGCTCCTGATGCATGTAAGGACTCAAGGGATAGCCACTATAGGAGGGCAATACAGACACCTAAGATTAACTTTATTCACCAAGATCACTTCAACACTATCTGCATTTGTGTGTGCTCACCTGTTTTCCTGATTGTAAAATGAAAATCATTAATGATTAAGGGGAAGTAACCTTTTTGAAGCTTCAACCTGTTGCTTCCTTCCTCATGAGCCCATTAGGTAGGTAGTAGAGGCCAATTCAACTTAGAAACGTAAACTTTTCAAAAGAGTGAGGAATGGTGGCACACTTTGGTAATCCTAACTTTTGAAAAACTGAGGTAGAAGGATCACATGTTTGAGGACAGTCTCAGTTACATAGTGACTTCAGAGTCAGTCCAGGTCACAGAGATAGACCCTTATCAATGAATCCAATAAACACTTAGAGGACAGATTTGGAGACCAAAGAAACATTTATTCTTATATACTCATTCATTAAAGATGCAAATTTACATTAAAACCAATATGATTTCTCCCATATTTTGAAATAGTGTGAACTATTGATGTTTCTTATTTTCCTATGGTATTTTTTTTTAAATTAAACATGTGGTTTAACTGTCTTTCAGAAGTACTGACCTGTTGCTTTTGAAAGAACATAGATGGTGAAAGGTGATGTTGACCTTGTCTCTGTGTTATAGAATTTGAATAAATATATTCTAGGCTATAGCATTCACTGAAGACCCATCACTTCAGCTGAAGAATTCAGCATAAAGAATGGATTAGTGTCAGATAAATGTGAAGTTGGCCTCATTGAAATGAGGTTTATTTTTAGTTACTAACACTTTGAAGACTAAATTACAGAAAATAGCAATCATTTTCTAGCACATTGGCTCTTAATATTAATCAGGCAACTGGGTTAATAATAGCATATTTTTATTAATAAACCAGAGAAACACCTGTACTTATTCATCAGAAAACTTCAAAATGATATTCTAGTGAAGGGGTATCAAATTACCATTTGAAAATTCTTGAGTAAATTGTATGCACTCTATTAATGAAAGTGAACTAAATACCGTTTCAACACATATATTTCAGAGTCAAATGGCCTTGAGGTTAAGAGTGCAATTTTCAAATTTAGACACCAAATGGCCATGTGCTTTAGAACAAGTTACTTCTCTGTCAAACAAGTTCCTCATACATAGAATGAGAATGTTGGTCATGATGGCAATGATGAAGGGGGGGGGGGGGGAATGAGGAAAAAGATAATTAATGATAGAGGTGCATAAATGGATAGATGAATGGACAGATGGATGGACAAATGGATGGATGGGTGGGTAGGTTGATACATACATACATAATGACTGTTAACATTTATGTAGTTTCTACTTTGCATTGGGCTCTGGGCTATGAAACTATGAGAATTCTTATTTTAAAAAAATATAGAGAAAATTGATAGATAGTCTTTGTACTATTCTAGAAGCTCACTGTGTGTCTTACTATTTTCCTGTTGCTGTAATTAAATACCAGGAATTAAATAACTTCAGGGAGAAAGGGTTTGTTTTCTGACTCTAAGTTGAGGGTGTACCCCATCATGTTTCTGTCAGCTGGAACTATGACTGCTGGTCATGGTATATTCATAGCCAGGAAGCAGGAAAAGATAATTACTGTGCTCAGCTCACTTTTTTTTCCCTTTTTGTTCAGTCTGGACCCAAGTACAGGGGATAGTACTCACACTTTTAAGGTAGCTCTTCCCACCTTAATTAAGCTGAACAAGATCATCCCTCACAGACATGCTCAGTTTCCTGTGTGATTCCAGGAGATTGCAACAGATTAATAATCACTAGTAATCATCACACCGCCTGTTTAATTTTCACAGCTATTCAGGTAGCGTATGTCACCTGTCCTTTTCCAAATAAAGAAACTACAAAAGCAAGAAATTAAATAACTTTCATGCAAGCCTTCATTCCAGCCTCAAAGTGTGCCCTCAGCCTCTATAGTGTAGTGCCTAATGAACACACCAATATAAAGCTGGCATTTAATGAGACTTCCTACATGAACCACTTTCAGCCACCCTCAGTCAGTAGCCTATGGGCCACATGTGTCCAGGATCGGTCTGAATGTGGCCAAACAGAAAGTCACAAATTTATTTAAAAACATTATACAATTTTTTGTAATTAAAAAAAGATTCGATTATGTAAGTTGTTAGGCATGAACTTTGTAAATGAAAATAGTTGTGTTTTAAAGTCAAAATATTGGACTTACTTATTAAATCACTGTATGGTTCTGTTAAATATTAAATAAATATGTACGATTTTGTGGTTTATAAAACTATATATATATATACATATATATATATATATTACCCTATTGTCTTGAAGAATTTTTCACTAAAAATTTTATATTATACACTTTCTACATGCTTAGTATTATTTCAAAACTTTCTCTAGGACCTTCAGCAGAGAAGAAGACAGTCAAGGCCCCACCCATCACAGTGTATGTCTAGAGAGTCATATTTATCTTCTGTTTCATTCATATTTTAACCTTAAGACTGGGGAAATAGAATCAAAATGAAAATTGAGATATTTGACCAATGAGATGGCTCAGTAGGTAAAGGTGCTTGCTTCAAAGCCCCATGGCCAGAATTTGATTCTTGAGACCCACATTCTGGAAGAAGGAACCAACTCTCATTGGCTGTCTCTAACTCATGTCTCAGCATGAGTGACCACACAGACACGTGAATGAATGAATGAATCAATGAATTACCTAATAAAAAAGTAAGGGAAATTATTCTTAAAAACTAAACTATTCCATTGCTAGAACTTGGGATATTACCATAGAGATGTGTTAGACAAGTCAGTCTTCTCTCTTATTAGCTGTTTCTCACATACTTAAGAAAGCTGCCTGTCTCTGAGGAACCTTCCCCCCTGTTGTGATAATCCCTTCAGACTAACAGATAAGGCAGGAAGCAAAGGTTATCTATGGCCCTTTGGGAACTGCATCCATGAGTAAAATCCATATAGAGAGGACGTGCTGTGTCAGTATGTTGTGCTCCAGGGATACACGGAGGATGTTTCACAAGCCATCCATCTTTCTTATTACTGTTGGAAAAAACTCATCAGAATTACAAAATACAAGGGGAGGCTTCACACTTCTTGGATCATAATTTGCCCATCTTGTCTCCTTTTATTCATTCCCTTCAAAAGCAATTCCATGCTTTGCTATTACCAGGATCATGAGGAATAATTACTCTCAAAGGTTATTCATGTCAGATTATTTCCTTGAAATAACAAAGAAAAACAGTTCATTATTGTAACAATATTTGAGATCCCTTCATTAGCCATCTTTTAGTTTCTCAAGGAAAAAGTTTACAAGAATATGTTGTACCCTAAAATTTGGATGCATAAGCCTGTTTCTTTTTATTTTCTTTTGTTTTTAATAAACCAATGATATTTACATATACTTACAGGAAGCAATGTGATATTTTTATGTACTTTTAGATTGTTTAATGGTTGCTGTACTTGCTGCCTAACCAGCATACCCATGTTTCTTTATTCTATTGTCCTAGATATTTTCAAGAGATCTGAAAGGAGGCATATACATGCACTGATCACTTACAAACTGGACCTTTTAAAATCACATCCAATCTGCAAATATGAGAATGCAGTATGTGGAATTTCTTATAATTCTCATGTCAACTCTAAATTTACTTAACCTCAATTTTGTTACATGAAAATTCAGGGTTCAGGAAAGCCCTGAAACTGGCTCAAGTTCACTGAGACCAGAAATCTCCAGGCTATGAGCTTATCATGAAGCCTCAGTATTCTACATTAGCAAATGTTATACAGATGACAAAGCCACCACTACCCAAATAGGAAGAGTTCTGAACAATCTTTTACATATTCTAGTGATATATCTATCACACTGATATTTAAGAAGCATCTCTAAAGATGCATGAAATGCATAAAATGCATGCAATTAATACCCTCCTGAAACAACATGAAATCAATTACACCTATTAGGTAAAGTGCTACATTTTTAAAAATTATATAATGAACCTATTAATTATAATAAAATAACTGATATAAATGAGATTAGCACTTCTTCTCA
This sequence comes from Phyllotis vaccarum, assembly GCA_033318265.1. Lineage (NCBI taxonomy): Eukaryota > Metazoa > Chordata > Mammalia > Rodentia > Cricetidae > Phyllotis > Phyllotis vaccarum. The sequence goes on from JARWLC010000008.1 coordinate 55,923,679, forward strand.
TACACTTTATTATATGCCATTTAGAGTCATAATTATTACAAGCATAATATTCATTGCACAATATAATTTCTAATACATCAGGATTTGGACTGGAAAATATAACTGAGCTGTAAGCAAGAGTTACTGTTTATATCATAAGTAATGGGCCATTAGCTGTTACTCAAGTGCTGTGTTTTCTGTAATGAGTGGGAAAAATCTTTGCATCTGATTTTCAAAACAGCAGAGACAGACTAAGAGCTTTATGTGGTGGGATTCAGGTAACAGCAAATAAGGTCAGAAGATACTTATCCAGGGTCCCAGGCTCCTGAAGGTAGTGTGGCCAGTCCCATTCAAGAGGGGCTGCTGGGATCTTGAATGCTGGTTTATTCCTGCCTTCTTGAGAGACTAGATCAACGTCCATCACTTAGACCATGCCATCACTCAAGTGTCTTCCTAAGCTATAGCCTCTTATCATAAATGTTAGTTTTCCAATAAATATTAATATTATATTAATATACTTTAAGTAAAATAAGAAACCAAATGTAAAATTATTTCTTCTCTACATAACAACCATTGTCTAATTGAAAAAGATGTATAAGAAATTAATATGGACTTATTAATTGGTCATGTTTGATCTTGCTATTAATTATATCTTGACTGTAGAAGAGATTGTTAGTGGAAAATTAAAGTGTTTCAAATATGCTTTCCACACAAGATATGAATCCCTTCTCTCAACCTCCTCATGTGACAGTAAGTAGTGTGCACAGGGCTCTGTGATAAATTTCATGACCTTCCCAATTCTAGGTGCAAAAGTCTTCACAAAGGACAAGTTTCACGATCTTTATTCTTAGACTTTACTCTGTTGCTATTCTACATGTGGCTGATTTAGTTATGTCCCAAGATGACTAATATCACAGTATTCTTTGACCTGAGATAGTAATCACAAATCTGTTAGTTAGGTAGCATGTGTTCTTGACAAATATAAGTGTCGAGGAGAAATTTCTTTTAAATTCTATTGTTGAAATGCATGCGTATGTTTCATTTGCTATGTAGTGTCTCAAGAGTTTCATAAATTAAAATAACATTTTTCCACATGATAAACCTCTGTCAAGGCAATCCTTATGAGGAGCAGTTTTGGTATAATCATCAAAAAAGTATTTAGTGCAACCTATACTTAATAGAAGAGCAAGATTGGTATTAATAGACTTGAAATGTAAGTAGTGTCCATGGTTACTGGTCACTTTAAGTCTTATAAAGACAAGAAACATGATTTTATCTCCCAATTTAGAATATCTAAATGTTACTGATGAATTATTAATAAAGAACAATGTAATTGTTGTAAGAAAATTAGTAATTTCTCACTTTTACTATAAGACCCTAACATATAGAAATGACCACACAATATTTAGAAGCATTAATGTTTCAACAACAACCAAAAAGTGATTTATAGTAGTCCTTTTAGCCTACACACATACCCTTCAGCCCAAGAGTCTGTATGACATTATCAATAATGGCCACAATTATTGTAGTAATAAGTCTCTGTCATGTTTGGCCTATGGTCCAGCCCCACAGACCTGCAGTCCCACAAAAACACGGACACGTATAGTAATTTTATACTGATTGACCTAGGGCCCAGGTGTAGTATGAGGTTTCTCAAGGTTTAGGCCCGCAGACCCACAGTCCCACAGTCCCACAGAGACATGCAGAGGCTTACTATAGTTTTATGCTGATCGGCCTAAAGCCCAGGCATATAACTTGTTAACTCTGTACCCATCATCTAACCCATGATTCTTCCTGTTCAGCCATTCGGCTCGCTACCTTTCTTTAGAGCATCATAGTTGTCCTCTGCTTCTTCCGGCTTCTCTCTGGCATTTTGCTCTGTGCTTCCTATTCTCAAGAGTTTTCTTAGTCTGGTAGCCCTGCCCACACTTCCTTCCTGCCTTTGGCCAATCAGTGCTTTTTATTAAACCAGTAGGTGGGACATATATTTACAATGTAACCAAACATAAACCCACTACAAGTTATTATGACAAATTTATGATGGAATTCTGAAGCCTAAAAGAACTTATCATCTATTTGGAAATTATGCAGAGACATAACATAGACACACTTTATAGTTCACTTTGCCTTATAATAGAATTCTTTGGGTTGTGTGCAATTTAGATAGAGTGAACATATAAACATCATTAAAAATAACTGTAAACGTCTTAGAGATTTGTGCACAGAATGTAATAGAGAGGTGTGATAGTATTGGGGTTTCCCGTAACATCAAAATAATTCAATTATTGTAGTGCAACATCAATTTTAAAAAGATATTGTAAACTTTCCCATCCCACCGAGGGTCAAATCTAATGGTAGTCAAATACTTCATTTTGAAATGGCTGATGAACTGCACAGTATCTTAAATGTGTAAAAATTGCCTGAAGTTCCTTGAAAATCCAAGAATATAGATTCATGAGGTCTAGGAAGACTACTCTTAGCTTAAGAACAGTCTGGACTGCGGAGTAAGACCTTGTCTCAAAAATCAAAACCAAAACAAACAAAATGTTTTTTGTCATCCTGAACTTTAAATAGAAACAATAATAACAACACATGTAGTGGCTTCACAAAAGATTAGTCATTGTTGATCCAAACCGGCTTGCAGTTCCAACTCATCTTCCATTCCCACCGCTCACAGATAAGCATGGGGACAGCTTGGTCTGAGCTTGCTGGATGACGCCCAGAAGAGTGAGCATCAAAGAGTGTTTCTGATTTTTCACATATACGATTTCATTAGAAATTGCATCTTTTCTTCTAGGGAATAAAAGTTCTTCTCTTTGTCTTCTTAAAGAATTTAAGATATTAATCTATCCTTTCAAGGCCTATATTAAAAGAGAACCTGCTTTTGTATTAACCTCGCTATGCTTGAATTCAACAAATAATGTCACATATTTATCCTTTTTTCTTCTGACTTTCAGTTTTTAAATGTATTCTCTAGTAGTAGATTAACTGATGGTGGTAGTAGTAAAAAATATTTTTTTACCTTAAATAAGTGAAGGAAATCCCAAGAAAGCTTGATTTTTGTGAAAATAAATATTTTTATATGATTAATAGTGAAAGTAACATTATCTACCTGAAATTTCATAGGAGTAACAGACTGACCTGATGGCCAAAGTAAAAAGGGTAAATAACCAACAAATATATGCAGCTGAACTCACAGCCTCTATTTCTCCAACAATTTGTTTTTTAAAACTCCTTCATTCCTGGCTCTGATTAGTATAATTATTTTTAATTCATTATAACTGAAAGAAAGTTAGACAGAATATCTTGTTCCCTTCAAATGGCATTTAGTGCTTGAAGGTAAACTCTGGTTGGAAGTTAATATCACGTCTTTACATCATTGTACAAGTCATCTGCCCGTGCAATGAGCAAAATGAAAATATCACTTCCTGTCTCTCAATCACTGTAACACTTGTCTTCATGGTCTACAGCCAAAGATTGTGAAATAGAATTACATATGACAAATAAAATTTATGTAAAGGACAGATAGATCTACCATGTTGGAACCCAGCCTTCTGGGTACAATGATGAACAAGGACAACTGTACTGATATGTGAACTTTCTGTCTCTCCAACATTTGTGACCCATGGTAGGAAATATCATCAAACAAAGTGTTAATTTTCTGAATTCATATTTTACATGTATAATAAAGTGTTCAGTATTATAAACTTTTTGGAAAATGTGAACAAAATTGATAGTACCATAAAAATATTTCATTGCCCTTCTTTTCACATATGTCACAAATTAGTATTCAATTTTGGCATTTTGGGTCAATGACATCTCTGGAAAAAATGAAGTAATTATTCTTTATCATCTTTTATCAGTAATAATAGGAATAAGTTTCCCTTCTACGTCTGCCTTTCCAACTCCTCTGATAAACTAAATTTATGTTTTTACTAGTTACCATTTGAATGTGATATTTAATCATGAAGAAAGATCAGAGGTTCTTTTTTTATTCTAGCACACCCTTTCAAGATTGCTTTTTATTGAAGACTCTCTTGAGCAACCTCTTTTTATTAAAAACTCTCTACCCTTTCAAAGTCCCAAGAGAGATGCAAGAAATTTGCATTTGTTCTTTCAGGGGCATAATTAGTATGAGAATATCACAGAAATATGTCTTGAATACTTTTCAGCAAAGATCCTGTTAAGCCACACCACTAAAATTCAAAAATAGCTAAGAAAAAGCAATAGATGTACTCTCAAGTTCCAATGGAATTTTTTTTCATTTTTGTTTTATTTTTGACTGTCATTGCTTTAAAATAAACTCTGTCTTGAGAGTAGCCTGTAATAACACAGGATATTCGGTATCATTTCTTTGGGGGTGCCAGTCACGGCAAAATTTAATTCATAAATTGATTGGGATGGTTTGTCACCAATGGACTTATCTTAGTCACTTGCTCAGAGTTGGAGAACTGTTTGTAGTTCCTGAAAAGAATTGGTATGGCTAGTGCTTAACTGAGTAAAAGGTTTAAATGGTCTAAAGCTCGGACAGAAAGTCCTCACTGATGAAAAGCCACTCAAGTTGTGAGAATCCAGTGTCTGGTCTCCACCCATGACTCATAGGAACCACAGTCTCCAGCAGAGCCCTTCAGCTGTCTTCTAGTCCAGAGTGGATGAGCAAACTGCTCTGATTTCTCTTTCTTCCTGTTGTTCACCTGGTGATGGTGGTGACCGACACCCTGTCTTGCGACAGCAGTGACAGCTGTGCAGTGAGTAGTGAAACCACAGTTCCATAGATGTGAATCATAAATTCCAAGGATTGGATAGTAGACCAAAGGTAATCTATTTTTGGACAATCTTGAACTCTAAAGTAAATTCAGAAATTGGAGGAGGGCTGTTAGCACAGAGTGAAGAAATTTCAGTAACTCTTTTACCTATTTGTGATGTCCTAGGATTAATTATGCAAAGGTATCTTTCTGAACTCTGAAATGAAGTTTCTATTAAAGATCAGATGACCCATCCGATCCTCAGATGTTAAAATCTCCTCTAGCCTTTTCTATCATTGCTGCTGACATCAGAGAATTTTCAGTTGTATGAAATCTTTCACCTGGTTTCCATTTTCTCTGCTGCTTCCCAAAGCCTGAAAACTAGCATTAAGAACTTACATGTTTTCATGCACGGTGTCAGTGTCTGAATGTGGAGCCAGGATTCTCTCACTGATCAGAATTTTTAAGTTTCTTATTCTCTGTAAATCATCTTTTCCCTGAACCCCAGCCTGTTAGTTGTGAAGAAAGATTCCCTTTCTATCTTTGCATAGAAAATACTGTGGGTTTTTACAATTTAATGTAATCCACAGCCACTTCTCATAGAAAATTTCAAATAAAGAGTAGTTAAAAATCAATATTAAGTACCTAAAAATAAAGAGCAAAGTCTAATTCTTAGCAAATCTCAATGCTGATCTTCACCCTGAAGAGAGTGTTGTCCTTTCAAGCTTCCAATTTTTTTTCAAGTTTATGAAGTGGAGATAGAAGAAGATGTTTGAAATAAGTTAGAATTTCAGGGAATAGAATGACTTATTTGGCTTTCTACAGCTACAGTTATATATGAAAGGACTGGATGTGTGCCTGTCACAAGGAAGTCATTACTTAAAGATTTTCTGTATATTGGGGGGGGGGCGATCTGTAAAGGTTGTAAGTTGAAGTTAAAGAGTGTGTGTTGAAATGTACGCAGAAGATTCCGGGAAATAGGTAAGATATCCTTGAATAGCACAAGATAATTGATGTGTCAGAAAAATAAGTTAAGAGCTCACCAACTTACTTCTACTCATACATACAACGTGAGCACAGACATCCAACACACACCATTAGCACCAGGGTCAACAACTTTCTGTTCTATTGAATATGGATTCTTGTAGTTGTTTGTGTCTTGTTTCTGCTGTGGTGTTTTTCCTCACTTTTTACGCCACTGAAAATTTATTTTATTAGACATGTCAGACACAGATTATGATTTTGTGTTATATAGTACACTACTATACATGACTCGTAGTCTTCTGTTAGAACACAGCAACAGAAAATATACAGATTTTGAAACTCTTTATAAACAGATTAAAGCATATTTTCCAAATCAAATATTTTATATTAGTGTGGTTACTTTAATAAGTCTGAAAATATTTTGCTCCCTAAACCAATGCTATATTTTAAACCTACATCTATTCTGTAAATTATTTTCTCTTTAACTCAGTTTAGACACTAGGATATTCAATGCCAAATCATCAGAGGCCAGTTCCTTTGAAGTCCTTGCCTTTGATTATAGCTTCCTCTTTCTCAGCAATTTTCTGATTAGCCAAGTTCTTAATGGTTTTCTCCCATCCATCTCCTCTTTTAGCGCATTACCAATGGTATTTCTAAGTGAAGGGGCTTTTAAATAATTCAGGTTTGTTTTTGTTTTGTTTTGTTTTGTTTTAAGTGAAACGTCATAAATCTATATGCTATATTGAGATTCTAAATTCCAGAAAACAGAAATCTGTTCTCTTCCTGAATTGAATGTTCCTTATGACAATTCACCAGTGTGTTGTGGAATGTAGTAAAGGTCCCTGGAAGCATCTCAGAAGTCTCCCATTTGATTCCTACATCAATCTATTCAGTAGTCAGGTTCTCAGTGGAGTTTCATAAAGTTTTATACATGACTGACTGAAGGAGGCATAATCCAAGCTTTAATAGATCGCATAGTATAGAAATGAGGAATAGATAATGAGAATTTCTCATGACACATCCTTAAGCCAACAGAAATGAATGTATTGGTATAAAAAAAGTTAATTGATATTTTCCCACGTGGACTTTAAGCCTGGCTTATAGCCAACTAGTACTAAGGCAGAATTTTTGTCTTATGAATAACAATTTTGTTAGTAAATTGTGAATCGTAACACCATTCCAGCCCCGCAAATAAGAGCTAGTAATTTGTACTATTCTTTCCACCAGGGTTGGGGTGGTGGTATTAACAAAATGTAAACAAATTCAAAATCATTCATATTGGACTCCTGTGCGTTTTAGCTGTTATTTTACTTATATTGTAGAAAATGACAGTAACAAATTGAAAATTGTTTCAATACAACTGAAATACAATTTTTACTGAAATCTCTATTTAAATGGGATGAGCTAAACTACTTCTGTCCTTCTGTCTCAACAGATTGAGAGGACCTCCCCAACCTTGGACACCCCCTTACATGTCTTCTATTATTGTCTCTCTTGTAACTAAGACACATTCACTGTTGGTATCTGGTACTAAGTGTAAAGGAAACTCACTTTTTCAGTTACATGAAGACACAGGTGTATGGGAGATAGTTCGGGGTGGAATGAGACGTTAATACATGCATGTTTTTAACATGGTAACTTTTAAACTTTGAGGATGTCAAAGTTGTCTGGGTGATTTATGGTTATCAACCATCCGCCAGCAAAGAACAGTAGCAAAAATCATTCCACAAAAGGCTCTTACGATCTTAGCTCTAGCTCCTTGGCAATTTCTCTGTGGGATTTCTGTGGCATATCTCACTGCAACCGAATAAGACCAGGTGTGTGGAAATTCATCTTCGGGTCTTTCATCAAGCTTCTTTTCCTGTGGCTCAGTATGAGATTTATCCGGACATGCCAAGGTCTGGCTCCACCATCATCCCAAGTCCACAGTCTCATCTGAGCATGAATGTGTCACTTCCAAATCTGGATGATTTAATTTTGGTTAGAAAAGAAATTCGATGCACTGAGGTGGAGACTGAGTAGAGGAAGAAGCAGGAGAAAGAGTCGGGGGCTTGATTAGGTGGCCATAAATGCTAAGCAATGAGTAAAAATAACTACAAAATAATGTTGCGGAGCACAATTTGAGAAACCCGAGGCAGCATTCAGATGTACCCACTGAAGGAAGTTTTATTAATGCAGTTATGGTTTGTGGCTAAAGAATGAACTCGCTACATTTGTATCCTGAAATATTTCAAGACGTGTGTGTGTAAATACATGAATGTGTTAAGCAAAATTCTCTCTTGATAATCTCTCTCATTGGTTATAAAAACATCACCCTATACTTAAGGATGACAGGAACTTAAGTTATGAGCATGATATAGCTACATACTGTTCTCTTCTGAATGGGCAGTACTCCAAACAAACTTGGTTCCATAAATGGATATAAATGGCTTGTTCTATCTGTGTGATAGAATTGTATATAACATTTATTTAAAAGGAGCATGCAATGCTTCAAAAAGAAGGACAAACCTCCATATCGAATGAGACAGAATCTGGAGAGCAAGGGCCCTGTGCAAATGTGCCAGCTCTTAGCACCATTCGCTAGCTTTGTTAGCTATTACTGCCCCTTTTATCTGGATCCTGTTAACTTCAAATTTGTTCTTAGCTCATGGAAAAGGTCTCCCTTTGTTTTTCTCCCCTAGATAGGAAAACTCTCTTGGCAGAGCTCTTCAAAGGCAGTTAGGTCAGTAGCATCATGGAAATTTGGCAGAGGGTAAAGTTCTAAGGCGGATTAAGTATTCGTTTAGATTACTCTCTGAAGGCAATTGTTCCTTGCTTTTTCTTCGCTTTATTTTAGTGGTTAGCCGTCACTCATATCGTCCTTCCGAAATTGAACCTGCTAGCCCATTCTTATCATTGTTCTGTCTGCTCAATGAAATTTGAATTTAAATTGGATACATAAACACAACAAAGCATGAATAAATCATCCAAATACCTTCTAGATTGTTCAGTTTATTCCTCTTAAGGTTAATACAAAAAGTCAAATTTAGACCTTTTATTACATATTAAAAAACTGAACAACTGGATTACTTTGTTGTACTCCATCTCAAGTAATTTTGTTCCTTTGCCTTACAAATAATTTGAATTGCTTTGAGTACTGCCAAGGTGCATGTTCATGCTAATACATTCTAACTAAAAGCAAGAACTAACCTCATGTCTCTTATATTAAAAAGTGCATATTTGTTCTTGTCAATTAAATCCACCTTAAATTATTTAGATTATTTAAGAAGTGTGGGATGGTCTAGAAAACCTTCAGGCCTAGATTTTAACTACTATTTTATAGTTTAACAATCTTGAAGCTTAGTCAAGTTGCACTTTGTACCTTGGAAGCCCTTGTGGATGTTACTTTGACTGTGAAAGATGTGTCACTTATTTATGTTGCATCTGTTTAACAATATAAAGATGTGTTGCTTTGCCTACATAATGCACCTGATTGCTCTAATAAAAAGCCAAATAGCCAATAGTTAATCAGTAAAGGGATAGTTAGGGCTGGTGGGCAGAGGAAATAACTAGGAGGAGGAATCTGGGAGGAAAAGAGAAAATGGAGAAGAGAAAGAGGGAGAAAGACAGGAGATGCCCAAGGACAGCCAGTCATCAAACAGTCATGGAGTAGGACATGCAGAATTAAAGAAAGATAAAAGGCCTTGAGTCAAAATGTAGATGAGGAGAAAAGGTTCATTTCAGTTATAAGAGCGAGTGAAGCATAAGATCAGGCCAAGCATTGATAACCAATTATAAGTCTCCATGTCATAATTTGGGAGCTGGTTGGTAGCCCAAAAGAAAGCTTACTACAGGATGTATTGTAATGCACCACCGTAACATAAAATTGTGTCTTCTGTGGTTATTATTTCCCAAGTGCACTATGCAAAAATAGCTCTCAAAATTGAACAAGCCCAAATTTTTAATACATTACTTCTTTAGCCTATAATCCTGTGTTACCATTAACCAAAATCTCTTCTATTACTTTCAACTAAAAAGAAGGTAAGAATAAATGAGTTTTCAGCACATGCTTCAAGCTGGATAAATCAGTGGTTTACATTTGCTAAACCCTTTATTAAAATTATTGGTTTTATAGAGTGGGAACAACCTGGTTGATAATATCTTTGACTTACATATTGGAACCAAGTATTCTTGAAGCCACACTATGTATCAGTTATTAGAAAACGATCAAACCAGGGCTAAAATTTTTCAGCAGCTTTGTATTAAATTGTGTTTGATGGCTAAATTGCCTTTATGTGTAAATGATCTTTCAAGGATTACAAACTTGGGGCTGGGTAGTGATTCAGTGGTAGTATGCTTAATGTACATGCTCAGTATCCTATATTGAATGCACATCCCCACTCCACATCCCCAGCAGGACTAGGTATAATTTTTCAAACATGAAAATAAAAACTTAAGCCATTATATTCATAAGGTGAGGTGAAAACTTCCAGTCACTGGTTCCTTCATCTTCTCTTTAAGTTGGCTTTTTCATTGAACCCGTATCTTTTGTGGAAAACCAATATATTCAACTTATCATGAGATCCCACAGTTAAAGGAGGGCAAGAGGACTTTGGACAGAGCTCCTGAGGCTGCCATTTCACCCCTTCCCAGAAAGACAACCGTTTGACATTTTAGAGGGACAGATGATTGATGCCAGACACTTTCAGTGTATTAAAGAGTAACTCCTATAGACTACATGGAGGTTCCTCAAGCATCAGCATAGAGGCAGTATTTGGAAAACAAGGTATTTAGATCTTTTGCAGTTTTGTACCCAGCCTCTCACTCAAGGTTCATCTCTTCAGTACCCAAGACAGTATCACTTTAACCTGTGAATCTCCATGTTTTTAAAGCTCTAGGTGTATGGGGGTTGATCTGCTACATTGGCTCTCAACTTCGCTATTCTTAAGCCTGAAGCTCTTAAACAATATCCATACCTAAACCCCCTAAAAGTGATGCCAGCTCTCTTTTCTCTTTGGCTAAAGCCTGAACTTGAGCTTTAATTAGTGTCATTTGCTATAAAAATGGTACTAAAAATATAAACAGTCAGTCAGGACTCTTTTCCTGCCCTTCTATTCCAAACTGACTGTTGCTATTGGAATTAAATAAGAACATTTCAAAAGGTTTTGTCCATTCTTTATTAAAAGCTAAGGAGTATAATTTTTTAATTTTCAAGTTTGTATTTATGTTGTAATTATATATATATATATATATATATATATATATATATATATATGACTCTGTATATCTCTGGATATATGCATGTGAGCACAGGTACGTTTGGAGGCCAGTAGTGATAGATTCCCGGTCATGAGTCATCCATTGTGGCTGCTATGAACCAAATTCAGGTCCCATGCAAGAGTAGCATGTACTCCTAAGCACTAAGTTATCTGCTCAGCTCAAAGGTCATTCTTTAAATGTTACTTTCCTTGGTGTCCACTTATTCATGGACTGGATTTAATCACATACCTACCTGGCTCTTGCCTCAGAAAACCTGAGGGCAATAATGCCAACATAGGGGTTTCCTCTGGAGAGTTTTGTTCTGGATTTCGTCTTCCTTCTCATTTCTGTTTCCAACTATCACTCTAACAGATGCTGTCATGCAAATCACAAGAAAATTAAATTGCTATTTTCTTTTTGAGGCATTACTACTTACTGATACCAGACTTCTTAGAATGAGTTCTGTCTCATGAGCCGATGTTTACTTGCTGCTGAGTGGAACAGTGAGCACCTGGCACATGATAGGTTCTCAATTTTTCTTGTAGCTTTGTTTTTGTGTTTTGTTTTGTGTAAAGTTAAGAAGCATCCAGATTTCAGCCAGTGGGATTCTGACAGCAAAATAACGATACACGGCTAAATTTCCTTCATGTAGTTTCAAATTACCCACTACAAGAGAACAGCTGGATCTAATAGAAAACAGTTGCCAGAAGTAGTCAACGCTATGGCATCACCACATCCCAAATGTACTAGTTGGTCAGATGAGTGTTTGAGTTGATAAAATAATAGTACCAAGGGATGCATTAACCCAAATATCCAGTTTATAGCAGTGAGTTAGTAGACATATAAAATAATTATTGTGTTTGATTTATAAATAACATTTAATAAGTTTTATGTGAGTTTTAATATTGCTAGTCTAGCCCCAGAAAACCATTCCATACTTTTTTTTGCCTCATATCTATAAATAAAAACAGAACAATTCCCTGTATGGAAAACATGCTTACTATCTAGATCCTCATTTTAAATTGCCTGACTCTAAGCAATTAAAGTCAAATACTACATATATATATAGTTGTACAATATAGTCAGGAATCAAGATCATTTTAAGTACATACATTAAAGTACAGAAGAACATGAAACTCATATGTGGCCACGTACATGAATAACCCAATAAGTATGTGTTTGACCGATGTTAAACAAGCTTTAAACTCGGGTCAAGAATCAGGTAACAATTCCAGTATCACTAATGAATGAATTTCCCTAACATTACAAGAACTGCCTCTCTTACGTTTCCAAGGTGTCGTCTATTATCTGAAAAGAGAAGAGCACACAGTAGGTAACCATGCATTAGTGCCACATTACACAGAGGTGTTTGTGTTCGCGTACCTCACTTAGGACACTTACTATTGACAGAATGAGAAGAAAATCTTCATGGATTCCCATGTATGTGTGCTTGTTTTCAGCTAAGTGAAGAGGAGGTTCTGTAAAGTATGTATCTTTCCTTTTCTCCAATATAATTCTGAGTTATATTTTAATATATCCCAAAGGTAGTACCCACCAGCTAGTATTCTTTACTCATTTTTCTGAAAATGGAAACTTTTAATCAGATTTTTTTTGCAGAAGGAAGTGAACTTAGCAATTTCTCTTCTTGCATTGAAGCATAGCATGCATCAATCAGCAGAATAAAATGCAGTTAGCATTCAGGTGGGACTTGGACAAGAATAATGCTGCAAATTAAGAGCTAGGAATGTGAAGTGCTCTGTTTGAGAAACTTGTCTGTGGCCTTGCTGGCTCTTCTTCCCGCTGTTTCACACTTACTACTTCGTTTATATGCATCAGATCAGCATGTTCATATTTGCACAAGAAAAGGGAGGTTCATTTTAGCTCCTGGAGTGGAAAGCTCTGGGGAATTCATGAAGGAAATCAGCTTCCGTTTGAGGTCTGAGGTTACCAGACTTTTAAGAAACATCTATTTATAATATATGAATTTTTCTGGAGGGACATTCAACATATATCTTCTGTTATAGAACATGCTCTACCAACTATGGATTCCATGAAAATAGTTTTGGACCCATGGTTTAGTATAGCATACCTGAACCTAATAAGTAATAAGCAATATTAATTTAGTTATACAATATGCTAGGTATCTAGCTGGTATCTCTGAGGCCCAGAAACATTAAAGAAAACACTTCTTCCCTGTAGATGAAAATATAAATAAATCATAGCTTTTCATTTCAGAGTTCACCATACAAAAATGACAGTTTCTGTATTTTTTTTTTTTTTAAGTTTCTTCAGGGCAAACGCAAACAAATTGTTTTGGTGAATAAAAGTTTACTTATAAGCTTGAGGATCTAGGGATTCATGGTACAATTCAAATCTAATTACAGAAATGACATCCCAGAGCACAAAAGTACTGGAAGTACCTTGAATATGTTTAATATTTAACTAAACCTTCAGCAATAACTCTTTTCATCTAACACTCTAGAACAAATATATAGGATGATTATCTGATGCTAAGGATCTTTGGAAACATGTCTGCAGAGGCCTATATGGGGAAGAATGTTTCAGGCCTACCTACAACTTTGTGTTCACTCACATCCATATGAAACTGGTTGGCATTACAGTAACAGGAGCTGATCACATGAGGCCATGGCATCTGTGCCTGTCAGGTACTGAGGATAAATACAGTCAACCACATTAAGAGTAACTCAATAATCAGGAACTAACAATAGTTAAAATTCCCTTAAGTTATTCATGTCAAATTATTTTAAAAAAGCATCTTACATTTTATTTTCCCTTTTATTAAAAATAGATTCTTTTCTCATAAAATATATGCTGACCACAGTTTCTCCCTATTCCAAGCTCCTCTCCTGTAAGGATCCACTCCCTTTCTGTCCCTCATTAGAAAAGAACAGCCTTCTAGTGGACAATAATAAAACAAAATACAATAAGATAAAATAAAATCATCAAATCAAAGTTAGATAAAGCAAATCAAGAAAAGGAAAAGAGTCCCAAGGGAAGGCGTGAGAATCAAATACTCACTTGTGCACACATTCAGGAGTCTTGTAAAAGAAAGCTGTAGGACAGTATGCAGAGGACCTGGTGGGGCCCGTGTAAGCTCTGTTCTTCCTGCTTCGGTCCCTGGGAGCTCATCTGAGCTATGCTCAGTAGACTTAGAGGGCCTGTTCTTCTGGAGTCCTCCATCTCCTTTGGCTCCCTCCCATACCGCTTCCACTTCTTCCACAGGGTTCCAGAGCTAGAAAGGAGGGATTGGATAGAGCTATCACATGGAAAGCTGTGTCTTCAAAGGTCTCTCTGCATAATGCCTAGTTGTGAGTCTCTGTATGTGTTCCTATCTGCTGCAGGAGGGGTCTCTCTGCATGATGGCAGAAAAGGCACCAGTCTATGAGTGTAGCAGAATATCGTCAGGAGTCATTTTTGTTACTCTCTCTTTTATGCTAGTCATATTTGCCTTCCCCTCAGGCTCTTGGATACCTAATCACCTGTTCCTGGCAGTGGTGAGCATGGGTTTCATTTTTTGGAATGGCCCTTAAGTTAAAAAGAAAGAAAGGAAATAAATAGCCAAATCCCTGCGGTTAATTTACATAGAAGGCCTTGATTAAACTGTAGAAACCAAAAATCTGACTGTAGAAGAGGGATTTATAGGGAGGAGAGGAGGTTGATGAGGTAAGGTAAGAGTAATTAGAATGGATTTTATACTTGCATGAAAGTGTCTAAAATAAATTTATTTAATAAAAATCTTAATTTTCTCTGGACTTAGTAATAAAGTATTACATATATACATACATATACACGTATCTATATTTTCCTTTTACTTTTTTTAACTTTTTAATAGATACACAGACATCAAGTGTTTCTCTTTCCCATTTCTCTTCTATTAGATGCACTGCTTTATTTTTTTGATGTCATTATAATGAAATTTAAGAACTATTAAGCTGAAAGAACACTTAACCTATAAAGCAGATGCAGTTGTGCAATCTGAAAAGTAGAAACTAGAATGCAGACTGGGCTAGACTGGAAAATAGAATGTCATCTAGTTGCAAACAGGAACACTACACGCGAAGTTAGGGGGAAGCTAACACCATTTACAACTATGCACGAGTCTGTACAAGATGGCAGGTGTTTGGGAAGACAGCTCCTGAGGAAAATAGAATAGAGTAGAACCCACGACGTTAGTGGGACTTTGGGTGGCAAGCAGGAGAGAAGAACGTGTTCCAGGTGTCACTTAGGAAAAGACCCTCTGGGTTAAAGGAGACCAACTCATAGAACTCTCCAAGCAGAGGGCAGCTGCTGGCAGAGGAAAATGAAAATCCCACAAAGTCTAGGTTATGTGTTTGCAAGCCTGAAAGGTAAGAGAATCTTCAGGTCCAGAGTCCATAATAAGTAGTTTGTTAGTGCAGAAAGTTGAACAGAAAAGGATGGACTTGAGAGCAGAGTATAGACTATATGATGGTAGAGAAAGGGGGCAGTTGACTGAACCAATCAGGATTCAGTAGTGCTATCCGATTACATGACTTTGGAATCAGGACTGGAGGGATCCAATTTAACTGCTTCTTTGGATCATACAGTGTTGCAAGGTACTAGACCATTGTTCCATATTCAGAAATCTTGCTACCTCAAAATTCTGAGGTAGATGTATTTTAAAGATATTATTGAGTCTTTGTTTGTTTAAAGTGATGAGATTTGTTGTTGAACGAATAAAGGAAACTCAGGGCCAGATCTCTGGAAAAGGCGGAGATATTAGAGAAGAAACCCCACAGTCAGATCTCACCCAGCTGTCTTCCAGTTTCCTCAGCCTCACTTCTCCTGGCTTCTTCTGCCTGCCCTGTCTTTCTATGCCTGCTTTAAATACTTTCTTCACTCAGCTAAGTCGTGGGCCCACTGCTGCCAGCCTGGGAGCCTAGAACTCCTTCTGTAAACTAAGATGGCCTTGAACTCAGATTGGATATTCCCACTCCCAGGATAGTCCCTGTGCTGGGATTAAAGCACATTCGGAAACTGATTGAGCTTGAATAAAATTATTTGCGAATATTTTAGATTTCATTCCCTTCATGGAAAGGATGTTATGTTAAAACTTACTTCAAATCAAAGGAAAATAATTTAGAGAGGCCCTTTGCCTCTGATTACTAATCTTCATTCAGTGGAAATGGAGGAGGAGGATTCTTCGCTTCACCAATGAAATGCTTGGGTATCACATAAGGACCTTATACATTCAAAAGTTTTGTTTCAAGCCCAGGTGAGAATGTGATTTAGGTAGTATAATTTCATCTCTTTTTCACACATCAAAATTTTGACTTACTGGAATTAAGTTGTTTTATTTTGCCTCTATTCTTTCTTGCTAAATGCTCAAAAAAAAACAGTATTTATAACAATAAAACTGCCTAAAAACTGGAAGAAATAGTCCTTGACCAGATAGCTTTTTTTTTTAATTATAACAGAAAACAATTTGTTTAAAGACTAGGTTTGTAACCTTTGTTTAGATTCCATCACTGTTAATGAGATTCTTCATTTTTAAGTTACAAGAAGCAAAGTGTGTCTCTTGTCAAAGCGGCCATAATAAGTTTCATTGCCTCATTTTATTTCTCACAACTTTTAATTTTCTGTGGATAATTGTATCCATTTACCAAGCGGAGTTACCCTAGCCACATTTATATGACTTCTCAAAACTGTGTGCCTTAACTGCTTCATATGGATCCCATCAGTGGACTCGGCGATTGTAATTATGCCCTGTAGGCTATTAAATGTAAGCAATAAAACATTAATAATGGTGGTGGTGGCATCATCAAAAATGATCATTTGACTTCTCTTGGTGACCTTTACAATTATACAGATTATAATAATGATGTGGTCAAAGGACTGGTGTTAATCAATATTGGGGATATGCTTCATGACTCTCAGTTCCTGCAACCTCTCCAGTTCTCCATGTTGCTACTCGTTTTTTTATTGATGTTAAAAGAAACCTTTATCTAGCAATAATGTTCACTAAGGCATAGAAAGACATGATTTATATATGAATTATTAATATTGATTTTATTACTTGGTGTTTATATTGAAGTATTGTTTTAAACTCCTGGTGTCCATAAATTGATGATAGTAATTCTACTGTTTGATTTTTAAATAAAAGAAGTTATAATGTTTAAGCGTTTACTTATTTTGAGGTTTATATTCAGTACAGGCATGCAATCACAACATTATTTTTGGGTTCCATGCCTACACAACTGTTAACTCTGGAAAATTAGCTTGTGAAACAAAATCACAGAATTAATTTGTGGAACATGATGGTGAAAAAAAAGAAAAAGAACTTGGTCTTGCAGTGTGCAGGTCTCCAGCTGAGCTCAAGAAAGGGAATCTGCTGTCTTGCCTCCGCTCTCAGGGTGCATCCCTTTCCGGATCTCCTCATTCTTGTGTGTCTCTCAAGAATGTCACCATTTAAAGTGGTTTCCAACAGCAATGCTGAAGTGCTGTGGAAATTTGTAATGCACTTCATGAAGAAAGCATGTCGTAGACACAGCCCTTTCAGGCACAAGTTATTGGTACTTACTCTGCATGTATCAGTTGATAAAAACTAACCAAATCCTGAAGGATTTCATGCTATTCCTGGGCGCAATGGTTATGTCTTTACTAACTCACTATTTACAGAAATTTAAAAGGTAACTACTGTCCATAATGATAAGTGACCTAATATTCTCCCACTTTTTATTTTGTAAAGGCCATTCTCCCAAAATTTCATCATGAACCTTTGTGGTTGCTTAGGAGTATGGTGTTGTTTGGCAATCCCACCCATCAAACTTAAGATAAAAGTGACCCCATAGTCTGCAGAGAATCATATATTTTGTTTTTAAACATCCACACATGGGCAGCTATTAAAGCTCAATTCATTATATTTTTAAAAATTGTTTAGAAAAGATTCCTAGCTGTATTCAGCCAGCTGGTGTTATAATACTTTGATAAAATAAAGTAACTGATAGTTTTGTCTATCTGGAAAGATAACACTACATAAGATATTGAATGTTCAGATTTTTCTAGAAGTAGGCTGGATGCAGATCAATCTCTTACTTTTACAGAAAATAGGTCCCAATCCTAAGGAGGCTAAGAGTCTGCCCGGGCCACCTGCTCAGCTGAGCAGGGAAGGGCACTGTTTAACAATGCAACACTGCTCCCTTCAACCAACAGCAGAAGGCCACATCCTTTGTACTGCTGCGGTCTCCATCCCAAGCCCCATTAGACTCCTTTGTAGTCTCATACACATGTTATCTGTGTCTTTCTGTGTTACACCAGACATACTTAATAAAAAGAATTAATGTATTTCCCATTAACATAAAGTCAGACATTTCATTTTGCCTCTTCAGTATGAAAACAAAAGCGCCATTTTGAAATGTACCTTTCCTTTGCAAGTCTGACACCTTTCAAATATTTGCCACCAACCTGAACTTCCATTAGGAAAACAGAAATCTGACTGAGTTCATCTTGAAACTTAAAACTGGGTCTTGAGAAATGGGTGGAGACACTATGAGACGTCGACAAAAGCTTTGAGACAGTCTTCTAGACACAGTGTGTGCTCAGGCACCCTGGACCACCTCTGAAACTCAATAACTGGCATGAGTTATTAGCAGGGATTATCAATAGCTGTTTTCAATGATAACAACAACAAAACCCTCAATTATGCCTTGATGGGTTGTTAGTTTGGAAGGAAATTGGAGAAGTTAAGGAATGAGTTCTGATTTTATTTTTGGTCTTACAGAACTCAAAGACATAATGTCAAAGATATTTAAGCTAAGCCATTTCTCCTATTACACATTTTATTATATGGAGCCAAATTTGAACATCACTCCTGTCAGCCCTGACAGAAGAGAGGTCTACAGTTATGAAGTCTCCCATTAGACTCCATTCATACAAAGGAAATGAACTGCCATAGTTGTAATGACATTGCTCTTAAGGTTTTATGCACCACCCCAATTTTATAGTCTTCTTTAGAATAGACACGGTGCATCGCCCTATGAAGATTCAGGTGAAATAATGGTTTCAACTTCATTCTTTTTTAGTTTTTAATGTATTTATTTACTTTGTGGATATATGTATGGATGAGTGTGCATGTGTGTCTGTGTCTGTTGTGTGTGTGCATATTTGTGTGCTTTTATGTGTGCGTGGGTGTGTCTACCTGCCATGGAAGTCAGAGAACAGCTTGCAGGAGTCAGTTATTTCCACCATGTCGGTCCCAGAAATGAAGCTGAGGTCATCAAGCTTGGCAGACATTGCCTTTACTCACTGAGTCATCTCATCAGCCCAACTTCTCACCTTTCGGGGATCTGGTGTCAGTCATCACTCTTTCCTATAAATGACTTACTTAGTGAACAATAATGACAATTGGATGGATACTCAAACTCTCTGGGGAGAGGTGGAGTCTGAGAAATTCAGAACTAGGAGTCATACATGAAATCATGACATTTTATCAGAATTTGAGAACAAGTGCTATGTGGTGACTGTGTAGGGCAGAGAAATCATTATGATGAGGAAAAACAAATTCAAACCAGGTCAAAGTTTTCAAATGAAAGACAGAGTTAAGTGTAAGTGGAACATTGAGTAAGGAGAAAGGGGCTGGAGTTATAGCTTCGAAATTGTTGTCTTTGTGTATTTGGATGGGCAAGGCAGAACCTAAGATAGTGATTTCTAGGGGCCTGGACTAAATTGCAGATTTCTGTATTATTAAGGTTCAGTACTTCAGAACTCTTAGAGCCTATTCTTAGAATCAACAATGTTTTTCTAAAAGGTGTCAACTTTTACCTATGAGAATAACTAATGGTTTCTAAGAGTTTTTGTTTATTTGTTTGTTGTTGATGGTGCGTAAATACCACATCCACACATAAAGATGGATGCTATACTTGCAAAAAAAATAAATAAATAAATAAAGAAGAGCAAAAGGTAATAACTTAGCCAAAAAGAAATTAAAGCACCAACACCAATCCACCATCAAAAACCTGAGCAGCACCTGATAACTATCCATGTCTCAGTGTAGCCTCTGGAATGAGAGTAAACAATGTGTTCTCACTCAGAGGTTTCTCTTTGGCTACTCATCCAATTGGTATGTGATGACTACACACTTGACACTGAAGATTTGAGACTGAAGCTGAAAACACCCAACTAGAATTTCCTAACTTTTTTTTATTTTTTATAACTTAGTTTTGAAAGATTTATTGTTAACCATATCTGAAAGTGAAACAATCAATTGTTCCTTGTTAGTTGTTAAGCTTTTTGTGCCTAAAACACAAGTTACATTTTTTTTTTTAAAAAAAAGATTTACTGTTTTCAATTCTGTGTACATGTACATACCACGTCAGTAGAAGAGGCCAAATGTATCAGGTCTTTGTAGCTAGAGTTACACAGTGGGAGCCACTCTTAGTGCTGGGAACTGAACCTGGATCCTCTGAAAGAATAACAAATGCTCTTAACCATTACAAAGTCTCTCCAGCTACAAAAAAAGTGTTTGGGAAGAAAATATAACCAGTTTTGAAAGTTACTAAATTGATAACCTCTAGACAAAGCAGATATTTTGAAAACAACAGCTTGAAATAGATACTTTTCTCATCCCTTTGAGAGGCTGTATTGGTACCCTAGGAAAATGTACACAAACTTAATGCTGAATTTAAGTGTTGATCGTATGTGCAGAGCAAGATATAACACTAACTTCTGTATAGCATGTGAAGTTGGATAATATGAAGCTGGGATTGATGAAATACAATTGTTTCAGGCTTTCAACAGGAACAGGTTTTATTTGTTTTGTTTTGTTTTAATGGTTGAACTTGATGGTTTAGCTCACACCATCGATAAGTAACTGGCCCTCCCACCAGGTAGAAAGTTCTTCCTTTCTTGCCCCCCTCTCTTTGTGTATCCTCTGATCTACCATTCTAGGTACTGATGGGCAGGATGTTTATATACTCAGTTGTCCAATTATGGTTGGCAATTCTTAGATAGCTGAATTTAAAGGGCACAAATAAAGTCACTGGTTTGAGTTCAATTTCACACATGAAGTTGTGTCACTTTTGTCACTGTTGTCACACTTTTCCTTAATACCTATCCTGATATCTGTTTTTATTAATATCCTCCAAATTTAGGTTTGTATGAGAAATCTAATGACAGCCTCTGATTATCAGTATGTGGCAGGAGTTTCAAACTTATATGGATTGTTGATTTCAATACTACTTTATGAGTCAGGCATGTACAATCACAAATTTTATTTCTTTACTTACCATGAGATTTACACACAACCTCCAACCCCCATACACACACAGACACACACACACATACACACACATACACACACATACACACACATATACACATATATACACACATACACACACACATACAGTGAAGGCAGGGCAAAACAGATACCAGCTTCATGGGTTAAAAATCTAAACTTCATATGACTGTTTAGAATTATATTGCCCCATGTATATTAAATATGTGATGTGTACAGATCATACACACAGTCATATAAAATTGTAGAACAGTTTTCCAAATACAGTTTCAGTAACACCAAATTCAATTACTCAGAAGAAGAGAATCAGCTGTTAGAGCAGGCACTTAATATGATCTGGTGAGTTTTACAGATGATAAGCTTAATAAAAATAGGGTCGTGTTAGACAGACTTTCTGTTCCTGGTAAAGGCTTTGATACCTTATTGGATACTGATAAAGAAGTCCCTTGACTAACATTTATCAATGCCTTTCTTTTCAAGTTGCCATTAGTCTGAGGCAATCTGTCATGCATGAAAACCAGCTTATAGTCTTCTTTTCAAAAATACAATTTTTGAAATAGATGCAATCTTGCAATGATGTGTGTTTTCTATTTCCTATGGAACAGATGAATACCTATTTGTCATTAAACATTTAGCTAATACAAATCAACAAAGAATCTTTGAGAAACTTTTTTCTGTACAGCTATGGTGAAGAATGTAAGTACTTGGTAGGTAGTCAATGAAATTTTCTCTCTTTCATTGTTAAATATTTTTTATTTATAAAAGAAAAGTCTTTTTTATCCATGTTCCCCCTCCCCTCCCTTCCCTCCTCTAAATCCCTCCCAGTCAGCCTCTAGCCTTCTCTCTCCCCATCCTCCCATCCCCTCCCCAAAAAGGGCAAGAAGTCCCAAAGTGGATCAGCTTAGCATGGCACATCCACTCCAGGCAAGTCCGATTTCCTCATCCCAAAGTCAATGTTGGGTTAGGTGTTCCTCTGCAGGAAATGAGCCCCAAGGTGCCAGCCACGCACAGGAACACAGTCTGATTCCACTCCTTGAGGCTCCACCATGCCAATGGACAGTTGCCTATCGTTGGAGGGCTCAGCTCCTTTTCCCAATGGTTCCCCAGTGGCTGTTCATGATTCAGTGAGGTCCCCAGAGCTCCAGCCTGCCATCACTGTGGGAATTTTCCTCATAATTCCTATCCCCTTGCTCATACAGACTCTCCTCCCCTGCTCTCGGCTGAACCAGGAGCTCAGCCCAGTGCTCAGCTATGGATCTCTGCCTCCACCTCTATTCATTATTGGATGTAGGTTCTGTGATGACACTTAGAGTGGATATTGGAGTAAAGCATAGGGCTGCCCTGGAAAACTTTGTGATTCTCTGACAGAAATACTACATATTTATACCCTTCTTTCACTTCCACTCATACAAAATAAAATCCTATATACATTACAGGAAATGGACTTCATTTTTTTACAAATGAAGAAACTGAAGTTGAAAGGTGTAAAACAAACAAACAAACAAACAAAAACATTTGTCCAAAAGTTCTAAGCCACAAATCAATGGAGCAGAACCCAGCTGCGTACCTTCTAATGGCTGACATCATAGTAGTTCTGCTAAATAATCTTAGCTCGAAAAATAAATCTAAGAAAGAAGTACTCCGAGAAATAAAAGCATCCATTCATCTGCTCATTCTCATTCATGCATTCATTGATCTCTCAATAGGGTACCACAGGTGCCATAGCTCCTTCTCTTGATGTTCCCTCAGTTGTAAATTACTGTTGATCATAGTTTATTCATGTCAAATTGAGGGCTGAAAATTTCTAACTAATCAAAAGAAAATTTATATCTTAATTTTTTTAAATTATCAATGAAAAGAAAATTTGGATTAGGAGGTCATAAGAAATCTCTACACGTCCCTCTCAAATTTTCTGTGAAAATAAAACTGTTTTAAAGAAAATAAAATTCTAAAATAAATGAAAAAATTCCTTGGGTTAAGGGTACATTTTTAAAGGTGTCATGAATTATTATCACAGAACAAATGTCTGTGAGAGTTGTCCTCAGAGATGCCAAAAAGTTTCATATATCTCTATACATACAAACATTTTAATACATTTGTCCCACTGTGAGTAAAGAGTTTTGTAAAATTCCCTTATAATATTCATACTTTTAGGGAAATTTTTTCTGACATGAGAGACAAAGTCATTTTATTTTCCCAAGCTTCATGGTGAAAGAGCCATGCTCTGGAGAACTTTTCCAGCTTAGACTCTTGCAGTCAGGTCTCATTGCCTGACATCCATTAGGGATAATAGTTTCTGCTCAATCTCCTATGGCTTTTTGTTCCAATTATGGTTTGCCAGCAGGCAACATTAAACACAAGAGACAAAGATCAAATGCTTTTCTGATTAGCTGATGCTCACTTTATCCAACGCACATGACTAAAGCAGGAGTAATAAAGAGAGCAAGCCACCTTCTTCCTAGCACTGGCAGTGGAGAAATATGAAGACCTTAGCATGCAACCCCGTTCTAAACAATAGAGCTATAGGCAATTGTTAGATGCTGGAAGAGAAGGGGATAGTTTTCTGTAAGAGTGTCATCCCTGGTAATTCTGACACTCTCCAGTAAAAGACAAACATACAAGAATATCTGGGGAGAACAAATTGGTCTTGAAGCATTAGACAAAATAATAGAAAGTCACATGGGTAAGGAAAGAAGGCTGGTTGGGAGATGAGTTGGGGGAGGGGTGGATATTATCAAAACATGATGTATAAAACTCACAAAGGATGAACAATGAAATTATAAAGAATTCCAATTTTAAAAGGAAATTAAAATATTCAATACTACTTGCTTCCCTCTTTTTTTTTTCTTGTTAAGTTTACATTGAAAGAGACAAAGAGCACAGGAATTTTCCTATATTTTCATCCCATTCTTCTTTAAATCTACAGTAAATTCCATGATGAAAGTGTCCACAGGAAGTCTTTTCCTCAGAAGGACTTGGGATAGAGAGAGCAGATGGAATGAATTATGGAGCAGAATTGCTGTTGTGTGACCATTTCAGATTGTTGCCCTTAAAACAAAATAATTCTTTGAGAATTACATACTATGTGTTTTGAGGGCATTCACTCCTAACCCAACTCCTTAAAGATCCAGCCCCTTTCCCCATCTGCCCAACTTTGGGGCCTCTTCTTATTTTAAACTGTGGAGTCTATTTGTTATGCCTATATTCTCTGAGGGCCTTCCACTGAACTGCAATGGATGTTGCAGGGACCACATCCTTAACAGAATTGTCTTCTGTTTCAGAAGATAATTACCAGTAGCTACTCTGATAGGGGTAAGACTTCATAATATTTAGACTAATGCCAAAGTCAATACTTTATAGCTTGTGGACCAAATCCTCCCCACCACCTATTTTACAAATAAAGTTTTATTGAAACACATACCCGTTTATTTACAGCCTGTGGCTGCTTTTGCAGTCCAACTGTAGCACTGAGTAGCTTCAAGAGAGGCCATACAGCTTCCAAAGCCTAAAATGTTTTCTATTTGACCTACAGAAAAAGATAAAAAATACTTGCCACTTCCTGCTGTAAATCTACCTTCCCTTCCTTTCTCGCAAATGGTAATAACTAGTGAAGAAAACATAGCCTCGATTCTCTGTTGAGAAGTGGAAAATAATGCACATTTTCCTAGATTGTACAGGTGATTCTTCTGGGTTCCTGGCAGCCTTGAACTGGAAACTATTTGTAACTTTTTAACAGCAGGGCCTTCTTGCTGTTGCTTTATGAATTCAAGGGAGAGAACAGAGTACCTGAAAACAACTAAAATTTAAAGTTAAGGAGTTTTTTTTAAAGGTTTACTTACTATCTCTATCAACCACTAATAAGAAAATTGAGTTACATTTCTATTAAAAGTAGAAGGAGGACAGGAGGGCAATTAGAGAAATATGTCAGTGGTGGAGAGCACTTGCTATCTTGCAGAGGACCAACATTTGGTTTCTAGCATCCATAACCTCAATTTCAAGGGGATCCAGCACCCTCTTCTGGCCTGAGAGGGCACCAGGCAGACACATGATACATATACCCACATAGAGGCACTCAATCATAAATAAAATAAATATGAGAATAGAGTTTAGAGAGATGGTTCAGAGAGCAGGTAGGTACTGCTCAAGCTTGTTTCCCAATACCCTTGTTGGGCCACATGCAACCACCTATAATTCCAGATCTAAACAATCCCAGCACCGTCTCCTGAACTCAGTGTGTACCTGTACACACATACTCACACACACACACACACACACACACACACACACACACACACAAGTATGCACACATATACACAATTTGAAATAATAAAAACAAATTTTAAAAAGACAGATAAATAAGTGAGCATAAAAACAGAATTTAAATGCAATTATCCATACAGATAATACTTTTCTATTTTACATCATCCACAACCATAATGTATTAAAAAAAAAAAAAAAAACCTCTAGAACTCTCTATGGCAAGTAAAGTAAAATATTAGAGACAGCCACATTTCATCTTCCTTTTGACATGCAATGGTAAAATTTTGACTATAAAAAATATCCAGATGAAAAGTATTCTTGGTGTTTATCAGTACAGCAGCATTAAAAAGAAACTAGACCCTTTTTTTTAGTTACCAGTCCCTGGAGGAGTGGCCACAATTGCTGGAGAGGGGGAAAGTGTGTGCTGTCTGGTGTCCATCACTGCTTGCCAAGTTCTCTGCTTCTCTGGTCTATAAACTACATCAATGACTCCACACACACTGAAATTTCCTTTCAGCTTCTTTTCAACTCTGGTCACCAAGAATAAGAAGCGCCACTGTAGGTCGGTCCCTAGAGCATCATCTAGCTTCTCTATTCTGTGGGCAGATCCTTATAGATGCAGAGTTTATGGTGATTATTTTCTGGAGACAATTGTCTGCTGCACTCACTTTTCCCAATGCTGTACATCATGAGGTCAACTGTCAAGACTTTTTACTCAAGGAGATTCTGTTTTCTTCTAGTCATTTTACTACTTATTGATACAGACAAAAGAAAGGAGAGGTAAGCAGTAGTCACTCTCCATACCTTGGCCATACAGCAGAACTTGGTTCAATCCGATTTCAAATTCTTTGGCAGCTTTAAAATACGGCTATTGCACAAGTTAGAACCTTTTGTATATGTATGTAACAAAAAACCCGCTGAGATTTTCCCACGATGTGTGAACATTCTCAGAAAACCTTACAATGAGAAGAATGGTTTTAAGTAAGTGCTATCTATATAAGGCTGTCCCCAGTTGACAGCAATCAAATTCGTAATTTTTAATAGGAAGTACAGTACTTTAAAATAGCTTTTGGTGACTGACAAAACAATTTCATCACCTTTTACTTTTATCTCCATCAATAACTACACTTCGGAAATTTTAGTTTTCATTTTCAGGTATAAATGATAGTGGTGAAGATTGCAGTGGTGTCATGAGTGACATCTAATTCTATGCAAAAATTATTCCCAGACAAATATGTCCCCCCAAAAAACACCTTTGAAGCTCTGTTTAAACCTATACCATGCCTCACTTTCAGTCATAAATAGATCTATCTGAAGGAAGCATGGAAATTTTAACCCACATGGACTTATGTTATCAAAACTATTAGATTCAAAGAGTTTCCATGGCTTTACTTTTCCGTTGACAGTTGACATTAACGTTTTAAGAATATAACTTTAATGGGCGTGTTTACATAGGTCTTTTGGCCACCCTTGCGCTTATTTTACCCATGATAAGAATTAGTACATTCTTCTTAGAAGATGGCTTTCTCATTGTGTATTGTCTACTAATTAAGAGAACAGCCTAGTTCAGGAGGATCTTTAGTGGCCATTATAATGTAAATGCCTGATGAATTTGACTAAGGCTCATTCCTACCTATCAACTGCTGCTAAGAAACTTCTTAAAGCTTCAGTACATTTATTTAAGGCAACTCAGAGGAACTGGAGTCATCAAGGGCTGAGCACTGAGGTCCGTCTCATCAAATCTGACAACTGTAGTGATAACACAGTAATAAATCAACTTCAAATCCTTCTTCCTGTGATCCCAGACACAGTTCTTACATTGCCAGTCTGCAGGTGGGTTTGCTTAGACTGAGTCAATGAGTTTGAAAAATTTAGAACTTGCTACACAGTGTTTCATATTTTACATCTTAAATGTCTCACTATAAAGACATTTATAAGATTTTTATAAAAAAAATAAGAGCTGTCTAACACCAAAGTCATTTAATTCACTGGCATAATTGTTGTTCATGTTAATGAACCCATGTTCTGTGGCCATGGGAATTTTTAACTCAATTTGGTATTTATGTAATAACCAACATTATCAGTTTGATGTTCTTAAATACACTTATTTTATTTTCATTCTGTTATTAATTTTTAGATTAGCATACAAATAGTGGATTACATCATGCCATTTTCATGCGTCTGTACCATTATCCCTTGCTTTCGATAATTTGTTGTGTCCCTTGACCATCTATGTCTGCATTTCTTCCTCTTCCTGCACAAATAGAGCAGGAGCCTGGGGATCAATTGACTTGGAAAGCATCATACAGCAGCATGAAACTTCCTATTATGTTACAAGATAATGTTTTACAGAGAACAGAAAGGAGACAGGCCTTTTTGGAGGGAGTGGAGAGAATGAAGAGTTCATTTTTCTTGTGCAGATCTTAGAAACAAAGAAGTTTGCGTGTAGGTCACAAGAGGAACCATAAGCCTTGTGTGTGTGTGTGTGTGTGTGTGTGTGTGTGTGTGTGTGTGTGTGTGTGTGTTCATATGTGTAGGTAGGCACACATATGGAGACCAGAAGAGACCAAAAGATCCCTCATCTATCATGCCTGTCTTATTCCTGAGTCAGACACTTGCAGTGAACTTGGATCTCCCAGTTTGGGTTTTGATTTCTTCTCCTAACTAAGCTTGCTAGCCAGAAAACTAGGTGATCCACCCTCGGTCTCTCCTCCCATGCACTGGAGTTACAGGATCATCAGCCACATTCAGCTATGTATGTGAGTGCTAAGCATCTAAGCGAGGTCTTCATGTGCTGTACCCCAAGTGTTCTTGCTCACTAAGCCATCTCCATGGATCAAACATTAATTTTACAAGGTATTAGCATAAAAACAACACAAAAAAAGTCTGTTCAGGAGCAATGCCTAGAAGCCCTGTAGAAAATGACCTCCAAAGTCATTGTTGCTTTGTCTTCATGGATTTATGTGTCAAAGTTTAATAAAGCCACCTTTTCCGTTAGATGTCCCGGGGCGACTCTATTCTAAAGTTCACTTTCCCTTGTGTCTTTCTCCTGTCTGCCTTCTATATTGAGTTTATCTGTCCTCTTTATCAGTTTTCTCTAGTACAGTACACAGTTTATGTTTGTGTGGCTATTGCCCATCTTCCCCAATACAAGTTCTATAAAGGTAGAGATTCATGATCGTTTATTCCACCACTATTGCTTCAGGGTCTATAACATTTCCTGGTACATATGAGCCCCTAATGAATACACAGAACTCACATGAATAAGTCAATTGATTATTACCTATCCCACAACTTGGTTCTTGATAACAGAAATATAAAGGTAAAGAACATATACAAAATTTCTGCTCTTACAGAGGTTACAAGGCTAGCAGCTAAACCAGAACAAGCAAACAAATATGTAATTCTAGGTGGAGAAGTATTTCTCAGAGAAAAATATAACAGGCTAACAAAAACATAAGCATCAGGTTGGCTGCAGTATTCCTTCTCATGTTGAATATATAACAGGTAGGAATGGCTGTTTTCATTTTAGATTGTCATCTCAGAACAATATACCCTGAGTTTTAAACTCTATCATTTTTCTTGGAAAAGATTTGGAAACAGCTTGCAAAGACAATGCCCTGATTCGTGGATGTCTAAATTGCAGACCACAGGCACCTTAAGACAATGTCATTGCCTTGTTTAATTAAACAAGACTATGCGCGGCCATTACATTCAGACATCGTCTGATCATTACATTCTGTTCTCAGAAGAATGGGCCTGTGAAAAATAGCTATTGGGGCTGAACAGAGATGGTTCAGCAGGCAAGAGCAACGGATACTCACTGGAGGGCCTGGATTTGAGTTACAACACCCATAAGGTAATTCACAACTATATGTAACTCCAGTTTTAGGGATCCAAATGTCTCTAAAAGAACTAGACATACACTTGGTGCATAAGCATACATGTAGACAAAACACACACACATACACACACAAATAATTAATTAACTAATTGTAAAAAAAAAGCTTTAAAAAGATTTTTTCACACCCCTTATAATAGTATATGTGTGTGTGTGTGTGTGTGTGTGTGTGTGTGTGTGTGTATAAACCTATAGATATAGCTGACCAAGGGTGTACAAGAAAATCTTAAGATAGTTTAGCAGTTAAGAAAAACGATCTCAGAGAAAGGCTCTCTCTCTCTCTCTCTCTCTCTCTCTCTCTCTCTCTCTCTCTCTCTCTCTCTCTCTCTCTCTCTCCAATGCTGATGAATTTATAAAATTACTGTTGGGAAAGTGTGACTAACTTATTGGATGTTATGTATAGATTCAATGCAATTTCCATCAAAATAACTTTTTTCATCATGTAACTAGGAAAACAATTCCAAAATCCATATGAGATCAAGAAGACCCAGGTAATCAAGCAATTCTTAAGCCAGTGGTTCTCAACCTTCCCAATACCACCACCATCCAATACAGTCCCTCATGCTATAGTGACCGCCAAATATGAAATTATCTTCATTGCTGTCATAACTATAATGTTGCTATTGTTACAAATCATAATGTAAATATCTAAAATGTAGGATATTTGATGTGCAACCTCCAAAGGGATCACAATTCACAGGCCAAGAACCACTGTCTTAGAAGAAAAGCAACTTTTGAGGAATCAATATGTGTTTTTGAATTATAACCAAACCATAGAACACAAACAATATGGGGCGGGCACACAATCAGAGAGACAAATGGTCATGAACAAAGGATCCAGAAATAAATACATACCTACAGCCACCCAATTTTTTACATAAAGATCAAAAACAGAGTGGAGAAACAGCAGCTTCTTTAACAAATGGTGCTGGGAAACCGAAATTATCTATGTATAGAAAATGACACTATAGCCATATCTCTCATCATGCACAGAATCAACTAAAAAGTCATCAAAGAACTAATTGTGAGACCTGGAACTTTAAGCCTTTCAGGAAAAATTATAAGTAACAAGGTCACAGAGATAGACACAAGCTGAGAGTTTCTGGAAAAGACCCATAGTACAGTGTATGATCCAAAAACTTCAAAAATATGATTATATGAAGTTTAAGTTTCTTCATAGCAAGCAAAATGATCAGCAGAGTTAAGAAAGAGCCTATGGAATGGAAAGATGGCATTGCCAGTTATGTACTGGATGAGTGATTTATATGTAGAGCATATGAAAAAAAAAAATACTGCAGGAGTTAAATACCAAAAAACACACATGGGACTGACCTAGGTCCTCTGTATATAGGTGACAGTTGTGCAGCTTGGTCTTCTTTTAGGAACTATAACACTGGAAACAAGGGTTGTCTCTGACTCTTTTGTTGGCTTGTGGGATCCTATTCCTTATTCTTCCCATCTTTAATACAAGGTTAGGTACTTAATCTTACTACAACTTGATAAACCTTGGTTTTTCAATATCCGTGGGAAGCATGCCCTTTTCTATGTAGA
This sequence comes from Phyllotis vaccarum, assembly GCA_033318265.1. Lineage (NCBI taxonomy): Eukaryota > Metazoa > Chordata > Mammalia > Rodentia > Cricetidae > Phyllotis > Phyllotis vaccarum. The sequence goes on from JARWLC010000008.1 coordinate 55,954,610, forward strand.
AATGGAGGAAGAATAGGCAGATGGGGGGGAGGCAGAGAAGGCAGTGGACAGGAAGGAGAGGAGGGGAGAAACTGTGGTAGAGATGATAAATAAATAATAGTAACCCAACCAATAAGTAGGTTAATTGTCTGAAAAGACAGTTTTGAAAAGATGAAACACAGCTGGGAAAAATAAGTAAATAAAAAATGCCTATCTATCAAAGCAACGCAAATTAAAACTTGTTAAAATTAAAAGATTCTGTCTCACCTGGATCAGAATGGCTAACACTAAAAAAGCAAATTAGGCCAGGGCCCTCAAGGCCATGGCTTGCAGGAAGACACTCATGGACTCACCTGGCACCTTGTGGTGCCGGGCAGATGGGTCCCATCATGATGAGCAATTATGTAGTGGGGAAATGGAGGAGAAACAGAAGCTTGATGGTTTGTGTGCTGTGGAGAGAGGTAGAAAGAAATAAAGGAAGATGGTGAGGAGTAGGCTGATGTGGGAGGTCTGCTTGTCAACTGGGGCCATGGGCATGTCAAGGCTGGGCTATTGCCAAAGCCATATATGAGTCCTTGGTTCTACCACAGCCAGAGTCTGTGTGGATATCTATGGCCCATGTTACCACCAAAGGCCACAAGGATGCCCAGTGTCCAGGCTACCCCTTGTGGTCATGTAAGTAGGTGCCTAGGAACTGCTGCTCATCTGATTGGCCAGTGATGCTACCTAGGATCATGGTGTTGTCCAAGAATGACTGGCTGCTGAAGACCATATCTGGGTCTGTGGCCATACATTAGCCAGGGTCTGTGCCAATATTCATTGCTCACATTGCCACCAAAGGCAATATGAAAGCCTGGGGTCTGGGCCACACCTTGTAGCCTTTTTGAGGTACAATGGCCATGCCACTGCCAGAACCTTGCTGGACTGGGTGACCTGTGCTGATACCCAGGGCACTGGTGTTTTCCAGGGTCTGAGTCAATGTCTGTGGCTCCTGGTTAAACCAAAGGCTGTGTCATTTGTCCGAGGTCTGATCAGACACCGGAGACTATGTTAGTTTCTAAGGGTCATGTTTTAGCCAGCGTGATTTGAGTGGCACATGTTAGTATCTGTGCCATGGTGGCAACCAGACCATGGCTGCTGCTGGAGGCCATTTCTGGGTCCATGGCCTTACTACAGCCTGGCTCTGTGTTGATATCCATGCTCCTGTTACCAAAAAGGGCCATACTAATTCCAAAGGCCAGAAGCGTTGTTGGTATCCAGGGGTCACCCTGTCACTAAAGCTTATCTGCCTCCTTGGGCCATTGTGACATCCAGACGTAGGCTGCTGCTGAGGACCATGTCTGGGTCCATGACCCTATTGTGCCAGGATCTAGATGAACATATGTGGCTTCTGTTGTCACCAAGGACCATGTGGGTGCCCAGAATCTGGTCGGCTACCTGAATCCATGGTGTCTAAAGGTCATGATGTAGGCAGGGCCATACAAATCTGAGTGCCCTGCACTATTACGCCATGCCATGGTGATGTCTGAACCAGAGCTGAAACTGCATGGCCCTACTTCAGCCTGAGTTTTTGTTGATTTCCAAAACTCCTGTTGCCTTTGTAGGTCATGTGGATGCCTAAGGTCTGGGGCCATGTTGGAGTCTGGGGGCCACATTGCCAATGGGCCCATGCTGATCTAAGTGGCATGCACTGCCACCTGGGATAATGGGTACATCCACACCAGACTACTGATTAGGCCCATATCTGAGTTCATGGTCCTATTGTGGTTGGACTTTGTACTGAAGTCTAAGTCCTATATTGACACCAAAGGCCACAGAGAAGCCTAGGGTTAGGGCCACAACCTGGGGCCTTGGTGGTTTCTGGGGGTCATGCCACCACCAATATGAATTGCCAGTGCTTCTACCAGGAACAAAGATGTTGTCCAGGCACAAGTTGTTGCCAAGGGCCATGTCTAGATCTGTGTTCCATCTACAACTGGGGTCTGTGTTGATATCTGTAGCCTGTGTAACCTCAGGGGCCATAGGAACTATGTGTAGTGAAATCTGGTTCATTCTGAGCCCATTGTACCATTCAGTGACCCAGAAAAAACTGGCCCTGTCTCTCACTGGACATGGCAGCAACAGAGAGAGCCCAGACCTTCACAGAAGAACAGACCCCTTCTCTTGGGAGAGATGATGCCAATCCTCACCAAAGGCAAGGGAGAACTGACCCTGATGGCTTGATCTTAGGGGAGCTGGCTCTGGCCCCTTGCCTGAGACAGGTGGTCCCAATGGCCCAAATAGCCAGTTTAGCTACCATTTAGGCCAGGTCTTGAGTTGGCCCACCCTGGCATCTACCCCACCTAGGACCTGCTGGAGCTCACGAGAGGACTGGTCCTTTGGAACAATACCAGCAGGATCTCAGTGACTCGGGGTGGCTGCAGGATATCTCAAAGGCATTCCAGTGAGGATCCAGTGATAGAGTATCAGAAACCCAGGGGAAGGGAAGGAAGAACTTGAACTCATTGCAATGAACATTTGCTGATGGAGCTGAACGAACAAGAAAGTGGACCGTGTGGTGTGCCTCTCTCAATGCCACCAGGATGAAGGAAGAGGTGTTTGAGAGGCAGGGAAGATGGAGAACTAAAGAGGGTTTTGTTAGTTGGTTGGATGGTTGGTTGGCTCATTGGTTGGTTTTGTTCTTGGTTTTGCTTGTTTCTTTGTTTGCTTGCTTTGTTTTGTTTGGTTTGATATTTTTATTTTATTTTGAGGAGGTCCTTCAGGGGCTAGGGGAGGATACGGGAAGACTAGAAGGTGAATAGAATTAGCATATAAGATGTGAATTAATATAAAGAATTAATAAGGAAATTGTGTTTTTTAAAAAAAGAAAGCCAATTAGTGATAAATAAAAAGTCCTATTTTTGATGGAGAGAGAAAGAAAGAAAGAAAGAAAGAAAGAAAGAAAGAAAGAAAGAAAGAAAGAAAGAAAGAAAGAAAAAAATTACAACAAATTGGATAAAAAGGTCCTTGTACACAACTGTGTGGAATGTAAACCAGTATAGCTAATGAGGAAATCAGCATAGAAACTCCTCAAAAACTAAAATTAGAACTGCCATCCATATGGCCTAGCTTTTCAAGAAATGTACCTAAAGGATGTCATATTATACCTCAGAAAAAATTAAACGTCTGTGATTATTGCTCTAGGTATCCATCAGGCTGATGAGTGAATAAAGAAAATGTAGAACACAAACACATTCAAACTTTACTCATCCAAAGTGACTGAAACCAAGACACTTGCTGAAAAATGAGTGTAGCTGAAAGTCATGATGCTAAGGGAAGTAGGTCAGTCTCAGAAAGACAAACTCCACATTCCATCGCACAGGTGGAATATGATGTGTGTGTGTGTGTGTGTGTCTGTTCATGTGTGTATGTGTGTGCATGTGTATGTCTGCTCATGTGTGTATGTGTGTGCATGTGTGCACATGTGTGTATATGTGTGCTCATGTGTGTATGTGTGTGCATGTGCCTGTGTGCATGTGTGTATATGTGTTCATGTGTGTGTGTGTACACACAAAGGTAAGACGGGTATGCGGTGGTGAGAGGAGAGTAAGAACTTAAGGGCAGTCAAACTGAGGGAGAGAGAGCGTGAGGGAGTACCTGTAACATGAAAGCGCTCGGGACTATTTGTTGGGAAGAAGTAGAGCAATAAAGTATGGTCTGTGTGTATGAAAATGCCATAATGAAAGGTGGTACTTTGCATGCTAACTTTAAAAACTAAAATGAGGCAAAAGATGAGATTTCTAACATAACTTTATATTGCTTTTGTATAAAATAAATTTACATGTTATGTTTTTGTTAATTTAAGCCCAAAAGTAATTACACAGAAATAAATTATATATGTTAGTGTGGACCTGTATGCTACTTTATGGATGTAGTTTTTAATTTTCTTAAATATTATTGCTCTGTCAGGGGGGTGGTCAATGCCAGAATGTCCATGTGGAGGGCAGAAGGACAAGATTGTGTTCTCTTCTTTTATCTTTATGTGGGAGACAGGGACGGAACTCGAGTCATCAGGCTTGTATTGTTGGGCAGTACACACCTTTATGTGCGGTGACATCCTGCCAGCCCTAACCTTAGTTTTGATAGATCAAAATCCATTCAGTTCATCCAATTCAACCGAGTTCTTCAAGTTCAGCTATGTGAGTGACCCCAAGAGGAGAGTCTCAACTTGCCCAAACTAAGGCTTTGCTCTTGAGGGGGTCGTGATACTTTTAATAATAGACTAAAGAAGTACAGAATTAGAACATACAAAAGGAACAGAGGGAAACAATTTTTAAATTATAATAAAAGCAAACAGTGTGAAAAGCTGGACAGAGACCAGAAGAGAAAGTAGAAAGAATACTGAAGTACTGAAGAAACCCAAGCCACTGTTCGCCTCTTCCTCCTCTCCTTCCCTCCCTCCCACCCTTCTTCCCACCCTCCCTCCCTTCTTTCTTTCTTTCATTTAAAGAAACATTTTACTATGTTATCCAGGATGTCAACTTCCATGTTCTGCTTTAGCCTCACAGTTGTTGGGATTGTGAGCGTGGGTCACCACTCTCCACACTGGGCTTGTTTTGGTTGGCTTCTTACAGGACTGGGAACGAAACCAGGGCTGTGTTCACGATGGCAAGTGCCATCAACAAAGCTGTATTTTTAGCTCTTTAGTTTATTATCATTATTATGATTATTTTGAGATAGCTTTCCAAGGCTAGCCTAGGCAGTCCTTAAAGCTATGGTCCCCTTTAGCTTTCCCACTAGCTGAGATTTCAGGGCTGAGCCAAGATGCCCAGCTCGCATCAATGGTGGTGGTGGTTTGTCGGGGGTGGGGGGTTGTTGTTTCTTTAGTTTTTTGAGACAGGCTTTCTTTATGTAGCTCTGGGTGTCCTGTAACTTGCTCTATAGATTAGTTTGTCCTCAGCTCAGAGATCTACCTTCCTCTGCCTTCTGAGTACTGACTAAAGAGGTTTCGCATACCTACACCCAGCTCCAGCCCATATTTTTAAATATGAAAAGAACAGAAGTACTTTCAATTTTTAAAATGCAATTATAATTTTAATTTTTAAGATTTCTTTTTATTTATCTGTATGTTGGGGGAGGCTGTCCAGGAAGTTCATAAGAAGACATCAGAACTCCTAGAGTTAGTTTCAGGTTGTTATGAGTCACCCAATGTGGGTGCTGGGAACTGAATTCAGGTCCTCTGGAAGAAAAGGATGTGATCTTAACCACTGAGCAATCTTTTCAGCCCAGTAACTTCAGATAAACTATGAACCTGATAAGCCTAGAAAGACATCTTCTTCTCTCAAAAGTAAAGCTTTTAGGAGACTGGAGCTATAACTTGGTGATTAAGAATAGATCTGAAGCCTGTGGCCTCCAAGAGCATTTCTAGTCACATGGACATATACATATGCATACACACACACACAGAGACAGATATACACACACAGACATACACACACACACAGAGGCATATACAAACACACATGCATATATACTCACAGATTCATATCCACAGACATACATATACATACACACTCTTATGCACCCAGAGACATACACACACATAAATACACACATACATAGATACACACACTACATAGACACACACACACAAAATATGCACATGCATACAAACACGCATACATATATACACATATACATACACGCAGACATATGTACACATATACACACACATCCAAAATATATACAAATGCACAGAGAAATAAAACACACACACAATTCAAAGTAATGAGAGAGGGGTTATAAAATAATAAAGCCTTGTTTTGTTTTCTTTCTAAAGATAATTTAAATGAACTTTTAAATTAACATATGGTCTTTCCTAACAAAGTAAAGAATAGGAATAGAGAAGAAATATTCCTACTACTGTGTCTCACCATTGTTATGATCACTCAGAAAAATCAAAGTTCTTCAAGTCCTAATCTGGTCTGTTTTTACATCAATGACATCATAATTTTTCGAACTCAAGCAGTTTGAAAAAAAATGTGGTAAGAGAAAATAAAAATATACACAATGGTTTAAAATGTTGACTACTTGTGAGTTCATATTTCTGGCCTAATGGTTGATTTAGCTGTAAAGTGTTGAAGATTTTATGGATGGTAATGAGTGACTTTAATTCACAATCTACAATAATCCTGTAAAAATGTGATGGACTTCAAGGGGTCAGAGAGAGAAAAACTTCTGATCATTAAAAAACAAATAAGAAAAAGCCATTGCTACTTTACTCTGCATACTGACAAGCTCCAGAGCAATTCCTAGAAATACTTCAGATAGGATATTAAGCAATATTTTATAATAAATTCAGAAAAGTAACTGTAATTACTAGAAAGTAACACAAATTTGCCAAGAGCAAGAACATTAAATTATGCTTATTTTTCAGTTGGATAGGATTACCAGCTTGCTGTGGAAGAGTAATAGCGTAGATAAAATGTCGAGATTCCAGCAGAGCATTGAAAAGTGCTTTAAAATGCTCTGAAGGAATGGAAAGAGAAATTTCAACAGGATGACAGGATCCTTCATAGACTGTGTCCCTGGGAAAAATTCCCCAGAGACAAACACAGCATTGAAATAAAATCCAGAAGACAAGGTTGAGCTCTTGAAAGTTGAGAACCAAGCAAAGTTGTCAGCGTGTGCTAGGGATAAATGACTTGAGATTAACATAATAATACATAGAGTAACAAATATGAAGACTTTTTAATCCAAGTGAGCAAAGTTCATTTGAATTTACTTTACATTTGAGCCACTGTTGCACTTGATTTCCAACAAAAATTAGAACTGCAAGCTGTACTAATAACCACATTTCAAAGAATGATGACAGATGAAAACACTTTATCACATGCATCTTAGTCATCTGGTTGAGCTTATCCTGAATCATGTAGAAAAGAATATATATATATATATAGTATGTGTGTGAAATGGATAAAAACAGTAAGAAGTCTTTCTTATTGCTGAAACAGAAAGCCTATAAGAGTTTACAGAGTCTGGCACAGTGTCTCTAAATATTTAAAACAGGTACAGTTCAGGGGACACCAAATAATGGTGGGAAACTTCACAGAAGCTGGAAAGGAAGAACATCCGTGGATATGCACATCCTTGTTAATAACTAAATGGGCCATTAGTAGCATGAAGTTAAATTTCGCACCTGAGCATCCTAACAGTCAAGCCATACATAAACCCAAAGATACCTGTCTTTGTCATTCTTTTGCAGAAGCAATATAGATATCTTTTGCAATAAAATAATAGCAAGAATGTCTTTTGGGATGCCTCCAGGAATCAGTACAATGTGAAATACTGAGAAACTCTCAAAACATTGTATGCTGGTTAAATGGTCGTTATTCTTTTTCAAGGAAAGCAGAGAATAACATCGTTTAGGGAAAATATTACATCAAGGACCAGTATGGTTGTACTATCAGGACACAGATCAGTAATGTTCCAGTTCACTCCAGATTCTGTGATGTGGCAGCAGAGACAGGAACTAAAATGTCCTTAAGATAGTCCTTTTGAAACCAGAGTTTTGCTATTATCTGGGCAGTGGAAAATTTGAACTTGAGTTTCCTGGCAAGAGTAAACAGTGGCACTGTTTCATGTTGGTAACTAATTGCCAGATCTTTTGCTTACATTGGAGGGTCACACATTGTTAGAGTCTCACATAAAGAGATGCAGCAATAGAGTGGGTATTTAAGGCACAGATGTGAGGGGAGTGCAAGATCTGTACATGGTTTCCTATGTAAAGTAGACAAGAAGTAATCTTGGTATATTGAGTCAGAAGACTGCTGGGAAGCCAAGGTAAAACTGTCCTTAAGTATATGAAGAACTCTCTGGGGGGTAGAATGCATGTTTTCTGTAGTTGTGAGCCTGAAGGACCAATGGCAAAGGTTCTCTATGGAATCGACTCCAGGGAGGAAGCAGTTTTCAAGAGTAGAACTGTCTGTAACAGACCCGAGCAGGCAAAAAGTAAGTTCAGGACATTAGGAGGATTCAAAAAGAAACAGAACACATGTCTTTCACTGGTGCTTAAAAATAACCTCCATAGCCAGTGACAGGGAAACTTCCGGTCACATGGATTCACTGATCACTGAAGTCAGCTTCATAAGCATGCCAAGATTCTGTTTATACGTAGTCTAGCCTCTGCTCTGATAGAAGCCTCTTGGATTGCCTGTGGGTTCTCAGACTAAGTTCTAAATTATTTATATTTGCCAGAGCCTTCTTCAAAAACACAAGAAAGAAGCCAAAAGCATTATTCCCCAAATCCTCTAATTGCCTTTTAATAGCACATATAATATGTTAACATCTTACATTGGAACTTCACAGACATTATGGTAATCATTATATTAGGGTATTAATACATAGGCCTTACTATGTCATGTTAAGACTTTTGTTGCTTTGCAGTGAAAGGTGAGATGTGCTGTGAGGAGACTTCTAGTGAAAAATGTACATCTCTCATGAAAGAGAATATACCAAGGGAATTTCACAGAGCACTAACTTTATAAAGACAAATACATTTAGAACAAAAGAGTCAAATGATGAGCTGAGACTTTGACTCACTAGACAGCTTAGACTCCAGGTATATGCATATTGACCAGAAGGTCATATAAAGTCACTAATGCCAGCATACATGCTTCAGTCATCATAATCTGTGATGCATGTACAAACATCTTCCATATGGTAAAGTACCTAACTCATATCAATTTTGTGAATCATAAGCATGGTTAATTTTTTTAAATAAATGATTCCTAATAACTGCCTTTACTAAATCTTTCTGTATGTCTATTAGCATGTTTTATTTTAATCCCATGATTCCTTACCATGTAAGATTTGATGATCTTCCCTCTGATAATTGTGTTCTCAGCAAAGCTGATAATCCACCAAAATGTTTACAAAAGAGTGCCTTCTGGGTAGATCAGAAAAGCCTATGAAAGATCCAGGAAATGTCCATATCATATATAAGTTCTGTGCCTTGTCTCTGCATCGCATTATTCATAGTTATGTGTGAATGGCTAGAGGGGTGTGTGTGTGTGTGTGTGTGTGTGTGTGTGTGTGTGTGTGTGTGTGTGTGTGTGTGTGTGTGTTCTGAAAGCACAGACTTTGAAATCAGGACATCACTGTTCTAACGAGAACCTGTGTCTTGAAGCTCACCCTTGTTGCTAAATTTAATCTCAGAAACTGATTTTTTAATTAACTAACAGAGAAAAGTTGATGGTATTTTTCTTGGCTAAACAGAACAGCCTTGAAACTGGTAATATTTACTTTCTCATAAATACTCTTTCTATCCTTAAATAATCCTTCCAAAAGGAAGCTTGGCCCAAAAAGTTTGGATAAGCATAAATTTTATCTGAAACAAAATAGAAATGCTTCAGATAAAATAAAAGCCAAAAGCTATTATGAAATAATATTGAAGGACTATGTTCATCTCATGGTAGTTTTAAACTGATCATAAAGGCTACATTGGCAAGTTGGTGATGGCTACAGAATAAGGTCATCTCATAGTTCACAGCCCTGTCTTCCTAACCCTTCACCATAAGCATTTTAAATTTCGTATGACTGTATCATGGACTAATGGAGTCTATAAGTCATTTATCAGAATTTTTGTAAAAGCATAAAATACACATAATTACAAAAGATAAAATTATGTTTGAAATATCAGACATGCTTATGACATGGCAAGGCATATTCTTTATTATTATGCATTAAAAATATCCGCAAGCCAGGGTATAATAAATATTATAATATTGAAATAATGATTAGAAAAATCACTATTCAAAATGAAGCAGTCATAATTTTCTATCTATGATATAAAATGTGATATTAAAACACCTATAGTTTCTGAATAACAAAGTTACGAGTACTGCTGATTCCATCACAGTAAAAACTAAAGTCAGCCTGTTTCCTACCTGTTGTCAAAATACTCTAAGTTCTATGCATAGATCCCTTGGAAACCCAAGGAACTAGACAAAGACACCTAAGCAGACAGTGATTCTCCATTGTCCCTGCTTGTATTCAACATCCAAAAAGATGCAGTGGGGCAAAAATATTCTCTGTTTAATGAAATAAAAATCAATGGATCTGTGGCACAGACAGGAACTAAACGCTAGATTGAGAGTTTGGAGCTGCGCAGAGGTAAGGTACCAATGTTACCAGAAACTCTTATGACATCAGCAGTTTCAAATCTTCAGTAGCTACTAAACTAAGTACAGACTCTACCCAGGACTCCTCTCTCTTGGCTTGCAGCCTCTCCTGTTATACGCCCTTCTGAGATTTTTCTAGTAAATGACTCCTCCTGAAGCACCCTCCCTTCAGACCATCTCAAACGTGAAGAACTTCTCTTCCTCTGCCTTTCGTTACCATCTTGTGTACATACTTTGTCCATTTCCCTTTGTGTATAAATTCCTATAAGTAGAGACTCCTCAAATTATCAGTAAACTTTGCAGTCTTGACATGGTATGGTTCTCAATAATCATAATATTCAATATACATTTTCTGCTGAAATGAAGTGACCAGTATTCTGGGAGACACGGATTTACAGGACTGGCCCTATTGACTCTTTTTTGTTATCAGATGAGATGGCTTGCAGGTATTCACTAACTCCCCATTACTGATGAATTGGTGAAATCTAAACTCTTGCTTGTATCTCACCTTGCTTCATACAATCCCATGCACTACAGTATTTCTTCTCCCCAGCCATTCTGCTATGATATGGAATGTCTTTCTGTATGCTTTGAATATAGTTTGTTACTATTTGTTAATAAAGAGGCTGTTTCAGCCTATGGCAAACCAACTTAGAGGAAGGTGGGAAATGCAAGCATAGATAACGGAGAAGGAGGACGGAGTCAAGGAGATGCTACAGGCTGCTATCCAAAGAGCAAGATGTAACAAAGCCACATGGCAATGCAATAGATTAATAATAATGGGTTCAGTTACATTGTAAGAGCTAGTTGGTAATAAGCCTAAGCCTTAGGTCAAACAGTTTGTAATCAATATAAGCCCTTTGCGTGATTATTTGGGACTAAGCAGCTGTGGGCAGGTTTGGACCTTGGGGCTAGGCCAGGCCAGAAACAACACTGCTCACTAGCTTCATCTGCACCATCAGGACCCTTTGGTCAGTATCTTCTCCAAGAAGTCTCCCCTAACCCCAGGCTCCACCCAATTAACATGTAACTTCTGTGTTCCCATGAAGACCCATAATTCAAAGAGTGTCTGTGTTCCATGATTTCTTATCTTCATATGACATTTTAAATAATTATAAACAACTAGCCTTTCATTTTCATTTTACACTGGAAGCCACAAATTCAGCATCCCATGCTGCCTAAACCTTCTTCTCCTGTATGGTCCTATGACCCTATATTTTCTTACCACTACTGTTAGTACTCATAGATTTAATTTCATGTTTATTTCTGTTTACCATTTTAGGCACCTCAATAAACCTACGGATGGTAAAAAAAAAAAAAATGGTTAAAAGTATTTACCTTGCTTATTGTGGTATCCATGTGGCTCTACCTACCACTGTATACTTCATATTTCTGATTGTGTAATGTATAAAGGGAGTAAAAAAAAAAGGAAGAAGCGAATTAATGAATATATTTGACAATCCCTACTACCCCTTGCACAGCCAGAGTAATGGAGGTGTTTTGCTTGTAGCTTTAAAATAGGTATTTCCAACAATGACAGAATGCTGGCACAGAAGCTACTACTAATCATTAGAAAAAAAGGTAGCTGCATTAGTCACGTTTCTTAATACTGTGACAGAGTGCCTGACATAAAGGACTTTAAGGGGAGCTTCGGTTTTCAGAAGTTTCAAAGTTTTCATTCTACTACAATGAAAAATCTATCAATCACACACAAGTCAGGAAACATTCTCTAAGGAGCCAGGTAGCAAATATTTCAGTCAGGCTTGAAACAAGTCTTTCTCATCTGAACAGCCAGCTCCTAAATAATGACACAAAGACTTCTTATTAATTATGAAAGCTCAGCCTATAGCTTAGGCTTGTTCCTAACTAGCTTTTATAGCTTAAATTAGTTCATTTATATTAATATACATTCTATCACAAGGAGTTACCTCTCTTTCATCTTGCACCTTCTGTTTTCCTCTCCACGTCTCCTGGCATCTCCCTCACACCTAGATTCCTCCTCCTCTTCCTTTCTCTGACAGGAAATCCCACCTATACCTCTGCCTAGCTATTGGTCATTCAGCTTTTTATTATGCCAATCACAACAATACATCTTCACACAATGTACAAATATTCCACAACTCTAGTAGATCATTCTGACTGCTATAACTACTTAGATTTATACTTTTAATATAAAAACTCCCATAGCCAGCAGACCAGTGACAATAAAACTTAATTTATAAGACTAATAATTGGTGGTATATCTGCAATGCAACACCTATACCCAAGACTCTGGGATCATTGTGGAAGAGAGGGTAGAAGAATTATAAAATCTAGGAACCAGAATTCCTGCTACTGCAGAGTATCTTCTAGACCTGACAGGCATGCTGTCCATCAGATCTCAGCAACATGTATATCTAAACAAGATTTGAAAAATGATAATACCAGGCAGCATGCAAGTGTTTCACAAGGCCCACTGCTACATGAAAAACTATAGGCAGTAAGTGGATGCTGAGAGAGGGAAAATCCATTTTCCCTAGGGGTTAACTCCCTGATAGGTTATCCAATCCAAAGTGGTCTGGCCCCAGTAGATATACATATCAGCAACACTAAATGGATTCAGTGGGTTTTATATATTCATGCAGATACATGATGTATATCATACACATTTATAGAAGAAAAGGTCATTGATTGAGAGAAATGTGGACCAACACAAGAAGTGTTAGAGGGGGAAATTGGGGGTTGGAAATAATGTAGATATATATTTATATATGAAATTTTCACAATTAAAAAAAATAAGCATCAGGAGGCTGACTTCAGCTCAAGCCATAATTAGCCAATCCCTGGTCAGACTGTCAGGGCAGTATGAATCCAGTATGGTAAAGGAACTTGTAAGTCCGTTTGGTGCAAGCTACAAGCTAATAGGGTTTAATTCCTTTGTAATTGGGAAGACATTAATTTTATGAATTTTCTAGACACCAAGTGATAGTGAGATTTAGCACTTCACTCAGGGGTACTGATTTGTTTTTAGAGCTTACATTTCAACTTCAGCTTTGAACAGTCTCCTTATTTGAGATTTTCTGTGAGGGCCCAGCCCCCATCCATATGCCTGCTTTGAGCCCAGAAGTTCCATTTTCATAGAAACATCACTATAATGACGGAGAGAAGCACTTGCTCATTGCTCCTGATCCCTGTTATTAAAATTTGAGTAGACAGAACTTTGAGTCCCTTCCTCTAGTTATTTGACTGCAAAAAAGCTGCAAAGTGAACAGGTGGCAGAGAAACTAATTTTTTTTCCTGTTCTTCCCATCAGTGTAAAGAAATTACAAACCTGTAGGCACTATCAGACTCTTGGCAATGGGTTCTCAGCTTAGCAATAATAGCATGAGATACCTGATAGTTTACAGATTTGACAAATACAAAAGTGTCTTCCAGTTCCTAGGAAGAAGGGAGGGCACAACAGGCCTTCCCAGATAGAAGAAGAGCAAGAATCACTGTTCGATCTTGCTTAAGATTCCTTTTTAAGGAGAGAAATTATATGGGACATTCACAATTCCCAAGTGTTACCATTTAAATACAGCTTCATACAACACAACACAACACATACACCACACACACACACACACACACACACACACACACACACACACACACACCAATACATGCAACTTTGTCTTCATCAATAAAGTTACCAAAGAGCCCCGTTTATAGCAAATATCATACTGTACTCTGGTGTTTAAAATGTTCACTAGTGATTTAACTCATTCCTATTCAAATGGATCTGGTGTCTATTTGTTTTGTGATGATTCGATATGATTCTTATCAAATGTCTCTTTTTCTGTTATTTTACAGCTTTCTCCTTGTGTTTGGTTGCTTAATTTTGTCAGTGTTTTCTACCATTCCTGAGCACACAAAACTGGCTTCAAGTTGCCTCCTAATTCTGGTAAGTGAATTATATATACATTTATTTATAGATAGGTAAATGAATGTACAGAAAGTTTCTATAATGTTATACTCTGTATAATATTTATCATATACATTTATCTTATAGTTTATCCAGAAAGAATGGTACTGGAAAACATAAAATTGTCAAATATCATTAAATGTAACTTGTAGTCAGACATAATAAATTCTTGCAGAAATACTCAGGATGGTATTAGGTAACAATATCATGTCCTGCAGGTATATCGTGGGAGGAAGACAACATTTAAAGGCAGCTCTGGTTATATTTGCCTCTGCTAAGAAACAATTATAACAAACATCAGCATGCATGTGATTTCTCATTATTGCTGAATGCTACAGGGTACAAAGCATTTTCCAATAACTGAATTTAGCAATAGCTAAGTATAATCGGCTAAAAACTGTGAGTGTAGCTCCTCACAGGAAAACAGAAGCCCCTTGATGCTTTTCTCGACTAACAGACTGTATTATGAGTGTGCTGCTAATGCAGTTACCTGGTGAGAAACTGCAGATTTTCTCTGTTTCCATTATGCTGTCAGTCCTCAACCACACACAATTATCCAATTCTCTTTAAAAATGGAAAAAGACCCCAAGATATTTTAGTCTGAGTTATTCTGGCCCCTTTAAGCTCTTGTAGTTTCTATTACAATGAACCCATAGCACTTCAGGCTCCAATCATGTGTGATTGAAAGTTTAGTTCATTTCCATCCATTTCAACCTGGCTCACATAGTCCAAAATTATTAGACTTGACAGTCTCTGAATGGTGTGAATGAGCTGGAACGACCCAGTTCTGTAAAGCATGGTGCAACAGAGGAAGGAGAGAAGATGGATTAAGATGGTTTCTGTAGACTAACAGAGAGTGATTGTATATAAAAATCATTTGATATGCAAAGAGTCCGTGTCTCAGGGGTGGAAAGGAAGGATTTCAGTTCATGCCATATGAGAGGAGGCAGACTCTTTGCTGATGGCTTCCTTGTGCTTGATTTTGCTCAGATGGCACCAAGTCCTAAAGTCTTAGATTAGGGAGGGATCGATCACTTTTGAATTGGGAACGATCTGCTCCAATTTGTGTCCATACACATTGTGCTCGGTGATATATTGCTAATGTTATGACTTCAATTTAAAAGGGAGAGCAACCCAGGATGTTTGTTCCACTTTCCTTTGGGGAGCAAGCAGGCTTTTAGCTTGGTCCATACCTCTGCCTATTACTAATGATTTAGAAGTCTGAGGTCCAAGGCTCAGCTGACTTTAGGTCCATACACAGCAAGGAATTATAAACCACAAATGTAAATCTGACTTTCAGACCTTGGTGAAAAAAACACCTTGATCCACTTCATGAACAATTACATATTTAGAAGTATCAGCCACCAAGGATCCCATAAAAATTTTTAATTCATAACCAAGGCAAAATCCAAAAATGGTGGGTTATAGTCTCAAAATCCCTAAGCATAAGTGCCTTGATCACTAGTCAGTTTCTAAATAGTAAAAACAAACCCATGTAGCCCATATTATTTCAGCCTTTGTGAACCCCAAAATGATTCAAACCTTGACTTTTCAAGTATGTTGTCTCATGAATAACTGATCACATTTAGCAACTAGGATATGTCTTAGTAAATAAAGATGTTGGTATTTTAATCATTTTTAGGATGCCAAAGGCTGAACTTTGGGCACATTCATGCTAGGTGTGATCCACTACTAGCTATATACCCAACCATAACCTTGCCAGTCTTGGGTGTCTTCAGATTCAGCAAAGCAAAACAAAGTGCTTCTTCAGGCAAGCCTTCATTTTGAAAAATGACCTTGTGCTACAAACAGATATTACGGAAGGGTACTGCTATAGGATGCTCAATGGGGACAAAATTTATTAATTTTCCTATTTAAGAGCTGTAGCATTACATTTCCATGTCAGAATTGAAGATAAAGCGTGTTCTAGAGATTCTAGAGACAGACCTGCCTAGAAATAGACTATGTTGCAAAACTAAGTTTCAGTGCTCTCTCCAAAAAAACTTCATTTTATGTTTAAAGGACAATTAAGACTATTGTGTTTTTTAAATTGCAAATTGGTAAGTTGAGAAAGTATGCATAATTCGGTATTTTTCACAATGAATTAATACAGCATATATCAGACATTTAATTATAGAATATTAGAAAACCTGAGAACCCTAAATGATTTAGAAAATATTTCCTATCCTATAATATGTATTTTTGAGATGGTTAATTAGATTTAAAAGACCATCTTTTCTAGGAACTTATACTCAAGCAGAATTGAAAGACCTCAGTACTATCTGACCGGTGTCTTGTTGGTTGGTTGGCTAGCTAGCTGGCTGCCTGGTTAATTAGTTGCTTGGTTGATTTCAGCTTCCAACATAAAGAATACCTAACATGTATTATTCAAGTAGTAATAGAAAGAGCTATTGAAATATAAACTAAAGTTTATGATAAATTACCCATTTTAACGTGCAGGGTCTCGCTATGTACCTTGTACTGTCTAAAGCAGTTCTCCTACCTCAGACTCCCAATAGTTCCTATTGTAGACTCACGTCACCAGGCCCAAATGAGATGATTTTTTTTTAATCATTTGGTGTACATAGTTGACATGCAAACACAATAGTAGAGAAGTATTCATAATTACATATAAATAATGATTTATTTTATATATTTTGTTATAACTCTATTTCTTTTAGGCTTCCTTGAAAGTATGCTCACTAAGGTAAGGGATTTTATGTAAGTTCTGTGAAAATGACCCATACGTCTAGGAAGAGTGCACACACTGCTCGCAAGCTTGGCGGGAAACAAACCTTCTAGAGGAATCTTGGGTGCTCTATTTTCCCTCTCCTAGGCTCACTGAGATAAGCAGTATAATAGATACAGATCCCTATCATATAGATCACCACACGGATACTGTCTTGTTCACTGCCTAAGGGCCTCATGAAGATTCAAGATCTTCATCTGATGACCCAAAGGGGACACTCCAACAATTGCACTTTCGGGGCTAGTATAGAAGCAAGATCCATATAAGCCT
This sequence comes from Phyllotis vaccarum, assembly GCA_033318265.1. Classification (NCBI taxonomy): domain Eukaryota; kingdom Metazoa; phylum Chordata; class Mammalia; order Rodentia; family Cricetidae; genus Phyllotis; species Phyllotis vaccarum. The sequence continues at coordinate 55,971,711 of JARWLC010000008.1, forward strand.
GCCTGTATTACAAACTGTACAGCTCATTTTTTTTAGTTACTCTTTCTATTGCTATTGAGCTGCTTTCTTCAAGGATGTAATATGAGTGTCTAAAGCAGGCACGACTTGGTCAAACTCCATTTCAGTCTTTTTTTTTTAGCAAAGTAATTTCTAAAATTAATTATTCATAAAATATTTGAGCAAATAAGATTAGTGGAAAATGGCAAAATAAGAAGTGCCAGTACCGTGACAACAGCTACATCAGCACTGTCTGACGTAACTACTTTTAAAAACCCAGTCTATTAAATGCTTGAAAATTCTAAGAGAAGTTTAAGACAGTTAGCTGTAATGAATTTCAATTTCAGCCTTTTCCACAATGAGAATTACATATCTGCTAAGCCCAGCCCACTGCAGGGCAGCTCTCCCTGTGTTCTAGAAGTAACCCTTGTCCTGTTGACAGGAGCCAGGTTGGGCAAAAGAGATCTTATCCAAATATCAAAGATATGGTTCTGTTTGTCAGTTGCTGCTTCTGATTATAGATCAAGAGGGGGAACTGTTTTGTTACATCTCTTTCCTACTAAAGCTATCTACCCAGATGGGTGACTTCTGGGATTTTAAAGGTCCTTCTTACTTGATTTAGAGCACATTCTAAAGATCTCATCATAAATGATATAATTGTGACATCAGCAGGTAGAAGAAGCCAAAACACAACCATGAAGGACGAGCGCTTAGTGTATCATCAGAGTTGTGTTGCTATAAATTTAGATTAACCACACAACTTGAACATGTTCCTAAGGTAACCACAAAAAGGTAGCTATAGAATTGAGAACGTGCAAGTGGAGTTTAAACATTTCACCACTAAATAAAAATTATGAAAACACTAAAGAAAAAAAATGGTGTAGGAAATGAGGAACCCAGAAATGCAGTGTATATAAATCAAAGAATGACATGGAAAAAGCTGATGTTCACTAAAAATCATTAATTTCTTCCACTATAAGTGGGTCAAAATTACTAGGGAAAACACAGAGCTTTGCAGAAAATATTTTTGTAAACATGTACTAACAACAAGAGAGTTATTTAGATCAAAGACACAAATAATAAAAGGATCATAAAGGTGTACCAGGCAAATAGTAACCGACAGAGAACAGAAGTGGATACAGTAAATGAAATAGACAAAATATACGTCAAAGAAAAATAGGGTTATATGAAATAAAAATATTTTTAAGATAGGCCATTATATAAAGGTTCAAAGTTTCATTATAAAAATATAAATTTTCATCATATAAAGGAATCAATTTAGCAAAGTGTAAGATTTAAAGACAGGTACCTAATAACGGGCTATAAAATACATCAAGCAAAAGGTGATAAAATTGGAGAGACAGATAAGCTGGATGTAGGAAGGTCTGGACAGTCCACTCTTAGGAACTAGTAAGGAGAGACAGAAACCTGGGACACAGAATCAATAAGCCAACTAGATCCAACAGGTGTTTGTAGAACACTCAACCCAAGAGCAAGCATATACATTATTTTCAAGTGTATATGGGATGTTTTCCATGACCGACACATGTTAACCTACAGATTTATTGTCAGAGGATTTTAGAGGATGGATATTAGAAAAGAAATAAGTAGGAGGAAACATTGAAATGTTCACAAATATGTGGGAAATAAGCAATATACCTATAAATAAATGGTGGGGTAAGGAGGAAATCACAGAGGAAATGAAACAAAACACACCTTATGAAAACTCATAGGACACAGTGAAAAGCAGGGTTAAGAAGCATATGTGCCATGCTCCTTTTTCCCAAAACTCAGGGAATCATAGAAGGTGTGGAAAAGGCAAAGAGGCTGAGGGTGTGGATGATGAGGAAACAGTCTCTTTGGACACAGCAAGGCTGCAGCACATGCAAACGCATAGTGGTCATGACAATGTGCACAGAACCTGTACACGCAGCACGGAAATGGGAACTGGGCATGGATTCCCACCCCTAGCAGTAGATCTTTGGACCATGGTCAGCTATAGGGAAAGGAAGAGGTAGTTTTCTCTACGAGTTTAGGCCCTAGTGAGTTAACCATTCTTGGCTGGAAGACTATACGCCCAAGAATATTTGGGTAGCACACATTGGTCCTGGTAGGTTAAAAGGGGGATGAGGAACGAGTAGTGGATCTGGAGATATTTGAGCTGAGTGAATATAAGCAAAACATACTGTCTGAAACTCTCAAAGAATTATTATTTTTTCAACTTTGTCAGATTTACCAAAATAATCTAAAATACATACAAAATATAGGCTGCACTTATTTAACCTAGAATTATTTTTTCTTTTTTGAGATGATACTTTAATCCCATTTCTCCCTTCCCTTTCCTCCTTCCAAACCTTTCTACAAACTCCTCCCAAGTCCCCTTCAAATTGTTACTGCATACATATGAGTATATACATATATTAATAAATAGAACTTGTTCAGTCCCTATAATACTTTTTGTACGTATGTTTTCAAGGCTGGCCATTTACACTGGACAAAGAATTTGTGTGCACTTTCCTGGAGAAGTCTACTTCTTCTGTTCCCAGCTTTCCTTGGTTGCCTAGAGCAGGGTTGAGACCTCATGGGCTTTTCAATGTCCAGTTTAGCAAACTCATATTTGAGTGGTCATTTTAGTGAGACTTTATGGGTGTCACTTCTGATATTTCCAGAAGACACAACATAATCAAACTTTTTGATCCTTTTATAATCTGTCTACTTCCTCTTCTGCATCATCTTCTGGGATCCTTTAGTGTAAGAGTGTTTTGTAGATGTATCCATTGGGATGGGGCTCCACAAACTGTTTTGACTGGTTGTGATTCTCTGCTGAGAAGAGAAGTTTCCTTGATGAGGGTCAAGGACCACAGTTCTCCATAGGTATGAGGACCAATGTTTATAGACAATAGTTAGTGATTATCTTGGTTAGGGAAATTAGTGGTTGTAGAGCAATTATTTTAAAAGAAGAAAATATATCTGTAAACACATTTACAAACTACGGAGATCTCATATCAATAACCCAATTATACAATTTAAAAAACACACAATTAAAATGGAAAGATGGATGGTAGAAACACAACAACAAAGGAGAAAAGTCGGTTATTTGAAAAGATAAACAAATTTAACAAACCTTGCTTAGTAAAATCCAAGCTGGCCTTGAGTGTTCTAGGTAGATCCGGATTTCCTTAAACTTACAATTCTTTTGTTCAAGTCCTTGAGTGACAGGATCACAGACTTGAGACACTGTGCCTGGCATTACTAATGTGTGTTTTGCCAGAATTAAATAAAATTTAAAATTCAAAGAAATTGTTGATATATATGTAATATGTATTACACATTATTTGTATATATAATATGTATATGTTATAATATATGTTATAGAATATATATATTCTAATCTCATGACACTATTAACATTAGGTAAATTGAAACCTTAGAGGCAGACCGAGCACTAGAAAATTCATGAAAGTTGGCGTCTATCATCATCAGTGGTTCTTACATACATAAGGGAGAAAAGTATAAGTGAGCTCTGGAATTATCTTTAAGTGCTGCACTTTAGAAAAGACTATAATTTTAAAATGGAAAATAAGTATAAGATATTTCTTACCTCATCCCATTCTTAATTATTGTAGATTTATATACAAACACTGTCATCTAACTAAAAATAGCTTGGTGATACACGTTCAGTGTGCATTCTGTGTTATTGTAGCTTTTGGGTGTATCAGAAGAGATGCTCACAGCTTTGGAAACTCTTCTCCCAGTATCTGACTCTTCACAGCTAGACTTTACATATGTGAGCTCACAAAAACTATGACAGCAGACGTAAGACCTACACAGCTTCTAACCATACAAAATCTCACCACTGAAGAGGGCAAATGGACACAACGTCCCACTCCTAATCAAGAAGATACTTGGAACTGATGTTTGTTGTGCAAGAGAAAAATCATTTACTGGGTGGTATGTCAACCACATTCCAGGGGCAGGCCTCACGTCCAGGAGTAGTTAATGAATCCAAATGGGATCCATGGTTTTTGTGGAAGCTTTTTTGTTTTATGCTGGTAATTTTGTCTTATGGTTCCTCTTTTTAGAGTTTGTCTATGATATTTTGTTTGCTTAGTTGTTTAATTGGTTGCTGCTGATTTTTTTTAGTAGATTTTTTTTTCAGGGATTTTCCTCTTCTAATTCTTTCAGTTCCTCACCAATCTCCCCACCAAAATCCACAGTCTTTTGCTCTCTCATTAGAAAACAAATTAGCTTCTCAAAAAAAAACAGAAGAAAATAGAATAAAGTAAAAACAAACCTTGATAAGACAAAACAAACTAGCAAAAATCATAGACACAGAGACACGCACATTTGCACATATAAAAATACCATAAAAACACAAAACAGGAAACCATAATACATAATCAAGAGATCTGTAAGGTGAATACATAAATATAAAATGCCCAGTCAAAGGATTATGAGACCAAGTGACCTCCAAAATAACACTGTGTTCATTTTGTATGGGCCGTCTACCTCTGGGCATGAAGCCTGCCCTTAAGTGTGGTTTGAATACCCTATGGGAAAATACTTTTTATTTTATGAGAAGATTGGAAACAGCTTCTGGATGAGAAATGCAGACTTGCGTCCACTTGGCCATTCAGAACAGGGACCTCATCTGGCTTAGACCAGGGAAGGACCTGTACATGCTGCTATAGTCTCTTGAGTTAATATGTGCATCCGTCCTGCCGTGATTAGAAGACTTTGCTTCCTTCCTCTTCTCCATTTCCTCTGACTCTTGTGGTCTTTCAGGTCATCTTCCATGGGGTTCCCTGAGCCCTAAGAGTTTATACTTGATGGACACATTTCATTTAGGCTTGAGTGCCCCAACGTCCCTCCGTCTGTGCACATTGTCCAACTGTGGGTCTCCTCTACTGTAGAAGGAGGCTACTCTGATGATGACTAAGCCAGACACTGATCTGAATATAGCATAATGTCATTAGGAATCAACTTATTACTACATGCCTTCAGCATAGCAATAATATTTGGTTTCTCCTGGGTTCTTGGTGTGTCTAGTCTCATGTTCTAGACTGCCCAGGTACTGTGGGGCATGGATTCCATTCCATGGAGTGGTTCTTAAATCTAGTCAGATAGTGGATGGTTGTTCCCACAACTTTTTAACTGTTGTACTAGGACATCTTGCAGGCAGGTGACCATCAAAGGTTTTGCAGATTGGTTAGTGTTTACTTTTCTCAAACTCTGGCAATTTACAGAGTATAGATGTTTTTGTTTTTTTCTTTTACTCTTTGGGGACCTGTCTCCAGTTCCTAAATAAATACATGGAGACTAATTCTTACCTATGAATGCCTGGCCTTAGCTTGGCTTGTTTCTAGCCAGGTTTTAAAATTCAAATTATCCCTTTTCTTTTTAACTATGTTTTGCCTCTGGGCTTTATACCTTTCTTTATCCAATATATCTTTTCTTCCTTTTTACTTTGTGGCTGGCTGGATGGCTGAACTCTGGCCTCTTCCTTTCCTTCTCTTTTTCTCCCTCCTCACATTCTTTCCTAGATTTCTCTTCTCTGTTCTCTTTGCCTGCCAGCCTCACTGATCCTTTCTGCTGCATTGCTATTGGCTGTCTAGCTCTTTACTAGACCAATCAGGTGTTTTAGGCAGGCAAAGTAGCACAGCTTTGCGGAGTTAAACAAATGTAATATAAAGGAATGCAACACATCTTTGAATCATTAAACAAATATTCCACACCATAAACAGATAGATAACATCTTAAACTAATATTTCACAACAGCAGAGTCCCTTCCGGTATCGTGAACACTGGTCAGTAGGGGTGAAAGTGCTAGTTAAGCACCAGCTCAACTTCACGTTCAGTGAGTTGTGCAAATGTCTACAGCAGTATGACCTTACCAGCAGTTTGTGGAGCAACCAATAGTCTTGACAATAACCTGGGTTGTTTGGGGGTTTCCCTAGGGCCTGTTTTAACAAAGCTTCAATTAGATGTACCTCGTTCCTGGCACTGAAGTTTCATTTTATGAGGAGAAATACAGGGGCTTTGCTTCCCCCCATTATTTGTGATTACATTTAGATTTCCATCACATGTTTTTTTTTTCCTATATTTTAAGAGGTTTCCTTGCAACTCCTCAACTGTCCCTTGGTTTTAACTGCTCCTTTCTGCATTCCCATCTTACCATCCTTTCTTTCCCTCCTCATTTGACCATCTGGTTCCAGTTCCCACCCCCAATACATCCATAACTATCCTATTTCCCCTTCCTAAGGAGATCCTTCCCTCCCCTAGTCCCTTATTTTCTGCCTAACCTCTGTAGATATGAGATATAGTCTGCTTATCAAACACTTAACGCTAGCGTCCACATATAAGTGAATTGATACCATATTTGTCTTTTGAGGTCTGAGTTATATCACTCAAGAGAATGTACTTTAGCTCCACCCACTTACCTACAACTATCATGATTAAATTTTCTAATAACCGAGTAATATTCCACTGTGTAAATGTGCCACATTTCATTATGTTGATAGGCTTTTAGGCTGTTTCCAATTTCTAGCTATTATGAATAAATCAACAGTGAAGATGGTGGAACAGCTGTCTCTGTCATAGAATGTTGAGGTCTTTGGGTATATGCCCAAGAGGTATAGCTAGTTTTTGAGGTAGATCTACTCCTAGCTTCAAAGGAACCACACATTGATTTCCATAGTGTCTGCACAACTAAACACTGCCTCCAACAATGAATGAGTTTACTCCAAACACTCTGCATGGAGTTGTCATTTGTTTTATTGATCTTGGCCATTATGATATGAGTAAAATGGAATCTCAAAGTTTAAGTTAAAATTAAACTTTAAAAATTAAAAATCTTAAATTTGCATTTCCCTGCTGGCTAAGGATGTTGAAGATTTCTTTAAGTGTTTCTCAGCCATTTGTATTTCATCTTTTGAGAGCTTTCTGTTTAGATCTGTATTTTTTATTGAGTTATTTGGTGACCACTTTTTTAAATTCTTCATGTATTTGGATCTTAACCCTACACTGGGTGTGTAGTTGATAAAGCCCATTATGTAACCTTTTCCTTTGTCTGAATGATGGTATTCTTTGCCATACAGAAAATTTTGAGTTTCATGAGGTCCCATTTATTAATTATTTTAGTGCCTGTTTTATTAGTATTCTATTCAGAAAGTCTTTTCTTGTGACAATGAGTCCAAAACTACTCTGCACATTCTCCTATCAGATTCACTGTATCTGGCATCATGTTGAGGTCCTTGATCTACTTGGAGATGAATTTTATACAGGGTGGTAAGTATTGATCTATTTGCATGCTCCTACATGCAGCCATCCAGTTTAACCAACACCATTTCTTAAATATGATGTATTATTCCAGTGTGCATTTCTGGTTTCTTTATTGAAAAATAGGCATCTTTAGATATATGGACTTATGTCTGGGTCTTCAGTTAGATTCCATTGGTTAATGTGTTTGTTTTTATGCTAAACCCACGCTGTTTTAATTTTTTTATTACGTTATCTACAAACTACAATTTGAGATCAGGGATGTTGATACCTCTAGGATTTATTGTTATTATTATTATTATTATTATTATTCAGGATTTTTTCACTATACTAATGTGTGTGTGTGTGTGTGTGTGTGTTTCCATATAAAGAGGAAAATTGTCCTTGCAATTTTCTTTAAAAAATGTGTTGGGATTTTGATGGGGATTTTATTAAATCTGTAAATTGTTTTTGGTACAATGGTCATTTTTAGTAAATAAGTCTTGCCATTTCATAAACATAAGAGATCTTTCCATTTTTCTGACAGATATATTCTTCAATTTCCTTTTACAGTGTCTTAATTTCTTTATTATACAAGTCTTTCACTTGCTTAATTAGAGTTACTCCAAAATATTTTAGAAGCTATTGTGAAAAGTATTTTTCCCTAATTTCTTTTTCAATTTGCCATTCACTCATAGGAAAGCTAACAATTGTGTGTGTGTGTGTGTGTGTGTGTGTGTGTGTGTGTGTGTGTATGTGTTAATTTTGTATCCTGCTACTTTGCTGAAAGTGTTTATCAGCTGTAGAATTTTCCTTGTAGACTTTTCTTTTAGGATCATTTATGTATTCAATCATATCATGTGAAAAGTAAGATACTTTGACTTCTTTCTCATTTGTATCATCTGTTCTTATTGCTCTAGCTAAGATTTTAAGTATTGTATTTAACAGGTGTGAACAAAGTGGTCCTGATTTTAGTGGGAATGCTTTGAGTTTCTCTCCATTTAAGTTGATGTAGGCTGAGACTTGCTTCAAATAGCCTTTATTATGTTGAGCAATGTTCCTAGTATCCCTAGTCTCTCCAGGAGACTCCAGGAGCTTTATTAGGAAAAGATGTAAGATTTTGTTGAAGGCCTTTTCTGCATCTAATAAGATGATCACTGTTTTTTGTTATTTTTTGTTTCAGTCTGTTGAAAGAAAAGGGTGGATTACATTTATCAATTTATGTGTGTTGAGCCATCCCTATATCTCTGGGATGAAGCCTGCTTGAACACAGTAGATGATCTTTTTGATGAGTTCTTGTCTTCAGCTTGCAGGTTATTTATTGAAAATTTTTACATCTGTATTCATAAGGGTTTTGTCTATTATTCTCTTTGTTGCGTCTTTGTTGGTTTAGGTACTAGGGTAATTGTGGCCTAATAAAATGAAATGGGCAGTGTTCATTCTGTTTCTATTTTGCAGAATAATTTGTGGAAAATAAGCGCTAATTCTTTTTTGAATGTCTGGTAAGGATTCTGTGCTGAATCCATATGGTCCTTTTATGGTTGGAGATTTAATGACTGTTTCTATTTCACTAGAGGTTATAGGTCTGTTTAAATTGTTTGCCTGACCTTGATTTTACCTTTTTTTTTTGAGGGGGGGTTATTTTGATTTTACTTTAAAGGGTGATATGTATTAAGAAATGTATCCATTTCTTTTAAGTTTTCCAATTTAATGGAACACAGATTTTTAATGTCCTTATGATTCTCTGGATTTTTCTTTATGTCTTTTTTTAACCTCCTTTTTCTCTCTAATTTTATTAATTTGCATATTCTTTTTCTGTCTTCTTGTTGACTTAGTTGGAAGGTGCCACAGAAATTAGAGTCAGTGAGAGAGGACATGCTACTTTAGGTGATATGCTACAGAGCGTGGGCTAGGACTCTGATGTTTTGGTTTGATTATTGTGGTTTTCCCTGCTTATTATTGCTATTATTATTATTATTAAGAATCTCAGAGAAAGAACATAAAGTTGGGTGAGTTGGAGGTGGGTGAGAGAAATTAGGGCAGGGAAGAATATGATCAAAACATATAATATAATATTAAAAATTAAATAAAAAGAAAGTGTGTGCGTGTGTGTGTGTGTGTGTGTGTGTGTGTGTGTGTGTGTCCCCACATGCATGCCTGCATGTGTTGAGGTAAGCGTTGGGCAGGACAACTCTGAATCATATCAAGTTTTGATCATCTCCCTCTAGTGATAAGATTTATGATTCTACAACATATATATATATATATATCTGTTTGCCTAAATTTCAAGGTAAATTAAAAGTGATGTTAACTCTCTATATTTTAAATTTTTAACAAGCCTGAAATGGAACTGTGGTATGTCAATACTCTTTGTTTGGCTCTTTTATTCCTCATTTAAACAAACAAGAAAAGATCTTCCAAAGAAAGTATCCCCTTTTCAGTTTGACCATTATTTAATTTAGTCATTTGGCCTATAAATGGTGCTCAGTAAATGCCAAGTACAAAACAGCCACAATTTCAACTTAGTCTTTGCCACCCAAAAGTCACCAAATAAAATGCCTCGTGTCTTCAAGATGACTTTCATCATCTTCCTTCCTTCAAGACTACCCAATGCCTTTGCCACAGCCCAGGGAAGCTCAATGTCCAAGGCCTCTTTGTAGTACCAAAACTGCCAAGTTACACTCATCACACTTTTTCCTACCAGCAGTGAAATTACTTTCTTGTAAAGAAAACCACTTTAAAAATGATCACAAGTAACTATGTGAGTTTAAACCACTTTGTAGCGAGAATTCTAAAATTAATTTTGCAATTGATCACCAGATCCCTAGAGTAATCAGGGGTAGAGTTTCATCTTCTAGCCCAAGCTCACTTGATTCAAGGGGGCTTATTTCTTAGGTTGTTGAAGTAAAACTTCCTGTTTCCAAATAAGACTACGGTGGAAAGCATTGTTTTGTTTATTTTGTTAGCCTGAGGTTGTATGTTTTAACATTAATTTCCCTGGTTCTCGAGAACAATACTATTTAAAAATGTATTTCTTACCTATTGGATAATTTCCTGCCTTCTAGATTAATTTTAAACTATTTATTTTAGAGCTGTAAATAAAAATTTTTCATCACATTTAAAACATACAACCTTCGGTGGAAGGAAAGGAACATATTTCTTTCCATTTTTTAACTTTAAAATGGTCACTTCTGAAGTGATCAGCATCAATTTCAGACCATCCTTGTGCATTTTCTCAATTACATTTATGCGTTTCTATAGACTCTGGATAGGAAATGGACTGTGCTAACAACCTGGATGCATACTATATAAATGGTCAAATATCCAGATCTCCCCAAAGATCTGAATGCTTGACCTCCTTTAAATAGAACCTGTGTGTATTTGTTCCTCACACTTCATAAAGCAAAGCAAACAAGGCTTTATTGTGGGGGTTGCATAATGGATTAAGTTCCTGAAATGTGTAAAATCCAAATTAGGCATATCTAATTATATCTTAAACACACTAGTAACACTAACTATTTAAAGAAAATCTGCAGTGAATCTCTTTATAAAATGGAGAAGCCCTTTGAAAAGCTGATAACAACAACATAATCAGTGTAATCTATTTCCTTTGTAATTGTGGGAGTATGTGTTTTTTACTTGTTGTGTGACTATCCACTGTGCACCATAGTACTGAAAATTAGATGTTGTTGTCATTACCTACCTTCCAGGATTGGTACACAGTTACAAACACATTGACCAGTTCAATGGTATGAAAAGGTTTGCACAAAAGCTGTATGGATTTCATGTAGAATGAGATTCCATTATTCTTTCCATTTAAACCTTCTGGTACTAATCATTGTGAGAGAAGATAACAGAGTGTAAAGATAAGAACCCATTCAAGGGTATAAATCATGTAATTGTAACAGAAGTGACAGACTATGAGATGCCAAGCAATGCATACGAGAAATGAGTGATGCTTTCTGAGGATCCTTGCACCCCTATAATTTACTGAAGAAAGCTCCCAGAATATCCCAATGAGCAGTGAAAACTGCAATTATTTTCCTGGGCTTTCTTTTTATCAAGAAAACCGAAAGTAAGAGCTAGAATGATTCATGGAGACTAAGGGTCCTCATCAGTCTGCTGATGATTGAAAAGTCAGGCGTGGTTAAACACCTACATGAGACCATCACTGACAGATAATAATATACTAAGGAAGTTTCCCTGGGAAAGGCATTTCAGATACGAGAGGGAAGAGTTGCTGAATTCAAGCAAATAAAGCCATACCTGGAAAAAGACTGTTAAGAAAAAACTTTCTACATTCCTGATCCAGGTATTAATATCTAGCCAAACAGCTTCGGCATACCACAGTACTTATCTGTAACACAGCCCAGCAAACACTATTAGCATTATCAACTAGATCCCACCAGCAGGTGGTCCGTGTAGATGCTTAGCTCCATTTGAGCTCCATAAAGTAGAAAGGAACAGGTAGTATGTAATTAACAAAGTTCTAGAAAATACCAGAATCCAATATCATTCACAATAGAAAAAAAAAATAATTCTATCGTCTCCCTTCCCTCCTAGAATAAGCTATCCCTTTCCCAGATATACAATAAGTTTGTAAATTATGAGATGAATGGGCAAGGCTTTCTCTTTATCTTCATTTTTTTATTTTACACGTATGCTTACTTGGACTGTATGGAGGTCTCTGTATCTGTAATGTGCATAAAAGTTCCTGCAGAGGAGGTCAGAGCCCCCTTGTTTGGAATTATAGAAGGTTGTAAACTGGCATTCAGAAAAAGTATGCAGTGCTCTTAACCACCGAGCCATCTTTCTACCTCAAGGAATTGTCAGGATTATAATGAACAAACAAGTCACAATCTCTGTCTTTAGTCCTTTTGTGTGTGTGAAAGACATACAGTGAACAGATGAATAAATTGATATGTACAGACTAATTTCAGGCTGGAGAAATAACTCATCAATTAAAAAGTACTTGCTGGTTATTTGCAGAGAACTCAAGGTTAATTTCCCAGCATCCACGTGACACCCCACAATCATCTAGCCATGTATAACTCCAGTCCCAAGAAATCAGATGCCTTTTCCAACCTCTGTGCACACTAGGTACACACCTGGTGAATATGTGTACCTGGAGGAAATACACTCTCACACACAATTTTTTAAATTAATTTTTTTTTAATTAAAAACAAGATGCTGCCTGCCAACCTCAGCATCTGGGAGTCAGGGCAGGCTGGTTGATCTCTGAGTTTGAGGACAGCCTTGTCTACATACTTAATTTAGATCAATAGTGCAAGACCATTTGGAGCACTGTGTGTGTGTGTGTGTGTGTGTGTGTGTGTGTGTGTGTGTGTGTGTGTGTGTATGTAAATGTTAAAGAGAACAATGAGATATTTCAATAGTATATTTATTTATGCCTTTGTTTATGGTTAGAGAGGCACACTGAGAAACTGAAATTTTATCAGAGAGTTAAATAAGCCAAAGCTACACAGCAATATTAGGAGAAAGAAAATTCTAGGCAGGTGAAGTTAGAAGCTAAAAGTCCAACACAAGAGTACACTCACTGAGACAAATATAAACAAGAAAACCACAGAAGGAGAGCAAAATCTGGTAGGAAGTGGGATGTGGAGAAAAATGGCGTACATGATCCCTATTAGAATGTAAATTTTGAGTGTACATTTCAGATGAGTTGAAGACATTTAATATAGTGATACCCGCAAGCAAACCACAGTAAATATTTGATCAAAGATGATCAAATTTTAAATCTCTACTGAAATTATCACAGTGCCATGAATATATTACACAATGTAGGATCTGCTGGAAAATGAACTGGGCAGAAGAGTTGTGAACTGCAAACTATTTAGAAAGCCACCAAAGTCATTCGTTGGAAAACAGTAGACCTAACCCCAATTGTACCAAGTATGAATCCAAGGGAAGGGATGCAATTAAACTCTAAATCTTGTGTTACTGCTTTGCTTTCATACAGTCCGTGGAAGCTCTTCTCCTCACCTGGGGTATCCTGCCCATTTGGCCACCACACAGCCAGTAGCTTGCCTCCTGCCTCCCATTTTACCTGTGCATTTTTGCCCATTTCCTCTCTGGTTTACCTTTTTTCTCTAACTTTCCTATGGAACCAACTCCAGATTTCCCAGAAGGTCTTTGATTCTATGGACTTCTACTGATTCTTGTGTGCTTTCATGGTCTCTATGTATTAATCTTCCTCCTAACTTCTCCAGGTCTTGTTGAATGCTGTTGTAATTCTAACATATTTCATATTTCCCCTATATTACAGCTTCTATGCTGGGATGAGAAGTCCCAGATATAATTAAGAAATGTATTTCCCTAGCTTGAAAGAATTACTGTCTGTACCTTGTTACTATGGACAGTAACTCTTGCTCTAGCAAATAAATGAAGAAGCGCAACGTCATAAATTTGCAAATGATGACTGATAAAACATATGTGATAGGATAAATGCTTTGATTTGTCAACTTTTGAAATCCCCATTATGAGCAGAGTAAATACTCCTGTCCCGTCATCTTTTCTTCATAAGATCACATTGAAATCATGGAAACTCATTTTTAATATAATTCTACTAACCAGGTGACTATATCAGAAATAGGTTTGGTGCTGTATAAAAACCAAAGTAGAAATAAAAAAAAAAAAAAAGAAAAAGAAACCCCATCTTTCCCTATGTAGATACATGTCAGAACCTCAGTGAAGGAGAGGAGACCCACCAATCAGCTGCAAAGTAGATTAGAGAAAAAGTTTCCATGCTGTAAGTGGCAGCTTGACAAACACCATTGCAGTCTAGATTCAATAAAAATCCCTGTGGATCTGGCTTCCTCTGCGTTGTAAATCAACATGAATCGACAGAGCCTTCCTGGAAAAATGGAGAATGGAAAAGACACCCTATAAGTGCCCCAGGCCTCCAGTAGTGACTCTCTGTGACTATTTGAGAAAACGCTGGACTACAACATCTCAGTGACTTGGGAAAACATGGAGAAAGTGTCTTAACAAAGTAATGGAAGTCTAGAGTGCAACCCTTTGAGGGAGATGGCAGGGTGGAGTGTGAGCACTGTCCTAAGGCTACAAGATAATAAGGAGGACTCCCTCCAGTTCTCATTACCATCACCTGCTCTCCTGCACATTATTCATGACCTGTGTCTCACAGCAGTACTGAATTGGAAGCCCGGAGTCAGCATATCTAGGCACTGAATGAATGGCAGAGATAAACCAACCGAGGAGAACGAGTTGGATGATGAGGTCAGGAGTCAGGATTAGAATCTAGAAAAGAGCCTTGAAGAGTCACAGGCTCAAACTGAGAATTGGGAACTTTCAGCTAGGTCATCAAGAGGCCAAGCACCGGAAGAGCAAACATTTCCCTGAGTCACCATTTCAGACTTGAGGATTTTCAAAAACTTAGGTACTCATTGATGTGGTGATGTGTTTTATATTTAATAGAATTATCATGGATATCAGAGGACAAATTCATTCATTAATTTACTTTCTTATAATGTATGCAGCAAGCACCTACTAAGTATACTTTTAGAAGAACAGTACAACTATATGGCATCTATATACTGAGATATTCATATGATTCTTTTTAAGAGGTGTGTGTGTGTGTGTGTGTGTGTGTGTGTGTGTGTGTGTGTGTGTGTGTGTGTGAACTCCTGTGATTTTATATGTAGGGCAGAGATCTCCTTTGGACTTCATTCCTCAGTAACAATATCTTATTTTGCTTTCTCTTTTTTTCTTCTTTTGTTATCATAAGTCAATTATATATAACAATGGATTTTTATTAGGCCATTTTCATATATATATATATATATATATATATATATATATATATATATAAAGTATTTTATCACACTCACCCCAATTTCCATCTCTTGTACCCCAAAACTTTGCCCCTCCTTTTCTCATCTACTCTCCCTTCTACTTTTAGTCTGGTTGGTTGGTTGGCTGGCTGCTTTGTTCCCCTCTCATGGCCACTTTAGAGCATCTTGGTTTCTATACATATCTCATAAAGTATACACATTTATAAATCTTAGAAGCTAGGATACACATATGAAAGAGAATATGAAGTGTTTGTCTCAGTCTGATTAGGTTACCTCAGTTAGTATAATATCTTGTTCTATTAATTTACCTGTAGATTTCTTTTTATTTACAGTGGAAACAATTTTGTGTGTGTGTGTGTGTGTGTGTGTGTGTGTGTGTGTGTGTGTGTGTGTGTGTTTTCATTATCCAATCATCAATTGATGGGCTTCTAGGCTGACTTCATTTCCTAGCTTTTGTGCATAGAGAAACAATGAACCTGGATATGCAAGGATCACTTGGGGGGTATAGAGAGTCCTTTGGGTGCTTGCTCACAGGAGGTATACCTGAGACACAGAACAGCGAGGTTTTCAGTTTTTTGATGATCCTCCATATGGATTTTCATACTGTCTGTGCCAGTTTACATGGCCAGCAATAGCCAGTAAGGGTTCTGCCTTCCCCACATCCCTGCCAGCATTTGTTAACCTACATTTTCTTGATGACATCCATTTTGATAGGGATGAGGTAGGATCTAATCATGGTTTTAATTTGTAACCATGATGACCGAGGAGATTAGGCATTTCTAAAAGTATTCATCAGTCATTTGTATTTCTTCTTCTGAGAACTCTCTGCTCTACTCTCCAGCCCATTAGTACTGGGATGTTTTCTTTCTATTTACTTTTTAGTTTGTTGTGTGTTTTATACATTAATCTTCTGTCATATGAATAGCTGGCAAAACTTTTTTTCTTCAACTCTCTAGTCTGTCATTGCTCAATTAGCTGTTTACTTTGTTGCACAGATTATTTTAATTCCATGAAGTCCAATTTAACAGTTGTTGGCCTGATTTCTGAAAGACCAGAATTGCACTCAGAAATTACTTATGCATGGCTATATCTTAAATGGTTTTTCAACATTTTCCTTTATCAGTTTCAAACTGTCAAGATGTTTGATCCATTGGGAGTTGGTTTTTATGCATAGTGAGACCGAAAGACCTCATTTTGTTCTTCTATGCATAGATATGCAGCTGACTCTCCGGTGCTGACTTTTGCTAGTTAGACTAGCCAGACTGATCAGCTACATGTCAATTGAGAGACTCTACCTCAAAAAACCAAACCCAAGCCTAGTATTGGTACAACAGACATGTAACTCAGTGGATCAGAATAGAAGACCAGATTTAAATCCACGTAGCTACAATCGTCTGAGTTTTAACAAAATGTCAACAAATACCAGAACAAAAGATACCATTTTAAAAATCACTGCTGTGAAAATTGGATATTGCAAATGTGAACCACCACCATGCCTAGCTTGTGTGTGTGTGTGTGTGTGTGTGTGTGTGTGTGTGTGTGTGTGTGTGTGTGAATTCTGGGTATTGAAGTTAGAGCCTCACAGTGTACAGCACAACACTTTACCACATGAGGTATCTTCCCCTGTTCCATTGGTGTTAGTCCTTAGAGACATTTTCCTAATTGAAACAAGCAGGGACTCTGCAATACTAGCAAATAGTCTGTCTACCACTATCTTAGTCAGTGTTCTATTGCAGTGTGGAGACACCACGACCACAGCAACTTTTGTGAAGGAAAACATTTCATTGTGGTTGGCTTATGGTGAAGATTAGCATCATGGTGGGAAGCATGGCAGTACCAAGGTAGACATGATGCTGAAGAGATAGCTGAGAGTCTACAATCTGATCTGCCACAGCATGAAAAGCAAGTGATTGCTAAACATGGCTTGATCTTCTGAAACCTCAAAGCCCACCCCTCACTGACACACTTTCTCCAACAAAGCCAAACCTACTCCAACAAAGCCATACCTCATCCTTTCCAATATTGCCACTTCCTGTGAGACTATGGGGGACATTTTTATTCAAACCATCATGGCCACCTTTCAGCAACTGTAAATAAAATAATGCTGTCAATACAGTACAGAAATTAGGAGTGTTTTTTTTTTTTTTCTCAAATTACAAATTGAGTATGAAGCACCTTCCCTTTTCAAATACAATACTGTTCTGGTCCATTGTTTTATTTTAGATACATGCTCAATCCTAGAAGTTACTTATAATTTAAGCCTCCCCAGTTACTGTGCAAAAGACATAAACACAGGATGACAAACTAGAATAAGTCTTCCTTTGTGTCAAAGAAATACCTCTCTACTTGTGACTGAAGATAGGGTGCTCTGTAGCTCCATCACTCAATAGTCTGCCCACTTCCTGATGAATAATTACATTAAGTTTTCTTCACCCTGGAATATGTGATGTCCAGAGTTTCTGTAACATTTCGTTGTTAGAATAGGATGTATCTTGTTAAAATTATTCTGATGCTTTTTAAAGTAAGGATCCAATTCATCACTCATACTCTATGTACTATTGAGGACTTCAGAGTAAAAATTTGAACATATCTTTTTAAAAGTATGTGTGTGTCATGTCTTTCCATGTCTTTCTTAGAGTTCTGATTTCAGAGTCTGGTATATTTACAATGGCTTTCTCTCATTCTATTTTTATCATAATCCCCGTCCTTTTGCCTGAAATCTTACCTCTCCAGGCTTTTCAGACATGTTCATATTGCTTTGTGTTGATCTGCCTGTTCACAGACACATTGAATTCTGTTTCATTTTGTTCTTTTAGAGTGAAAAGATGAGTAATACACAGTGGTAGTGCCATCTTTATGTCAAGTAGAAAGAAGATGTAATCATGAGATCATGTTTTGAAATACTATTAATCAAAATTAAACTTTTGTTTCTCTTTATTAAGGTATTCTAAAATTTTCACACAAATTGATTAAAATTCATATTTCTTATACACATATATGTATTAATAATAATAATCAAAAAGGCTATCAATTTGAGAGTGGGGAGGTCAGAGAAATTAAAGAAAGAGTACCATGGAGAAGCCGCAGGGAGGAAAGAGAAGGAGAAAGTGATGATTCGATTTGATCCAAAATGTATTAAAAAATAAAATTTTTATTTTAAGTTAGTCTAAAATTTTAATGAAGGAAACTTTTAGATACTTAAGTATATAATACTCAGTAAATAGAATTATATATGCCTGCGTGCTAGAGTTTTATTCAGCCATAAAGAGTACAATCATGTCATTTGCGGAAAGTAAATAGAACTGGAGATCATCGTGTCAACCAAAATAAGAGACTCAGAAAGACAAATTCGACTTGTTTTCTCTGGTAAGCAGCATCTAGATGCGTGCACTTAGGCTTCATATGTCCAATGGCATGAGAGCTTAGCATTCTGAATTGTATCAAACAATGTATACATTAACAAGCATTATCTTTTCATATGCCAAAAAGATCTGCAAAAGTAATAAACTAGACCAACTTTGCAATTCTGCTCATTTTTTCCTTTTATGTCAAGACCCAAGCATCTATCCCAGATATCTACAGATAATGCTCTTGTTCTAGGGTACCTGTTGCCATGTTTATGTTCTTACAGTTTTTATTTTGATCCTTATTTGTCTCTTCTGTCTCATATCTAAAAGATGATATACTGATAGTTTAGCTGCCATCTTGCCATATGGAAGCATGTAACGAATTGTAGCATCATTCACTATTATAAAAAGCCATGAAAGCATGAAGGGGACCATTGGGGGAGCAAAGATGTGCAATGGAAGTGGATATATTTGTATGAAAACAGCGTAATAAGCCCCACATTTTTTTACAAGATTTTTGTGTGTTTGTTTGTGAAGTTTTTTGTTGTTTTGTTTTGTTCTTTTGAAGAAGCATCTCTCTGTATTCCTGGCTGTCCTGGAATTCGCTGTGAAGATCATGCTAGCCTCCAAAATAGAGAACTGCCTGACTCTGCCACCTGGGTGCTAGGTTTAAAGGCTGGTAATTTTAAAAACTTACGTGGGCACCCTGGCTTGCATCTGTATTCCAAGCAGCTGCAAATGCTGTGACAAAGGAATAATTTAGTCCAAACTCTGGATGTCAGCCTGAGCAACAGAAGGCAATCAGCCCCAATAGTTAACAATTTATCATACATTACCAAAGTTAGTAAAGAAATGTATAGCTTTACCATAAACAAATAGATTATATTATATTTTTGTTTAAAGTATAATAAGGGCCTAGAGACATGGTTTAACAGTTAGGAACACTCATTTCTCTACTAGAGGACCCAAATTTATTTCCTAGCATTACATGGCAGCTCACAACCATCTATAATATCAGTCTCAAGAGAATCAAATACTCACTTCAAGCACAACACATACATGGTTCACAGGCATACACATTCAGGCAAAGACTAATACAATATGGCAGTTTGAGTGTAATTGGACCCATAATCTCATAGGGTATGACACTATTAGGAGGTGTGGATTTATTGTAGTGGGTATAATCTTGTTGGAGGAAGTGTGTCACTGTGGGTTGGACTTTGAAGTTTCCTATACTCAGGATAGCACCCAGTGTTTCAGTTGACTTCGTGTTTCCTGAAAGTTGTAGCGCTCTCTGCCTGCATGCTGCCATGCTCCCCATCATAGTGGTAATGGACTGAATTTCTAAAACTAAGGGAGCCACCCCAATTACATGTTTTCTTTATAAGAGTTGTCGTGGCCATGATGTCTCTTGGCAGCAATAGAAACCCTAAGGCATTTACATAGATTAATCATGTATATAATTATAATCTGATATAATTATTTTGTTTTCTTTCATAATTCAGACCCAAGTATTTTAAGAATTTTTAGTTGGACCATCTATCATTTCCTGTTTTTCATCAGAAGTAAAATTCCAAACAACTTCCAGAATTAGAAGACTTACCAAATACAATCTTCCCATAGTCATGCCTTTCCTACACCTCTAGGCCAATTCTGTACCATTTTGCCCTGGAAGTCCAGATAGGACCAGTGTAAAGTTTGCATATGTGCCCACACACAAATCTGCTCAGTCACATCCTACTCCAGCAATAAGCCAATCATTTTCACATGTGCTGCCTATGTGACATCCATTCCATCATAAAGCATTGCTTCGGCACCTAGTAATTCTTGTTTGTTCTTGTTCAAGTCTTAGCTTTTATCTTTTTCACATATCTCAGAAGAGTCTGCAGCAGTAGATACCACTGGTTATAGTGAGTGGTGGGTCCTATAAGGGTCCTGTTTCTACTTGGTCT
Organism: Phyllotis vaccarum; assembly: GCA_033318265.1. NCBI lineage: Eukaryota > Metazoa > Chordata > Mammalia > Rodentia > Cricetidae > Phyllotis > Phyllotis vaccarum. Next base: position 55,992,096 of record JARWLC010000008.1, read on the forward strand.
GCAAGCTATGTAAGAGTAGGGACTTTTGTGTTAGCAGTCTCTGTACTGCCTAATGCATATCACAGTGACTTGCTTGTAGAGGGTACACAGTGAGTTGTGAAGAGTGAAGAGTCTGACCATTCCATCTGAAAATAAATTAACATGTATTTCTGTTTGGTCTTGATGACATAATGACATTTGTCATTATTTGCTTTATTGGTTTTTGACATCTGGAGTATAAGATCCCCAAGAGTTTATCCTTGTTTTATTTATAGTTTTCGCCTTCAAGCCCAGAACAAAGTAAGAGCTCCATGGCTGGAAGAAAAGAAAGCTGAGAGAAAACTCCCAAGTACATAAAATGAATGACTAGATCTAGGTTCTGTATCAAGCTTCTAAATAAATTACTCTACAGGCTCAGTTCTTCCTAAGATATTAGAGTACTCTGATTTAAATTAATCTTGTAATTTTTAGAACATTCAACTTCAAAAACAATTTTTCACTAATTTGGAAGGCATATAAAGACAAATATAATTACATATTATGGGACACAGCTTTCAAAATGTAAAATAAAGTGACTATTTGTTAATTTTTGCCCTTTTAAACTCGTTCTCATTTTCCTTTCAGTTTCATTTAACTTCTGAATCTTAGCTAATCAATTATTTATATCAGTATCAGCAAATACCAAAGCTTCGTTAACACTGGAGTACTGCATGAATTTATAATAAAAATCCAGAGCCAGATATTGGGGAAAGGTGAAATATCAGAGAGACTGGAAACAAACCAGAGCCACTTCTCATTCTGCCAACTCCTCTGTCCTGTCTCCAGGAACCCTCTGACTCCAAGCCTCTAGGTCCTCAGCCAAAAAGGGAAGTGCCAGGGAAAGCTGGACCCCTCCCTCCTCAGTCTCCGCCCATCTACCACACTTCCTGGTTCAACTTTCCCAGAGCTAGGTTTAAAGGCATAGGTCACCGCTGCCTGACCTTCCAGACTTGGCTCTGTGAGTTGCTCTGTCCCTTGATATTCCAGACCATTTTTATTAAATGTACAATATATCACCACATTGGCAAATAATAGTATAACATGTGTCTGTAGCCAACAGTAAAAATGGATAGAGTCAGATGACAATACTTACCACAAAGGCCTAACCACTCCTTCAATACTAATATAATTTAAAGCCATTTAATACTGACTGAGTTAGTCACTCATGATTTCTAGAGGAGAGAGTGAGAGAGCGAACAAGAGAGAGGGTGTGTGTGAAAGAAGGACAGCTTCATATAATACCATTTTAGAACAGAACCTAGCGAAACCAAGATGAGTTTATTACCACTACCACCCCCCACTCCAGTCTCATGGCAACTTCATTGTGTCCCACATTCCCATGTTTTCGGCCATGCTCTTGAGTTTCTAATCTATCCTTCTTCTCAATGTTCCATTTCATCCTTGATTTCAATCATGATTAAATATGAGAACCAAAAGTAAGTCGAACTAGAGGCTATATACTTCGTGAAAATGATGAGATAAAAAGTCCAATTGATTACAACAGAGAGGACTCACTTTCTACTAGGGGACTGGAGAAGGCTTCTACAGGCAGTGACATTTAAACCACCACTGTAAGACAAAGGCTGGAGTCCGAGTGGATAAAACATAGGGAAGGAGTTGTTGCATAGAGAAACTCAAGGAATGTCACAAGCATTCTTTGAACTTAGTTTACTAAGTAGGGTAGTTCCCCTGTTTCTGTGGGTTTTGTTATTGATGCGCTACCATCAACGGAAAATATGAAATATGACTCCTGAACTTTATACTGTGTGCCATTCTGTGTCTAGGATAAAACCTCACTTTGTATCCCAACACTTTTGGGACATGAGTAATCCATTTGTCTAGAGGAATCTGCTGTGTATGTGCTACACTCTCATTAATTTTTCATCTATGTTGCATGAAGATTTATTATTATATTTACGGTAGTCAGTTAGTTAGCCTTTATTTAATTATGTTCTTAAAACACAAGAGTAATGTTGCAGAAAATGTGGATATATCACAAGTAAATTGTAAATACTTCCTTTGACTGAAAAGGTGAACACTCCCAATTTAATAATGAAAGAAAGATTATACAGTGAGCTCATTATACCGTTCATCTCGGTTCATCCTAAATGATGGCCTCTTTATCATTTCTAATCATTGTAATAGAAAGAAAAATGTTGTTAGATAATCACTAGACCTGAAAATAAAGTCAAAGTTTGGGATTTCAGATAAAGACAGGAAGGCAAAGAGAACAGTGCTAGAATGTCTCCAAGAAGAAACAAATCTGTGAGATGAGGGGGTTGCAATAAAGAAATGAATAGCAATAAAGAGATGAATAAAGTTTTAACATAATTTAACTCTAGTCAGAACCAGAATTTATAAATTCTGTCAAGTGCCAACTTTTACAACTTGTAAAACTTTTTAAACCATTGCAGTGATAAGACACTCGCAGCATTTCTGATGAGCTAGGATGTTATTCACATGGATTCACTTTGCATCAACGAAAGCAAACAGCAGTATTATCTGCCTGTGTGAATCAGGCCCTGGCCTGTGGGTGTTGATTGAGCATGCTCTAGGCAACATCTGTATTCCCTGGGCTTTTTCCCACAGCATAGTCTGCTAAGAACACTCCTCAGCAATAGAAAATTTAAGTGCCAGTATTAAATGCCATACACCTTTCTTTGTACCTTGAAAATTCATGAATGTATCACTAATATGCAATGACTTTTTACTGCATCTCTTTATTAATAGTCTCACTTTATGGCTGCTTCCTTATATGCAGCCTCAAAGTCAGACAGTAAGAGACAACTGAAGTTTCTTCTCCTAAAATTCACTTTAGCTGCCAGTAAAAGTGATAAACAATCGGATCCTCACTATCCAACCAGCATTTCTCAAACTTGAACCAGCTTTGAAAGAAAAAAAGGAGTTAGCAGTGTCACTAAAACTGCTGCAGCATGGTTGATACTGCAGACTTCCTTCAAGAAGCATAGTGGCTGACTAGGATACACAAGGGTTATAGGGCTTCAGGGTCAAGCATTGTATTCTTTAATTTTTTTTTCAGATTGTCTTAATTTCCATGTAATTTCATCTTAGAAATAAGGATCAGCATGAGGTGCTCATCTTCAGACCTGTCTATGATATCTTGTGCATTCCCTGTGCTGGCTAATGAATTTTTTTGTTCACTTAATGCAAACTAGAGTCACCTGGGAAGAGGAACCACATTTGAAGAATTGCCTCCATCAGACTGGCCTGGGGGCTTGTCAGTGCGGGTACTTTCTTGATTAATTACTAAAGTGGAAGATGATAGCCCACAGTAGAAGGTGCCACTCCTGGGCACGTGATGCAGGGTCATATTTTAAAAAAAAAAAAAAAAAAAAAAAAAAAAAAAAAAAAAAAAAAAAAAAAAGCAAGCTAGCAAGTAATGCTTCTCATGGGCAGTACTTCAGTTCCTGCCTCCAGGTTCCTGTTTTGGATTCCTGCCTTGCCTTCCCTCAAGGGTACTATAACCTGAAAGGCAAATAAACCCTTCCAAGATCTAAGTTACATTTGTCCTATCAGAGCAAGAAAGAAAGCTAATTAGGGCACTATCAAATCTGACATTGCTTCTCATTTCATCAAAGCCACTCTTGGGAAATCATTTGTTTATGATTATGTTGAAAATGAGACTGACAATCTGTGGGTTAGCACTTGGCAGGGAGCAGAATAGTGGGTTCTATTCTGAAGGTTCTGACAATTATGGAAAAGCATTTAATGAGAATATGATATATTTATATTTCCAAGAATCTTGTTTTAGAATATGTGGGGAATGCCTGATTCTCTACTTAGATTCTTGTTCCTGTTCTCCTGCTCTAAAGAAGCATACAAATGAATCCTGTAGGAACTTCCATTTTATGCTCCTCGGGTCATCTGTGGATACCTGGCTCTTCTTGGAGAGACCTTCCATCTTTATCTAAACAAGATAAGGGTCAACACCAGGGAACCCACTAGTCCTACACCTCAGTTAAAGCTGGAGTTTGGGCCATTACCCAAAAGAGCCTGCATTCACCAATACTGCTCCTCCACTCAGCCTCTTACAGACTAGTCTCCTGTCTCTTGTCCATATCTCAAAGCTGAGCCCATCTAGCATCCTTTTCTTTCACTGAGCAGCTTTGGCAGTTTTGTATCTGTTTGGAAACATCATTGTGAAATTCCAGATTAAAGTTGAAAACCAACCATCTCTTCTCAGTTTCTTGTCATCATTCTCCATTGCTTCTATCTCCCAGTATTTATGACCTGCTTCCCTCACCAGGAGCATCCTGAGCAGGGACTCTTCACTCTAGTTATGTCTCTATACACACAGTCTAGAAGAGAACCTGGCACACAGAAAGTATTCAGAAAGATTTTAATAGATGGATTTTTCTATTTATCTTATGGAATAACTATAATGTGATTTCTGCATGTAGGACACTGTTTGAAACACTATACAAATGTTAATTAAACTGGCAACAGCCTAGTTTAAACTCTGGTAACAACCCTATTTAAACTCTAGTGACAGTCTCTATTCAAGAAGGTTTTTCTTTTTTCTTTATCTCTGTTTTATAAAAAACAAAATTGAAATACAGAAGGGTGTCAGTTAAATTATATGCTATTGTGAATGAGAAAGGGGTTTAAGTTAAATTGTGAGTATGTTACTAATGAGAAAGCTGTTCAGTTCCTAAGCTCTGAGTTCAACTAAACAATTAATGGAAGTATGGTCAAATTGCCATTTTCTTTTCTACATTTCATCTCAAGCCTAAGCCATAGGATGAGCCAAAGGAATCTGGTTGGCAGTAGCTCAGTGCAGTAATTTCACTGTCCTTGGGCTTCCTTGAAGCTTTTGGCTTACAAGGTATGCAAAGGCTATGGAAAGGGGCTGGGGAGTATATATACTTGTACAGGTCTACCTACCTATTGATAGAGGTGGGGGGGGGGAGCACAAGAGACCATGCAATTTCAGAGTAAAGAATCAGATGGGGTGGGGCTACCAGAAACAGATCTCAAGCCCTTCTTCCATAGGACCTATGGGTTGCCTATAGACTCTTCCTTTTGTTGGGTTTCTACTACAGTGGAAGCTGCCTCTACAGATCACAGGATCCTGGAGCCACCTGTGGGACAGACTAATACATATTTACAATTGCCTCTTTTTCCACCGAAATAGCTGAAGCTTATTGAAATACTAACCCAAGTGTTTGAGAAGCATGAAAGATGATTGGAAGGGGATATGAATCGGGGAGGAAGCCTTCCTCTTACCCCTCCATTGCATCCATACTTAGGGAGTCTCTGCCAACAAACTGTTGCCAAATAAACGTCCTGCTGGGTTTTCCTTAATTAACAAGATGGCTTGGTTGTAATTATTCCATTAATTGTTTAAATGCAAATAAGTGCTACTTGGGATCTTGAAAAACGTTTCCTCTTAAATATGTTAAGCCCCACCCCATTCCTCTCATATCTGTTCTAAATTTGTCTGACAAATCCTCTTTTTTTTCATGGTTCAAAAATAAGTGTTTTTCAAAGTCTCCTGGAATTAAATTCTGAAGTTGTAGAGTCTGAATGAAAGTAATGAGTTGAATCTGTGTGCCTAAAAAAGATGAGCTTCCACTGAAACCATGTTTACCATGTAAAACATAAAACCAGAGTGAAGTAATAAAATAAATTAAAATGGGAACTTTCCAAAGCAAAAGCCATTTATACTTTATGATGAGATACCAATCTCAGAGAGTCCTTGGGCTTTCTTGAAACTTGCAGCTTATTAGGTATGCTAGGCTAGAGTTCAGTTCAGTTTTCTTCTTCGGATGCAGCTTGCTTACAGCTCTCTTCCTGTCTTTCAAGAGATGAGCTGCAAGGTTCAAACAATGTGGAAACACGTATTCTTTATCACACCTGCATAGGGTCTTGCGTTGCTGTTATGACAAGAGATTATAAGGGGCCCAGCTGCACAGGCAGATTGCCCAGATGTGACCCAGATACGCTTTTCCCCACAGAGGCTTCATGAACAAGCCTGGTAAACATGGATGTAAATTGGGATACAAGCAAAAGACAGGTAGGAGAAAAGCTTCCTTTCAACCGGGGATATTTCCCAGAATCCTCCTTGCTTCAAGAGAAGAATGCAGCCCAATAGGTTTCCTCTCTTTTTTGCTTCTAGAACACTTCAAGCCCCAATCCACACTCCCACCACATTCACTTTAACCAGACTGTAAATTTCTTTCCAATGCACCTTGCTCCAAGATTCCTTTGTCTAGATTGAACAAAAGGTCAACCTGACACTGCTGTATCACTTTGCATCTATTCAGACATCCTGTGCTGTTTAGGGAATGAGAGGGGAAGTGGTTTCTCTCTCTAGTGGATTCTTTTCTGGGACAAATTTTACTTTTAAACAGATAATTATTTTTGTCCAGTAGCCACTTCTGGATAAGGGCCCATGGAACCCACAAGTGGATAAGGCTCTGTTTCCATGGGTTGGATCAAATTATGTTCAGAAGGCTTCATTGGTTAACACCGTAGATCAGTTGCCTCATACTACTACTGTGAATTTTAAAACAAGAATCATGTTGCCAGGTAGGAATAAATCTACAACCAAAGAGGGGCAGGAGAGCAGAACCGTTTCAAGTTACTGCCACATATCAATTGCCTCCTCCACTGAGTGATTTTCCAAATCAGTCCAAATGATAGCAATTCATCCTATGGATGGAGGCTGTCACCCATCAGGAGTGGTTTGGCAGGTGTGTATAATCAGCTTGAGTAGGCAGAGGTGTATTAATAAAGAGGTGCTGGTGATGTGAGATTTGATAATAATGTGGTTCCTAATACTCTTACACACAAAAGAAGGTGTCGGCTTTTGTGCTGAAGTGGCCATCTCAGTGTGAGATAAAGGCTAGACCATAAGGCACTTTCTCTTCAAGAAGGAAACTGGAGAAACAAATAATGATCAGAAAATGAGTTTGTGCAAAAGAAAAGAAGTTTATGGTGACGGGAAGAAAGGAGGCATTGTGCTGGCATGTAGTTGTCATTTGGGATGTTATGTTAGAGATACTAAACTTTGGCATTCTAAAACACTTGAGAAACTCACAGAGAGCTTCTCCCTTTTAACCATCATCTCCGCTTCTCTTAAGCCAGTCACTATGAGGGACCTTTGCTCTCCATCTGTTGTGTAGTCATTTCAATGAAGAACAGGCAGGAAAAAAACATTGAATTAGCTCAGGAGTATCTGCAGCCAAGGCCTTCCTCTTGCTTAGCTCAAGAGTCAACTTGATTTATAGCTTGACTAGTTTTGAATGATTTTGATGGATGACTTAAAACAATTAGAAATATAAGTAAATACCTCAGAACCATGACAGATTTCATAAAGAATAGACTATGAATAGCTACATAGATGATAGAATTTAAGCTATAAAAATAAATGCACATATATTGAAAACTTCTTTGTCACCTAGATGTTCAAAATGATAGAAAACTTGAAATGTTCCCTCACTTTAGGGAATGTTATTAATGGAATATTGTTACTGTGACATTGATGCATGTACTTTGAAAATAGTTAACTTTTTTAGTGTCTATCAGAGATTACATTGAAAGCTAATGTGTACTTTCTATTTTTGGGTATGTTTGATTTCTAGAGCCTCTGTAGATGTAGCTTTTCTTTTTAAAATATTTTAAAATTGCGAGTGTGTGTGAATGTGTGTGTGTGTGTGTGTGTGTGTGTGTGTGTGTGTGTGTGTTGTATGTGTATGTGTTTTATACATGTGTGCTCACTTGTGTGTGCAGGTATGCTCATTATGCATGCATGTTTTGAGGTCAGAGTTCAACCAGAGATGTCTTCTTTAGTTGCTCTCCACTTTTTTTTCATACATTATATTCTGACCATGCTTTCCCCTCCCCCAACTTCTCTCTGACTGTCCCTACCCCTCATCCATTCAACTCTGTGCCTTTTCTCTCTCTTTGAAAAACAAAAAGGCAGATAAGCAAACAAACAGCACACACACACAAAGAAAAAAACAAAAAACATATATACACTAGGAAGCCCATAAATACAAAATTGGAAAGCATAACGTATATAAGCAAACAAATGTCCAGACAAAGCAATAGGAGATAAAATGTCTACCAAAATGCCATTGAGTTCATATGCCCAATGGTTAATATACTGAGTGAGACCCCATTAGAGAAAACTAATTTTTTGCTTTGCAAGCAGATACCACTTGGAGATGCTTCTTGATTAGCCAATATATATCCACTTGTCCCTCTTAGGGGACCTTCTCTGGCTTGAACCTGAGCCAGTCCTGTGCATGCTGCCACAACTTCCATGAGTTCACATGCTTTTCCAGTTGTGTTGTATCTGGAAGACACTATTTCCTTGGAGTCATTCATCCTCATGGGCCCTTAAAATCTTTTTGCTCCCTCTTCTGCATAGCTTTCTGAGCCCTGGAAGAAGAGATTTGATTATATATTTCAATGTATGTAATCATTGGTACCTCAGAGATGACAAGTTGGTGCCTAACTGGAGCATAAATCCCTATTGACTAGTGTTCATGGTACTAGATGGTAGCCCTTCATGCTACAAAAGGAAAAAGGTAACCACCAGCCTATCTACAAAACCTACAATCTACAATGGTGACTTCCTTGCATGCTGGTGCAATAGTAGTGCAAACATGGAAACAGCGAATCACTCTCTGATTGGACTTAAGTCCCACTCTTTGAGATGGAACCCATGCTTGACACTGCTTAGGTGGCCAATCATCTGAGACTGGATAGGCCATGGGCATTGGGCAAAACCATACTATTGTTTTGCTAAGAAACCATAGCAATAAAATGACTCCTTATGGCATTCTGCTATACCCATAGTGATGTGTATCTCTAGCCATCGTCAGAGAAGCTTTTGCTTATAGTATATGGGAACTGACACAGAGATATATTCAAAGAATGAGAGATTTTGAAGCATCAAGTCCTAACTGGGATGCCTTTGTCAAATCCACCTAATTTTTGAGAGACAGTCTGACTGATCAATGAGCCTCTGTGATCTGCCTTTTTTTGTTTGTTTGTTTGGTTTTTTTTTTTTTTTTTTTTTTTTTTTTTTTTTTTTTTTTTTTTTTTTTTTTTTTTTTTTTTTTTGTCCTTTCACAGGAAAAGGGCTGCAGATGCTGCTGGCCCCACCTTATATGTGCTTGCTGGGGCTTCATTCTCAAGTCCTCACTCTTGCTCAAAAACCACTTGACAAACCGAACTGTTTCCCCCAGCCTCTTTTCTCTCTGTAGATTTTCGACTATTCTGTTTATCTGCATGCATCTAGTTGACTGTGTCCCAACATCAAGTTCTGAAAACCTTTGTGCCTATTGGTGCATATGTAGTGTGAACAGAGAGAAGTGTATGTTTTCTTACCGTTAAAATTTACCAAAGAATATAGAGTTTACACAGAGTTCCTAACAACAGCAGCATGTGCTGTAGTGATGGGCACACATGTAATTTTAAGTAATAAAAAGCCCTTTCATTCTCATAGGGGAAAGCAACAACCATGAGTAAGAAATTAAGGCACCATGAATAGTCTTTGAATCAAAATGGCTGCTATTTTACCGGAGATTTAGAAGAAAAATCAAGTAACTCGGGAATTCCTGAAAATGTGACTTAATGAAGTTCTGCAATGAATCTTAGGGAATGGAATAAAGGCCATACAGTATGTTGCTCCTGCCTTCCTCTCATACTACATAGTCTTTTTCCTCTCTGAAAGCCATGATCTCTAAGGCCTATGCCCACTATTTCCATGATCTGCCAACAAGCACATTATCAAAAGTCTCAGGGTTTGGTTCATTCAGTAGCACAGCATGAGCCTTTAGAGAGACTGATAAACAGAGGCTCCTTCTGTTTGGCCTTCAAGAACTACTTTAGCACCATCTTGAAGTTCTATTTCCTTCACAACTCAAGACCTTTGTAAACTATATCTAAAGCATGTTCAATATGAGATAAATACACTGCCTCGCTTTTTTTCCCATCTGAAGAACCTGAGGTAAGATCTGCCTTATAGACATGATCACGTGACTTCCTTTCCAGAGGGGGCATATTTCAAATAGTGAAAACCTTGAAAGACTAAAAGATGTTTAGAGAAAAGTAAGATTTAATTACCCCAAAGAGGGAGGACGGGCAAGTACCAAATTTCCTGGTTCTTCTCTGAGTTCAGCTGTGTTTTCGCATGTCTTTCAATCAGTGAGGTGCCTCGGTTAAGTGTTTGGAAACTCCCTGAAGCCTTGGCTTTCAAAGGCTGGAAGCAGCGGTGCCCCTTCACACCTCAGTCTACTTTCGCGATCCCTGTTCCAGTCCCACTGCAGTGTCCTGGTCCACACACCACTCCTCACAGACTCAGCACGTTAGGAACATTCCGTTGTCTGCTCACATTAGCTCCCTCTAGCTCTCCTCAAATGAGCTAATAGTTTATATGACAGTTTGTGCTTCTGAAATGAGGAGATATTTGAAAACTAGGTTGATAACAGTATGTGTTGTGCTCTGAGTGGTGTTCAGTAGGTATGTTTTTTTTTTAATTATTTTAAATTATTGTATGTGTTTTGCTCGTGTGGATCTCCATGTACAGTGTGAGAAAAGTACCTTTACAGGACAGAAGAGAGAGTCAGATGCCTTTAGCTGGAGCTACAGATGGTTGTGAGCTGCCATGTGGGTGCTGGGAATTGAACCCAAGTCCTCTGGAAGAGTAGCATACGCTCTAAAGTACTGAGCCATCTCTCCAGGCCTTAATAGGCATGCTTTCGAGGATATTCTTTCTGCTCTCCAGAGGCAAAATTCCAAGAATGGTTAGTTTTCATTCATTTATTTTTATATTTCAATTTAAGCAAAAGGCCGTTTCTAGGTCTTCATGCTGTCCTTCCAATATGTATTATTTTGGTAGAATTTTCTGTTATATGGAAATGCTTCTGACTGATGCCTTTCTTTACCATTTATGGTACAAAATTCTTTTCCTGCAGGAATTATGTGAGAAGGCATGCTGGCCACTAGCTTTGTGCTGCCTTAAATACGCACACACACAAAGAACTGGGGGGAAATGGCTGAGAATTGATGAGGGCAATATTCTGAATAGAAGCATTAGTTACATTTTGCACGTTTAATTAGCCACAGCTCTTTAAGAACTGGTGTAAATGCCAGGAGGTTTGTAACACTGGCAATTCATCTTCACAGAAAAAAGAAAATGTTATTTGATGGCAGAAAACAAGAACAAGTAACTCATAGTCACAGCAGACAGCTTGTAAATTAGATATAGGTCACTGTTTTAATTAATGATGCTGCTAGTTAATGAGAAAACAACTAAAACATGTACCTTTAGAAATCCAGAATTTGTACCAAAAATAAATAAGTAAATCTTCCCCGCAAACTCTTTTAAGAGTAACTTGCAAACAAGCTAACTTCAAGACTAGACTGTAAATATCAAGCAGTAGACAGCAAACATCTTTATCAATGGAAAGCTATCATGTGGATAGACTTCCTTACTCTCTGGGAAGGAGGGTGAATGAAAGATGGTCTCAAAGACCATTAGACAGAATTCAGGACTATCTGTATCACTGCCTCCTAGGTTTCTTGATTTTTTTATATACACATTTTCTTCTTATTTTTTAAAATGAAGTTAGTTGGTTGGCTATTTGCATGAAAATGGGTGAATGAATGGGTGGGATCTGTGCCTGGACACATGTATGAAAATTGTATGAGAACTTTCAAGAGTCATTTTTCTCCTTTCACCATGTAGGTCCTAGGATTGAACTCAAGCTGTCAAGCTTAGCAGCAAGCACCGTTTTTCTACTGAAGTTTTGAACTGGCTTCTTCCATTTGAGAAAAATAAGAAGGCTGTTTTATGGTTTTCAGAATTATGTGATGGATAATGGTATTATAAGTAGTTTCTGGCCCAGATTTTCTGACCTAACCCAGTGGTTCAGACCTACTTGCAGCCCCGCTGCCAGTTTTCCCCAAATAATCACACAAAGGCTTATATTAATTTCATGCTGATTGACCTATGGCTCAGATATGTTGCTAGCTAGCTCTTTCATCTTAACTCAATCCATTTTCATTAATCTGTTTAGCCATGTGGCTTGGTACCTTTTCTCAGAGTAACATCCTGGCTTCTTTTCTCTATGTCTGCTGGCATCTCTGTCTTTCTTTTCCTCTTCCCAGAAATTCCCACTCTTCCTATCTGCCTCCTGACCAGTCAGCATTTTATTAAACCAATAGGAGGGACAAATACTTACAAAGTACCAGAACATAATCCCACAACATAATGGTGGGAACAGAGCAACTCCTTCAAAACAAATGATAAAAATAATTGTCATTGTCTTGGCTCCATAGAAGGCTGTCAAAGCCAAGGTGCTAGGAGCTTTACTAGACAAGGATAGTTGTATGAGTAACATCACTTTTACTATAACTTTTCCTCCAAGGAAATCAAGTTATTTGAATAATATCCTCCAATCTACATAGTCATTTAACAAAGTGGTGGACAGTTTAGTTCAACCAAGTGAGAACTGATTTAACCTAAGATTATATAGGAAGGCAGGAGGACCTCACAGCTGCCAAAAGAATTGCCTTTAACTTCAATAATCCTGTGTGGACATTTGAAGTCATCTGGATCATTTCAACTGAACAGAGATTTTACTCATTTAAAAATAATGTATGAAGACCTTACATAAAACGTAACCTAGAGTACATTGGTCCAGCACATGGTAATATTGAATCTTGGCAACTGGATAGAAAGTACACGTTTCTTCTCGTGAGTCTAACCCATAGTTTCACCACTGATAGTGGCTTTTTTCACTGAAATTTTTATATTGTTAATTTATTATGTTTTTATTTTTTATGTCTTCTAGATTCTGGCTCCTCATCAGATTCATGGCTTTCAAATATCTTTTCTAATCTATGACTTACCTTTTCATTTTTCTAACACAGACTTTCTCCAAGCAAAATAATAATAATAATAATAATAATAATAATAATAATAATAATTTTGCAGAGTAAAGTTTTCTTGTAATATTTGTGTTTTTAGTGTTGAGCATAGCAACACTTTACTTGGTTCAAACACATAAAAATTTCTATTATGCCACTAAATTTTTTATTATTTAGAAGTTTATACAATGCACTTTGAGCATAGTCTGTTCCCTTCCCCTTTTCCTCGCAGGTCCTCACCCACCTCCTTATGCACTCAGCTTCATGTTCTTTCTCTATTAAAGACAAACAAAGAAAAAAAAAACAAAATAAGCACACACAGGAAAGCAAAACAAAACCTGGAGTTGAGTTATTTGGACCAGGCATTCCTGAGCATGATTTTTTTTTCTATTTCATCAGCTATCAGTTGCAAATAACTTCTGCTAGGGCTAGGAATTTGTGTCTGCTTCCCTTCTTTAATTCTGAGATTTTTGCCTGCTTTGAGCTTTATGCAGTTCTTCTGTGTGGTCTTCACTGAAAGTTTTATGGATTCAATATTTACCCCCCCTTTTGAGATCTGGCTGGCCTGGAATTCCCTTTGTAGACCAGGCTGGTCTTGAACTCACAGAGATCTGCCTGCTTCTGTCTCCCGAGTACTGGGATTAAAGTTGCATTCCTTCTTTATAACTGACTTTAGTACAGCTCTGAAGTACACAGTTGGGATCATCTTGCTTCCTTTCCGCTCTTTCTCTCCTTTCTCACCTTCCCCTGCTTACTCCCTGTCTCCTACCCTCGTTTACTGTCCTTACCTCCTTCCAGCTTTTCTTCTTGTCTAGTGATGTGATGTTGACAGCTTGTTCTTCTTACACTGAATTGTCTTTGTATCTTTAACAAAAAATTAGTAGAGCGAATTTACAAGATTCTATCTCTAAGATCTCTTACCCACTACTCTGTGCATCTGTCCTGCAAATACCACACAATCATGGGTCTGGGTTATTAAATCTGGCCTGGCTCCCCACTTACTTCAGCCTTCCCCATTTCTTTCATTAGTGATTTATAATCTGCACTATATATAAACTGTGCATGTTCTGCTAGGTGCAAGTCTAAATGTTATTTTGGTTATCAATGGTTGTAAATAATACTATATTGTGGATTTGGGCTGCAACGTGCTCACTGCATATGCCAGGATTTTGTGCAATATGATTGACTTTTACTTTTTTATGTATTAACCTTTTCTATATAGAACTCACCACAAACTGTATCTGTAGACTCCTTGACATGTTATAGACAGTCATGTCCTAAAATAGTACAGGCCAGTTCTGTTTGACTTTCTAAACTGGATCTTTTACTGACTGAATTTTCTTCATACAATCATTACAACTTGCAGTAAAATATTTATTTAGAAGGATGAACATAGGCACCTAGCTTCATTCTTGATTTTAGAAAATAGCATTTAGTTTTTATACTAAATAAAACTAACTGCAGTGGGATTATAGACGATATTTAACAATTTGATATTAATCATTCCTTTTCTTAATTGCTGAATAGTTTATAAGGAACAGATGACAATGGCATTTCCTAAATTAACTGATATGTTTCTGTGAATTTTTATATTCTTTAGTTTGTTAATGTAATTCATTGAATATCTTGGTTCCAAATATTGAGCCAACTTTACATACCTTTAATAAATCCTACTTGGCCTTTTTTTTTTTTAACATACTAAAGGATTTGATTTGTTACTATTTTATTGAAGTTTTATGCCTAAGTTCATGAGAAATATTTGTTTATAATTTTAGTTTATTTTTCTTTTTTAAACATGTATTATTTTAATTGTGTGTATGTGAATATATATTATGTGCACATAATGAATGCAAATGTCCACAAAGGTGTGAGATACATGCAGTTGAAAACCATCTGATGTGGGTGCTAAGAACTGAGCTCAGGTCCTCAGGAAGAACAATGTGTGTTCCTAACCACTGAGCCATCTCTCCAGCCCATAGTGTAGTTTTCTGATAACTTTAGCCATTTATAGTCTGCATACCTGTAGTCTCAGCTACCCAGGAAGGTATGGCTTTGGCTTAGGAATTCAAGACCTGCCTAGATACCATAGCTAGCAAAATATTATTTCCTTAACAAGCGAATTAAGTGCAGGGCATCTGTTGACATACGCTTTTAGTCCCAGCACTCAAGGAGTAGAAAAGTAGGAGTCACAAGTTCAAAGCCAGCCTGAGCTGTACAGCATGCTCCAAAGCCAACATAGTTTATCTACCAAGAACTTATCTCAATGTAAAAAAATAAATAAATTAGGAACACTTCCTATCTTCTGGAAGAAATTATGTGGGGAAAATGGATTTTTTTCTTTGTTTTCTCCATTCTCTGAAAAATTGTGTGGAACTGGCATGATTTTTCTCTACATATTTGGTTAATTGCAATACTAGAAGTGTTTAGCTTGGACAAAGCTTTTACAAAAGCTTTTTAATTATGGATTCAAATTTTTACAGATTACAAAACTATTCAAGTTATTATTTGTTTTGTTTGCATGGCTTTTGTCCAATTTTCTGAATTGTCAAATTTATCTGCACACCATTATCCCTAGCATCTCTTTATTGGCTTTTAATTACTTCTTTTATTTTTGAAATGATAATATAATAACATCATTTTCCCCTACCCCTCCAAATCCTCCCTTTCCTGATCTTTTTCAAATCCATCACCTCTTTTCTCCTTAATTTTTGTTATATGCATATATGTACATACATATTTATTCTAAATACAACTTGCTCAGCCTACTTGTTACCTTTATGTGTTTTTAGGGCTTCTGTTTAGTACTGGAAAATAAACTGATGTACTCTTCCTTGACAATGACAATTTATCTCATTCTTAGCATTCCTTGGTTGCCTGTAGTTCTTTTTGTAGGGTTAAAGCCGTATAAGCTTTTACCTATCCTTGTTCAGGTCAGGCTTAGGTGATGATATTAGTAAAACTTTCTGGATTTATGAACTACACAATGGCTAACACCATAACCCTAAGGAAGTTATAATGGCACACATGCGTTGGCAGTAACCAACAGCTTTATAACTGGATTGAAGATCAGCTCAGTAAGAAGGAAATTATGCCTTGTATGGAAACCTAGCCAAGTACTCAGTGTGAATGAAGTCAGGGATCTGGGAGAAGAATCTACAACCACCACTTTACTAAACCAGCATCATCCCCAACTACATTCTAAATATTTGTCTTTATACCCACAGGTAAGTATTACCTTTACCCTCATCAAGAAAATATCTCTTTACAACAATGGAGACCACTACAGAACACCGTAGGCAGTCAACCTGTAGAATTGTGGAGCCCAATCCCAATGGATACATCTATCTACACAGCACTCCTGCGCTGAGGACTTAGGAAACATTGCTACATAAGAATGCATGGAAAGGCTGTAATAGTCAAAGGATCAAGGGGATTGCTGTGAGATCGTGTCTTCTGGTACTACCAGTAGCTACATCCCTAAAGACTCATTGATTTTTTTCATAGCCACCGTGTCTGTGGTGACATCCTCTATCATGTTCCTGAGATTGGTGATTTTTATCAGTTTACAAAAGATTTACCTCTTTTATTGATTTTTTTTTCCATAGAGCTAGTGTTTTTGTTTCATGGATTTTTCTGTTTACTTACTTTTTACTTCATTATTTTCTTCTTCTCTGATGTATGCGCTTTCTCTTTTCTGCTTTCTTTGGATCAATTTTATTCTTCATTCTAGTTTTTCAACTGTGGTCCTAGATTATTAGTCTTAAATTTTTATCCATTGTAAGTATTTTGTGATATAAATATACCCATTGCTGTGGTTGCCCCTGTACATTCTAGTAAGTTGTATCTTATTCTCCTTAAGTTTTTTATGTGTTGTAATTTTCACTGAGATTTTCCTTTGACTAATCCAATACCTAAAAGTATGTATTTTAATTTTCCACGTTAGAAATTTGCTTATCTTTTTACTATTGATTTATAATGTGATGCCCCCAAATAATATAACTGTGAATTTCTCTGTTTTCTGTACAGTTCTACCAATTTTTGCTTCACAAACAAAGCATTGTTGGCCTTTCTTCCTAATCTCTTTTTAAATCAAAACAAAACCATAAAGCATCAATCCGTGTTTCTGGATAATGGGCATTATAAAGAATTTTTAGACATAATTTATCCTGCCTCACCACAGTATAAAAATAAAGCAAAGATTTTAGTATCTTAAGAACAATGCTTATGTATCTGTTGGTGTTATCTGTGGGTTTGGGGTTTTTTTTTAAATCCCTCTTACCTGGGGCTCAGTGGGGGAGGGGGAGGGAGACAGAGTCAGTGAGTTACACTAGAAGCAGACTCAGGAGACCAGCATTGTGGTGCATATCTGGTTTAATTATATGCTCACTGGCATATATGCATATATTATCCAATCAGCTATGGTCATATAGAGTTACTGTCCAATGAGTCCAAATGGCATACAACTAACATTATGTGAGGGTGAATGGAGGGGGGGACGATGAGGGGGCAGTATGTCTAGGCAATGTATGTGCAGACAAAGGGCAGGAAGCAGGCAATAGTGCCCTGGGCTTTGGTGCCAAGTTAGAGTCTCCAGTTAGTTGGGAGTCCAAGGTGCATCTCGCTTTCTCTGTCTTTTAGTGACACTGAGCAGAGACTGACCCCTCAGTTATCTGTTTACATGTGACAGACAGAAGCCTGGTGGTGTCTGTGTAATGAGGCCCATACATCAGAATTTGTGGGAAGAATATTCTCCACCATATGACATCTCACAAGTGGACTATTAAATTTCCTCATAGAAGTAGAAGACAGGAAAATAGTAATGGGGGTGGGGTTCTGCTAATAAACTTAGGTTTTGCACAAGCTTAGATAAATGGGCATTTTATACTTGAGCATAGTTTGTATATGTTGAAAAATATGCTATTAAAAACAGATGATATAACATTTTGATATTTAAATAAATTAATAGACTCTACTCACATAAGCTTTCAAAACCGAAGTAAACCAAAATTAAATAAAACCCTGACATCATCACTATTGGTATACTGACCATATATTTGGTCATTTGTGCATAAGTCATTTGCAGATACTGACTCAAGCAGTGGTTTTTAGTAATCATGAACAATAATGCTATAGAGGACTTGTCTCTCGTTATGAGAAGTGGTTGTGGGTTTCTTAGTGGAAACTAACGGAAGGATAGAATATGTGCCTCTAGGGGACATTTCAAATGCATGCATATCACCACACAGATTAAAGACGTGTTTGCATGAAGTGTGTACAAAAGTATAGTTTTAATGAGTTTAGTAACAACTTTACCTTAACGGAAAATGGCTGGAACTTTGATGTTTCTACAGTCTACATTTCTATAATGTGAGGAAGCTTTAATATAAACCACCAATTTTATAACCCATCCATTATAATAAAGTTGCTTCGTATGTATCACCTATATTATAAATAATGGCAATCCTTGATAATCTTCAAACAACAAAGGCAGTTGTCTTTTAAAACAAAACCAATTTTAATAAACTCAAGATCTGTCCCTGTGGGAACAAGTGACTTTGTTAGGCTTATCCAGAATTATTTTCTTTCACAAACTTCCTCTGTGACTGACTGCTCAAGAGCTACTGTGTCTGTTCTTTCCCTGGGGTTAACTCACAGATCTTTCTAAATACTCGCCAAGTCATTTTGCTGGAGCAGGTGTTGTTTTCCAGGCGGCTGTTGCCAAAGGGCTGCATGATAATTAACCCGCTTCAGATCTGGAGGGTTCTGGGTCTCACTTTTGACAGTGAATATATGTGTCACGCACATAGTTATTCATCCAAAACTGCCTGTGTTTAAAGATTCCAACACCATAACAAAAGCCTGAACACTCCTAAAACTTACTTCTTCTTCTCCAAGAGCAATTCTCAGACTTAGGGATGACGTCATTTCCTTGTAGCACCATGAAGCTGTAGTGTCTAGAGCACTTGCCATTGTATTTCGGGGTGAAATACATGTTATCAAGCAGTTAAAGCCAGATGTGGTGTCTATGCCAGGTGAGAAAACATTACTACTCAACCTTCATTTTCTTTATTAACACTGACACTTTCACAGTGCTAAAGACTTGAGGAGGCATATATCTCATGATAGGAGATGTAGAAAATGGGCTTCAGTTGTCTTCAGGCTAGTTCTGTAGAGAAGAAAGTTTTTAGACATCAACCAGATGTTCTAAGCACAGTTCCTAAAGATGCAGAAATAGTTGCACAGGTTCTTGGAGGAGGTTACTCTATAACCCTTCACTCTCACATCTGTTCTCATATTTTAGGAGTTCGTGATGATCGTAGTCTTTGGCTTGGAGTTCATCATTCGAATCTGGTCTGCAGGTTGCTGTTGTCGGTATAGAGGATGGCAAGGAAGACTGAGGTTTGCCCGAAAGCCTTTCTGTGTTATAGGTGAGTATCAAACTCTTAGGATTTATAGTACTGCATTCTTTTCTTTTCACTCTTGCTTTATAACATCAGTTGATATTAGACATCTAGGAATTACTTACTGTGGACTGTCTCTGTCTCTGCTTCTCTCCCCCCCCCCCCGCCCTTTGTGGTGTGGTGTGGTGTGGTGTGGTGTGGTGTGTGTGTGTGTGTGTGTGTGTGTGTGTGTGTGTGTAATTAGCTCTACAATATACCTCAAGTTTGTGTTCAAATCACACAAATGGGTATCAATACATTACTCCTAGTAGCACATACCCTCTAGCATACATGGAGACCATAGTGCGGCTCATGCTCTGAAAGCTTTAAACCTGACACTGAGTTCCACACTCTGAGATATGATTGCTCCACCCACAGTTCCTATACAAATAGCAGACTTTATTGCCCCTAGTTGAATAGTTCCAGCAAGGACTCCATTGTCTTGGGAACACTTTGAAATGATGCCTCCTGATGAAGATATTGTAGAGCCTGTGAGTTAAGAGCTGGCACCTCTCAGAAATATATTTAAAATCATATCTTAAGGCTACAAAACTATTATTAGACAGCTAAATTTGGGTTTTCTGCTCTTTTGCCTTTCTTACTTACTTGCTAGGCAACCATTCAACTCCAAATGCTGGAAGTTCTTGGTGAGGCTTACTTCAATTATTTCCAAGCTGAGAAAGTGGGATTTAATTTACAAGACAGTTTACTCTCTTGTTTGAGGATTTAGGAATTGCTGAGTAATCCCTTTGATCACATCCTTTCTCCCCCATGGTGAGTGGTGAGGGAGATGGTGCTTTCAAGGAGTAAAGTTCCACCTCTGCAGGCCCCATGAACAGCAGCTACGCAAGGGGAAGAGCAAGTGGCAGCTTACAGCTCCACAGAGCAAGGCACTGAGCACTTGATCCCCCCCCTACCCTCAGCCCTAGATGTTTTTCTTTGCTTAAACAAGGTTAGGAAGGATTATCACTTGAAATGAAACTACTCCAAAATGAGGACTCTCTGTCCCATGAAAGACCCAAACAAAACAATTCACAAGGCAGATGGTTCGCCAAGAGTCACTAAACTTGAACAGAATAAAGTTGGTTCATGGATAACTGCAGGAATGTTCCAGTCCACATTTTAAAACCAATTAAAATTTGGTTGCATTCCCATTCCAAGGGTAATGCCAGTGTGTCTCTGTTCTTCATACTAGAAAGAAAGTTCTTTCCCAGATGCCTGCTGCCTCTTGATAGCTCTTCCCAGTCATGGATGCATCAGCACAGGGGAATCATTTAATCTTTATCTCTCTGCCTAAGATCTCTGGAAGTCTTCTTCAAATGTTCTATTCTCTTCATCTCACTTGCCTCAGCACACCTATCAATGGTGACCTTGCAGATTTAATATGTTGTGGTATTGGCATAATATCAAGTTTTGTTGACTTTATTTTTATTTTTATTTAAGTGGATATTTTACATCTAGTAAATTAACTGCTTTGTAAGTTGTCATGGATAAATATATAACAAATTCCCACTAGAGCATACATCAAATATGCACTTGCAGTGAAGGTAATCATGTGTGACTTTCTACATTCTGTTTTTGTCCACATGACAGTTTGATCTGTGTTTCAACTGACTTGATGTAATAGTGAGATATATTCAAATGTGGCTTATTGATATTAGATCCCTGGATTTATCCTACACAGACATGTCAAATGTCACCTGCTGAAGGCAAGAGCAGTGCCACATTATTGTTGAGACTCTTCCTAGATCTCTTTGCGGGTCCATAAAAATGCCAGATAAACTGGTAAAAATGATGAAGTCAGCCCTATGGTCCCTTTGTTCAACCAAATTTACACTGTTGAATGCAGAAAAGAATCTTCAGCATGTGTTCTGAGCAGGAAGGAGCCTGAAATATATCAAAACTTATTAATACTTCATATGTTTGAAAGATTGGACTACTCTGAATATGCCAGATTTTCTTCTTTTAAATCTTGAATATTTAAGAATAAAATGTAGAAAGAATGACAGCTCCCCTGATATACCTTCACTGTGGGAAATGTTCTTTCTAAGCAAAATCTCCTAGTTAACTTTAGCTATCAACTTGACACAGCCAAGTTATCTGATGGAGTCTTCATTGTCAATTACCCCAATCAGATTAGCCAATGGAGGTTCCTGGGGCATTTTCTTGATTGACATTTGATCTGGAAGGGCCCAGCCCACTGTGAGTGGTTGATACCCATGAGCAGGGGAGCCTGGGTTGTACAGGAAAACAGACAAATAGGAGAGCAAGCCTGTAAGCAGAGCACTTTGATGGTTCTGATCTCAGTTCCTGCCTTGGGTTCTGGCCCTGACTTCCTTCAGTGCTGGATTGTGATCTGGGAGTGAGAAGGCAGCATAAATGTTTTCATCTCCAAGTTGTTTGTGGTCAGTGTTTTATCACAGCAACCGAAAGCAAACTAAAAACACACAATGTTGTCACTTCACACTGGAAGCAATAGAAGTTACCATGGTTAGACCTTGCATAATATCCTTGTTTACCAACCAGTAATAAGTGGACACAATTTAATAGAGGCCCCATGAGCTGATTCCAAAGACAGGCATTTCCTCTTTCTGAACCACCAACTCTGTAGTAATCTAAAGATACCATACAATTATTGTATGCAAATGTTTGGAAACATATTGTAAGTGTTTAAGAAAAATAAGTTATGCATTTTAAAATGTTTCCTTTTATTACTATTTTGAATATTTTGCTTAGTTTTGATGTAAAATTGTATTACGAATACAAAACTTAATCCCCTTACATGTTCAACCAGCTCCATCCCTATGGCTCTGCTGTGTAAACCTCCCTAACTTTGGCCAACTCCTGCATTCCTACCTTGGAGAGTTACAGCACATCTATAGAAACTACCTGGGTTGGCTCCCTATACCTGATCATAAATTCCGCTTTTTATAACATGAGTAGGGAGGTGTGTCTGTTGGGACTATCTGGGATGGCTCCCTGATGATTTTTCTACACCACAACATAAATCCTGCCTTCTATATAACATGAGTAGGAAGGTATGTGAATCACCTCACGAACTGGTAACACAGCCACTCTTTTTTATCTGGAATTTTCTTAATGGCCTACTTGAGAATTGCAAATAGTGTCAAATCCTGCTACTTAGGCTGCAGTAATGAACCTGATATGTCAGGCGGTCTCAACTTTAAATAGTGGCTATTTTTTAATCCCTTGGTGACTACTTTTAAAAACAGTCATAACAGGTCTGTATTTTTTTTTTCAGTCTTGAAGTGTGTCTTCAAGAAAATGCCAGCCTGTTATTAGTCTCTCGTATCTATATTTGATGTTCAATGTAGGTTGATTTCCTATTGCTGTCTTAACAGTTTCCTGTGGCATGTCCACAGGAGAAGGAAGGGAGCAAACCACAGCTCAGATGTTTCCCATGAATGAAACATGTCTGACTTTCACTTGAAATAACAGCTCCTCCTGAGAATGCCAGCAAGTGTGTATATATATTTTTTTTTATTAGAAAATGTAGCCAACTTCTTACTTGGCTAAAAAAAAAAAAAAAAAAAAAAAAAAAAAAAAAAAAAGGAAGGCTTTTAGAGTTCACCACATGGTGGAGGCTAAGCAAATACATCTGTGTGATTTCAGCATATTATAAAGCAAGTGAAGTTGTTAATGTGTTCACAAATTAGAACAGACTCTGAGAACTGCCACTGAATTTCAAACTAAAGATTTTTTTTCTTCTTCCCATCCCCACCTTTAAGTGGGATAGAGCTACTCTTGACCCAAACCCTTTCAGTACCTTCAAAGCTTTTTATCTCCTCTAGTAGAAACTACTTTCTCAGAGGCTATTGCCTAAGAGTCATAGGTTCTTCTGCAAGCTCTCTTGATGGTCTCCTTCTTCTGTAAAACAGTTTCTTTCCCATGTCTGAGGACAGTTAAAACCTATTTAATCAAAGACTATAAAAAGGATCTCATTATTTTCCTGGTAGCACTATCTACTGAGAACTGCTACACGCTACCTACTGTTCCTTGTATTAGTAATACCACTTAAGTATTATAGTATACTTCTATGTTTTTTATTATTATTGCATTTTATGTATGTGGCTGTTTTCGTGTGTGTGTACCACATGCACTCATGGAGCCTTTGGGGCCAGAAAAGATCACTGGATCCTCTGAAACTGGATTTAACAACAGTGTAAGTGACCGTGTGGGTGTTGGGAATGAAATTTAGGTGTTCTTTACTACTGAGCCATCTCTCTAACCACTAATGCCCCATTTCCCACATGAGGAAGTAAGACAGTACCTAACAAGCCTATGCAGACTCAAAAAGAAGGCAGGAAAAACAAAAATAAAAGTAAGATTCTTTCCTAATGCCTTTACTCTAGAAAAATGATTCTCATTGTTCACTGCAATTTAAAATTAAACTTAACTGAACTTTGCCGTTGGCATTAGCTGATGTCTAGCATTAGAAATTCAAAAAGCCAGAGTTTATAAAATGACAATATTAAGATTAATTTTATTTTTAACAACTGTACCTATTGCTACTCCCTAGACTGAAAGGGAGGTTAGGGAGTGAACAGATTTCTGTTCTCAGTATCTACTTCTTACACTCTTATGTAATGTCAATTCTGAAAGTCTCTGGGTATTTGCAAATTGGAGGTACCTTCTAGGGGAAGAAGTCTCACTCCTAGGAATGCCTCCAGCTGTTCATTATCAGTACGGTAGTTGCTTAAACAATGGTTGTTGTAGTATGCAAACTTGTCTGATAAGGAAATATAAAATGCTATTATTTGACTTACAGAAACTATTCTAAAAGGGAGATGAAAAGCTACAGATTGATCCCCATTTCTTCTATAAACTTTTGTAGGCCCCTATGATATATTTGACTAATATTCTTAATATCTCATGTTATATAAGAAAAATCATTCATAGACAGAAGAACACTTATGTGCCAGACACACTCAGTGCAAAGGATGCAAACATGAATAAAAATCGCTCCTACCTGTAAGATTACAGTCTCATATTTCTTTAGAAAGTGGAAAGTCAAAAGGAAATTGAAAATTCATGGGAAGAATGCTTTGGATTCTCATGACTCACTGCACAAGACAAAGGAGCAAAGATCATCTCCAGTTTGAAACTTAGTCATCCAGAAAAAAATTATTGTATAATTCTTTCATGTCCAGAGTTCTGGACACTGGGAATAGAAATCTAGAGAGTAGAGGGGATATATCTTAGATTGTTCAGTCCAGGAAAATCTTTCTAAGTAGTAGAATATTTGGTCAATATTAATATTTTAAAAAGGAGTCAGTCTTGAAAATATTTAGGCAATTCAATTTTGCAATTCAAAGGAGAATCCTTGAAAAGTTTCCTTGGGGCTTATGAGCTTGGCTTGTGCAGGAGGCACTGGGTGTTGTGGCTAGAGGTCAAAAATAGTAGGGAAAGAAGAAAGAAGAGATGGTGAGGGTGAGCAGAGGTCATAAACTCTACAGCAGCGGACCTCAGCCTGTGGGTCTCAACAACACAGCGATGAGTATCAGATATTGCATTATATCAGATGTTTACATTACAATTCATAACTGTAGCGGCATTACACTTATGAAGTAGTAATGGAATAATTTTATTGTTGGAGGTCACCACAGCATGAGGAATTGTATTAAAAGATCACAGCAGTAAGAAGGTTGGAAAACCACAGCTCTAGATACATTAGCTTCTAGAGAACCCATACTGGTGAAGGTCTTGAAAGTTGCAGGTCTAATAAAAATGAGCTAAAGACAGCCAAAAGTTTGACTGTATAAGGTCCTGAGTCTTTTAGACTTCTAGGCCTTCTTGAACTTTGCATCAGTAAGGTATAAATTATGACACACTAAGGATAAATTATAGGGGAATTATTTATAAAGTAACAATCCATGACTTTTCCATGTATGGATGGACCTGCCATTGAGAATATGAAATTTCCACTTTAAAAAGGAAATGTGTTGTGTTCTGTGTGAAACCAAAATCATGAAGTGATGGAAACTTTTTATAGCCCCTTGGCAACCCTCACTAACAAGCAGTTCCTGGGAGCAAGCTTTCCAAATGACTGCACCTCAGACTCATTCATTACAATGATTGCAATACGGATTTATTTCATTAAAGATATTTATTTCCTTTGAGAACTGGTCTCTTTTGCCTCAAGATGTCATCTGGAAACTTATGATCAATAAGAAGCATTAAACTGTCACTAGGGGGTAAATTTTCAAAGTGGTACTTAGAATTTAGCAGTATGAGTCCCATTAACCTCACTGGAAGTCCTGCAGTTAAACTGCTATACATGGCTTTGAAAATATTCTGTGGTATATCTTTTCAGTGTGTTTCCTTTAATTTTTAATAGATATCACAGGGAGATTTGGGGCACAGCTGATTGCAGTATTTGAGGTTGTGGATAGTGCGCTATATAGTAGGTGGCATTTACAATTCGATTTTAAGGCTTTGTGTCTATTAAGAATCACAACAATATAAATATACTTGTATTTCATCGAAGAGCACACATCTATAAAGGAATCCAGGGCCTAATTATAATATAGAGCTCAAAAAGCACAATTATGTTCCTCTGAGACATTGTTTATCTCACTCTATAGGTGGAAAAAATGAGACACAGTGGAATGGGGACATTTTGTTCTCAGCTATAAGTCATCACTGTAACTAGAAATAGAGCACTGGCCTCCCAGCAGCCCCTCTCTGGGGCACTGCCTCTTGTAAGAGTCAAACTTAATTACAGTCTAATCCATTTAATCTACACATGGAAGAATAAGGAAGGAACAGAAAAAAAAAAAGAATGTATTAATGGATCATTGAGAGATTATGTTACCTAGATCAGTGACGTTCTTTGAGGGTCCCGATTTTCAGCCTCTCCCAGAAGGTGTCCAACACTGGAAATTTAATCTCTGCTAGTTAGCATTGGGAAAGAACTTCTTGATTTCCTTATTCTGAAACTTAAGCAAAGTCTGCACTTGAAAATGCCATAGAATGCTCCTTTTTGTTAATAAATAGCTTGGATACAAACATAAACGTCATCTTGTGTTATAAACTGATCTGTTGGGGAAGGATGGAAACATTCTGAAAGCCAAAGGTATAGGGTGACTGTTACGAGATTTCATCTCCAGGAATGTCAGGAAAGCTACACCCACAAAGTCTCATCAGCACAGCTGCCTAAGCAGGAGCAGAACATGCATGACACCAGTAGGCTCACTAAGTGGAAGGAGCGATATTGCATACAGTTCCAATCCTGATGAAGAATTACAGATAACTATGGAATGGTGAGAGCAGGAGAAACCCAGTTAGTTATCCAAATCAAAGTGGTCCACCCTCAATACAAGTACCTTTATATGAACTAAACACACACACAGGCAAAACACCCATATATGTAAAATTGTACATACATCTTATATATGTAAATATATAATATGTTCATTCATATTTCCATAAATATACGAAATTTACATGTATTAATATAGACTTATGTATGTATGTGTGATATGTAAGGGAAAGAATGCAAATAAGGGTATAGTTACATTTTGTTTCAAAAAAATTCCAATGTAAATCAAAAAACATAAACATGGGAGCTGGAGAGATGACTTAATGTTCAAAAACACTTACTGTTCTTGTAGAAAACCTGAGTTCAGTTCCAAGCACCCAAGTAGGGGTGGCTTATGACTGTTCATAGCTCTAACTCCAAGGAATGTGATGCCTCTGTCCTCCACAGACATATATCTCCCCCCCACACACAGACAGACAGACAGACATAGACACAGAGACATGGTCACAAACACACAAAGTGAGAGAGATAGAGACACCTAGAAAAGCAAGCAGGAGCTGGAAAAATGGCTCAGGAGTTAAGAGTACTTGCTGCTTATTCAGAGGACTCAAGTTCTAATCCCAGCACCCACGTGACAGTGCACAGCTGTGTGTAGTTGTAATTCCTGGGGACCTGATGCCCTCTTCTGGCCACAACAGGCATCAGTCATGCATGTGGCATATAGACAGACATACAGGCAAAATACCTATGCACATAAAATATTTTAAAAATTTACCAAAAAAGCCCACACTATGGTAGATAAAGTGCATATACATTCAGCTCTCAGATGATAAGTGTGCCCTTCCCCATTGGGCTTCTGACTTTTGTTACACACACACACACACACACACACACACACACGCATATGTGTGTATATATGCATATACACTAGTTTATTCATTTTGTATTTTCTGCATCTTTATTGGAGAAAGGACAGTAACACACGAGCTGAATTTAAGTAGGAATTTCTTTTGAAACTGAGCATAATAAAAAACCAGGGATCAGGCTGCCTGGTTATATCAATACCAATAGAGCTTCATGGTTTTAATCACAAATAATAAATAAAATTTATTTCATATAAGTTCCACATAAAACATACAAGAGTGAGTAGGGATCAAGATCCTGACTTTCTGTCTTAAGAAACTAGAACTTGAGTTAAGAGCTTTCCATACACCATGTACCAAAGATCTGGGTTCAGAGGAGAGATCTGCTCAAGTCCTGATCTCAACACTTCATTATGCCTTGTGCCATGTATTTCACAGAGGGTCAAATTAATAAAACATATGATGAGACCTGAGTCTTATCTCTTCTTCCTCCCCCTGGGGGACATTATATAAAGACCAAAAGTAAATACCTATCAGTATCATAAAAGGGATAATTCCTTTTCTGAACAGTTAGTCTACAATCTGTTTTTTTCCCCCAAATCTTTTATATTGAAATAATGTGAGTCCTTCTTACAAAATGTAAAACTGTTACACATAGTTCTATGTTAGAATTTATCCTCTATCCGGCATCCTCCAACAAGTAACTGTCACGAATGCCTACTGTAACTGACCTTATTCTGATCTCACCAGTAATTACATGCAATGGTTTGTATGTGTATGCCCCTGTACATCTTTATCATATGGACAAAGTTGTTTAACTACAACTACAATCAAGACATGCAATCTTTCCATCAATCTACAGCAACTTGGGATACAAGAGCTAGTATTAAGTTTTTACAGTCAGTCTGCCCCAGATCATAACATCTGTGATGTACAAGTTTATTGTTGCTCCATTTCATTTTTTTAACTCTAGAGAATTAGAACTATACTCATACAGTAGCAAGCTCTAGAAAGTCACTTTTGCTCACTCAAAATGATGGCAGCTGTCATCAATAATTCATTCCTCCTTACCGATGAGTAATATTATGTGATATGGATTCACTTCAATCTGTTTATCCATTGCCCTATTGGAAGTCATTTGGTTTATTATTTATCTATGACCAGTGAAACTGCCATGAACATTCATGTACAGATTTTTATGTAAACTTTTATTTCTCTAGAGATTTCAAGGTTGGGTAGTAAGTGTTTTTGTTTAACTTTAGCAGGAAAAAAAAAGGTTTTCCACAATGTGGCCGTTTATTTTAAAATATATATTCATGGATGTAAATTATATCTTGGCTGAAATAAAGACATGTAGGGTTCCCTCAGACACATTTCAATACCATATAGATAGCTGGGGTCAGTACTCAAGAGTTCTTGTGTGATTTATAGAAATGTCATCTGTTGTTCTTAATCAAGCACCTCTCACAGGATTCCTCTGTCATACATCCAAGACTGCCATTTCTCAAAACTCCCCTTACATTTTTCCAGACCCTTTTTCATCAAACCAACTGGAAAGTCTTTTTCCTGTGGGCATCCCTGGGCAACCAGATTCATGGGATTTGATTTACTGAGATGCCTTTTCCATGTTAGAGCAACCAGCCATTCATGTAGGAGAAGGTCCTGTCCGAATCCATGACTGTCTTACTTGAGATAAAGTCCAAATAATCGAAGATGTAAAACAACCAGAAAGAAACAAGTGAGGAGCAGAAATAGAAATCTCTGTGGCTTTGGAAGCCCAGAAGCCTTTCTAACCACAACTACAAATACAAAGACAACAAAGAATGTTGTAGGAGACATAAAACCGGAAATAAAGCAACATTGGGAAAATACTTACCTATCAAAGACTGATACCCCTAAGGTAGAAAAAGCTCCTGAATCAAGAGCAATCTGTCAGCTCAGTAAAAAATAGAGGATGAAAAGGAGGAGATGAAGAGAATCACCAGTAGAGAAGTGCATGTGGAGGTGTATTTACACGGTCACATCCTGAGAAAGAAATGCATGCAGCCATATTCCCTCAGCTATCAGAGTGACAAGAATCTATGATTTCAACAGATGCTGTTTCAGTGAGTCTGTTGTTAATCAGCATCACTGAATCAAGCCCATATACACTGCCAGAGTGCTAACTAGTATCATTTATGAAAAAAATCTGTATCTGGTTAAATAACATAAGCATCTATTTCTTCAATCACAAACTGGGTTCCTAATCTCTTTACCACTAGTCCATACTCACTTTAGCTAAATCAACTAAAGATTGTTCACATGATAAAACACAATTGAGACCTTAATGTACATCCAAGCTGTATTAAGTGTAAAGGACATAGGCATAACGTATAGTGTGCTGGTATTTGAGTAAGAAAGTATAGCGGAAGTATTTTTGTTGCCTTATATCTGAATTTTTTTTAAAAAGCATGGAAAAGATATCTTAAATTAAAAAGAGCAAAACATGTTTCCCTGAAGTCATTGAGCAAGCACAGATCAGGAGAGGCAAAATTTCTCATTATGTACCTCTGTATATCATCATCAAATTGAAACTACACACACACACACACACACACACACACACACACACACACACACATATGTAGCATACAAAGGCTAAATAAGAAGCATGGCTCTTTGGATCACAGCAATAACTCTAAATGCTAATGTGTTTTCTTTGCCCAGCAGTACTGCTGTAGACAGATTGGTCCATAGGAAGTGTAGTCCTGGGGAATCTTACTTTGCAGGCATTTTGTCATCACCAAGGACAATGCAAAGGATAACTTACCAGAGGTTTATTGTGTAAATGCTCTCATTTAGAGACTAAAGAAGCATATAATAGTGCTTTTTAACATTCTTAAACCTTGTCCTGAAAGATGTTGTGTAACTGGCTCTGGTTTGTGGGTCTTAAACTTGGAAATTTGGACTTTTCAAATGATTCCCAGGAGAAATTGGAGGAGAGATAAGATGACAGGGGTAAGAGCATCACTGAATGCCTGCATCTACCAGAAAGTGCCCTGACGAACCCTGAGCATGGTGAGTCCAAGGTACCAGCCCCACGTCAGTAAACACAACCAGAACCAAGTTTTCAGTGGCAGTTCATCAAGACTACTTTGAATATGTTTTATTATTTCTCCTCAACATCTCACCAATACTGTATTTCTAAACTTGAGAGTTCATACATTAAATAAAAATAAACTTGTTTTAGAAGAGGGAGAGAGTAGGAACCAAGCCGTGTATTTTTTTTTTTTTTTTTTGAATCTAGAGACCATTAGATATAGCAATTTCAGGAATGATGTGTTCAATAGTTAAAGAGTTTTTCATTAACTAGAGTGTCTTTTTTAGACTAGTTGTTAGATTACAGTTTATCCAGATTGAACCTGGAAAGGATCCGTGGACTCTTAACCAGGTCAACTGTCTCTGCAAGGTTCTAGGGATATTTATCCTTTGTAATATCTTTTCAGCTTAATTCTTTTATGTCTCCCGGTGTCTCCTCCACTCGCTCTCTTCTCATCCTTGTGAGTATATATGACATGTCTCTATCTGCACTGGCTTAAACCTTCCACACACCTAGCTCTAACCCCAGGTTCTAGAGATTTCTAGCCACACTCAGTATACATTTAATGAACGGCAATGCCAGAAAACTGACAGTTAGCAGGCATCCCCGGAAGACCATTACCCTTGGCCACCATGGCAACACATTAATACACACATGGTGAAACCAAGACATTTGACATGACTGAAAAGGAGAATGTTGCAAGGGACTCTGCACCACAAGATGAAAGGTGCCACCTTCACCTCCTCACCAGGAGCTTTCAGAGGACTGACTTCTGCTCCGTTAACCCGCTCCTTTAATGTTCCACTTTGGGCATGTGAATGTGATTATACTGTTTACTGAGGTACTTGTTTCACATACTTTGTAATTCTAGATTCTCCTACTAAAAGCTCTACTCCTTTGCTGCCCTTTTTTCTCATTTTTCCTCTCTCCTGCCTTTTACAAAATGTCTCAAATACTCGCTGTCAGTCCCCACCACGGACTCCAAATCTGTGCTTGGAATTTGGACATCAAAGCGCTGTAGCTAATCCCTGGGATGTTTGCCATCCTGTGACTTCAAAATCCTTCTCTTATCAAATTTCTGTGGTTTACTGGAGTATTTTCTGTTAAAATGTGCACATCTGAAACTACTTTTGAAACATTTCCCCTAGATGCTTTCCTCTTTCCCATATTTAGTTAGTAGCAATGTGTAGCTCCTGAGCGATTGAACTCTGTGAGGCCATCACCAGACTCCTTAGAACGGAATCCTAGTTTGTAGTGTCACATGCTTTCAATAAGCCTTAGGGTTCCACACACACACTTTAAAGGAAATGTGGCTTTACAGAGAGTTCATGGCCTGTAAGGATCAAATGAAGAGAAAGTGTGTCCCAGAGTTTTGCGAATGGCTCTATCATTTTTAGTAAGACTGTGTCTGTTGCCCAGTCTGAGATGTGACTTCAGAGACAGAAACTGCGCATTCTCAATCTCTCTAAAACAACTTACCACATCAGCTTGTTCAAGCCTCTCTGGGACACAGATATTTTTTAAGCACAGATAAAAACATACATAGATCTATATGAGTCATAGACAGTAGGAGATAAGCATTTGCAAAATTTAAAAGTTCTGTAACTCTTTTAATACAAAAGAGGGCAAAGTTTGACAAAGATTTCATAAATGAAGATAGTGCTTCAGGTAATAAAGACAGGTAATAAAACAATTTCTTTGGTTAAAAATCTCCCTAAAACCACACATGTATATATATAACCTGTGCATATCTCCAAATAGGAGTAAGCAAGACTTTCAGAGCTATAGTAAGGGTCAGACATTTATCTGTGGCTTGTATTTATGCAAATTTGTTATTCTCCACAGAAGGAAAAATCCATTTCCACACCCCAGTGTTTATCCCCAAGGATTAGCCATGTGCCTAGACTGTATCCATTTCTTATTTCTAAAATAAGAAATTGTGCATTGGAAAAGATTGAGAGGCGGGTGATCCAGGTAATTCTCAATTTCCCAAGATGAAATGTAGAATAAATTCCCACCAATATGTTTCCTTTGCTTGTTGACATTTAAGCCTAAATCACAGTTCCACTGCAAAAGCCAAATAGCCTAGTTCAGTCAAAGAGCTTCCGGAATATGTTCTTTCAAAACCTTTTAGTAGTAGGTGATGATTAACCATAACCTCCAAGTCATCTGAAAACAAGGATCAAGTTTCTCAATAAAATAAATAAATAAATAAAATTAAAATTAATTAAATAAATAAAACCCCATATCTCCACAGAACTAAACTTAACCATCTGCCAAGACTCAGTTATTCTAACAGAGTGGCAGTGTGCTGATTGTGGGTCTGAAAAATGAGGCACTGGTGTTTGCAGACTGTGAGTTTAAAACTGCAAAAATGTTGTTACCTGTTGATGAGTAAGCATTTGGCTTATGATCTAGTGGGAGATACGGAGATCAGGTTCTCTCTTCGGAGGTCAGGGGATTTCCAGTAAGACTTTCAGAACTAATCTCTCATTGGTAGGAATCCAACTCTTTTTTACAGTCTGTAATCAGATTCTATTTGGGACTCTGTTCAGGAACTGAAACTGGCTACTGTTTTAACTTCCAACGTCTATGAAAAAGCTTCTAGAAGAAAATAATAAACAGTGTAAAATCGTTGTTTCTAAAAGCCATTTTTAAACTCTCTATAAAATAACATAAAAACCTAAATCACATTCTTCTTTTTTTTGACCTTTTTTATTTTTTTTAATTTTTTTTATGTTCATTTCCTATTTTTATTAAAGAAAATGTCTTTTTTAATCCCTATATCCCCCTGCTCCCCCTCCCTACCCTCCTGCCAATCCCTCTCAGTCAGGCTTCAGCCTTCTCCCATCCCCATCTACCCATCCCCTCCCCCAAAAGGGCAAGAAGTCCCAAGGTGGGTCAGCTCAGCATGGAACATCCACTCCAGGTAGTGGATTTCCTCATCCCACAATCAAGACTAGGTTAGGCACTCCTCTGCAGGGAATGAGCTCCAAGGTGCCAGCCAATGAATAGGAACACAGTCTGATCCTACCCCTCGAGGCTCCACATATTGTCCATGCCAATCAACAGTTGCCTACCCTTGAGGGCCTAGCTCCTTTTCCAGATGGTTCCCCAGTGGCTGTTCTTGATTCAGTGAGCTCCCCAGACCTCAAGTCTTTTTGCCTATATACCAACTATAGTTCCCTTTTCCTCCCCTCCTCTTCTCCAACTCACTCTCCAGCTTCCCTGACCCTCCCAGATCTACTTCTCAGAGAGGGTAAAGCCTTCCATGGGAGTCAACAAAGTCTGGGATATGAAGTTGAGGTAGAACCAAGCCTTTCTCCATGCATCAAAGCTGAGAAACACATCTCTCTATAAGGAATGGATTCCAAAAACCCAGCTCATGCATCAGGGATAAATCTGGCTCCCACTACCAGAGTCCTACAAACTTCCCAAACCACACAACTGTCATCCACATTCAGAGGGCCTAGTTCAGTCCCAAGCAGGTTCCCCAGCTGTCAGTCCAGAGTCAGTGAGCTCCTAGTAGCTCAGGTCAGCTGTTTCTATGGGTCTTTATATCATGATCTGGACCCTTTTGCTCATATAATCCCTCTCCCCTAGCACCAGGTTTCTCCCTAACCCAAATGCAAAACCACATTCTTAATCGTCCAAAGATACTCCTTCTGTTGATATTGAATGCTAATGGAAATACACTCATAATTTACTCAATATGTTACACTGTACATTAAGTAGGATGTGTTCATTGCACATTAAGTAGGATGCCTGGGCCGGAGGGTGGGGGGTGGGAGAGAGCACAAAAACTTCTCTCCCATTTTATAAACACAGAAACACAGCCTGCTTATATCCTCCAATCTGTGACCAACATCTACAATTAAACATTTATGATCATACTTTGATGCAATAGTTTTAATAAATTACTGATAGTAAAGGAAATTAGTTTTATGGCAAAACCAAACAAAAACATGCCCCCTGTATCCCCAGCCCTGACTTCTCTCTTGCCCCTCCTCCACCCTCCTTTTGCTATGGACTAGTTATCTGGTAGGCATGTTAGATTTAGCAAGATCCTATTTAAATTCTTAATTTGGCCCCTTTGACAGAGTCCTGTCTTTCCTCTCCATTCACGCACTCTGCTCCCCTCCAACTATCTGAACCCTGCATGCAGCCTGGGCCTCCTTTATCTCACACTGGGAACTTGAGCAAGTCTCAACCTCTCCATCTTCACATCCCCAGCTCCACTCTGGCTGCTGGCCTCTCCACTGAACTGTTGCTGGTGTAAGGCCAAGCTCACCTTTTCCTAGAACATGCAGAACTTAACTGGCCTTCCAACTTACTCCTAAGCTGTATCCAGTGTCAACAAAAATGGCCTGTATAAAATACCGATCTGATATTTATACCTAAAAGCCTTTCGCAGCTGCTTCCCAAACCTAGTCCTTCCTACAGTCAGTCTTCAATTGCACCTCTTTAATCTCAGCTTAGACCGGTGGTTCCCAACCTGTCAGGCTTGACCCCCATTGACAACCTCCATCTCCAAAAAGTAGCAAAACTGTGGGTATGAAGTAGCAATGAAAATAACTGTATGGATGGGGGTCACCACATCATGTGGAACTGTATTAAAGGGTCAAAGCATTAGGAAAGTTAGAACCACTGGGTTAGACATAGGTGATGCTTCTGCTTCCAGATTTACAGTCTATAACTTGGAATACTTTCCCTTTAAATAAGATCATAGTCCCCGCCCCCTGTCGCCCCCACTCCTGCTCAAATGTCATCTCCTCCAAGACAGTATCCCAGACCATCACACTCTCACTACAGCTACATGTTCCTTTATGGTCCCACCGTCTATTTGCTTTGTATTTCTCCAGGATCTTTGCTACTCAATAAATCCTGTTACTGCCTTGATGTCAGGCATGCCCTCCCCAACATGAGACTTACACCAGGAACAGTTGAGTGTTTATGCCTCTGTATCTTAACTCTCAGCTTCGTTGGGAAGTTTAGACTTGATACCTGTGGGCAAATATAATGAAGCTACAATATTTCTATCTCTCCTTATCTTGTGGCTCTGTTGGCAATAATATTTGTGCTACGTGTCATACTTATGGCAGTAAATAAGTAGCAATCTTATGCAGACAAGAAGGGCTGACTACTCTGCCACGACCTGTTGTAATATCCAAGTACCTAAGATATATGTGTGTTAAACACAAGAGTTTCAACTAAATCTTATCAAATGGAAACTATTTTTAAGTTAACATATTCTCTACTGTTAGTACTTTGTAAGACTTAGTGACTGCTATTGCCTGCACAGTTCTTTACTGACATTTTTGCTTTCTATTAGTTACCCAGTAAGATGCAAGCTGGATCAGACAGTTATGAGTTCAATTTTTGGCTCCACTTACTAACTAAATGACTTTAGATATGATTCTTAAACTTGTTTACTATCAGTCCATGGTCTATAAAGCATTAAGGATGCAGACATATATTTAACATGTTTATTCTTCCAGATTAAGAAGTTATCAAGCTGCCAAGCACACTAATGGAGACACAGGGCTAAATGTGTGCTATCTCATTTAATCTTTACATGAGCCTTATAGGAAAAGTGACTCTATTGCTTATTTACAGATGAGAACTGTAAGTAAGACTTGGAAAGATTAATAGAGCTGAGGCCACACAGCTAGCCAAGGGCAGAACTAGGAACTCCACATTGGTAACCTCTGGGTCTCCTTGGAGAACAATTATGGGAAGTAATGAAATAGAATCTCTGTACTAAGCACACTCACAGGCTAATATGTCAGAGGTACTTAATAAATGTTACCATTTCCCTTTTCTTTCCTTACCTAGGACTAAATAAATTTCCTTGATCAATATGTTAAGACTTCCTGAGCCATAACTTCTCATTTAAAATAAAAATATAGTTCTCCCCCTTTTCATTAATAGAACAGAACTTACATGCTTGCTCTAGATCATACTGGATATACATATCCATAGTCTTATACTAACTTCTGTAATAATATGTTTCTGGCCCAGCCTTTCCAGCCTAACCACAAGGTTCAGACCCACTTGCAGCCCAGCTGCCACTTAACCACAAATAATCACACAAAGGCTTATTAATTTCATGCTGATTGACCTATAGCTCAGACGTATTGCTAGCTTGCTCTTTCATCCTAACTCAATCTATTTCCATTAATCTGTTTAGCCATGTGACTTTGTACCTTTTCTCAGAGCAGCATGGTTATCTTCTTTCTTCTGCATCTGCTGGTGTCTCTGCCTTGCTCTTCCAGTTCCCAGAGTTTTCTTAGTCTGGTGGCCACACCCACACTTCCTGTCTGCCTTCTGCAAATAGCATTTTATCAAACCAGTAGAAGGGACAAATCTTTACCAGAACATATTTTCACTACATTTCCCTCCCCCCTTTTTTTCTTTTTAAAACAGGAACCCCAAATCTAATTTTCTTTGTATAGTTTTTTTGTTTTGTTTTTTTTTTTTTTGTTTTTTTTTTTTTTTTTTTTTTTTTTTTGTTTTTTTTTTTTTTTTTTTTTTTTTTACCATTGTCTATAACAACTTGTAACCAACATTGTAAACAAAGACAAATATCCATAATCCAATTTGGGGGAATGTGGGCATTGTTCTCTAGGCTACTTCCTTCTGAATGGGGGCACTGCCAATCCCAGGGGGACCCAAAAAATAGGATTGTGAACAAGTCCTTAGTGGAGTAGTCTGTAAGGCTGGGTCATCTCAGCCAGTCTTCTTGAAGCTGTTTTCAATGCAGAGCTCAGAGAAAACTGCAATAGAGGTGCTCTGAAATGCTCAGTCATCTGGGCATCCATTTCCATTGAGGACTTTTCAGGAAGTCTTCCTCGATCAAACTTTATTTTCTTTAACCAGGAATAAATCCACAGCCTTTTATTTTTTGTGGAAATAAAAACGAAACCTCCTCACTAAAGTAGCATATTTTTTTATTTCAATTTTAAAGTCAACTCATTTAGCAAATATGTAGGTCAGATTAATCTAGCAGAATTTATAATCAAATATTTTTTAGCAGCTTTTACTACTTCATTTTTGGTCAAAAAACTTAAAGACAAGACAATAGCATACAGTGTCCAGACACTCTTTGTAATTTCCATCTTTACCTGGCTTATTATATTTTTTTACTCTGTTTCTTTTTCAAGGACTTTCCCTATCCTTTTTTACTTTTTATTTTTTCTCTCAAGCCTACATATAATTTTAAAACATTGTAAACCATTTAGAGTTTTTTTAATCTGTTTCTCCTGTAAATCTCTTATCATCTCTTATTGTTTTCTGTTTCTGACCACACCCTTAATCTGCTAACGTGTAACTAGGATTAAAGACTTTCCTAAGGTAGCTGGCTGGCTATACCCAGCTCCTAGTCTAGCTTCATAGAGTTTAGATTTTTAGCTAATTGACATACACAAGTACCACTCTGGGGAATTTTAGAATCCATATTAAATACAAGTAGGGAGGGACAAATATTTACAATGTACCAGAACATATTCACACTACAAACTTCCACCCAAATATCATCACCACTGAGATGAAAGAATGTATGTATACCGATATCCACACATTTATTTATTTGTATATATGCACATACTATGATTATATGATATCCTTTTGTGAAGCCAATTGGATTTATCCTGTGTATCCTCCAATGAGATCAGTTCTCCAATATAATGGTATATTGGAAACAGTTTATCTCATATTCTAAAACATGATATAACATCTCTTGTTATTGAATGATATCTAGCTAATAAGAATAGCAATGATAAATTAGCTATTTATTATGCATTAGCATTTCTTTCTTTCCTAAAGAACTGTGTATATTCATTTTATAAATAAATTGAGCCACAGAAGGGGTTAGTAACTTCACTCAGGAAATCCAGGCCGTCAGAGGTACATCCAAGTTTGGAACCCTGACAGCACCACACTCCTTGCTCCAACTTCCTCACTATTTACTTCCTAGAAAAGAAATACCATCTTATTTTCCATTCTTCCATTTTATTTGGAAACTGGGTTTTCTAACTTTGATATTATAAAAATAGTTGAGTAATACTAATAATTACAACCTAAGAATCCCTGCATTACAATAACATAAAAGAGAAGTTAATGTTCTATTTGTTTAATGAAGGTGCTTTCTTCAGAGAACAGATGTAATGACTTTTCTGATCTACATACACAGTCACTCAGGAACTTAGGCTGACAACAAGATGCACATGGCTTCTCAAAACATCCTTCATCACAACAGGGAGCTGCTGCATAAGAAAAGAGGAAGCAATCTGTTGTATAGGCTTCAGTCTGAAAGTGGCAAATACCATGTCCACTCACTTCCTATTAGGGAGAATCACCATTCCATTCAGAAGGGTCAAGAGGTAAAGTAAGCCCCTGCACATGCACCCTTTTCTCAGGGGTAGCTTTCTACATTGGAAAAGAAGTTACCTGTGTTGGACAGCTACAAAAATAATCATTATCACCCATGAACTAAAGAAGAAGACAGATTAACCAAAATAAAATATGTAAAAAATAGATAAAGACACTCTGGATAACTCTAAATAGTGTGAAACCAAGCAATCTGTAAACACACATAAGGTTTATAATATAAAGGGTTATATGTGAGAATCTTACAACAGTTTATAACATAATAAGCAGGACATTTAATTACTATTATTGTTAGTATTAATGTTGCTTTTTTACTTGAAAAAAGAGAGAAATAAATATTTTTAAGAATTTTTCATGAAAATTAGTGCCATCATTCTGAGGGCATTTTGATAACCAATCAAAATTTTTAGACTGTAACAATTCTCTATCTAGAAAAAAAGTCTTTAAAAGAATCCCCCAAATGTCAACCCTGAAAAAAGAGGCCATGAATTTGAAAGAGACTAAAGAAGGATATATGGGAGGGACTGGAAGAAGGTAAGTGAAGAGGGGAAATATGTAATTATGTTATAATCTCCCAAAACAAAAGAAATAACCTTTTAATAAAAACATAGGCACACAGATCTACTGGCTTCACCATTTTTTATTATTTTTTTCTTTCCTTCCTCCCTCCCTCCCTTCCTTCGTTTTGCTGTTCTCAAGATAGTATTTCTCTGTGTAGATTTAAAGCCTGTCCTGGAACTTGATCTGTAGACCAAGCTGGCTTTGAACTCCTAGAGATCTGCCTGCCTCGTCCCCCTCCCAGTACTGGGATTAAAGGCATGTGCCACCACTGACTGGCTTCAGCAACATTTTAATAGTATAGCCAAAAATAAGCAAAAATTTCATTAATTAATTGATAGATGAAATAAATACATTTACTCTCTTCTATATATGTATGGTATTTTGGTGTCTTAATAGACATTTTATAACTTTAAAATATGTATTTTATTTTTAAAAATCACTCAAATTTGGGGTTTTTGTAAGGCCACTCAAAGTAGCTCAAAGAACTGGAACATAAAGGGAGAGTGAGATGGAGTATAGCCCATAGGGTAACATGTGTATTGTTGTTCTAACTTTTCTACAAACAATAAAGTGAAAAGAATTTTAAGTGGAAGGGAAGAAATCCATGATGTGAGGAGAAACTTCTGAAATTTCTAAACATTTTCTAAGAGTCTGGAAAAGGATTTTAAAAGCCTGGCATCTTTGGAGTATCTATGGCTCCAGTCATGACTTCTGTGCTTACTCTAATGTTTCTTCCTTCTCATAAATACTAATATAAAAGTGTCTGGCCATGCTTTTCTTCGTCCTGATAATTCAGTTCTTCCCATTGAGCCATCTTTTTTTTAATTTAATTTAATTTAATTTTCATTAAAAATATCACCATTAATGTATCCCCCTGCTCCCCCTCCCCTCTCCCTCCCAATACCTCCCAGCCAGCCCTCAGCCTCGACCCTCCCCATACACCCATCCCCTCCCCCAAAAGGGTGAGAAGTTCCAAGGTAGGCCAGCCCAGCATATATCCAGTCATATCTGATTCACTCACCCAAAGTCAATGCTGGGCTGGTGTGACTCTATAGGGCATGGAATCAAAGGTGCCAGCCCATGAACAGGAACACAGTCTGATCCCACCCCTCATGGCTCCACACACTCATGGCAGTCGAAAGCTGCCTACCCACTGAGGGCCCAGCTCCCCCTCCCAATGAGGTCCCAATGGCAATTCCCAATTCAGTGAGCTCCACAGAGCTCCCCAGAGCTCCAGCCAGCCATCACAAGGGAACCTTCCTCATAATCCCTATCCCCTTGCTCACACAGACTCTTCTCCCTTGCTCTCAGCTGGACCAGGAGCTCTGCCCAGTGCTCAGACATGGATCTCCACCTCTACCTCCATTCCCTGTTGGATATAGGATCTGTGATGACACCTAAGGTGTTTACTCATTTGATTATAGGGGAAGTCCCATTTAGGAACCCCCTCCACCATTGTTTGGAAACTTGGCCAGGGACATTCTGCAAGTTCCTGGACATTCCTCTAACACCCAGTCTCTTTCCACCCCCACATTGCCTTCCTCTACCAACTTATCCATCTATTTCTATCTCTCTCTTTGCTCCTCTCACTCAACAATCTCTTTCAAGATTTGTTCCCAACTCTTCTTGGTTGCAGCCTGTTATGACCCCAATTTGCTAAGGTGATCTTCTCTATTCTCTCTTCCTAGGGGAATGCCTTGATGTCTCTCTTAAGTTCCTTCTAATCCCAAGCTGTTAGGGGTTGTGGTTTGCAGCTTGCATATTCTTTGCTTTTTGTCTAAAATCCACATATGAGTGAACACATCCCATGCCTATCTTTCTGGGCTTGTGATACCTCGCTCAAGAGGATATTCTCCAAGTCCATCCATTTGCCTGAAAATTTTAGGATGTCATTTTTTTTTTTTTACTGGTGAGTAGTACTCCATTGTGGAGATGTGCCACGGTTTGTTAAACCATTCTTCAGTTAAGGGGCATCTAGGTTGTTTTCAGGTTCTGGTTATTACGAATAATGTTGCTATGAACATAGTTGAGGTACGAATGTGCGTCCTTTGGGTATATGCCCAATAGTGATATTGCTGGATCCTTAGGGAGACTGATTCCCAGTTTTCTAATATATGTATTAGAAGATATATATATTAGAAAAAATATATATATATAGTGCAATCATGGCAACAGAGCAAATCCTGTCAAGTACAGATGTATAACTGCCCTTGCTTTAACCCAGGTGTTGAGTCCATGATCCAGTAGCTTTGCATGTGAATCGGCTTCATAATAAGATCCTGGGGGACTAATCTCCTTTAGACACTATCTATAGTGACTAATTCATATTGATTTTGCTGACTCCACAGTATTGGAATTGAGTTAGAGGAGTCTGCTAAGATCTTTCACATCCCAGTGTGCCTTAAATACCATTATGGATTTTACTTTGTTCAAATCTTTTGCAGCTTCCTCAGTTCTCAAATAAAAATTTATTGATAAATCTTTATAAATGACTCAGTACATTGTGAACCTCCTCCATAATACAGCATTAGTCTAGTTCTTTTCAGCTGCTTAGAATCACTAAATGGTCTTTCATCGTTTCCCAAGGTGTTCATATCTATTTCCTGAGAAGAGGTGAGCATTAGACCTACAGTTTTCTTATTTTTATGCAGTCTTGAGCTCTTTATTAGCTGTTCTATTTCTTCCTCTAGCCTCATTTTCTCTTGCTCCAACCATCAAAAGGCCATCTGTTCTTAGAATACTTTTATATCTGCTTTACCCTCCCAGAATTCTATCTTTCCCCAGTGTTTTATGTGGCAACAGTTTATTCTCGATTCATTATACACTTTGCTTTCACAACCTCAGACTTCTCTTCTCCCCAACTGCCATTCTGCCCTGGACTTTACTCAGCCAAAGACTAATGTAGTATGGTTCTTAGCAGCATAGCTTCAGCATTATCTATGCTACTGATAGATGATGAGCCTTGGTTATTGACTGCTACAGTCCTCAATTTCTCATAGGTCAGAATGATTAAAGATTAAATACAGTAGTACATTCTCTCTGTGTGTCTGTCTCTCTCTCTCAATACCAATATCAACTTTCTCCCTTGACACCCAAATAATGTTTCTCTAAACATTTACAAATGACCTCTGGGAGGTAAAAGTTGATTCTTGACCCTCAGTTATTGCTTAGCACATAAACCAATAAACAAATGAATCTGAACACCTTCTATTAACTCTGTGTACAATTAATCACTTGCCTGTAGGAACTGTCTGTCATTTTTATTTAATAATAAATAAATAGACTATCTTCCCAAAATGCAGTATTCCAATATTTCAAAATTATATTTTGACAGATTATCCATTTTCTATTTCAAATATTTCATATATTGAAACAACAAATCATGATCTTATGCACCCCCAAAACCCTTCCCCTCTGCCTAGGAACCCCCTTCCCCCAGGCACCTCCATGTATCTCCTGCTCCCTTTGTGCTCTCTTTCTTTATAGTTAATAACTGAGTTCAATTAGCTTGGTCTCCTCTTGCTTGATCTTGGTGACTGTTTTGGGGCTAGTGACCATAGCTGCAGAGAGGTTTTAAGTACAGTAGCTGTGCCGTGTCTAGGACAAAGTGATTTGCAGCAGTCTCCCCATCTTCTGGTTCATTCTCTCCATCCCCTCTTTTATGATGTTTTTTGATCCTTGAGTTGTGTTGAGATAGATGTATCACATCAAGCTGAACACTCAAGGGTCAGTCACTCTGATACTAAGACCAACTGTGAAACTCTGAATTA
Source organism: Phyllotis vaccarum (assembly GCA_033318265.1). Lineage (NCBI taxonomy): Eukaryota > Metazoa > Chordata > Mammalia > Rodentia > Cricetidae > Phyllotis > Phyllotis vaccarum. The sequence goes on from JARWLC010000008.1 coordinate 56,035,406, forward strand.
ACTGTTGACTAGCAAAGAGAAATTTCCCTGCCCAAGATTGAAGGCAGCACTAATCTCTGAGCATAAAAACTTAGATATTTATAAGATTGTATAAAAACACCAATTAGTGAAACAATAGTAGTCGGTTCCTCTTTAGGGCCTATGACTTCCTAAGCCGTGAGTTTTGGATTATGTTTACACTACCAAACATAAATTCTTTCCTGTAGATCAGGCCTCAGATCTAAAGCAGCTGGTTACCCCAAAACCTCTGTGCCACTATTGTACCAATAGTACATATCGCCTGGAAATTAGTATTTTAAATATAGGATTATCTACAGGGCATCGTCAATGTTCTTTTTCTCCCGGTGACCTACACAACATAGTCCAGCACTACGAAGCTAGTCAGCAGTGAAGATATCAGTTCCAATTGGAATTCTCTGTATTCTGCTACCAAAATACAGTGTGTCTTCAGCAATAGAGTCTTACCAGTTAGCTAGGCTGAGCAACCAAGAACAGTGTCAAAAGCTTGTATTGTTTCAAGGACCTTTAAGTGCTCCCTGACCAAAGACTTATTAAATTGTATCCGGCTGGAAAAAAACAAACAAACAAACAAAAACCATTGTCTACTCATGCAATGTATTCTCATGCAACTTCTATTGTTTTTTAAATTATATATTTTAATTAGCTTATGAAATAGTATCATTTCATACAGGTTTTTTATTACTGTATTTATTATTTATTTATTGGGGGGGTTGCCACAGTTCGTGTGTTAATGTCACAGGGCCACTTGTGGGTATCAATTCTTCCACCGTACGGATTTGGGGATCAAATTCAGGTCATCAAGCTTGGCATCAAATACTTTTGCCTGCTGATCCATCTCACCAGCCTTGCACTATAAATTTTAATGAGATATATTATATAAGCTACATTTATGTTTACCTAAGGTTGTTCTGTAAGTTTCACATTTCATGTACTGTTAGGCTTACTTAGATTTTAAAAAGGTTTCGGGCTACAGAAAAGGACAAAAAGCAGTAATACAATCCTATGAAACCTCCATTCTATAAACTAACAGATAACAGTAGATATATGATAAAAGTAAAACTTACTTCTATCCTAGGAAACACTGTAGATAATACTGATAGAAAAAAAGTGTGTTCTCTGTTTGCCATTTGGCTGCTCATTTTCCTGAACTCTGACTTCCCATTCTAACCTGAATTACAATGAGAGTATTAAATCCAATCTGCAGTAACCTTTACATATTTTGTGACTTGAGACACAGAGTATGACCATGCGACTTATCTTAAATATTTTTTTCAAATGAACAGTGTTCCTTCTACTTTCTTCAGTTTCTTATAATGTGTTAACTTCATAGTGTGCTATTTGAGATATTAATTTAACAGATTAGCTGTTGATTTAAAAAATCAAGATATTCATTACACACCTCACGTCTTCTTCTGGAAAATGAGGTCTATGCAATTTCTAATAGGTTTCATGACAATTAAGGTAAGTTTGTGGAGTGTCGCAGGAAATAATGAGACTCAGGGATAGATCTCTGAAGAAGTTGAAGATACTAGAGGGAATAAACACCACAGTCAGATCTTACCCAGCTGTCTTCTAGCTTCCTCGCCTTGATTCCCTTGGAAAGGCTTTCTCTGTGTTTGAATCCCCTTAAGCATTATTTCAGTAATTAAGGCATGGCCCCACCACACCTGCTTGGGAGCCTGGAATTCCTTCTATAATCTGAAGTGACCTCGACTCAGTTGGGATTAAGGGCGTAGGTCACCACTCCCAGGATACTCCCTGTGCTGGGATTAAAGGTTTGAATCACCACTCTGATTTTCCTAGACTGACTGTGGTTAGAGCTCTGGGACTTCTGGAGCTTTTACTAAGCCCCCACATAGACTGTGGGTAGATTCCCTCTGATATCTCCGAAACTTCTGAAACTTTATTAAATCCCCACAGTGGGGCTAGAGAAAGGACTTAGTGACTAAGAGAACTTGCTGCTCTTACAGAGAAGCCAGGCTTAGATGCTAGCATGGTGGCTCACAATGATCTGTGACTCCAGACCAAGGGTTTTTCCTGTCCTCTTCTGACCTATGTAGGCATCAGACACACATGCAGAGCACAAACATGCTTGAGTGCAAAGCAGTCATATGTATAAAATAAAAGAAAGTTAATGTTAAAAAAAAAAAAAACTCCAGAAGTAAATTTGGAGTCTGAATTGTAGGGCACATACTACTTCACATAGAGCTAGGTATAGCTCCCAGCAGCAAGATGGGAAGTTTACAAATGCCTGTAAATGTAGTTCCTGGGTATGCAGTACCTGCTGACCTCTGTGGGTATCTGCACTCACATATACATAACTCCACACAGACACCCAAACACACAATTTTAAATTATTTTTAAAAGATACAATCTTAAAGTTATAGAAATGCCAGGCATGAAAATCATTGTGCTTGCTATATATTATACAACAGGACTGAGCCATTTACATATTTCCAGTGTCTTGAGTGCTTCAGTACGTAAATAATGGAACGGACATGTGGTTATATGCAAGAAAATAATAAAATAAAAGCAAAAACATCCACTAGGATCCTAAAATCAATGTCTCTAAAAAACAAACAAACAAAAACCTGTCATCACAGTTTTACTAAAAGGTAGAAACCATGGTTCCTGTGCATATAACTTTTCAATTTGTTTTCTGATCTCAAATTATATATTTGCATAATAAGATGCCAATATTGTAGAAATATTTAATTTAGAAAATAAAATGTTCTCATTTCTAATATCACCTGGTTGTCTACTCCCTACAGCTAATTAGTGGTAATGACCTATGCAAATCTGCATTGCTTTCCTATCCTACACAAATTGATGCATATGTTTTCTAAAATAAGATTACATCACACATTTGCATTTGGCTTCTACTCACTTAAAATGTCTCTGGTGTTTTCATCAACACATTTAATACCTTCTCAAGAATATAAGCTCACAAGGATGACCCAGCTAACACTCCTAGCAATAGTAAAGAACTGGCCTTCCCCTGTAATCCAATTGGTGACAACCATAATTGTCATCATAAAACCTTCATCTAGTAAGTGATAGAAGCAGGTGCAGAGATCCACAGCCAAGCACTGGGCTGAGCTCAGGAAGTCCAGTTGAAGAGAGGGAGGAGGGGTTATATGAGCAAAGGGGGGCCAAGATCATGATGGGGAGACCCACAGAGACAACTGACCCAAGTTTGTGGGAGCTCATGGACTATAGACTGACAGCTGGGGAGCCTGCATGGGGTGATAGTTCTACAGCTTATTCTGTTCGTGGAACCCCTAGCAGTGGGACCAGGATCTGTCCCTGGCACATGAGCTGACTCTTTAGAACCTATTCCTTATGATGGATGCTTTGCTTAGCCTTGATGCAGAGTAGAGGAGCTTGGTCCTGCTTCAACTTAATAAGCCATGCTTTGTTAACTCCCATGGGAGGCCTCACCATTTCTGAGAAGTGGATGGGGGGAGGGGAGTAGGAAGGAGTTGGGTGGGGGGCAGGGAACAGGAGGAGAGGAGGGAGAGGAAACTGTGGTTGGTGTGTAAAATAAATTTTAAAAATTAATAATAAAAAATAACAAAAACTCAAGGCTGCATTTGAGGCCTTCAGATACCTCCTCACAGGATAGAGTCTAGGAAAAGCCCTACAGCCAATTCTTGCACTGCCAATCACTGATCCTTTCTCTTCAGCCAAAGACCTAAGAAGGGGCAGCAAGAGAGTTACTCGGACAGGTCCTGTCATTTTATACAAAATGGTCAAGGAAAAACAGATTGTAGACACATTTATTCATTGTTACTCTTAAGGATCATAGAAGCATTTCAAATGCCACATTTTAAACCCATGAACTAGAACTCAGCCTTGGAGTGTGGAAGCCCCGTCATGCACAACCTACTTGAAGCAAGAAGTAAATTTGACTTAAAGACACTAAAGAAAAGTAAATACTAAATTGCCAAAGGATACCATTCTTTGTCTCTTTTTACTACCTCAAAAACCTCTTCCTACCACTTATAGATTTACTTTCAAGCGATTAAGTCCTCTTTGTAACTTTTATGTCCTTGTTAGCTGCATTTATTTGCCTGTTTCAATTACAAAAGAGCTGATATTTTTAAGCCAAATGCCAATACATCAAACATTAAGTATCCATTTCCATGCAAAGCACGCAGTGCTTAGTTGCATGCTATATTGCAACAGAGGTAGTATTTGATTTATACTCCAAGCTTCTACCTAACAGACAGACCAGTTAAAAGAGCACATTCGGAGCCCTGAGCATTCAGATTGCTGGAGACCTTCATTAAACAGTAGGCACAATCGTAGACTGTACAACAAGGGAGGATATTGTCATAGAAAGGATGCTATATTGTTTGGCAAAACCAGTAAGAAGCAATATTACACCAAGCAAGGACATTTCCTGGGTGCTTAAATTCTTCTCCCCCATCAACCAGGGAGCCAGAGCCATGGTGTTGGGGACTGAGTTGGGAGCTTTTGCTACAGACTAGGAAAATAATGAAATCAGGGCTGTTGTGAAAGAGAGCCTTATAACCCTGCAGCTCCCCATGACACCAAACTCTCTGGAGACCATTGTTCAATTTGCTGAAGGTTACATGATTCGAAACTGTACAGGTAAAAGCAGAGTGGTCAAAGAATAAGAGCTAAAGTAACAGGTATGTCGTGTTCTGCGTCTTTTCACTCTAAGTGCCAGTTTGTAAGGCTGAGTGCTCACTCGGTGCCTTTTACTTTTGCTTCAAACTAATATGCATTAATTTTTCAGAAAATTTTTTGAGAAATAAAATGTATTAGTCATATGACTTATGGCTGTCTTCACCTGTGTCTTTCAGATACCATTGTTCTTATCGCTTCAATAGCGGTTGTTTCTGCAAAAACTCAGGGTAATATCTTTGCCACATCGGCACTCAGAAGTCTCCGGTTTCTACAGATTCTGCGTATGGTGCGCATGGACAGAAGGGGCGGCACTTGGAAGTTGCTGGGCTCGGTGGTTTATGCTCACAGCAAGGTAAAAGTGTGCTTTTTGCACTACATAGCAACGTTTTTGGAAATGTTCCATTGATTACAATAATGTTTAAATAAACTTAACACGGGCGGTTACTTCACACTGTGGCTCAAGTCCCTGGTGCATTACTTTAAAAAAAAAAAAAAAAAACTTCATATACTTCCTAGAAGTAGGAAAATGATTGAACTGCACACGGATTTCTTATTTCCTCTTTCAAAGATTTTTTTTTTAACCTCTAAAATGTTTTGTTCCCTTTGTACCTAGGAATTAATCACGGCTTGGTACATAGGATTTCTGGTTCTGATATTTTCATCTTTCCTTGTCTATCTGGTGGAAAAGGATGCCAATAAAGAGTTTTCTACATATGCAGATGCTCTCTGGTGGGGCACAGTAAGTATAAAGTCTAATTTTAATCTGCTGGCTATTATAAAATGTTTCCACTGAATATAACAAAATGGTTTTCAGTGAATGGTCTCAAAGAAAATATTAACTTCCAAAAGGAATGAGCATGGAGATGTATGTTATTTATTAAGTGATAAAGGGGCTTCTATGCTTTTGGAGCAAGCAAAGTTAAATTTACATGTATTTTGGGGGAACTCAATTATTTCCAAAGTAAAAAAATGTATAATTTCTGAAAATAGCAAATGTTAAGATGATTATTTGTTTTAACTTTATAAAAATAGACAATTGATAAAATGATCTGACACTCCAGCAAAGTTTTCTTGATTGTCCAGAGAATAAATAGGAAAAATGTGGTGGCATATGCCTATAATCTCAGCACTCTGGAGGCTGAGGCAAGAGATGACAAGCTTGAGGCCAGTCAAGGCTACATAGTATAAAACCTTCGTAAAATAACAGAAGCAAAAAAACTGAATAGCAGCTGGTACAAAGTGAGAAGAATTAATAGTATCAGTCAGTGAAGAAGAGACAGCCGGGAACAGCCTATGAGAACAGAGATCACTGACACCTTATTATAAAATTTCCCATTCAGAAATCCTACTTTTCCTTTGCACATATTTACCAAATAAATAAGAGTAAAACTGATAACTGTCATACAAATAAAAAATGTATGTTGCTTATATTTAATTCATTATTTAAAATTTACCAATGAAAACCCAATAAAGTGTCACAGTCAGTTCAAAGTCCTGATCAAAGCAGAGAGAATTACTAAATGTTGGGATGTGGAAACACATGGACAAATGGAGGAAAATCTGGCTGCTCTCACAGTATAGGAAACAGATCAGCAAACATCCCCTAGACATAACTTACTTACATGTAGATAAGATGGAATTATTTTGCATTGCTATGTGTTATCTATAACTTACAGAGTTGTGAAATAGCTCAAAGCCATAAAGATACAGACTCCCGTCTGGGAAGGGTGGACTGTAAGTAATCTATTTTTCCTTGCATTGTAAAGAATTTACAAAACAGTCATTTGAAACTTACACCATAATAAAACATTTACAGTATACAGGAGTACTTTATGCAACACAAAAACTATGTTTCTTTTCATTTTATACCTTTTACGAGATTCCAAAGGGGGGGGGTTATATGGAAATATGCAAAATTTATAATAGTGTAAAAAGTGTTTTATTTCATTTTTGAGATTATAATATAATTACAACATTTCTCCCTTGAAGCTCTCCTTCTAACACCCCCATGCCTCTCCTCACTGTTCTTCAAACCCTTTTTGCACTGATTGTAATTACATGTGTATATTCATATATATTCCCAAGTCTTACCTGCTCAGCTCATACAATGTTACTTGTATGTATGTTTTCAGGGCTGATCCTCTGGTTCTAGACAACCGGTTGCTGTGCTCAGGGAGGACCACCTCCCCCACTCTCAGCTTTCTTTAGTTCCGTCTAGTTCTTCGTGGAGGGTTGAAGCCTCGTGAGCTTTTCCCTGTCTACTTTGTCATACCCATTGGTGTTGTCCTTGCTCAGCTCATGTTTGGGCAGTCATGCTGATGAGACTTTATGGGTACAGCTTCTGGTATTACTAGGAGACACAATCTCACAGCAAACTCCCTCATCTCCTGGTTCTTACAGTCGTGCCACCGCATCTTCTTCCCTGAACCTGAAGAGTGTTTTGTGAATGAATCCATTGGGACTGGGCTCCACAGCTCTACATTTTGATTGGTTGTGGTTTTCTGTAATGATCTCCACATGTTGCAAATAGAAGTTTCCCTGATGAAAGGCAAAGACTGCACTTACCTTTGGGTATAAGTAAATGTGTTTATAGATTGTTGTTAGGGGTTATGTTGGATCAGGAAATTATAGTTGTAGATTCTCTTATGATGACCATGGTGTCACCAGCACTGAGAAGTTAGCCAGGTTTCACGCACCAGGAATGACTTCCCTTTTGTTTAGCAGGACTTAAGTCCAATTAGGGACCTGTGGGTTACTACCAAGATACACATGCCACTCCGGTACCCATAGAGTTATTGTTCCATGCTGTTCTGTAGAAGTGGTTCATAGGCATCACAGTTGGGTAGGACTTTTGGTCGCTTCCTTCTTTTGGAAGTTTATATAGTATATAGTGCTTCCTGGTACATCAAATGCAGTCATCAGAGAGGGGGGCATTCAAGACAGCTCCAGCTCAGGAATTTCTGAGCCCTGTTTCTGAAGTACCTGGTGTCTTTAGCAAACTGGACCTAACTTCCACTCCTGGTAGGTAACCAAGGGCAACAACAATAGGCTGTTTGTTTGGGGAGTCTCTTGGACAGCCCTCACCAACAACTGAAAAGAAGGTTTCTCATGCCTGGTATTGAAATTTTGTGATATAATCTTTGGCACTTGGGGGTAATATCTTTGGTCCAGATGAGAAAAGTTCATTAAAACCCTATACGTATATTTATACATGGAATTACATGTGTTACAGGTGTCTTTTAGCTAAATAGTTAATTGTATGATTCCCTGGGCCACCTTCTCCTTCTTCTGGATTTAGCTCCTTCCCTGCCTCTTCTCTAAAATTCTCTCCATTTCCTTATTTCCTCTCTCAGATAATTTGTATCCTGCGATTCCTCATTACTCTCCTATCATTTTCTTTTGTGTTTCCATCTCTCTTTCTCCCTAAAGAGCATCCTTCTTCCATTTCTGTAAAGGTTTCCCACCCCTTTTTCTCCACAAAGGAACAGTTAACTTGTAAATCATCCTTAATGTTTTCTGAGTGCTGGCCAGCTGTTTGCTGAAGTAGGAACACATGTCATCTTAAACTGTGGCTGAAGCACTGGTAGGTTTGTGGTTCCTCTTTGTGGAGCACAGGGTCGTCTGCTTGTCCCCTGCTTTTCCAAAGCTCATTCCCATAGCCTAGAATTCCTGCCAGAGACCAGGAAAATGTGTCAGGACTAAAATAAGCAGAACTTGATATATTTATTGGTTGCATAGTAATAATTAAATAAAAATTGGAGATTTTTTCATCTAAATTTTAGGCTTTAAAACATTATCAGGGCCAGGCAGTGGTGGCACCTGCCTTTAATCCCAGCACTGGGAGGCAAAGGCAGGCAGATCTCTGTGAGTTTGAGGCCAGCTTGGTCTACAGAGTGAGTTTCAGGATAGCCAGGGCTGCTACACAGAGGAACCCTGTCTCAAAAAAACAAACAAATCAGCAAAAAGTATTATCAGAATATGTCTCCAAGATTCTGTTGGTGACAAAGCAGTCTAATATATTAATAGATTAGTTTCCATAACCACTAGGTAAAAAGAAAGGATACACAATGAGAGAAAAATATTGGCTGAGTCAGAAAATCAATATCTAAAATACATAAACTGTAAAAATTCAATACCAAAATTCTATCAAGTCAATAAGTAAGCTGATGAGTTAGACAGACAGTTCTCAAAAAGAGTAACACAAATACCCGATAGATACTTTAAAAAAAATATTCAAAACTTAGCTGAAGAAGAGATGTAAGCTAAAATTGTTTATGGATTTTATCACCTCAGTCAGAATGGCCATCATCAAGGAAACAAATGATTGTGAATTTGTCAAAGATGGAGAAAGAGGAAGACAGATACACTGCCGGTGGGAGTGGACACTGCACTGCTTCTGTGGGTACCACTGTAGTAATCCTTCAACAAACTAAAAAGAAGATTATACCTTTACCAGGGATATAGGAAGGGAACGCTAAGTCAATACACTATGGAGACACACACACACTCATGTTTACTGTTGCCATAATGAAACACATCACTTTGTATGTTATCTCACGATACAATTTTTTTTTAAAAAAAAATGGCCTTATTTCCTACTCTTCCTCCTGGCATCTTGAAAGGAGAAGGATAGAAATCAGAAAGAGAACTGACAGTTTTGAAATACCTCTAATATGTAGAGAGTAAATGAAAACCTGCTACTCGTGGTGCAGTAAAGTGTAAACTGTAAAAATAGGTGGGTTTCATGAGAGCGAGGAAAGGCAATCCATATCCCAGTCTGTTTGCAGCACTTTGGCTTCAGGCTTATTGTTTGCTGCTCTTGGATAATTCATATATATTTCAACTAATTGAAATACTCAGGGGCCCCTTTTTCCCTTTGAGATGCAGTTGGTGAATTAAGCCTGACAGCTTTTTATCTCTCTTTCCATTCTTCTTCTTTTTCTCCTTATTACCAATACAAATTGCTGGATTGTGTGTTAAACCGTGCAACTCTTAATATACTCTGGCTTAGTCATCGGCTGATGTCTCCTCCAGAGCAACACACAAAGCAGGCTTTCAAAGGTCATAGCTGTGATTTGCAGGGAGAAGCAGCATATTTTCAACAATTTCCACTTCAATAAAACTGTTTTGACTGGTGTTTAACCTGTACTTTACAGGTTTCTGGATGGCCTAATTATGCTTTTATTTAAAAAAAAAATAGCCTTGATAATCAGAGGTGGAAAAAAGATCTTGCAACATGCCAAGTTTCTAGGAATGAATGAAAATAACAGCTTGTGGCTCTAAAGCAGTTTTGTTTATGTTGGCTGACTCATTAATACAGTTGTCTGATGCTTGATGCTTAAAAAGAAATCATGAAAAGTAAATAAGAGGGCTTATTATTTCTATTCATTACAAAACAGCACATACTAGATCTCAGTGTTAAATAAATTTAGATGGCATGTCACTGAAGACATTTGTAGAAAGTTCGTTTAGATAATTTTTAATTGAAATTGCCCATGTTGCATATAATGGACACCTCAATAACTACCTAAACTGGAGTATTTCCCAGTTTTAAGCTTTATAAAAAGAAAAATTATCTTTAGTAAGAGCCCAAAATATAAACATAAAATATCAAAATTTAATTTGCATTCCATTTACAAATACAGTGCCCCAGTAAATTCCATGTATTAAAAGTGGAGGTCTTTGCTTTAAGATAGGGCGAGCTACCCCAACATCAACTTTTAGGGATACAAGAAGGTGATCAGCAGTGGTGAGTGACAATATTCAAATATGATCGCTGGACACAATTCCATGCTAAGGAACAAATGATGTGGCCACCTCATTGTGAAATAACAGATAGGTCCCAAGTCCACAACGAGTTCACAGACATGGATGGTAGCTGTTTGGAGTGTGGACATTTTCTTAAGAATGTTAAAGAAATGTCTGCCTGAACAACAGAACAAAGAAGAACCGTATTCTTCATTGCAGACACACAATGTAAGCAAAGGGGGCTTAGGAATTGGCGGCAGTGATGAAAAGGTTTCTGGGCTCTACAGTGGCAACTGAGGGACCAATGCTACAGGCAGTGGAGAAGAGGTGAGCAAACTAACTCAAGCTTGGGTGCTCCTGGAATCCATAGTCTTCTGAATGCTAATCAGAGCTCCATGAGATTGATTGTGTGTGTGTGTGTGTGTGTGTGTGTGTGTGTGTGTGTGTGTGTGTGTGTGTTATTCTTAGCATTATTTTCTTAGTTGCCTCGGATTTATTCAGAATAGGATTTTCTGAAGTTATTTTCTGTTATTATTTCCCACTTCCTGTTATTTTTTTCACCTTTGACTCACTGTAGATTTATTCTGAAATAACTTCAGATCTAGTTTTCCTGAGGTAGACTTTTTTTTCTAATAATAGCCTGTTCTTGAAGAGCAACACTTTTTTATTTACTTCTCTCCTTGTAATGAAGCTAGTGCTATGTTTTTTAATGTGTATAACAGCAGATAGGAGGACTATCCTTTCTGACAGCAGATAGAATGGCATCTGGATACAGACTCCATTCGAGACTGTATCCTTGAAACGAATACTTCAGACATACAGAAGAATTTGTATCAACCAAGTTAAGTCTCAGAGTCCATGCCAATAATCTTACAAATGTTCACAAAGCAAGTCATACAAACAACTTCTAAATGCAATACAGTGTAGGGTATACCCAATGTATCTTATATCCCAAATCTCTGTGAAAGTCAGATCCATGTGAAATGAAAAAGGATACTAATTTCCTTGATAATACCAGTTGACCTCCAGATAATCAACTCTCCTTATTTCAGATTCGCCAGTCAAAATGATTTCTGCATCTTCTACTATGCATAATTTCCTAAATTAGTGCCAGTATGTGGAGTTAAAGGAAATGATCTTTTTTTAAAACTGTCAATGCATTACCTAAAGCTACTGAAGCTTTATTTAGCTTCAGAGAATCAACATAGCAGCTCCTAACGATATAAGAGCATTTTCAGCTACCAAACACCCACACACCCAGCCACTCACTCCAAACATTGTTATAAGCACCTCTGAATATCGCACTTACCTTAACAGCATGTTCAGCATGTTCACTTCTCTTAAGGCTTTTTAGGAAAATTCTTCATTAAGAATCCTGATCTTTGAAGAACGTCATCCCATGCCTGTGTCTGTACACTTATTTTTGATAGTATTATTCTATAGGCATTGGCACACACTATTTTAAGAGAAGAAATATGCTCAAGAGATAAGAATTCTAGACCCAACAGAGTGATTTGATGAGACATTAGTATTTGTTTTATTTCAGGTATATGTTGGTGGACATGTGTGCGAGTATAGGAACCCATGTGCTAGTGGAATCTAGAGAAAGGTACCAAGTGTTTCGTTCTACCACCCCCTACTTTGTTTCATTTGTATAGCATCTCTCACTAAATATGGAACCAGCATGGTGACTAGAGAACCACAGTCATCCCCTTGTCTCCAACCTCCACAACAACGGGGCCACAGGTATATATGGTAATGCCAAGATTTTCACCTAGATCCTGGGGGTTTAAACTCAGATTTTTATACTTTTTTAAGTCTTTCTTATTCACTGAGCCATCCCTGCAGTCCATGGAGATTGCTACTAAGCAATCATTTCCTATACATATAATAAAGATAGTCATGTTAGCAAAATGCAGATTTGCCGAGTGCATGGAATGAGATTGGAACACAGAGTTGGCTTGTCAAACTATAGGAAAATATGTCTTTATGATTGCTACACATTTTACCTCAAGCTTGAAAAAATGTTATAATAATATTCCAAGAAAATCTGCCATAGAAAAATCCAAATTATATAATGCTACACACCACAGGACACTCTGATGGTTGAACCAGAGAAAACCTTTCTGAGTCAATAGCTCAGGTTCCAAAGCTGACTATTAGAATTTAGGACCACACACTTTCTGAAATCAGGCTCATGGGAAAAGAAGGGGAAAAGCGGAAGAAAGAAATAAAAAGAGGAAATGGGAGGGATAATAAAGGAGGATGTTGTTGATATTGCCAAAGGACTTGTTCTTCTTCAAAGACCCCATTATGAAGAAATTATGCCATGCTGTGAAACACCAACAAACTATTCTTAAGTCTTTACATGAAGGCATTAGCTAAAAACAAGTATTGATAGATAGCTATGTTTTTACAATTATGCCAAGCCATGTTCATTGATTTCTTTTATGAAGGAAAGAGAAGAAATTACATTTCTATAATGGAATTAATCAAGTTGGGAGAGAAACACTCTAGTATAATAAGTGTCTAAATTTGACCATGGTATCTTCCATTCCTTTTATGTTGTTAGATTCATTTTTCCTTTGTTACTTTTTAAATTGTTTTAATTTTTATCCTTTCTGTGTGTGGTATGTGTCTATGGATGCAGGGATGCACACACCATATATATGTGGTTAGAAGACAGCTTTCAGGAGTTGGTTCTCTCCATCTACCTCGTTGAAACTGGGTCTATTTTGTTTCTGCCATCAACTAGCTGGCTGTGAGCTGCCAGGTGATTGATTCCCCTGCCTCTACTTGCACCATTCCATAAGGATGCTGGAATCACCGCATCTACTTTTTAAATTTAGCATCTGTGAATCAGACTCATGTAATCAAGTTTATACTGAAACTGTTGTTAGCACTGAGCCATCTCACTAGCCTGTTGATTTTCTGAGACAGGTTCTTGCTAGGTAGCCCAGGCTACCCTAGAACTCATGATCTACCTACTTCAGCCTCCTACTTACTGTGATTATAGATGAGTGCCACCAGCTTGACTTCTGGCATTCCATTTTTTTTAATGAAAAAATTTTCTAGCAGAATTTGCATTTGCTTTGGAATATTATTTTTGACAAAGTATTTGACTGCTAAACATTATAAGGTACCATCAACTCCACCTCACACAACTTAAGCCAAGGGTTTTCAGACCACAGGCATTTGCAAAATATGTGTTCTTAGTTGTGTGACTGTAACTTGGTGAGCACAGCATGCAGTAAAAGCTTAGCTGGGCTGTTGTCAAGAGTCGGTGTTACCATTCAAAATCCTGGCATATTAATTTCACATTATTGGATAAGATGATTGTCATAGTCTGCAATAAAACACTATGATGCAAACAGTTTAAGAAGGAAAGGATTACTTTGGCTTACACTTCCACATCATATCACAGGTCATCATCAAAACAAGTCAGAACCTGAACTCAAACAGGGCAAGACCCTGGAGGCGGGAGCTGACAGTGGCCATGGATGAGGCTTTTCAGCCTGATTTCTTACAGAACCCAGGACCACTAGGCCAGGGATGGCATGAATCTACAATATCCTGGACCCTCTCCCACAAATTGATAATTCATAAACAGGTTTACATACAGCCCAATCTTATAGAGGCATTTTCTCAATGGAGGTTCCCTCCTCTCTGGTGACTCTAGTCTGCAGCAGTTAAGTTGATGCAGAACTAGCAAGAACACTGATAATACATGGTACAGACAGATGGATTGTTCATGAAAATAGAACAGAATTCTTTATAGAAGCTCAAAAATACAAAATACTAAAATATTATTACTAAAAAACCATGTGTGAAAACAGAACTCTGTTGAGGGAAAAACCTACGTATCTAGGTACTGTCCATATTCAGATCACTCCATGAGACTTGATTAATGCTACATAAATAAATAAACAAACAAACAAAGATAACTTGTTGGTGGATAAGTGGTTTATAGCTCTTGCCCTTTCTGCAGAGGGCCTGGCTTTAATTTCCAGCATCTACATAGTTACTCACAACCTTTAGCATCTTTGTTTCCAACAAATCTGAAATCACCTGGCCTCTGTGAGCACCAAGAATACAGTTGGTACACATGCATAAATGCATGTGTGCAGGCAAAATACTTCCATAAAATAAGCAAATCTTCTTAAAAACACAACTTATAAAAACTTCAAAAACTTATGCATTCTACGTGAGATTTATACAAATAAAAATATGAAGTAGAATCTCAATTCTTCACAAAGAATGTTAGGAAATTAATATACCTGTATACTTTAGGGCGTAATAAAATATTTATTTAATGTGCATATGTGTGTGTGTATTTGTGTATATAATTTTGTGATAATGTGCTGTAATCAAACATCTAGGTTGACAACTAGCTATCATAGAAGTTTTGATTACAGAGCATTCTCTGGAGCTGAGGAGATAACTTAGAGACAGAACATTTGCCTATATGATAGATTCCTTGGATTTGCTCCCAGTTACGGGAGAAAAGAAGAAGGCCTTTCTGTGTGTTATCATACAATAATATAGTAGCAGAAAATGATCTCAACTATAAAGAGTAACAGAAGAAGACTTTCCATTGATTATGCTGCACTGTAGTTCAACTCAGTCCTTTAAAATATATTTGCTATGCATAGCAAAACTCCACTACATTGTGATTCATTTTTAACATTGTATATATTAGAAAAGAATGAAATTCTTTAAATCAGGAATTATCCAAAATGTCTTAGTACAAGCAGAGCCTATTTTCCAGCCACACTTTAGTTCTCTGTGTCATCCTGAACCCACCCAATAATCCCTGTCATCCCCACCCACCAAGCCTGTATGCAACTATGAAGCATCCTCATGACTCACCCAAGATGAGCAGAATTGTTGGATCTGATTCCAGCTCCATTACCACTGTACTCAAGCCTTGCATCCTAATTTCCTGTGCATATAAAGAGCTCACAAGGAATTACACAACTCAGGAGTTGGTGTGGTATCTGCAAAGGAGGAACTAGATTATTAATTTGATGTTGGATTCCTGTTCTAAAGAGACTGGCATTTAAAAGAGGTGCCCTATTTATTGTTTCTGTTATAAAAGCATTCCACTATTAAATTTAGTTTTTCTAAAAATTAACACTTTTAAAACTTCAAGCATCTCAAATCAGTATGTTAATTGTATACTATAATTAATAGTCACCATATGTCCTTATGGCTGAGAGTTTCTGAAATGTTCTGTATGATGGTGAATGCATTGAGGGTGACTCTTCTCCCTCAGGTGAACTTTACAAAGCAGTCTCATGGATATAACCAGTGGTATGCTAAGTGATTCTAAGTTTGACCAAGTTGACAATAGAGGTTAACTGTCACACACAGTATGGTTGTGCTGTTCCAGATAAACTTGCTGATACTTAGAGAACAGTATCATTGAACATCCAGGAATTTGTTGAATACAGATGCAGACCTATATAATGTTAGTTTTAGAGAATGTATGAATTCTTGTCTTTGAGTATTGGTAGCTACATCAACCAGACAAGTTACTGTGAATTCCTGGAGAAAAGTCATTGTGGGAGATTGTGTCAATACATTGTAAATAATTGTCCCACCCACTGGTTTAATAAAAAGCGCTGATTGACCAATAGCAGGCAGGAAGTGTGGGTGGGGCTACCAGACTAAGAAAACTCTTTAGAGCAGAACCCCATAGAGAATGCCAGAAAGAAGCAGAGGACAACTATGCTGCTGTGAGAAAAGGTACCGAGTCACATGGCTGAACAGAATAAGAGTCATGGGTTAGATGAAGGGTAGAGAGAGAGCTAGCAAGTGATATGTCTGGGCCTTAGGCCGATCAGCCTAAAACTATTGAAAGCATCTGTGTGTCTCTGCAAGACTGCAGGACTGTGGGTCTAAACATTGAGGTAAGGCCCGAAAGTCTGAGCCAGAAACTTCTACTACAAGTCATATTTTCATTGTAAAGTGTACCTTAGAAACTTCAGGGTTTTATTTCTTCATTGGAATATACTCTGTGAAAAAAAAATGTGTATTCCATTGTGTTGTATTACGTTTCTGGCCCGGACTTTCCAGCCTACAGTCCCACTGAAACACACAGATGCTTATATTAATTGTACACTGATTGATCTGAGGCCCAGGCATATAACTTATTAATTATTCACCCTTAAACTAACCCATGACTCTTATCCTGTTCAGTCATGTGGCTCCATACCTTTTCTCAGAGCAGCATAGTTGTCCTCTGCACCTTCTGGCTTGTCTGGCAACAATGTGGCATTTCTGTTCTGTTATTCCTGTTCCCAGAGTTTTCTTAGTCAGGTAGCCCTGCCCACACTCCCTGTCTGCTTTCAGCCAATCTGCATTTTTATTAAACTAGTAGGTGAGACAATTATTTACAATGTAACATAATCCCACTATACCATTGTGATGTTTTCATACATTCATGTAATGACATTTGATCATATTTGCACCCCATTTATTCCCTCTGCTACCCTCTACCCTTTCTTCTTCTCTGGAATTTCCCTTTCTACTTTCCTGAGACTTAATTATTTTGTATGACTCTATCTTCCTGTTCATAATGTGAGAATCATCATTTCCTTTACATCTAAAGAAGTTAAACAATGCAGTCTTGACAAATTAAAATTCTCCCCAAGGCCTTTCTTGATGCGAAGGGTACAAACTAGCCACCCTCTTGCAAAATTCATCCTCAGAGAGCCCATGCCCTGCAGCCACAGGTCATTGAGCTTCCAACCAAGAAAATTCCCGAGTTTCCTTGAATTTAGAAAGAAAGAAGTTGTTGAGAGCAGGTGTCCCCCCCCCCCCCATTCTTTGTATGTGTTTTTAAAGCCTAAGTCACGGCTCAGACAGGTGGGCCAGTACTTCACCAAAAATCCAGAGGAACTTGGGATGATTTCTCAGAATCTACAATATTCTATCTTATTGTCATTTCCACTTCTGAAAGAGAAAGAAGTAACCTGGGATAAAACACAGGACAGTCACTTTGCTTCTCGGAAGAAATAGGGCCCCTTCCCCAAAGCAAGCTACAGCACTTGCTACAAATACTAGGAAAATATTTCTTGTTACAAGTACTATCCTAAAACAAGTCTTGGTGAGTCTCTGTAATCCTATCACGTGGGACACAGAGGCCGAAAGGTTGCAAATTTGAAGATAGCCAGATAGCAACAGAACAAGACCCTGTCACAGAAGGAGGGAAAAGTAAAATAAAGCAAGAAGGAAGGAAGAGAAGGGAGGGAGGGGAGGGGAGGGAGGGGAGGGGAAGGAGGGGAGGAGAAGGACGGGAGGGGAAGGCAGGGTGGCAATAAGTAGCTTAACATATACAAGAACAAGAGACTCTATTGTAAACAGGGTAGAGAAGTCTTCCTCCAAAAAGGAATATTTGGGAGAAGATAGTAAGGAGTCCTGGGAAGATCAGGTAAAGAATTATTTTCACTAATAGGACAGTATATGTTAAAAGGCTATCTGGGTTTGTCTGAGCCAAATATATACATACATACAAACATACATACATACATACATACATACATACATACATACATACATACATATATATGCATATATATATTCATTCTTGCTTGTTTGAGGGGCTTCAATATTATGATTAAAATATACCAAGCAAATGTGAAAGCAGGATGACCTCTGCAGAGACCAGACCATGTGACCATGGTCAAGTGATAGGACCTTTTTCAAACTCAAAAAGAGCCATTGAAATATTTTATTAGAGTGCAGCGAAAAATGTCATTCATTTTAAGTATACAGAGAAAGAATTGGAGGAAAAGAGAAATGAAAGCAAACCAAGAAGGTAGAGATTAGTATAGCAACCTGGCCTGCCAAGGTACGTACCAGTGAGCACAGAAGACTGGATGATCTTGTAGTGTGGTACGCAGAATCAACAGGGTTTGCTGATAGGTCCAGTGAAGGGAGACATAAGGAAGAATAAGTGGGATGAACCTAAGGCTTATGATATGAGCAACTGATGGTTAATGAATTCCATGATTAAAGTGGAAGGGAATTTACCAGGGATTTCACAGGCAACATTGCAGAAGAGGGTGTGGTACAATTGTAAGAGCCAGAGACCAAGGAATTTGCTGTGAAATTGTTTAAGCTAGGAAAGCCAGTAGCTACATCCATAAAGTCTTACCAACACAACCATAAGGTGAACAGGGATATATAAAAAGATATGCCAGAGGGGTAGGAGAAAGCTCAGGAGGTTTCCACCTTACAGAAAGAACTACAGGCAACTAAGGAATTCTGAGGGCCAAGAAATTGTCTTCCCCAGGGAAGAGCACACCAACTAGTTATACAATACCAAATGGTCAGCCCTAGAAATACACATACAAGCAACTTCAAACAGACTGAGCAGGTTGTATTTACATATATATGCGCATGCGTGTATGTGTGTGTGTCAATAATTAATGAAATCAACAATTAATGAAAAAGAGATTATGGATTTGAAAGGGCGTAAGAAGAGATTCATGGGAGAGTTTGAAGGGAGAAATAGGAAGAGGAAGCGATATAATTATCTTCTCAAAAATAAGAGTTTTTAAAAGAAAATAAAAACATGCAGTGTTTGACGTTTCATGCCCAGATTATTTCAGATCACCATATTATCTGCAGCAAAACTGTCAGAATGACGGTTTAATTGCTAAGATGGTTTAATTACTCTTCCAGAGGACCCTAATTCAGTTTCTAGCACCCACATCAGGTGACTTACACAGCCTGTGACTCCAGCCTGGAAGGGAACCATGGCCTCTGGTGGCACTGTACTCATTAGCATATACCCACACACCTGCATACACACCTAAGTGAGCTAAATCCTTTTTAATTATTTAAAGAAAAATAGTACCTGGGAGACCAATAAGATGATGCAGCAATAAAAGAACTGGCCACCAAGCGTGACAATGTAAGTTTGACTCCAGGGACCCACAAGGTAGACGGAGAAAACCAACCTCAGCAAGTTGTCTTCTGACCTCTGACCTCTACTTGCATGTGACGGCACCCACCCACTAGTCTGCCCACATACATTTAAAAATAAGCATTTTTAAAACTTATTTAAAAAAAAAAAAACAATATGGGAAGTCCTTTCCAGGGGGATTAGGTAGAGAAAGAAATAAAAGGCTTCAGATTAGAAGGAAGAAATGAAAGTCAGACTGTCTGCTGGTGACACAATCTGTCACCGGAAGACTACAGATCATACACACCTGTATACGCACACCTATATACACATTCATATATTCTCAGGCACACATACCTGTACACACGTCCACATACACAAACTTGTCAGAACAAATAAACTAATTCAGGCTGTGTCACCCTTTTAATCCCAGGAGGTAGAGCAGGCTGAACTTTGTAATTTCGAAGCCAGCCTGGTCTACATAGTGAGTTCTAGGAGGGCCAAAGCTACATAAAACACCCTGTCTAAAAAGAAAGGGGTAGGGAGGGAGAGAGAGAGAAGAGAAAGAAATGCAGAAAGAGAAGAAAAACAGAGAAGGAAGAAACAGAAAAAGGAGAGAGAATCTAGTCCAAAGTCATTTACAATAGTGCTGGGACATATACACTGAAAACTCTAGGCATGAATGAACGTGAGAATCCATTGCTCCTTTTCAATCCCCATACTGCAGTCCCCCTGAACAGCAGCTCACACCTTCCAAAGCCTGCTGTGATTCTCTTCACATGTGATGCCCTTCCCTGGAAATCCCCTTTAGCACTTCTGCCTGTTAGCCAGGAGGATGGGAACATCCATCAAAGCCTTCAAAATGGTGACAGTCCTCAGGTAAGCCTCCTCATCATCCATGCAGGTGCCATGGAAAAGGAAAAACCCTTCAGTGGGTTATTTAACCTCGTAAGAATTTCTATCCAGCTCCATTTCTTGTGTCGGTTGTTTATATAGGTCATGCCTGTGTTATCTCCGGACAAGAACTGCACACCCTCCACTTTTGCTCCACTACAAATCATAAAACACATCTTGAATACACCAGACTTTAAGAAAATGCCAATGATGAGCCGTCTTAATTAGAATAAGCCATTGTTTGGGGTGCTGACTCATAACTCCAGAGTTATCTCTTCCATGTTCATGGTGATGTCCTTCTTACCCAAATAGCTTTCCTTTGAGCACACATTGACAATCTGGAAGACTGTATTACAACGGAAGAGCCAAATATACAGATTACTCCTTCCCTTAAGCAAAGAGAAATTCTGTTATGCATCATAGAAAATGAAAGCACAGTAATGGAATGTGGCGACAAGACTTCTTGAATCATGATTTAGTGGAAATACTGTTTTACCTCCTGTTCCTAGGTCATAACTACCTTCTCAAAGATTTAAGCTGGATGTTCTATTGACCTTGTTTCTAGATCACACTGACAACCATTGGCTATGGAGACAAAACGCCCCTAACTTGGCTGGGAAGATTGCTCTCTGCTGGCTTCGCACTCCTTGGCATTTCTTTCTTTGCACTTCCTGCTGTGAGTATCTTTGCAACAAGAAAGCAGCTTCATTTGGGTCCTCAAGGCTTACTGGAGTGAGCCCGTGCACTTCAGTGTTCTGACCAATACTACTGTTCTAATAAAATGTTGACTTTTCTAAATGCATCACCGTAGATGAGGGACAAATATGGACCTGAGTCCCCATACCAGCTGGATGTGTATAAACAAACAATTCAGATTATTTCAGCCAACATGCCACTAATATATTTTAAATGTTTAGAAAGATTTAAAGATAGCTTCTTTTAAATTAATTATTGCAATCTGGTTTATAATGTACACAAAAATCAAAGATAGATGTGCACAAGAGTTCATTTTTCTTCCCAAACACTTGAATGAAAAGCATCTGACCTTTGTGTTGTAAATGTGTCAGATGATTTATTCCTGTGTCACAGCCATTGATTTTTTTTTTCTTAATGAGAAGTTTCTGCATTTCCTCAGAATGAAAAACACATTTTTCTCCCTCCAAGCTTCTGATTAGCTTTTCTTCAATGGACAAAACTGGACTTTCTTGGTAATTTTAACCTCTTGTTTCTTTAAAAGCAGGTGGACATGATTACAATTTACCTCTTCCCTCCAGATATCACTTCTGTCCACTCCATCTAAGCTGGGTGTCAGGGAGCCACTTGTAAGGAGAGCCCAGCCTTAGGTGCACCTAAGAAAAGTGGTCTCATCCTTGCTCCAAGTGGCAGGCAATGCCAGGTGCAGCCTCTGCCAAACTCAAACCTGAGATCCCATACTGAGCACAGGGAGAAAGCTGAGCCCATGGAAGTCAGATGGGGATTTTCTGTACCCCAGACTTTAGCTCACAGTGCCTATTCTTTGACTATAAATGACTTCAGAGAGCACTAATGTCCTTGCCACACTCAGTTCCTAACACTCTACTGGTCACCTGGTTCAGGCCCACACCACTCAAAACATGTCAAAGAGACTGATTGTGCAGACTAAGGGCAGGCTTGAGTACTATTTGTCACTTACTGTGTAACTAAATATATCAGAGTTCTAGGAATATCGTGGCAGGATACACTGACTGGAGTCCTCAACAATAGAAATAACTCTCAGTTCTTGAAGGCTAGATATGCAGATATTAGCAGGGTGAGGCCCTTCTGAGATCCCTACTAGGGAGGGTGTCTTTCCAAGGCTCTTTGAGGCAGACAGAGACATTCCCTTCACCTGTATTTACAACATTTATATTTAAATTTCTTTATTTTATAAGGACATCATTTGTATACTTAGGGTCCCTCATGATGACTTCATTCTAACCTAATTACCTCTGGTAAGGATTCTTGCTATCTTCAAATAAATTACATTCTGAAGTGCGGGCAACATATGAATTTTGGGAGACACAATTTAGTTCAGTGATTTAAAAAAAAAAAAACAAACTATGTTTCTTCATTAAAATAATGGAGGAAGAATTACTGAGTCCAGAGAACTACTGGATAGGAGCAATATGATAATGTAAATCAAGTGATTACTATGAAGAAAACCAACATACTCCTCTTCATTTGTAAAACTATAAAAATATGTGCTGGTCCATGCCTTTAATCCCAGAATTCGGGAGGCAGAGCAGGTGAGTCTCTGAGGTCAAGGCCAGCCTGGTCTACAGAGTTGAAGGATAGCCAGGGCTACACAGAGGAAACCTTGTCTTGAAAACAACAATAACAGCAAAAGTTTCCTGATGCAAAATGGTGAATAAGACGGATTGGGGGCAAACTTCTCATATCCGAAGTAAATACTTTTTGTTATTGTTGTTTTGCTTTGGATTTTGAGACAGGGTTTCTCTGTGTAGCCCTGTCTCAGAACTGGCTCGAGCCTGGTCAACAGAGTCCCAACTACCAGCCTAAAGTCAGCTCATATGGCCCCAGCAACCTAGAAAAGAGGATGGAAACAGTGAAATGCATGCTTGGGTTTCTTCCCCCAAAGGAACAGCACAAAATACCTGCAGTTGTATGTTTATATTTACCCTGAGGTCACAGAGATAAATGGACTGTTAAAATAAACAATAGAGGCCAGTATAACAGATACTGCATGGGAACAGATGTTGGAAGTCTAACAATCAGGGCAGGAAATATGAATCTACTAAATAAGCAATCAGAGATAAGTGTTCAAAGTGTGTGAAGACTCCGAGCCAGTTAGAGTCAGTCAGGCTCCCTCCCAATCCTCCACAGTGAAATGCCGCGATCCTACAATGAAACTCAGAACCATTCCAGGGAGGTTAAACTATGTTGTTGTGTTGGGCTACAGGTCATAGGCTAAGTAGTCAGTTGTGAAAATGCTCCCACTAAAATGATTCCCATTTTTATAGACAAGTTAAGTTCATCTTGCATTTAACAGAACATTTCCTAGTAATGCCAAGACACGCAACCTCCACTGTGAACTGCTTCACTGTGATCTCACCAGAGGTGCTGGGTTGTCATTTTGCTCTCTACACCTCTCGCCAACAGTGCAGCCTGATAGAAATTTTGAGAATGCGTCAGCATTTTACTCGCAAAGTTATCTTAGTTAGGGTTAATATTGCTGTGATGAAACGCTGTGACCAAAAAGCAACTTGGGAAAGAAAGGGTTTATTTCACTCACAGTTCTATGTAACAGCTCATCATCCAAAGCAGTGAGGGCAGGAACTCAAACAGAGTGAGAACCTGGAGGCGGGAGCTCATACAGAGGCCGTGGAGTTGTGCTGCTTACTCTGCTTTCTTATAGAAGCCAGGACTCCTAGCCCAGGGATAGCACCATCCATAATGGGCTGGGAACTCCCCATCAATCACTAATTAAGAAAATGTCATACAGGCTTCCCTAAACCCATCTTAGGGAAGCATAATTGAGGTTCCCTCCTCTCAGAAGACTCTAGATTGTGTTAAGATGACATAAAATTATTCAGCACAATTGACCCCGTGTCAGCATCCTGTCATGTTCATCTCTAAGATTACACATTAATATTTATATCACAATATAAAATACTTTCAAACTTTAAGTCTTATAGTTCAAACACTTTAAAACTTCAATTTCTTTTCGGAGGTCCAAACTCTCTGGTAAAATCCAAAGTCTTTCAACTGTAGGCTTCTATAAAATAAAAAAATACTAAAAACTGCTTACTTACAGAGGGAAGAACCGGGACCTAGTCACAATCTGAACAAAGCAAAACCGAATTGCAGCTGTGTAAATGACTCAATCACCAATGTCTGGGATGCACTCACAATCTTCCGGGCTCCTCCAGCTCTGGCATCTGCAGCACACACTGCTTGTTTTCTAGGTTCCAGCTGGCTCCATTCTACTGCTGCTACTGTTCTTGGTGGGCATCCCATAAGGTTCCATGATACAACTGGCTGCACTTTCGCCAGTAGCCTCTCTGGGTTCTCTTTAGGGACTCCAACCCTGTCACACAGCCCCAAGCCTCAGCTGTTCCCCATGACCCCTTCATGCCTTCAAAACCAAGACCACCTGGATGACTCTCACACTACCAAGTTTAGCTGCCAGGATGAGTTACAGCCTTGGCTGCCTCTGGAACACAGCATCTATGTGCTGACTGTGAGGAAACATTTTCCAGAAGACTTCACTTCAAGGATGCTGGTCTCTTTTTAATCACTCTTAATTTCTGAGCCAGCTGACCAGCATCTTTGTCCCAGCAAAGCAAAGGTTTTACTTCAGTGGTTCTGGTCTCTTGTTAATCACAGCTGATTCTTCAGCCCCAGCTGGCCAGACACCACAGATTCTTCACACAGAAAGCGTAGTAGAGTCTTTGCTTCTCTTTGAAACTCCACAAACAGGCTTCCCTCATCTGAATCATTCTCAACATTCTGATCTTCCATGGTTTTGCAGAATATCTTACTGAGCTCTAAACACTCAAGAGGTTTCCTAGGCCAGAGTTCCAAAGTCCTTTCACAAGCCTCCCCAGAACAATATGGCCAGGTCTGTCACAGCAATAGTCACTATCCTGGTACTGCCTTCTTGTCTTAGTCACTGTTCTATTATTCTATGGCTGAGAAGAGACACCATGACAAAGGCAACTCTTACAAAAGACAGCATTTAACTGGGGGCTTACTTATAGTTTCAGAAGGTTATCATTGTGTCAGGGAGCATGGTGGCAAGTGTGTCACTGGAATGGCAGCTGAAAAGTACATCCTGATCCCAAGCAAGGAGAAAGAGACTTTGGACTTGGCATGGTCTTTAAAACCTCTGAGCCCACTCCCAGTGACACACTTCCTCCAACAAGATCACACCCCCTAATCCTCATTCAAATGCAGAAGCCTATGGGGGCTATGCTTATTCAAACCACCACCAAAAAAAGGAAGGTGAAGAGGAGTATGAGCCTCTCCTCTTTGAGGGAAGGTCCCACAACCCAAGAAACTCAGTGACCATGGTTTCCTCTCTTACCTTGACAGCAGAAGAACTCTGTTGCCCCTCACCGGGTCAGTAGGGCACTTATCCCAAGCTCCTCTGTAGCCCACCTCTCCAACTGCCTCCAGCCCTAGACTACCAAGTTTCTGCAGGCCAACCTGACTTCTTCAGAGCAGCTTTACAAGCAGGTCTTGCTCCCTCTTCCTGCTGGATACCCTAGCTACAAGTAGCTTTGATTATGAAGAAATTGAGTTTTAATCCCTTCAGATATCCAGCTGGTTTAAGAGCAATGCAATAATTAGTTCTGTTTGACTTGGAATGTTAATTATTTTACAAACACACGTTTGCTACTATCCTCAATCATTAAAAAATATTTTAAAAGATTTTTACAATATTTATTAATATTTAAAAATAAAAATATAATATACTTCAATATATATAAATATTAACAAATATAAACAAGTATAGCAAAATACAAGTGTTAAAAGTCAGTGTAGCTGGGTTGCCATGTTGAGAGTGAAAATCAGGCTTCTTAAAATAGAATAATAATATAGATATATTAATATCTATATTATAATAATAAAGAGGAGCAAACATTTCAAATTTTTGTCAAGGTATTTTCTCCACTTGGTATTTATGTAGCATTTATCAGCCTAGAATCAACTATTAAGACCAAAAATTTCAATCCCTGTTAGCCTAGAAAATTAATGATAAATTTCTAAGATTTTGTTTCTACAATGGGGCGGGAAATGAATGAGCTCAAGATACATGATGTGAAAAACTTATAAAATAAATAAATTTTATTTAAAATGAATTTTATCAGTTTCTGAGGAAATGGTGTGCATATTAAAAAGTGAAGCCATGTTGCATCTGTGTGTATAAATCATAACAGACTTCTGCTTAGAGACACTGACCTGTCTGTGAACAGAGGTCAAGAAAAGTTGGAAAACAGACATAATGAGACAGGGACCAGACCTGCCTTAATAACTGCTGTAATGTACAGTCTGGCACGGGAGACATGTAGTAAACAGTTGCCACCTACTAAAATGTGTTTCTAAGCAATGCCAAGCGATTTTCAATATATTTTAGTTTGCTTTGTAGATATTAAATTGTTCTATGTAGGACCTGTGTTCATTTTCAAGAGGGATGTAACTCTCATCCCCCTTATTCATATATTATGCTAAAAAATGAGAGCTATCTCTGTTAACCCAATGTCTATGAAAATCTGAATTATGTTCAGAGCAAGTAATATACAAATATTCATTATATATTATAAAGATATTTTGTGTTCTCTATGTGTTTATACTTAATGAGAAATGATGTTAGAAGAAGATTCAGTCCATCTTTCCCAAATAGATTCATTTAACTAGAGAAAAAAATGATTTGGAAAAGGAGAGCATTTGTTATAGCAGGTGGAAGAAATATTACTTAAACCAGACTGTACAAAGCAATTTTTTTAACAATGCTTTGCTACTGTAAGCACAGCCTACATGAGATGGAGACATTAGACAGTACAAGATCTGCACTGAAGGCTAAGACCAAAAACAGAACCAATGATTTAATTGCTCATTTCATGGAACAGTCATTTATCTTAATTAATAATAGAGGAGGGCATTACTTATTGTCTGGCCATGGTCACCAATGTGTTTAGAATTGTGAGATCTCAAGATAAGATGAAAGGTCAAAGGCTATCTAGAGCTCCAAAATAATCTTAGCAGAGTTGTCACATGGCCAAGACTTAATACCTTCTAAAGATAAGCAAACACCATTTTCCTGGAGGTATCACCTTTGAGCAGAGGAGGGGTGAGCATTGGGCATTTTTTACCTACAGAAGCTACTGCTTAGGAGATACCCGTCTCTAACCTAAGAGTTCGACTCCTTGAAGCTTAATACAGGCTAATAATTTATAACTAGCAAGTAAAATTCACAGACTTGAAAGCAGGGAAGCCCCCAGTATTATACTAATAAAGCCAAGAACACAGACATAAGACTGAATTTAGCAAGCTCTGAATGTGAACCCAAGGTTGAGACGAAAAGCTTCTTGATTTCACAAATGTCAGGGCTAAACAAACTGAAAAGTGAGGCAAACATCAAAGAAGCAGAATTTTTGCAGTTCAAGATAATAAGCATGAAGCCGGGTGGTGATGGTGCATGCTTTTAATCCAAGTTCTCTAGAGACAGAAGCAGAAGAATCTCTGTGAATTCGGCTAATTTTGGCACAGCCAGGGATGCACAGAGAAACCTGGTCTCAAAAAACCAAAAAGATTAAAAAATAAATAAATGAAATGATAATAAGCAAAAGGAAATCAAACTAACAACAAGAACAAAATATATAGACTTTGAGATGGCTCCAAAGATAAGGTAAAAATCCATACTATTCCTGTAGAAGCTCAAGATTCAGTCCCCAGCATCCACACTGAGCAACTCACAACCGTGCCTGTCTCTAGTTCCAGATCTGATTCTGTCCTCTGAAATCCTCTGAGCTGCACAAACATACACATACATATAATTGAAACTAAAATAAATCTTTAGAAGAACAAACCAACCCCAAAACTGACATAAACAGAGGAGGGTATATGAATCTCACTAACCCCAAATTCCAAATAGGTGAGTCTGAGCCAAAACCAAAAATAAACGGTAAGAGCAGCTGGAAGTGCCAGATGAAAACTGAAAAAACCATAGACGGGTTTGTCAAGGAGTCAGCTCTTGTTTTTGTCCTACAGAAAGGCAAAATGTTCAGATCCAAAACTGAGAGCCCATCTTTAAGGACTACAGCTGGGATCCACCTAAGCCTCACTCCCATATTTCCCAATTTTGTATTTGATGAATGTAAAATCCCAGAGTCTCATCAATGTTAAAAGTAGCCCCGTGTTTACACCAGCAAGACTTTAAATGTCACAAATTTACAACCCTGTCCAGTCCAAAGCAGAGTTCACATCCCTAAATTAAAACCACTCACTTGAATTTAATTATCATTTTTATTTCTAAGTATGATGCTTCTTATAATACCATAAATCAACTAATGATAATGTCTAGTTGATTTACTACAGAAGGAGTCATGATCTTTGGGCAGTATTACCCAATAGCTTGCTACTATCTGGCAATGTACTGACAGAGATAAATAGTAGGTGTGTGTGTGTGTCTGTGTCTGTGTGTGTCTTTGTGTGTAATGTTTATTATCAACACATTACATAATGTTTGTCCTTTTGTTGATTCATTTTAAAGAGCTTTAAAATATTATTTTGTATTATTTTCAGGGCATTCTTGGCTCAGGTTTTGCACTAAAAGTACAGGAACAGCACCGCCAGAAGCATTTTGAGAAAAGACGGAACCCAGCTGCCAACCTCATTCAGGTAAATGCCAGTGTGACAGGTAGATGGCAGCATCTGTCTCCAGGAGTGCTTGTTGGGTCATTTTCTACTTACCATGCTTCATTGCTTCCTAGAGATACCTACTGTTCTGTCTTAGGAAAAAAAAAAATGAAGTCAAACCTTAATGAACAGCCTGGAATGTGAGCAGGTGTTGTCCTTTTCCCCAAACAAGTATGTTTTCCAGAAAACTGACTACGCATTGTTCAGATTAATTAACCATTACCACCAACGCTGTGCAAGGGTCACCACTAATGTCACTCCTGGAAGGATTATTTAATTTTTATGAATCATTGCGTGAAACATAATTGGTCATTAAGTGATAGAGCAGAATGCAGCATCATTCCTGACATTCTCATGACTTTCTCTAGCCTGTTGTGAAAACATACATACTTAGAATGTTAAGGTTTAGTATCTGTAGAATAACTTTTAATATCCTATAGGAAGACGGCCTGAAGTGCGTTAGATATTAGAGGATACTAATATATATTAAGCGAATTGTTTGAAGCTAGTCCTTAATACGTTGGTTTTGTGTTAGCATTTCATTTTCTTTTCAACAACCCAGGATTTATGTTAACATATTAAAATAACTTTGGTTTTTGCAACCCGAGCTTCTTTGTTTGTTTGTTTGTTTTGGCATTTGTTGCCTTGTTTTTTTTTTTATCTAACTGAAGTAGAGTAGTAGAGAAGAATATGGCTGTCTCCCAAGTCTTTTGGGCATAGAACCAGGTTAAGTACCACAAGATATTTTTTCCTAGATGAGTGATATGAAGTTAGCATTTCACAATGAACACAATAATCCAACAATCCCAAATTATTTCCCTCCCTAAGAAGCAGCAGAAACCCCAGACTTCAAGCCTGGAGTTGCCAAGATGCACATTCAAGGCAACGGGAGAACTGTTTACATGCTGATGTAACAAGTGCATTGCTTTAATGTAGATCTCAGCTCTGAGTGGCTCAACTACTTGCTTTTGACCACTCCATTATCCTTTGCCTATGTCTGTGACATGTCTACTTCCAACTGAAACGGGGCTAGGAAGGGAGGTGTGTGGCTTAGTTATACCCTGAAGGAAATCTGTATCTATTCACTAAATAAGAGCACTAGCTTTTAAACACAGTACAATTTTACAACTATTTACAAGAAACAGACCACTGGGCATGAATTTCAAGGCAAACCACTGACAGTCACTATATTCCCAGTGGTTTAAAAGATAAATAAATGACAGCTGGAGAGATGTCTCAGCAGGGACTAGAAAGCCCTGGTTTGATTCTTAGCATCCCCTTGATGGTTCATAAATATGCAACTATAACCTCAGTAACCTGACACCTCCCTCTGGCCCCTGCAGGCACGAGGCCCCCACATGGTAAAGAAACATACATTCAGGCAAGGCACCTATACACATAAAAGTAAACAAACAAAACCGTTCTTAAAAGATTACAAATGAAACAGTAAAATTACTTTCTTGTAGAAAAAGTCCCTAAATTAATCTCCATGGCCACAAGCTGGGAATGTGGTTTAAGGATGAGCTATTCCCTAGTATGAATGAGCTCCTTGGTTGAATCTCCAGTATTAAAAAGCCTGGAACCAAACAATATCGCCATAGGGATAGAACTGCACACTGTAGACACACAGAGCACTCAGCACCTGTCATTATTCAGCCCTCTTCACTGATGTGCATGCTTTCAGATTCCTACAAGCTTTTCCCTCTCTTGTTACTAGCTTTACCCTCAATTTTCCTTCACTCCACAACAGTACTCCCACCTGTGAGCACACAACTTGTTCAAGGGGCTCCCAGAATTCCACTGAGCAACAAGCTCTATGTATGTATAGAATCCACAAACCATCTCCCAGATATTAAGCCCCCTAGAACGTGAGCTGTTCTGCTGCGAGTCAAACCCTTGCAAAAGCCTCCTGTATCCATCAACTGTGACACTCCAGAGCTCTGTTGCCAATATGGTATCTATCAGCTCCATGATGCTATTTCAAGCTAAGTGAGTTAAAGATTTAAAACTGATTTCTAGACACTTATCAAATGTGCAGTCCCTTTAAGTGGCTGTTGGCTGCCATGGTGCATTGGAAATACCTCCAAGAATCATGGCAGGGACTTTTTTCCTCTGCTGTGTCCTTATCAACTACTGAGTCATGAGGAACAGGTTCCATCAGAACTTCAAAACAACTTGTTCTTTGTGCAGAAAGTCATTAGAGAAGTGAATTTATGTCTTTCTCCAAAGTAAGACAGCCCATAATAGGTGGAGATGTCAGCTAAACACCTTAAATCAGAGGCTGTGAGCTCTGTTTTGTGCCACCTGATTAAGGTCATGTGTATTGTGACTAGCAAGTGAACTTGTAAACTGAAAGTAATAATATGAGTCAAATCATAAATTTTACTTAAAATACCAAACTACATGAATTTACATGTTTAAGCGCAAACTATGTGAATTTAAATGTTTAAGTATACCTTAAAAATCTATGCTTATTTTCAGGAATCAAAAACTGAATCTGATAATTTAGAAAGTAATTGCCTCCTCATCTCAATAAAATTTATTTATGCTGCATAGGAAAAACTTAATATTCATTTGTTCATTGCATCTCCTTTATGTAGTTTTTGGACAGAATCCAAGAGGTTAGGCTTTAGTTAGGCTTTGTAGAAATTTATTTTTTAATTTAAATAATTTAATTTTTTTAAGGATAAAAGATGTTGAAAAGCAAGCTTTGTGTGCTGATCAATTCATCTGTTACCCCCCAAACCTACCTGTTTACTGGAAATACAAAGCATCAAGATCAAACACAATTTCATTTGTGTTAAAGCTAAGCCACACTATTGCCACCATGGCACATGAGATGTTCAAATTGCTTTGTCATTTGGTTGGGGAATGAACTAAATTAACCAGCATCTCAAGGATTTAGAAAAAAAGTTTTGAATCCCAGAGGCTCACAGCAAACTTAGCTGTGTCAATAACTTTGTGTGACTCATGTAAATTAACTTTTCAAGTGGAGTAGTCTGGAAAACTCAGTAACATGCTGAATACCTGCCCAAATGTCACAACTTTTATTAATAATGCCTAAGACTCACAGAATCTTTCTTAGTTTGCAGAGTGCTCCCAACACATTATGTACCATGATCATCAAAATAAGCCTTGTCAGAGCTAGGATGCTGAGTCCAAATCCAATACTCCTTCATTTTATTTTATTTTTGGAAAATTTCATACATGTATACAATGTTCTTGATCAGATCCACCCCCACTTTCTTCTTCCTACTCACTCTGCTCCCCACTAAGACATCTCTTTCCCAACGCTTTTTTTTTTTTTTTTTTTTTTTTTTTTTTGCAACCCACTGAGTCCAATTAGTGATGTCCATATGTACACCTGAGTGTTGGGTCATCTACCCAAGAAAAAGGGACAGGATCTCCTGCCCAATCCATGTTGGAATTTTTAAGTGGTTTGATCTGTATATAGTCACAACTGTTGTGAGCTGTATGCAACGGTCATATCATGTCCAGAAGACAGCATTTCACAGCCCTCCTCTCCATCTTCAGGCTCTTACATTCTTTCTGTACTCATCTCTTCAGTGTCCCCCCAGTCTCGAGGCAGAGGAGGGGAAAGGTTCAAAAATCGACATTGTGCCCTCCACAGGCATTCTTGAGCTTCTGGGTAGGCACCAACAAATTTGTCAGAGGTCTATGATAGAATCTTAGTCTGGAGATTTTAAACCTGTTCTATGTAGACTAAAAGCAGAAACAAGAATTGAGTGAGCATGTGTAAAATCAGTGCTGACAGAGCAGCGAGAGGAGACCTGGAGGATTATCTGCCATGAAGCTGTTCCAAAAAAAAAAAAAAAAAAAGAAAGAAAGAAAAGAAAAAAGAGCCGAGTATTGAAGCTCTAGCTTTGTTTAGTGAAATAACTTGGTCTTCACTTAGCTATCCTAAAGGGAGGCTACCAGTCACTCTGCTAAAGCCCAGTTGTACAAGATGACACACCTTTTTTCATGCTTCAGTCACAGAGAAGAACAGACTGAGAAAACCAAATCATAGGTATTAAAACAGAAAAGCAAGAAAAAAGGTAGGAAACACAAGATTGTAACGGTAAGTCAGATCGTGCAATAAAAAGGCAAGAAAGAAAGAAAATCAAAGGAACTTTTGTTGAGGTCCAAAGACTCAAGGAACACCGGTGCCTCAGAGTACAGGAAGAGAGTTTACCAGGGAATGCTCCACTCTGATTCTCTAGCACTGCAGGGCAGCATTGCTGTAGACTCCAGCAAATTCCTGCACTATGAAGCAAAACCTTCATACTGAGATTATCACAGGGAGACATCAGAATGCTTGAAAAATCAGGCATCTTAAATGCTTTCAGAGCTGAGCATATCTGAGAGGTGAAGGATTAACATGACACTGGGCATCTCACTAGAAACTCAACACTTAAAATACATGAAAATCAGTTCGTTAGGAAGGATGAGTACTTGCAACCTAGCATTCTATGCCAAGCCAAGCCATTCTTGGCATACAAGAATAACACAAAAAACATTTAGAATCATCTAAGAGCCCCCAAATTTACCTGCTGTCCTAATTTACTTCCTCTTGCTGTGATAGAACACTGTCATCAGAAGCAACTTGGGAAGGAAAGACTCACATGTCCCTATCACAATGAAGCCATCTCAGGAGGTCAGAGTGGAAACCTGGAGTCAGGAACTGAAGCAGAGTCCATGAAGGAATGCCAGCTACCGGCTTTCTTCCCATGGCTTACTCATCCCTCTCTCTCTCCTCATGGCAGGCAGTTTCCCTTCCTTCCTCTTCTCCAAGCCCCCCACATCCCATTCCCCATCCACTCCTCCTTTCTCTTAAGAAAAAGACAGACATCCCATGGATGTCGACCAAATATTATCAAGTTCCAGCAAGACGAGTCACCTCCTCTTGTCTTAAGGCTGAAAAGGAAACCCAGTACAGGGAAAGGATCCCAAAAGAGTTGAAAACAGCCTTTGCCCCTACTGTTAAGAGTCCCATATGAAGACCAAGCGATACAACTGAAACATATATGTAGAGGGCTTAGATCAGTTACATGCAGGATCCCTGGTTGTCAGTTAAATCTCTATGAGCCCTGTGAGTATGAGTCCTGGTTAGTAGATTCTGTGGGCTTTTTTGTGGTGACTTTGACCCTTCTGGCTCTTATAATCCTCAACCCCCTTTTCAGGATTCTATAAGGTCCACCTAATGTTTGCCTCAGCCTATTTTCTTATGCCTTGAAGGACCATCTGCCAGGCAGAGAGGGGAGACCACCAACCTTAGGCTAATCCCTTCTTTAGCAATTATTAGTCAAGGGAATACCCTGCAGTCTTGCTTGTATGCAATCTGTTGAAGGTAAATTCTCAAGTAGAGTCAAGAATGCCAGCATATTTATCAGGAACTGAGTATGGGGATACAAATGGAAATTCAATTGGTTGACTCTGTGATGCCTTTGACTGCAAGGTGTTGCTTGAATGAAGGAAACTCAGAGCCAGATCTCTGGGAAAGAAGGAGATATCAGAGAGTAAACACCACAGTCAGATCTCACCCAGCTGTCTTCCAGCTTCCTCAGCCTCACCCCTCCTGGCTTCTTCTGCCTGCCCTGTCTTTCTATATCTGCCTTAAATACTTTCTTTGCTCAGTGTGACACCACCACTGCCTGCCTGGGAGCCTGGAACTCCTTCTGTAAACTAAGATGACCTTGAACTCAGATTGGATTAAGGGTATAGGTCACCACTCCCGGATATTCCCTGTGCTGGGATTAAAGGTGTGAGTTACCACTGCCTGATCCTCCTAGATTGACTGTGGGTAGATCCCTCTGACATCTCCAGCTGTTTTTTATGATATTTGAAAATATCCCCCCCAGCAAGGATTTGTTGTTTCTTCAGGAAAGAACAAGAATGCCATAACTACTTAATAGTTAATAATAAATCATAAAATGAAAACAAAACAATAGCAACTGCAAATAAATCAATATGTGATAAACAATATACATAAATATAAAGGAAAAAGTAATCATAGAACTTGGTTAGTCAAAATAGATACTCCCTGGCCCAACACTGGCATACACAAAATGGAATTATACTGACAATTTTACACTGGCACACTGGCAACAATGCTGACATGGTTATAAGAATGCAAGAACTAATAATCAAAAATTGAGGCATAAAAAAATGTCAACAGGATGAAGAAAAGCAAATATGACTATGTCTCCCATAGTCAAAAACTGGTTAATACCTAAAATTGAAATAAGAGCATAACACTCCAAAATAAGGATTGTTAAAATGTAAAAGGAGAACTACCATATGATCCAGTGACCCATCAGAAGGATCCTAAGTCAGCACAGCACAGACATGTTTGCACATCCATGCTTGTTGTAACACTATTCACAATAGAAGATACATAACCAATCTAGTACCCATCAACAGATGAATGAATAAGGAAAATGTGACAGACACACACGCATGCACACGTGTACACACACACACACACACAGAGTAGACTTTTGTTCGGCCATAAAGAACAAAGTGATGTCATTTGCAGGAAAAAGAACAGAATAAGAAATCACCCAGTTAAGCACAATTGGCTATATTGCAAGCATAGCTTATGTTTAAATAAATAAACCAATAAATATATGTATATCATAAATGTAAGTGAGAGAATATTGAAGCTAAGAAAGCAGTCATGGGATGGGCCACAAGAGACAGTGACAGGAGGCTGAATGGGCATGCAACCCATTGATGGGCATGCATGAAGATGTCATAATGCAAGATCTTATTTAGTATATCCATTACAAAGATAGAAACTATGCAAGAACTGAAGTGTGCAAAAGAAGAAATGATTGCTGGTTGTCATGCTCAGGCTTTCAAAACTAGTATTTTAGAACATGTACCTTAGCCGTTGGATGGTCAGCTGAAATTTTCTGGACTATTTTTAGAAAGAGTCAAACTAGCCATTGTACCGATCCAAATAATACAAACTGAGCACTCCCCACACAGCAAACTCCATGGGCTTTGTACTTTCAACTAAGGACTAAAATTCAGATTTGTTTGCCTGCCTACACAATCAGAATCACTCGATAAATAGAAAGTTGGTTTTCTCTTGCTTTTTGTTAACTTGTCCTTTTCAGTTATGTAGACCATGTAAATTGGTTAATTTGGATACAAAGGGATCCCTGGAAGGCACTATTTTATTTTATACTATGTGATTGTATTTTAAGTACAGGAACATCAGGTACTAGGGCATATGAATGGGGACTTGAATTTCAATTGCCAGAAGCAATTAGTAGAACTCATGGAGAGAAGGAAGTTATTAAGAATATAGAAGCATGTGGAATACACAATACAAGTAATATATACAGACTAAACAGGTTATATTTAGGAAATATGTACATATACAGTACATATACATATATACATATGCGTATACATATATGCATGTAACAACAATTAATGAAAGGAAAGGCTATGGATTTTAAAATGAGCCAAGAGGGCCATGTGAAAGGGTATGGAAGGAGGAAAGGAAAGGTGCTATGATTATATTATGGTCTCCCAAAATTAAAGACATAATAGAACACATGCAAGAATAGCAAATTGACACTCTCAACATCCATGTGGACCATTAGTTAATCTCAGCTCTGGAACAGATGTCACTTGACCCTTCAGTGTGTCTTATTACACAGCATTTTTACAAGAGAAGATGGACCTAACATCTCAGCTGTTAAGCCCAATTTGATAGAAAAAAAAAAAATGAAGAAATTAGGTCATATTGTAAAGCAAGTCTTTGATTTTTCAAGATCTCTTTTACCCCCAGTGCTTTATAGCATTTAACAGGTAATATCTGGCCCCATTTTTTATGTATTTTTGTATGTTTTATTTTCCACTAGTACTGAATGATGCACAGTTCTGCCAGATATGTCTAGTTGAGCGAAGTCTTACTTTCAGAGTCCGGATCTCATAAATGCATCACGCCTCTACGGAAACTGTTTAATTAAAGTAGCCGTCTACACTTCCCCACCAGTTGAGGCTCTCTGGGCCTCACTCCAACAGAAATGACTTCAGTAAGTTCAGCTTGCAACCATAGCACCCAGGAGGCTGAGTTTAGACAATCACCACACATTCAGGACCAGCTCGTGCTACCGTGGTGGGACTGTCTCCAAACAACTAAAAATGATAACAATAACAAAATCTTTGTGTCCTATTGGCTAGTCTATATCAATCTAAAAATTTTATCTAAATAATCCCCAAAACTAAAATTTAAGGCAATAAGATGGTAATTGTCTTATTATCTTTAAGCTGTCAAGATGCTTAGTACCAATTTCCATAGATTTATCAGTTAAATCAACACAAGCCATGTGGGCAAAGCATTCAGGCAAAGAATCCTGCTTGGAAAATGTACAAGAAATAAGTAAATAACCTTTGACAACATAAAATCCCTCAGGTTCTACTATATGTCCCCTAATTTTTTCATGTCACTTTCTGAATATTTCACTGGAGTATAATGTGCAGACAGAAAAAGAGTACATTTTCTAGGAGAACTGAGCAGTCCTGTGTAACCAGCACTCAGAAAAACAAACTATTTCTTTATCACTATAACACAAGGAGAAATGCTATGCTACCTTCTGACAGCAGAGCATATTTTCCCAATTTTGTGTAAAGTGTTCTGTTGAGTCTCATTTATAGTATGCAACATTAGTCACAGGAAGCTCATCCATATTGTCAAGCATCATTACAGTGAACCTTTGCTATGCATGCACATTGTGATATGTGACCATGTCACAAAACTTCTATTTGCACTACTATTGATACGTGTGTGTGTGTGTGTGTGTGTGTGTGTGTGTGTGTGTGTGTGTGTGTGTGTGTTGTACTAGGTTGCTGGCCCAGACTTTCCAGCCCAGTCTTGTGGTTCAGACCAACAGACCCACAGTCCCATAGTCCCACTGAAACATACAGATGCTTATATTAATTGTATGCTGATTGACCTGGGGCCCAGGCATATAACTTACTAGCTCTTGCTCTTAAACTAACCTATGATTCTTATCCTGTTCAGCCATGCGGCTCAGTACCTTTTCTCAGAGCAGCATAGGTGCCCTCTACATCTGCTTCTCTGATGTGTCTGTGAAATCTCTGTTCTGTTCTTTCTGTTCCCAGAGTTTTCCCAGTCTGGTAGTCCCGCCCATACTTCTATCTGCCTTTGACCAATCAGTGTTTTTATTAAACCATCAGGCAAGACAATTATTTACAATGTAACATAATACCATTACATGTGTGGGCATTTAACTAAAAAGCAAAAATACAATACATACCTCTTGATAAATATATTTAAGTATACCCATTGTATTTACCTGGGAATGAATTTCCGTATTATAATGTATTCATACATTTAACTTCAAATACTACCAGACAGTTTTTCAAAGTAGTTACAGCAATTTTCAGTTTTTTCTCCAACTCAATGGATGATATTCTTAGAAAACAAAATATAATTAGATCACTTTTTTCTTCACTGTGTTTCAAAATAATGACTGATGGTTATACAGTAGGGATGTGACCCACTTAGATGAACCACATAAAACAGAACTCTCTAAATAATGAATAATAATACAAGGATTTCTGTAAATAAATTGGAGCAAATGTTTGGCCATGTACTTTCAATAATTTGCAGGCTCATTGCAAAAGACAGGCTCATTGCAAAAGAATAGATTAACCAAACTCTGCATAGAAAGGTAAGTACAGGTGATTTCTCATATGGACATTTCAGAAGTTCTTTCAACCATTGCCATAAAGCAATCAGAAAAATCCCTGGTGGAGGGGATTGTGACCAAGGGACCATCAACTGAAGACACTTTCTCAACCTCAACTGTTATTTAACCTCTTTACCTCACATTCATTTTCTCATCCAAAACAAGGCTCTTAAATATACTTTGGTTATAAGGATCGCATCATAATGCTTTAAGTTTTATATTTCATGAATGGCTATATAATATAAATAAGCCTAACCAAATAATTGATCCTGCTCTCTCTTGTGCCTCTGTGTGCCATATCCAGTGTGTTTGGCGTAGCTATGCAGCTGATGAGAAGTCTGTTTCTATTGCAACCTGGAAACCACATCTGAAGGCCTTGCACACCTGCAGCCCTACCAAGTAGGTAACAGTGGGACAGATGGTTTTGGAGTTGTGTCTTTTCTAGTTTGTTAAACAAACCATATGTGTGCAGGAAAGTCTCAGTTTGGGGCTTGTTTAATTCTCTCTGTTGCTTATAAAGATGTCTAAACCTATTTAACAGAAACTCAACTATAAAACTACAGGTAATTGGAATGATTCCTTACCAAACATATGCCATTACTGAAATCTTAAAGAATATAAATTATGTAGAGATAGGGTAGTTTTATAGTGTCTCCTCTTACAAAACTATAGTTCTTGAAAAGCAAGGATCACCTGCCCCTTTCACCTAATTTTACAGGGAGATTGCTTGGAGAACAATATATATGTGAATCATTGTTCTCCTTGGGAAAATTTCTAGATTAATGTAGAAGAGGAAGTCTAGTCATAAAGTTGATAGGGCATCTTAAGGGACAGTGG
The DNA here is from genome assembly GCA_033318265.1 of Phyllotis vaccarum. Classification (NCBI taxonomy): domain Eukaryota; kingdom Metazoa; phylum Chordata; class Mammalia; order Rodentia; family Cricetidae; genus Phyllotis; species Phyllotis vaccarum. The sequence continues at coordinate 56,074,610 of JARWLC010000008.1, forward strand.
TCTATTATCCTATTTGATTATCTGGCTTCCCTCTTACATTTTTCATTAAAAGTCATTTCTAGGTCTGGAGAACTTAATAATGAGTCAGATTCTCTAAGTGCATCACCTAATACATTGCTTGTATACTACTTTCCTCTCATTTTCCCTGTTTTAAGTGGGAGTGGAGGTGGAGGCAGATTGAGTCAAACAGGTGCCTTCATCCTGTCTCCAGAGTCCACCAGCTGTGCCTTTACTCACTTTTCCTGGCACCCTCATGTCTCAGTCCTACTTACTGAGAAGCAGTGACTCATCCCAAAGGACCCATCAGTCATTGGTACCATGTACAGCACCTGGGGGATCCCTGACACAAATCATTCCAGAGATACCTCATTGTGGGGTTCATAATCATTGCTGTTATTACTATTCTTTGCTAAATCAATGAAATGTGATAGAAATGGTGACCTTTTCCCAAGAATAATATCTTGGGAGAAATATAAATAGGAAAGCATATTAAGTCTCATCTAGGGCTGCAGTGTAAAAGAAATAACCATTGCCAGCTTCATTTTCACCACCAGTAACAGTGACATCATTGTCACTAAATAACATCAGCCAGACACTGATTGCCCACTGTTTCAAGATGTGCTTGTTGCTTTCACTTCCCAGCTCATCTCAAGGAGTAGGATGGAAGTGAGGTCTCAGAAAAGACTCTTGTAGACTGGAAGATGCAAGGAATTGGCATCCTAAATCCTCTTCACACCTTATAAAATAGAAGTTTACTTCTCTCTCCAGGCCCTAGTTTTCCTCTTATGGACAATAGTCATGAGATATGAGAGTCTATTTTAAAGCTTCATTTCAGTGAGAGGAGGATTTCAGAGGAAAGTGTTTTCCTCATTATTCTTTGCAAAATGAGTGAAGGTTTTACAGAGGGTGAGCCCAGCTAAATGTGGTATCTCCAAGACTAAGTCAGATATTTTAAGACGCTGTGGGAAATTACCAAGTTACAGGGGTACCATAAGGTATTTTTGAAGAGTCACACTTTAGACACTGATTGATGTAATGCCTTCCCATTTATCAGTAGGACCCACAAGAAAATAAGACACCATCTCCAAAGACTACAGTTCATTTGCAAATGAGGCACCATACTATATGCTACCAATGCCCAATCCTGCCCAAATGAGTAATTACAAAGGCCATCTAACAGTTGGTTGTAAGGATGTAAGATTTTCTATGTGCCTTACATACTCCAAGGAAATTTAATTCCTCATAGAAGAGGAAAATTCTGCCTCAGTAAATGACTGATAAACAAAGGTACAGCCACGGATCAATGCCTCCAATGTAGAATTTTGGGACCTCCATATCCCAAAAGTCTTTGCAAGACACAGGGGCTACATCTGCATTGGAATCAGCAGCACTCTGGAAAGCCTTTGCCAGAACCTCTTCAACCAGAACCACTGTTTTTTGTTTTTTGTTTTTTTTTTAAACTAAACAGTGTGTGGTATTCTCCTATGTGTGGGCAGTACAGGCCTTGCCAAGTAATGTTGTGCTGTCTTAGATCTGCCACAAAGAACATATGCTTGAAGGATGTATGCAGTTATTATAAATAGTATCGCTTCTATGGACTGTACTTAAGTAGGGTTACTTAAGGTACCCAATTCCCTTGTCTCTCGTTTTGGGCCATTATCAAATGCTGTAAATGTATTCACTGGCTTGTCATCATTCTCTTCTGTCTGCACGCACCTGAAGGAAAGAACAAGGGGAGGCATCAAGCAGGTTTGTGATTTCTCTTTTGATACATGTTTGTCTATAAATCAGATGTCTAACAGATGTTTTAAATGTGCCTCATGAGTAAAATCGACCAACAAATACAACTAGATTAAAAGTGACCTTTTACAAGATTGCCTGCAAAGTTTACTGAGTTTTATTGATTTTTTTTTCCCCTCCTTCGGAATAGAAATATCTTTCCCTAACCCACTCAGTGATTTTTAGCAATCCATACTGCCTGGAATCTTCAGAGGCGTAATTATCACAAGAGTTTGATCATTTCTGTCTGCCACCGTCCCAAACAGAAGTCTTTCCAAAGTATTAAAATGCAGTTATTGAATACATAACAAGAGGAAAATAGTATTTCTGAATGTTGCAGGCTTGGGCAGCAGTCTAGGATAAACTTTTTATATTAGGGTGCTTGTTTTATAATAAGAAATTTTTCTTTTCCTTTTTTTCTTCTGTTCTTTTTTTTTTTTTTTTTAATTTGGCATACACTAGAGATGAGAGATAAGAACCGCCCATGTTGGACAGCTCCAGTCCAGAGAGCAATAATTTACTCAGGTTATCAATTCCACAGAATCGGCCCCCATCTTCAAGAGGAAGACAGCTCATTCACAAATTCCCCCAGATGACTTGGAGCTGCTTCTGCTAAAAAGATTCAGAGGGAATGGAAGCCAGGAGAGAAATTTCATCTGTGGAATGGTCTAGATTTGGAGGCAACGCCTGAAAGGCAGAACCAGGCAGATCTCCATACTGAAGTTTAAGTAGAAACAGATAGAACCAACAAAAAATGGAAGATGCCTAGAAAAGAAAAAAAAATATAGGGGCATATGAGTTTGGTTTTTTTAAATTATTATTATTATTATTATTATTATTATTATTATTATTATTATTTGTTTTTGTTTTTCCTATTATTGCCATTTGCTTCAGCAGAGAGAATACAAGGCATGCATCCTCCTGCCCTGAGATAGCTCTGAGTGAAGGTCATAGACGACATCAACTATAAAATGTATATACAGTACTGAAGGAGTTCTGTATCTTCCTTTGGAGTAGAGATATGACTCCATGTTAACCATTTCTGTATTAATACTAAGACAGACAGGAAGGAAGGAAGGAAGGAAGGAAGGAAGGAAGGAAGGAAGGAAGGAAGGAAGGAAGGAAGGAAGGAAGGAAGGAAGGAAGGAAGGAAGGAAGGAGAAGGATTTCCAGAACCAGATGAAGACAGGAATGCATTCATCTATGGCAGGTACTGGATACAGTACAAGACACAGCCTCAAGTTCTCCTTCTGAGCAAGCGAGCATTGCATTCAGGACCCTCTCTCACTTCAGAATGATAAGAGTTAGAGCAAAAATTGCTGGGTATTCATAAATGATGATCTCCAGAAAGTTTTGCATTCCCAAAGAGCTCTTTTTGATAGATAACTCTAACTAAAGAAAATCTTTAGTCTTTGGACCAAACACCATCCTTGCATAGACAGCTGAGAGTCAAGCTGGTGACTGACCATTTGGCCTTTGTCCACATTTCATATCCTCCATCATGACTAGTAACTTGGAAAACAGTTACACAATGCCTCACCATTACAAGTTACAGTTTGCTCTTCTTAGTGATATTTAAAGGGCTTTGTTTCAGAACTCCCTACAGCTTATCCAAAGGGCAATTTGTCTTCAAAGTCTAAGATCAGAAACTCTCTTTGACATGGATTACAGAACTATTTGTGGGAGGTTCACCTTTCTTAGTTTCTTCCTCTAAAATGGAACTTTGACAAGCAAAAGAGAAATTATAAACCACAAATAGATGCTTGAATAAACACAACATGGCCTCTTCAGCAAACCTGAGAGAGGGGTACCTTGGGCCAATAATAACAGCACCAAAGACAGAAAAGAGACAAATTTAAAGTTGAGCTTCTGCTCATGAGACCAGGAAATGAACCTTTTAATTCAGCTGTCATAACTTAAAAGACATAGCAATCAAATTTCCCAAATTTCATGATCTTATGTATATCTAAATGCTTGAAATCTATTCAACCGACATGGGATGAAGGTTGTTAAGGAGAGTTCACTTGCAGAGTAGAAAGTGTACAGAACCACTCAGCTGGGTTCATGACTTAGAGAGTGACACTGAGAAATTCTTTGCTTCTCAGCAGTAATTGAGTATTTGACAAAACAACCTTGAAATCAGACCTGTACCACCACTTAATTTCCCAAGCCTCCTACATGTCAATCTATTGCTCCCCAATTATTTATTGCATCTCCCATGAAGGTGATAACAGAGAATGTGCTTAAAAATTATTCTTGGTTAGAAGAATAAAATTTCCCTAACCCCGGGTACTTTTTGCAAAATACAACCAAAAGAAAGAAAAATAAGCAGAAAGATAATATTAACAATTTAAATTATGGCAATGGGGCTGGAGAGATGGTTCAGCAGTTAGGGACACACTCTTACAGAGGACCCACATTCAGTTCCCAACATCCATGTCAGGGGACTCACACCTGTAACTACAGCTCCAAGGAGTTCTCCACATTCTTTCATGGTCTCTATGGTCACTGCACTTAAAGTTCACATGCCCACACATAGACACGCATGCACATAATTAAAAATAATTATTAAAAACAAGACTCTACAACAATCTGAAGGTAGTTGACACATACCATAAAGATTTATATGCATTGAAGCTCCCATTGGATTATTGCCTTAACTTTTCCTTTGTGCTCTATAGATAACAGAATTTATAATATTGCAATAATGAATGCAGAAAGACTGTTGGAATGGCAATAACAACAGCACCATCTTAGAAAATGACAAATCTGTCCTTACTGAAGCAAAATGTGCACAGCAGAAAATGCATTTATAATGAAGCTCTCCCTTCAAGAAGAGCAATTCTGAGTTCAGAACGCTGTTACAATACTTGACCTAATTTCAAATGAATGAATTAATTGGTATGACCCAACTCCAGAGGGTTTTTTTTTTTTTTTTCCTGCTTTTGTGGTCTTTGGGTTATTGATGTGGTTTAGATAAACAGAACAGCCAAGTTTCGTCCCCAGAAGGAGCTGATTCTTTTTTAATCCTGAGGGTACCTCAGAGACTAGAGTCTCCTAAGTCATTCCTGTGCAGTCCTTTTCCTTTCTGTGAAAAACTGCACATAAGCTCAACACACAGGCAGCTGGCTCTGCCTCTGAAAGAGAGCCCCAACCACAGATGAGACCAAACACAGAATGCAAATGGATGCAGGTCAAGCCCATTCAAGTGACCCTTGATTAATTATGTTCACTGCTTTGGGGTGATCTTGTTGAAAAGAGAAGTTTTACTTTCTATAAAGCTGAGATGTACTTTAAACAAAGTTTATCTCTGTCACCTCAGGCTAAGAAACAGTGTGAGATATACAAAATCTTCATTTAAAACTACAAACTATTAAGATCCAAGCGAAACTTTTTTTTTTTTTTTTTTTTATAAATACAACTCAACTGTGTAATAATGAACATCATGATTCTTTGGCTATCGGGCAGCTTCTCTACCTAAACCATAATTCTGTCTTTCTTAGCATTATTATTCTATTAAACTTCCTTTCCCCATTTTCTCACTAAAACAGTTTTAATTTTAAAAATATGGTAATATGTTTATTGATTCTATTCTAATTAAGCCTCTCTCTCCCTGTGAGTAGTATTTTCAACTCATTTTGAAATGGGAAAGTCCTTTGCTGAGTGGTGTATGTTGTCATTTTTAGAGAAGAGAGTTGACCTGTGAATTCATCTGGCCATCCTACCACAGGACTTTGACCTGGAGTTTCCATCTTTGCCCTCCTCCTCTTTGACTAGCTCATCAAAATGGCCAGCAAATCATTGCATGGGTATAAGAAGGGGTCAACACCTTCCTGCCTAGCATATGAGAGTGGAGTGTTAATTGAAAGTCTCCTGCCTGCCCTGTCTTGTGGGTAAACAACAGCAGACTGTGTACCTGCTTCAGTTACACTGCCTCATTTTCATCCATAAAGCATCCCTAGACCTGCTTCTAAGATAGCCGACTATCTCAGCTTGCTTTAGCAAGTACTCACGATGATGAATTAAGAGGCTAAGACGCATGTCACACATGCTGAGGCACTGATTTCACTGTCTTAGGACGTTATGCTCATGTATGTACTCCACTGGGTGCTTTGTGCAAACCATGCCAATACATTGGCTCTTTTTGGTTTCTGAACTTGTTGTGCGGCTCTGGGGAAAGAACTCTAGAATGTTTGTAGAAGAGACAGTGTGTTCCCACATTTCTTCTGCATTTATTTACCACTACTTGCTTTTCTTCTGTGTGTGACGAATGACCTGCATGTATTGTTTAACTAAACTCAGTGAGGCTAGACTTCACTTTTTCCCCAGAATAATCAGCTCTGGTCCTTACTGGCAAAATATTAGATGGTTTTAAAACAACCTTTCCATCTGTTCACATTATTTATAAAAGGAAAGGATTTACTGTTTTATAAATAGCCAAGGACTTAATAAATAAGCAACCGTTTTTTGTCTTTATAAACTGGTGATCTAGAATCCTCTCTTCTGTTTACTTTTCAGCAGGTATTCAACCTGACAACCATTTACATATACTAACTAAAACCAAGAACTGTGTGTGTGTGTGTGTGTTATGTGTGTAACTCAAAGAAACTACTATTACCTACTTCATTGATTTATGAAAATAGTCATTCTTAAATTTCCTGAAATATTGACTCTCAATTATTTATATTATATTCATTGATATTTATTTCAGAAGTTGCTGTACTCTACAATATTTACGTTCCCATTTCCTATGGAACAGATCCTAACACATACTACCATCGTTTGTAATCCTTGTTTCCAGTCTTAATTGTGTCAGCCTAACAGTAAGAACTTTGGCTGTATCTCAGGCAGAGCAACTGAACTGCAGAGTGCTCACTGCTTTCCTACTCTGTCTTCTCATTTAAAAACAAACAGCAAAAAACAATAAAGTCAAATGGCTTGTCTTTATGTCTTTAGAAAAAGAAAGCCCTCAGCACTGTGCTGGCGGAGAAACGCTTAGTAATGCACTGCTCTATTTCCCTCACTCCTAGTAAGTTCTGTAATAATAAGCAGAAGTTCTTCAGAATGTACACCTCACGGAAGCAGAGGTACCCAGCATCCCAGCTGTTGACATGAGATTTGAGAATGCCAACTAACCTCAGGTGCATGACCAGGTTCCGCCACTACACCTGGGCCCTGTTTACAGACTCACTCTCCTAGGGACTTTCTGGATGAGGTTTTCAGCGCGCTTGTAATTTTCCTTGTTGCCTGTTGCCTGCTTTGATACTCTACCACTGGAGCAAAAGGGATTAAGGGAAAAAAAAAAAAAAAAAAAAATGCAGGCATAGTTTTGGCAGTTAGCCTGTTGGCGCCTCCTTGTGGCTGGACAACTGCTAAGCTGTTGCACGCGCTGGTTTGTTAATGGCTGGGTTGCCATGTTGTGCCTGAAGCGACAGTTTGTAGAGTGCTTATTCTAGGAAGGGCTAAAACCCTAATTATGTATAACAATAGCAGCGGCATTGTAAACCCTAGTGGATTACTGCGGAGTTATGATGCCACAAGATTCCCTGGCAGGGAGCATCTAGCAGTCAAGTGCATGCTGGGCCATCAGAGTGATTTGGACATCTGGTTCTAGAGAAGGATGAATTCCCTTGCAGAGCAGTTGTGCAGGCTCCCTTGAGCTTGATACTCAGCTGGGAACAAGGGACCGCGTACTAAGACGCCCCAATCAATGAGCAGCGTGACCTTTCTCCAAAGAGAGGTCTACTTGTTCGCTTGGGATCATTCTTGGCATGCTTCCTGAAAACACTATGACAGAAATTCTTCTTCAAAAGTAAAGTTCATAAATGTCAACAAAAACCAAGAAAGTAATGGAAACTTTTATGTACCAGTGAAGTATCTATAATTTTAATTGATTTGTATTTTCAACAACAGCCACCTAATCAGGTTCCTAGTCAGCTAATCAAGATGCTCTGTTGATTTCCAAAGGGGAAATGAAGTAGAGCAACCAATAAAACTTTCCATTACAGGGCACAGACACACAAACAGAACTTTTCCTTGGGAAAAACTCGTTCTGGGTTAGGATGATGTTCTAAACTTCCATACTCTTAAAGACAAAATAAAACATTATGTTTTCTCTATTCTAGTATGTAATTTGTTCAGTTTAATTTAGATTTTTGGTTTCTTTTGTTTTGTTTTGATCTGACTTGGCTTTGAGTTTTGAGAGAAAGTCACCCCTATACGAGCCTGGTTGGCCTGGAATTAGCTATATATATGGTCTGCCCTTGAACACACCAAGATCTGCCTGTCTTTGCCTCCCAAGTGCTGGAATGAAAGGCATGAGCCACTATGTTTTATTTATTTGTTTTTATTTTATTTTATTTATTTGTTGTTGTGTTTTTCTTGTTAGACATTAGGAAAACTTCTTGTACTTTACAAACCCCAGGAAAGGGGAGGGCAGGCTGGGATGTCTCAGCAGTTCAGAGCATTTATGGTTAGTGCTTTTCCACAGGACTCAGACTGGAATCGGAGCGCCCACATGGTGGCTCACAACTATTTGTAACTCCAATTCCAGGGGACTTGGTACACTTTTCTGGCCTATGAACACCAGGCATGCACAGGATACACAGACATATGATAGGCAGGATACCTAAACACATAAAATAAAGTAAATTTAAGGAAAACCAAAAAGAAAATGGTACCTAGAATTAATTTATAGCAATTTTAATGTGCTGAGACTTAGACACTATTCCCCCCACTTTTCACTAATTTGTAGATGTGTCATGAATACATTTTATAAAAATAATTTTTAAAAATTCTTATCATAAATAAACCATGGTAAATGTGATACTGTTTTATTTTTAGAAATTTTATAAAAATTGTAATTCTTAAAAAAATAAAATAGAATCTATATTAATTATTTTATGACTTTTTTTTTTACAAGTTTCTGGTACATTTAGTTGGGATAGGAAAGAGATATATCTTGGAAAATGGAGAAAAATTTCAGCTTCTAAACTCTACCTTCTATGTTATTAGCATTAAAACTTAATAACAGAAAAGTTAGAGAGACCAAACGCAGTGGGGAAACTTGAAGAGGTGGCTGTGTCTACTCTGGGCAGCCATTCATCAAAGGTGCAGAAATGAACATGTGTCTCCTCAACTAGATTATCATACATTTAAATCATGGTACAGATGCACTGAATTTTTAAACAGATTGGATATTTTTATCATTAAAAACTTTTAAAAGAAAAGTAAACACATTTTTGACCTATCTCTTTGATAGATTTCTCTAAATGGCAAGAGTCTAAAACTGTGTGGTCTTAAGATGTTTTCTGTTGCTGATGTTTAATGTAATCTATCATTTAATCATACATTTGTCAAGGACAGATAAACCCTGTGGTTGATGGGGCTGTTGTACGGAGCTCTTGAACTCACATGACCTCATCACAAAACTTCCCAGCCTGCATGTGCCTTCAGCTGGTTGTGCTGGAAGTGGCTGTGTCTGCATTTGGGACAGGAGATGTCAGTTGCATGGTCAACTCCTTTAGTGTTAACCAGACTCTCTGACCACCATTGTTCATGATTTGATTTGTTCTCATGTAAGCAAATTCACATTAAACATGGTACCTTTTTAGAACATCAGCTGTTAAGGAACTAGGCGTGGGAAAACAAATGTTACTATCTCTTGTTAGCTGCCAAACACATATCCACTAAACACATTTACTGTTGGCATGCTGCAGCTGGGGACAGTGGACACTGCGGTAAGTGGAAAAGACAAGGCCTTCAGTTGGTCTCAGACAGTCCTTATCCATAAGCACGCTGCCTTCATCCCCCACAAAGGCTGCAGCATGACTCACAAGACCTGTGCTAAGCAACTCACCCTCAGATCCATTGCCCCATTATTTCCTCAGTCCCTAAGGCTCACTGGGCCCCAAACATTAATAACAATGTGCTGCTTCCTAATGAATAGCACAGCACTTTATAAATGAGCTGAGAACACAGCGTTGGGGCATGCAACACTCTTCTCCACAGTTCCCCTTAACTATATTACTCTTGTTTTCACATGAGAATCCACAACCCATGTCTCGATGATTCCTATCTGCTCCTCCTAGCACATCACACAAGACACATGCCTTAACCATGAAAGGGTGAAGATGCATTTTGTTGTTAAGACTTCCTTGATCAGCCCACGGCAGCTCAAGCCTACCTAGCATCAGAGAACAGGATGTTTAAACAAATGTGATTTTTTTTTCCCAGTAGCTGCCACAGCAAATCAATAGCTTTTTTCATAGCAGGAAATTGTGCTAGCGAACATTGCATCTCATTCTGTCAATCATCTCATCCATTAAACGTTGAGGCTGTTCCACCCTGTGTGGTTTCTTTTCCCAAGAATGGAGAATGTAATGTCAAGTGTTGTGTGTTTAATATATGTGCACAGTGCTGTCAATTGCTTTGAGAATGCATGAATTTACAAATATCATAATCTTGCCTGGGATATACAGTGCATGCTGAATGTAGGTACATATGTAATCATCATCCCTCTTTACCTGTAGAGATGCTTAGGAATTGCAAAGAAAGACACCCCCCAAAAAAACAACAACAAAAAGTAACTTATAAAAACTCAACAGTGGAGGGAAAGCTACAATCACCAATAGTTTTTAAAGTGAATTCCACATCCATTATTATCTTCAGTGAAATTGGGTACAAACCGCTGTACCTGGTCTCTTTTCTTCCTACATAAATCCAAGAAGCATGCATAAATCCATAAGAGTAAGACTGATCTCAAGTGAATACAAACACCATAATCAAATAAAGTTAATTTTTTTCGTAAAGGAAAATATCTATTTCTATGCTCCTATTTGCTGAACACACTCTTGCCTATCGATGTCTATAACCTTATCCAGTTCCATCAAATCATTTGCCCATGTGAAGTGGAAGGGATTTTTTGAGATGGAATAATCCTGGCTCTGTTCTTCACAGTCAGAAGCTGAGTTTTAAGGAGCGAGTGCGCATGGCTAGCCCCAGGGGCCAGAGCATTAAGAGCAGACAAGCATCGGTAGGTGACCGGAGGTCACCAAGCACTGACATCACTGCTGAGGGCAGCCCTACCAAAGTGCAGAAGAGCTGGAGCTTCAACGACCGAACCCGCTTCAGGCCCTCACTGCGCCTCAAAAGTTCACAGCCAAAGCCAGTGATAGACGGTAAGCTTGGTTTTCCTGACTCCTTTTAGCTTGATAGGCTGCTGTGCAATTTTGAAGTGATTCATTCTCTGTGCTGCTATGGAAAGCATGAGAAACTGTTTATTTTTATTGGAAATTTATTCATTGCTGTGGGTGAATATACAGAACATAAGCTAGTTTTGAGAAGCAACTTGGACAGCTAAATCTCAGAGAAGGCAAAAGGCTAGAAATATAGAACAAGATTAGAGTCTAGCATGTGCAAGATCCTGGGTCCAATCCTGGTACCACATCAATAAAGAAAAAAGAAAGTAATGAACCATTTTGTTAATTCCCCCTCTTATCAAGACTATATTTATTTCAAACAAAATCACTGTGACCTCCTTGCTTATGTGTGTGTTATGTCTGGCCAGGAAAGACTCAAAGTAAAAAGATGAGCATCACTTTGTGAGTATCCTGAAATGTGAGCGGTAGCAGCACCCTTCAAGACACAGGAAAGTGTTCTCCCTTCTCCCATAATCCATCACTAACTCAGAGACTACTACTCATTGGGAACTGTTTCTGTCTGTGCAGAGCTCTGCAGCCTTCAATGACAAATGAAATTCTCTTATGGCAGAGGTTTTATTGAGTGACACATCATTTTCGTGTTTATGAAATGGTTTTTTTCATTCAAAAATTTACTCGGTTTTTCTTTTAAATATTCCCCCTTGGGATCCTTTATACTGGGCAAAGAACCAGAATCAAATAGTATCTTCCATTAACATATACAAACTGCAAAGGTCACCAGGCCTTATACTCTCATTCCCTAATATAACCTGTGTTTTCCCAGGCCCTCAAGGCTCAGGGGATAAGATGAACAACCAAGGGTCATAGCTGCAGTGATCACAGATCCCTGCGGTGAACCCCTGGAACTTCTATCTGCTAGCCCCTCCCAGCTTCCTCAGAGGTCCTCGGAGACAGTCCTTCCTTCCCTTCTCGTCCTTTCTTCACACTTCTCCCCCCTCCACATCCCTACTAGTGTCATGTTCTCCAAATAGTCTCCTAGATGCTGACCTGATATGGCCCTACCTGGCAGAGATAATAGCTCCCATCTCAGTAGCAAGGACATGCTGATCCTGTGGAGCCTGCTTTCTTCACCTGTTGCTCTGCTAAGCTGGGAAATGCTGTGTCCTCTAGTGTTGTGCTCTTCTAATCAAGCCACTTACAGCATCCTGAGTCACCGCTAGCACGGTTTTAGTGTCCTCAAGTTTCCATACTTTGCTCGCTAGAAGGAAATTTGCAGATAGCCTTTGGGCAGCCAAGTCTACAGTAATTGGTAACAGGCTTTCTGTTGGGCATGAAATAGACACTGATGAAGAATGGATATATCCCTTCTATAAGGTAGTTTGGCAAATAGATATCAAAGCCATAGCAGATGCCAAACACTTGGCACATCCACCTACCAGCACCATCTCTAGAATATAACTGATGTGTGAAACAGTATCAGATGGTGGAAATGATTCTTATTGGTGTGAAAGGGTGATCACAGGCCAGATGTCATGATGCATGCCTATGATGCATGCTTGTTACTTAGGAAGCAGAGGCAGGAGATCATGAGTTCAAGGACAGTCTGACCTACAGACCTACACAGCAAGACTTACTAGAATGCTTGAGATGTGCATATATGCATATAGGTTATGTACTATGTGCACGGATTTGCGTGTTCATGAACTAGTCTGAAAAACAAGTGAGGTCACTAAAATTGTTTCTATGTTTTCTTCACATGTATTTCTCAGTACTTTTCATTTATTTATTTATTTATTTTACAATGAACACAAGACACTTTTGCAATGATAAATCCAAGGAGGACTTTTTGGCACTTTAAAAAATGTAGCCCTTCCATGTACTGTTTCTCTCTTCCCCCTAAACTATTGGTTACCAAACTTTGCACTCCAAAATGATTCTTACTGAGATGTGCAAGGAGCACCTGATTTCTGCTGTGGACCAGCCTTCACTCTGGGCAGTCAAGGACCTTCCAAGGATGCTCAACAGCTGCAAATGGAGCGCACATGAGTTCTTTGGGTTGCCATAATAAAATACCACCCACTGGGTACTTTAAACAATAGAAATTCATTGTCCCACAATCTGCGGCTACATGTCTCAGCCTAACATGTTGGCAAAGGTGGTTCCTACCAAGGGCATCTTTCTTCATGGTCTTACTGTCTAAAGACAGTCTTATCTTTACCTGTCTTCTTTGTATAGAATATGAATCAGATTGGATTGGGACACACCTTAATAACTTCATTTTAACTTAATCAGTCACTTCTTTAAATACAGTCTCTGAGTACAATAGCATCTAGAGGTAATAGGTATAAAACATAGAGTTGAGAAAGGCAGGCACACAGTTCAGCACCTTGGCAGAAGTCCTGATTATGTAACAGGTTCCCTGGCTGACTTTGGGGGACTTTTGCCTTCCACCTTGACGCCAGGGTCACATTGCACTAAATATATAGTTAGTACACCTTGCAATGGGCCCTTATTCTAATCATGTGGTATTCAAAACTTTTCATCAGGTCATTATTGTTGACTGAGCACATTTAATTATAAAACTCAAAGAAACTGGATAAAACTCAAAGAAACTGGATTTTGAACATGGAAAATAAATTGTAGTTATACTGTTAGGCCAGAAGAAAGGAGGGTTCCAAAGATTTGCTGGAATGACACTAGCTACCTGACACTACCTACCCTAGCATTTTCTGTATCTCCAAAAGTATCTCAGAAGTCAAATACAAAAAAAGAAAAAAAAAAGTCCTATTCTTCACAGATTGGAAAGGTCTCATGCCATACACTTTCTAGATCATTTCATACAAGTGCAATTCTGTTTGCTTAGAAAAGAGTTACTTTCCCCTGGCTGAACCCCATCTCAATTGATTCTGAGCTTCCCCAAGTGAAGACAGAACTGATTGCCACCTGTTGAAGTAGCTTTGAGGACTCCTTACTGGCAGGAGATGGGAACTCGTGACTCCTCATTTAATCCAAAAGTCAAGGGTCTTTACTTACGATTTAGCTTGAAATTGGGTCTTAGAAATTTTGAAGTACATTTTTCATAGAAAAAAAATAAAGTAGCTATCAAGTAAATGTGGCCTTCAATTACATAATAAATATATATTATATATATTATGAGTTATGAGTATTTCTAAAGCCCACTTACTGCCCATAGAAAAGAATACATAACAGCACTACAGCTGGCTCCCAATTATCCCAGGTTTGTTCATTTGTTCACTTCTGAAGCTCTTTTCAGTGGCTCCTTTACATTTCATTGCTCGTTAGCATTCTCAAAAAGTGTGCAGGGATAGAAGAATAATGGAAATCCAGGTATGCCTTGAGTTAATAACTGAAAGTTACTTTAAAAAAATCATCCTTTTCTAAGGATAACAGTTATAAATGGAAAACAAAATAAATTTATGGTTAATCTCTAAGTGGTAACAGTTCCCACTGAATCTGGTATAATGTAACAACTGGTACACTAACTTATTAAATATCCACTTGCTTTCTTTGTTATGGGTTTAATAAAAAATTAATACGAGAGTCACAAATACCTCCCAGTATCTCAAACTCATGATTATCAGAGAAATGGCAAGTAGCTGGCAGATATTAGATCTAGAAATGTACAAATGGCAGAAAAAGAAAAATTAATTCCAAGGACTATGGCATGTATTCTCATAGCAGATATATTTTAATCAAGGTGAGCTGAATTATATCTTCTAATCTGCCAAATCCTAAATTATCTGGAGGAATTGTCACACTAATAATTTAGTAGCATTTGTATCTGAGTAATTTTAGAATTCAGGTAGCATAGAAATTATTTTTTTCTCTTGAAAACAGGATTATAGTGATAAAAATAATTTCTGTTGACTCCTCTGTGACATACTTTATTCTAAATGCTTTGTCTCTATAAATGGATTACATTATTTTTGCCATTTCTTAGATGAGGAAACTGAGACTTAAAGACAAGGAATTAGCCTGAGAGCTAATAGGCGTGCAGAAGGGCACTGAAGTGCACCCAGACAATCGCATCTCATGGTTTTCCTGTACAGTGGGCTCCAGGGGGATACGCTAGTCTCTCCTTACACACCCTACACTTATCTTCTCTCTCGGTTCTTCGCTGGCCCTTGCTTTCATTCACCCACTTTCATTCAGCTCAGATTACCCATGCCAGTAAGTCATGTTACCTTGTCCCTGTTCTGTCCCCTCTTTCTCAAAGTCCCAGCTCCCACAAGCATGAACCAGCGTCCTTGATTTAACATGATCAGCATTGCTTCTGCTCAATGGGAAAAGACTATTCTGCTATGCAATGCTCAGTGGTGTGGCTGACTGCGAGGGAAGGTACTTCCAATCTCACCGTGTGTTTGTGAAAGATTGACACCATGCAGGTGCGGAGGATAAGAAAGATTCACTTTAGGGGAGTCTACGTAAACTAAAAATGGATGAATGGTGAATTCCTTTATGTCCTGCCCCTTTGTCCCTGCCACTATTGATGTCTTTCCTCTTCTATTCATGTCCTTCTCTCTCAAAAACAGATGTGTTTGGTTGTGGGCACAAATCAAGCATGTCAAAATATCCTAAATAAAAATGTGATTTATATTATAATACCATTGTAAAGGAGTTCATAATAAGAAAGATTAGGAGCCCTAGCTCCACTTCTCTACAATTTGTGTTACCTTTCTTTAAAAAAAAAAAAATTCTTTTGTGTAAATTTGCTGTACAGAGTGATGGATTGCATGAGAAATTTCATTGACTGGTACAGTGGCACCCTTCTGTGATCCCAGCAAGGCAATCAGGCTCTCAAGGCTACTCCTAGCTATATGGTGTGCTAGAGCCCAGACTCAGTTGCATGAGGCACCGAGACCCTATCTCAAAAGAGGGGCACAAGAAGAGGTGGGAACTGGAGAAAAGGCTCATTAGTTAAGAGCACTTGCTACCAGTGCAGAAAACCATGATTCTGGTCCCAATACCTACATGGGCAATCACAATTACCACCCACTCCAGTTCCATGAGATCCATTACCCTCTTCTAGTTTTATGGGCAATGTATGCACACAATGTATATACCTAGATACAAACAGGCACACACACAGGCACACACACACAAGATAGATAGATAGATAGATAGATAGATAGATAGATAGATAGATAGATAGATAGATAGATAGATACATTACATGGTTCTGGCTTGCCTGGAACTCATTATGTATATATACTAGGCTTGTCTTGAACTCATAGAGATCCACCTGCCTCTGCTTTCCTCATGCTGGATTAAAGGCATTGCTACAACACCCAGATAAATAAATAATTATTTAAAGCAAAGAAAGAAAATTGTATCCAAGTATAGCAAGCAATTTACATAAGTTAGCTATACATTCCCTGTCACCTTCAACTGCCACTAATCTTTTTCATTTTCCCAAATAGTTCTCCTTCTCATTTCATATATCTATACCATTAAATCTAGATTATGCATATGGGGGAAATATCTATTCTGTACAAAGAATGAGCTACAATATCTGGACTTGCAGTTTTGAATGAGTGAGCTTTTTAAAGAAGCAAACAAAAGGGGGGAAAAACAGCAAGTAGCAAATAGAAACCAAAACATTGTCAAGTCAGTTTACAACACCAAGCAGAGATGGCTCTGGAAGCCTCACTGAGAGAACAAACAAAAATTATTCAGTCGGGGACTTAGAAACATCCAACCGAACACAAGTGGGAGTGGCAGTGAAGTAGTCAGATAGGCTCCCTGCTGAACTTTGTCTCCGTGGATGAGCTTATCCTTGGGGTGAACAGTAGTAATCTTTACTGAAAATACTTTATCTTCTAGCTGTTTGCAAGGGTACAATGTTTTTAATGCCCTTATGGATGCTAGCTATTTGCTGTGCAACCTAACATGACCTTTATTATTCTCTTTCTGCTATTCTGGAATTCACTTATTGTGGGAATTACTTGAGATGCATATCAGGCTATCTGTGTAAGATCTCTCTGATTTTTTAATATGTTTGTAACTATGATTTTTCCTTTAAGGACCACTTTTATTTTATCTTAGGTTCTGAAATACAGTGTTTTTATTTTCATTTGATTCCATGGTTTTAAAGTTTTTCCCTCCCGATTTCTTTGATGCCCCACTAAATACCAATGAATTAGTCAGTCTCTTTAAGTTCTATTTTTGTTTTCTCACCAGTGGTTAATTTCTAAATTTCCCCTTGTGATTATATAGAATATACGAGTTTTTGTTTTTTTAGATTGTTTATAACACTTGCTTTATGTCCTTAAATACAAGGAAACAAAAAAATAAAAGTAATCTATAGTCTGTTTTGGTGAAGGTTCTGGAAGCTGTTAAGAAAAATGTATTCTGCAGCCTTTGGACAGACTGTTCTGTAGAGGTAGATATTCTGTAGATACCTCTGGCCCTATAGGGCCATTTAGCCAATATTCTTTTGATGGCTGTTAAAGATAAATTTTAATAATTTATTGTATAAGTTCTGCAGTTTTATGATTTCCTAATGTTCGTCTCTTCACTTTCAACTCCTCCTGTATCCCCATTTCCTGCCATATTCATGACCATTTTTATTATTGTTATATGATTGCTTATTTGTGTGTGTGTGTGTGTGTGTGTGTGTGTGTGTGTGTGTGTGTGTGTGTGTGTATAAATACAGCCTTATGAGTCCATCTAGTATTGCTCATATGTATATGTTTTTATTGCTGACCACTTGGATTGGATAACATATTAAGGGTCTTTTTCATGGAGAAGATTCATTATCTCTCTTTGTTGATATTTTAGAGCTGGGTTGCCTATTAGTCAGAGTACAGCATCAGTGTCATCCTGTTACACAAATAAAGGAAACTCAGGGCTAGATCTCTCCGAAAGGCAGAGATATCAGATAGAGTAAACACCACAATCAGATCTCACCCAGCTGTCTTCCAGCTTCCTCAGCCTTGCTCCTCCTGGCTTCTTCTTCTTCCAGCTCTGTCTTTCTATGCCTGCCTTAAATACTTTCTTTGCTCAGTTAAGGAGTGGCACCACCACTGCCTGCCTGAGAGCCTGGAACTCCTTCTATAAACTGAGATGATCTTGAACTCAGATTGGATTAAGGACGTAGGTCACCACTCCTGGGATATTCCCTGTGCTGGGATTAAAGGTGTGAGTTGCCACTCTCTAATCCTCCTAGACTGACTGTGGGTAGATCCGTCTTATATCTCCAAATGTTTTTATTATATTTGAAAATATCCCCACATATCACCTTTTGTGTCAAATTTTAAAAAGAAGGTTATAGCTAACATAAGAAATACCATATACAATAGGTACAATAATTATATACAATATATACAAACAATAAATGAGTAATGTCCAGTCCATTAACAATTGACAATTCAAAGAAAATATTTCATTAATTATCCTATTTTGATGAGTCCAAAGGATTGTACCTAATTTGCTTTCTTTCTAACTTGTATTAATAACTAAATACTATTATTTTGATGTCTCTTAAACTTATACACTTTAACTTCAAAGTTTCTTTTCTAAAACTATCACTAGAAAATTATAACTATTTCATCTTCAACTACCTCAGAGACCCAAGAAGAAAATAATATTTATGCAGGTAAACAGGAAGTGCAAGCAACTTCCAAAATCTAGAAATGACAGAGATGACACCTATCTGCCTGGACAGTCACCCAAAGTTCCTTTATAAAGTTGGGGCATCCATCTTCAGCCTACAGGCCCAGAGTCTCTTTTCATTTCAGCGGAGCAGGAAATCTGTTCTGTCCATTCTGGTATAGTTCATCAGTTGCTTCTCCTTGTGTCCTGAAGAATATCTGACAGGTTTCTCTGAAAAGCAGGAACCTGAAGGACCATCTCAGCTTGTTCTAGCAAAGTTCAGAGGTCACTTTCCTAGGGAACCTGCATGTCCAGTTTTAACAGCACACTGTCAAGCAGTCAATACAAGATCAGGTTCTTGTCCAGTGGCTAACTGTTGCCACAAAGAAAGTAGACTCCATATGGAGTTTCTTCAATGCCCATTTTTCTCTTGAAGTAGATTGGTGCTGCCAAGAGCAGACCTGTCTCACTGTCCAGAAAAGTCTAAGTTCTTAAAATATTTTAAATGCCATATTCTATGGATCTCTGAAGTGTTTGAAGAAGATTTGTTCATTTAAAATGTATTTGTTTGATTTTGAAAACATATCTAATATGACTATGTTTGAATGTAATCTCTAACTCCTAACTTGCATTATTTTATATTCTAATTAGTTGGTAAAAAAAAAAACTTTCATGGACTAGCAACTTGTATTACATTGTTAGATGAACTGAATAAGTATAATACCTTGAACAAGCATAGAGATATATGTACAGTAACACAATTAATCTCAATATACACAATTTGTATATAATATACAAAAATCCAATCCAATGTAAAATATTTAAAGCTGTAAATCCTTTTAAAAGAAGATTCAATAATATATCCTCATATCCTATAGATCTGTAACCCCTTTTTCTTTCTATTTTTTTAAGCAGAAATTTTGAATATAATTGTTCTTGTTTAACTTTTTTCTAACCATAAGCTTTAACAATTTTTAACCAATTAATATAAACAATGACAATCATCCATAATCCATTGAAAGACCAATAACCAACCATCCCACCTCTTGGGAATGTGGGCGCTGTGTTCTTAAATTTGTTTCCTGCTGTCTGAGGGTGATGGTATCTTTAGGGGATTCTGAAAAGAAAATTTTTGTTAATTGTCAAGTCCTGAAATAAGTAGCTGTGTCATTTGTTTTCCAATCTCTGCATAACAGGAAAGTGCAAGGTTTGTCTCAAGCCCTGGCTATAGTAGTCTGTGAAGCTGGTTCATCTCAGTGAGCTGCCCCAAAATTTTCCTGAGCAGTTTGTAGTCCAAATCTGATCTTTGGTTGGTGTTTGTCAGCCTAGTGGCTTTGTCCATGTGAAATCATCGTTGTGGGGCCCCATCTTCCTTTTGGATACTTCAAGTTCGCAATTAGGAATTGTCATGGATCACTGCAGAAAACTGATAAGAGACTAAAAACCAACACAATGTACAGGAAGCTAAATATATAAGTATTTATTCAGCATAGGATTAGTAACAATATAATAGTACCTTATTTTTAGTTATTCTTTTGTTTCATATCAGCTGGCTCTTCTAATATGATACAGAGATCTTGTATTTTCCTTTAACAAGTATGCTTGAGTTTAGAGAAGGAGAGAGCCACACTCCAACTCTAAAGCCAGCTTTAAATTACAATTAAACTGGGACTTCAGCTTACAAAAACAAAAACAAACAAACAAACAAAAAAAAAAAAACAGAGGTTAAGCAATGAGATTTTACCCTAAAGAGTATACTGTTACCAATAGTTATGATATTCTTTTGCTTGTAAATTTTTCTGGATAGCCTCCCTTTTGCTTTAAATTTGTAGATGTCCAAGGTCTTTTCACTTCTTGAAGATGGGTATTTCCAGTTTTCTGTAAAGACAAAAACAGAAACCTGCCTTCACCCTTTGTTTTTTCTTACAACTTAAAGAATTGTAATATGGGTGGATGAGCTATCAATTCTTATTTCATGAACTTTCTCTGGTTCAAATTGAGTCTTTATTAATTTCTTCACCTGTGGAAACAAAAGCAAACCCCTTCCCCAATGTAGCACTTACCCTAGCTTCCATTCAGAGATTAGTACATCTTTGAAGTAAACAGGCTGAATTAGTTCAGCTGTTTTTTCTATGGTCCAATGCCTATCAGCAGCTGTTGCTCCTTTCTCAGTAGCATTGAGAAAATTCAAAGTTAATAAAGCATTATTATTATTATTATTATTATTATTATTATTATTATTCCTTTCTGTTTATTTAGCATATCCTTTAGAGTTCGATTTGATCTATGACTGTTTGCCCTGTAGTATTGTGTGGTATTCCTGTAATATGCTTAATATTATAATAAGCAAAAAAAGTTTTATTTTACTAAAGACATATACCAGAGCATTGTCAGTCTTAATTTGTAGAGGTATTCCCATGATGGCCATAACTTCTAACAAACATGTGATTACAGAATTAGCCTTTTCTGATCTCAAAGAAGTTGCCTATTGAAATCCTGAAAATGTATCTATTGTATGATGGACATATCTTAACTTCCCAAATTCTGTCAATGAAATACATCCATCTGCCAGATTTCATTTCTATGTATACCTTTAGGATTACTTCCTGCTAGCAATGAAGTTTGGTTATAGAAAGAACAGATGGGACACCTTTTTAAAATTTCTTTGGCTGGTTGGCAAGTGATAAAAAATCATTTTTTAATCCTTTGCTATTGATGTGATACTTTTTATGAAATCCTGAGGCCTCTAGTACATTTTCTACTAATAATTTATCAGTTTCATCATTACCTTGTGCTAAAGGACCTGGCAGAACCATATGGGATCGAATGTGTGTTATATAGAAGGGATGATTTCTAGTCCTGATTATTTCTTGTAACTGAATAAATAATGAAGTTAATTCTGACTCATCATTAATAAAACCAGCCGTTTCAATGTGTAGAACAACTCTTTTTGCATACTGAAAGTCAGTGACTATATTAAGAGGTTCAGTAAAATCTATTAATACCATCACGATAGTATATAATTCTGACTTTTGAACAGAATTATAAGGGCTTTGAGCCACTTTATTTATATGTTCTGATTTGTAACCTGCCTTTCCTGATTTGTTTGCATCGGTATACAATGTAGGGGCTCCAGAAATTGGTTTATCTTGTACAATACAAGGAAGAATCCAATTACAATCCACCTTGTTTATCGCTCTTAGGTCTGTTACCATTCTTCATTTTCCAGATTTCTTTTTAATAACAAATACAGGAGAATTCCAAGGGCTTGTTGATTATTCTATGTGCTGAGCATTTAACTGTTCCTGAACCAGCTGCTCTAAGGCCTGCAATTTCTCTTTTGTTCGAGGCCATTGATGAACCCATATAGGCTTCTCTGTTAGCCATTTTAGAGGTAGTGCTGTGGGTGTTTTTGAAAGATCAGCAGCTGTTTTGTCTTGTTTCTCTATATTCTGAATGTGACTATTTCTTATGATACCTTCTAATGTTTTTTTTTCCGGAACCATGTGCTAGTTTATGGTTTATTTCTGTGTTTGGAGGAATATTAATCTGTGTGTTTCACTGTTGTAGTAAATCTTATCTCCATAAATTTATAACAATGTCAGCCACATATGGCTTTAATATTCCTCTCTGTACTTCTGGTCCTATACATTCAAGCCATCTTGCACTCTGTTTTACCTGGGATATCGATCCAATACCCAAAAACTGAACATTTACCTCCTGAAGGGGCCAATTTGGATGCCATGACTCTGGTGAAATTATTGACACATCCACCCTGTGTTCAATAAGCCTTCAATAATGACATCATTTCTTTGTACTTTTAATTTTGGCCTTTGTTTGTTGATAGAAGCTTGCCAAAATATTCTCTTTATAATTTTATCTGAATTTTTTTCTTTTTCTATAGATTTTCTATCATTCAATGTAGTGTGTCTTTTTAAAATAGGTTTTAATTTTTTAATTGTTCTGGGAAAGTGCTTCCTCCACAATGGCAGGGTAAGATTAGATTGGATTTGATATGGGGGCTTTTGAAAGAAGGGAGAGGCATTCTCTTGGGATTATTCCTAACAAAAGCACTGTTCCTGAGAATGACCTGTTTACAATCTCTTTTTATGTGACCTAGCCTTCCACAACTGTAACATTTAAATTTTTGACTTTTTCTTATACCTCTAGAAATAAGCCTCCTACCCAGTTATCATCACTGTCATAGGACTCTAGATTGTCTCATGAATCCAGTTCTCCACAGGTGCTGACCTTGCTTTTAAAGGTATCCCTCTTATGCCCTTCAGTAGTCTTTGCTCTGTGTACTTCATGTTTGAAATATAATATAAAATAAATACAATATGATGTGAGAGGTTTCTTTTTTTCTTTCATCATTTTGATGTCCTTCATGTCTCCTAAGATCTGGACAACAATCTCCCAAGGTTTGAGAAGTTTTTCTAAATATTGTTAAATATATTTTTTATGCCTTTAGCTTACACTTCATTGTTCATGCTTGATAAGTTTTGACTTTTAATGGTGTCTAGGAACCTTGCATGTTCTATTCATATTTTGCTCTTTCTTTAGTATTGCATGACTTTTTAGTTTATCTACCTTATCTTTAGGCCATGATATTCTGTAATTCTGCATCTGTTAATGAGGCTTTCTACTGAATTGTTCAAGTTGTTGAGATACTTGTTTCAGAAGTCTGTATTTTTTCAGTGTTTCTCTTTATTAAATCCCTCTTTCACATCCTGCATCATCTTTCTTGCTTTACTCAGATGTTTATTTATATTATCTTTGAATTAATTAAAAGTTTATTCCAACCCTTTTTTATTAGGTTGAGTATCATTTTAATCATACTTTTTAATTTGGGGAGATTTTAGCTACTTTATTCTTAATGGAATCCATTACAGTAGCACTGTTACTTTTTGAAGAAGTTGTATTGCCTTGCCTTTTCATTTCTTGTGTTTCTGTTAGGACTAAGTCCCTGTTTGGATTTGTTTTGTTAATATAATGTCTTTTAATGATCTATGAGGCTGACATCCAGGGCTGACTTCCAAAAGCAAGTCCCCAAAGGCTCAGTGAGAGCAGTCTGTTTAAACTGTTGCTGAATCAACAGTCAAGTGTCAGATGTCTGCCAGAGCTCTTTCCTTTGGAAGCTTCCCTTCTTGTATAACAGGAGCCTCTGCTGGCCACTCTTAACCTTTGCAGCCTGTGGGCTCTACAGCTTCTGCCAAGCTCTAAGACTCCACAATACACTCTAAGTGGTTGATATTTTTTTTTCCTGTGAGGGCAAAGCAAACAACATCATTGATAACTCTATTGGTGGATCTGTCTCCATGCTATCAGAATCCACACAGCACTGAACACTGCCAGAGGAATGAGACAGTAGATGGAGCTTCAGTGTTCCTCAGTCTCAGTGACAAGTAAATTCAAGGCAGATATGTGAGCCAGAGATTACATTATTCATTGATCCAAGATTTCAGATTTCACAACTTTCTTCAGTGGTGGATATAACTCCTTGTCACTGAGGGGGGTTACAACCCACTGAACACTTCACAGTATTAGTTTTGAATCCTCATCTAGACTTATTGTAATATCAATATCTAGTCTTCACCCTCTCTGTGACTGCTGCCAATGGCTCTCTTCCATCCTGGGGCTGTGTTCTGATCTTTCATTTGTTTCTGAATATTAATATGCTCCTTCTTCAGGCTAGAAGCAAAATGGCCAAAGACGTTCCAAGCAGCTTTCAAGCTTTTAAAAACAGTAAAAGGGCCACATTATGTCTCAATTTTTTTCTAAAACAATGGTTCTCAACTTTCTCAATGCTGAGACCCTTGATACAATTTCTAGTGTTGTGGTGATTATTTTTGCCAAAATTATTCTGTTAATTTTGATAAAATTATTTTTGTTGCTACTTTATAACTGTAATTCTGTTGCTATTGTGAATCATAATGTAAATTTTTTAGAGATAGAGGTTTGTGAATGGAGTCGAGACCCGTGCATTCTAAGTGCTATAACCTATTCATTCATATCTTATTTTGTAAAATTCTTCCTATTCTGGGGACCGCTATTGGCATCCATGAGTCAGCAACTTGAGATCGGACTTTCCTAAGGCATATGATAGAGTAGAAGGGGATATATATGAGAAAATGGAGTCAAGATCATGATGGGGAAACCCACAGAGACAGCTGACCTCAGCTAGTGGGCACTCACAGACTCTGGACTGACAGCTGGGGAATCTGCCTGGCACTGAATGTGGGTGATGATTGTGTGGCTTGGGCAGCTTGTGTGGCCTCTGGCAGTGGGACCAGGATTTATCCCTAGTTTATAAACTGGCTTTTATAGCCCATTCACTATGTATGGATACCTTTCTCAGCCTTGGTGCAGAGGGGAGGTGCTTGGTCCTACCACAACTTGATATGCAGGACTTCGTTAATTCCCCATGGGAAGCCTTACCCAGTTTGAGGAGTGACTAGGGGCTGAAGTGGGGTTGAGGGAGGTGAGAAAAAAGAGAGGAAGGGAGGGAGGGGGAAACTATAGTTGGTATGTAAAGTAAAAAAAAAATTAAATGATATAAAAAGACAAAATATAGTAACCTGATTTAGTCCAAGAAAGCATTTTTACCTTCAGGTAAGGGAAATTTAACATATTTTAACGTTTAACATATTTTATCCTAAGAATTCTGCCTATGTATATTTTGTTCAACTAAATATCTAGTCTTCTTAATTAAATTTTAGAAATGTCATACATGTATACAATGTGTTATGATTACATTGACCTCCCATTACACAATCTAATCCCCTTTCTTCTCCCTCTAAAAAGTTTTTTCTATCCAATTAACTCTTTTGTTTCTTTTGTGATTTTTTTTGAACCACTCAGTATATGTAAGGTTGCATAGTGTGGATGGAGGTAATTTGGTTGAGACTGGAGCACTCATCAGTGGCTAAAACTGAAGAAAATGCTGCCCTTTCCCCTGGTAGTCATTAACTGCCAGTAATTCCTCAGGAAGGGGTGGGGACTGGTTCCTGGTGCTCTGGTCTACAGGAGAATGTCAGTGCCCAGGTATGTACACAACCTATATGGATATGCTTATGTGCTCTGTGTTCATGATTACAGTGGCCATGCCATATCCAGACGGAGGTATTTTCACAGGATTGCTTCCCATCATATGCTTCTGAGATTCTTTCCAATCACTTCTCTGAAACATTCCCTAGGTTTTAGAGAAGATGATATTGCTGTCTGTCCCACTTATACCGGAGCACTTCTCAATCATGTATTCTCAGCATCTTGATCAGCTATAAGTAGTCTCTGCATTAGCCTTCACCCACTGCGAGAGAAAGAGAGAGAGAGAGAGAGAGAGAGAGAGAGAGAGAGAGAGAGAGAGAGAGAGAGAGAGAGAGAGAGACGCAGAGACGCTCTGGTCTAAGGTTATAAATATAAATATTTAAAAGATTTTACAACCTTTCATCTGAAACATTGAAACAACAATATATGACCTCCACAACCATAAAGTTTTGACTTGGCTTATAATACCAGGCATGTATTCCTTCATAAGATATGGACCTTAATTTCAATCAGAAAGCAATTAGTTACCACCATCAGTCACTCTGCCACTGCTAGTACCATCACAATGGCCTTATAGTACACATGGCCCATTGTAATATGAAGTTTCTATCCTGGCCTAGCCCTATGGTCCGAACTCATCCATTGCTGCTTAACCCCTCAAATAACTCAGATGCTTATATTAATTACATGCTGCTTGGCCTATGGCTCAGGCATATTGCTAGCTAGCTCTTGCATCTTAATTCAACCCATTTCCTTTAATCTGTCCTGGGTTTACCTATTTCTTTACAGCTCACTTCTTGGGTGGTGAATGGAGTATCTCTTGACTCTGCCCTCCTTCCCCTTTATCTATGCTCAGATTTCCCACCTCCTTCTAAAATGCCCTGCTATAGCCCCAAACAGTCCCTTTATTCATGAATGATATTTACAGCATACAGAAGGACATCCCACATCAGCCCATATCTGGGTAAAACTGCTGACAAATTTTATCCCCCAGCAGCCTACATAGCAACTTCCAGCACTGGAAAGACAAGCCATCAGGGTGAGGGCTTCCACATTGACTTTGTCCTCTACTCAAAGTGTATGGTGTCTTCAGAAGTAGGATCTTACCATCTAATTCTGAAAGACAGTTAAACACAATCAATGGCAATTGTTTTGAGATCTTCTAGGACATTTATAGCCAACAACTGTTAAAGAGGTGTCCAGAACTTGACACTGAGATTTTCCTTTAAAAACTCATAATTTCTGGAAGCAGTGTTTTCTACCCATGTAGTGTACTTTTGACCAAAGCTCTTTTTTTAATGCTAGTTTCTTAGTTGACATATCCAGGTTTCCTCACATACATTCTTTGTTTCTGTTATCCCTCTGTCCCACCCCACCTTGGCCCCATTCTCCTGATCCATCTTTATTTAAAGTTTTTCACACCTATCGTTCCCCACCCTCTACTTTCATAAACCATGTCTTTTACTGTAATCTTCTTCTCTTATTTCTCCCCTATCCCTTAACTCCTTTCTTGCTTCCAGAACTCTGCAAACACTTCCTCCAGCTTAAATGCAGAAATCTAAACCTCTGAAGCTAAGACCCACATATGAGAGTGAATACAATGTTTGCATTTCCGGACCTGAATTACCCCATTTGATGTCTTCTCCAATTCCATTCATTCCTTTGCAAACTTCACAACTTCACTTCACCTGAATAAAATACTATCGTGTGTATGAACCACATTTTCACTGTCTGTTCACCAGCTGACAGATATCTAGACTAATTCCACAGCCTAACTATCATGAATAGAGCAGCAATGATCATGAGCATGCAGACATCTCTGTGAAGGTATAGGTTACCTTGGTTTTGTTTTCGTTTTAATACAAAAGCCAGGGGCTGTTCCTTCTGCCAAAGGCTTCCTATGAGACCACAAACACAAACTGTCCTGACTCCCTGAATTTCAAAAGGACAAAGACTGGAAAACCCTAAGTTAGAGGCTAGACGATAGCATATGCTTATAATCTGTGTTTGGGAGAGAGAGAAGCAGGAAGCTTTCCAGTTAGAGGTCAGCATGAGATACATAGCAAGTCCCTATCTCAAACACCAAAAAGTAATTAAATAAGTAGGAAGAAATTCAGCTGTGCATCCCTCCTCATGAACAGCCAGTGTGTGTTTTCTGTCTCCGTCACTACCAGAAAATGGAATCAATCACCTTCTTCTCCACCTATGAGCAACCCTGTGATACCTCATTCATCAAGCTACTTCCCTTAGCAATTCTTCCTTTTGACATTGGTGTTGATAATTAGCTTGATCGTACCTAAAAGAACAGCAGGAGGATCAGAGATGAATCTCAGTGGTGAGCACTCACCTAGCATATACATAGGGCTCTACAAAGAAAAACCAGAACACAGCAGTACAAATACCTAATGCAAAATGCCCAAACCCTTGAATCCTTTTGAAAGGACTTGACTCTCTTTCCCTCTTCTTTAACTTCTGCATGAGTCCAAGACCCACCAGTTGACTAAAAGCCTTGTCAGTATTTCAGTGGATCAGTGTTTCAAATGCTGATTTGAAATCTCTAAGAACACTAATGAAAGGAAGCATCTTTGACACAGTGATGTTGACAATTACTATCTCCCGAACTCACCTGTACACGTAGGGGGACATTTTCTTCCAGGGAGTACAAATCACAGTCTCATCATTTCACATCTTCGACTACTTCATATCTGTGAACTTCCACCTCTCTCCTTTTTACACTCGCTTTCCAGCATCACATCCTTTGCTCATGTTTTTCTCAGACTCTCCCACTGACATTTTTTGGTGTTTTGACAAAATTCCAACTACTGCACTGCAGGTAATGTTTTCTATGACTTTCCATAATGATGATTCAATTTCATGCTGACCTGGATTATAATATTCTACAGTAGTTGGTGTTGCTTGGCAGTATCTTAAATTAACTCATAATAGCTCTGCATTGTAATAACAGATAATTTTTTGATGTTTTGAAACATGTCTTACTAAGTAGCCCTGGCAGGCCTAGAACTCTCTGCTTAGACCAGGACATTCTAGAACACAGAGAAATATGTAATTAATAACACGTGCACCACACCCATCTCTGAAATAAATTATTTTTAAGCAAGCCTTCTACTAGGTCTTTACATAGCTAATTTGTATGCATGTCTCGACTAGAATTCTGACTGGGGATTTTACACATGCATTTAGGCTCTGTTTATAACAAAAGCTGAGAGTTTGCATTAATAACAAGAAGAAAAGAATTTGATGAGAGCGACTGGATCTTAAGTCTAAAAACTTACACTCCACATATCTTCCTACTTATCTATATTCTGCTTTACTGTTCTCTTAACTATGAGGAAATCTGCAAAGAGTATTCACAGTTCACTGGGATTCTAGGAGCTCTTCACAGTCACTCACTGTCACTGGTGAAAACTACTTGTCTGATAGGTTGGTTCAGTTTTGTTCCTCATGTGTCTTTTTTTTCCATTTGACTTTCCTTGTTCCTCATTCAGACACATGTCCCATTCTTCCTCTGTGTCCCCCACACTGCTCTTGACTCCCAAGATCTGGTCCAGGGTCTCTAGCTACAGACTCCAAGTAGTAGCACTGTATTTCTGAAAAGGCTGTATCTTAAACAGTTTGAATGCTATAGCAATCATATCACAAATGGCAGAGCTTATAGATAGCAGATATTTATTTTTTACTGATATGGAGGCTATATTCACTACATGGGCGTATTCCTTGTCTGGTGCGAGTAACTTCCCCATAGCAGAAAGTCAAGGAACCTCTTAGGTCTGTTTGATAAGGACCTTAATTCCATTGTGAGGACTATGTTGTATTTGGTTTCTAGCCCAGACTTTCTGGGCTAGCCTTGTGGCCTGGACTTTGCAGCCTACAGTCCTACAGTCCCAATGAACATATAGACACTTATATTAATTGTACGCTGATCAACCTGGGGCCCAGGCATATAACTTGCTAACTCTTCACTCTTAAACTAATCCATAATTCTTATCCTGTTCAGCCATGAGGCTCAGTAACTTTTCTCAGAGCAGCATAGTTGTCTTCTGCATCTTCTGGCTTGTCTGGCAACTCTGTGGCATCTCTGCTCTGTTCTTCCTGTTTCCAGAGTTTTCTTAGTCTGGTAGCCCTGCACATACTTCCTGTCTGCCTTTGGCCAATCAGTGTTTTTATTAAACTGGTGGGTGGGACAATTATTTACAAATGAAAAACATAATCCCCCAACAGGACTATGAGCTAGTGGTTTATTCACCTCTCAAAGACTTTGCTCTTCTTTGATTTTTTGAAATTAAGATGTAATTACATCATTTTCAGCATTTCCTTTCTCCAACCCTTTACATTCGTTACTTTCCTCTATCAAATTCATAGCCTCTGTTTCTTTGTTCATATATGCTTAAGAGTGTGCATATACATATATATTTATATGCTTCAGAATATGTATATGAATACAATCTGCTTAATCTATATATAATTACTTGTATGTTTATGACTTCAGGGCTGACCACTTGGTATTTGTAGTAGTTTTAATAAAATGTCCCCAGTCCTAGGGACTAGTACTATTGGGAGTATGGCTTTGTTGGAGTATCTATGACCTTGCTGGAGGAAGTGTATCACTGGGGGTGGGCTTTGAGGTCTCAGATTCTCAAGCCACACCCAGCGTGGCATTCTCTTCCTGCTGCCTGCTGATCCAGATATAGAACTCTCCCACTTTTGGCTTCTTCTAAAGTGCCATGCCTGCCTACATGCCACAGTGCTTCCCACCGTGATGATAATGGATTAAGCCTTGAAACTGTAAGCCAGCCCCAATTCAATAGGATTTTTTGTTTGTTTGTTTGTTTGTTTGTTTGGTTGGTTGGTTGGTTGGTTGGTTGTTGTTGTTGTATGGGTGTGGGGGTGTGTTTTAAGAGTTTCCGTGGCCATGGTATATCTCTTCACAGAAAATGGAACTCTAACAAAGACAGTATTAGATAACTAACTTGTGGGCTGTTCCCTGGAGATGACTACTTCTCTTGCTCTCAGCTGTCCTTAGTTGACTGCACTTCTTTGTATAGTATCAAGACTCCATGAGACTTACCCTTTTGATACCACTGCCTTTGGAACACAAATATTCATAGACCACAGACCAACATTCCTTTTATTAGTTTTTATGAGACACCTGTTTCTAGAGCAGAAATGTCTCTCCTCTTTAACTTGGATGAAAGTTCTACCAGCTCTTTGTGGATAATCAAACATGGTATCTGTCAACAGCTCTAGGTTCTGTGTCAGTGGTTTTTGTCCCCTGCTGTGATGGAGAAAATCCTTCTGATTGGCAGGAAATATAGTTCCCTTCCTGAGACATGCACAGATTCTACAGCCTTTCTTTCAGAAGACCCTAAGCTGCCAAATGACCCTTGAGTATAATCTTAAACCAAACTTGTGAGTTTGTGGACCCACGACTTATCATAAATCACAAATTTTAAAATGAGAGCTATGTATTTTGAGTCATAAGCAAAATGTATCTCTGCACTGTGCAGTGTGTCTATAGAACTTTAAAATGAGTCAGAATGCTGTGTCACTTATCTATTGTTGCTTAACAAATTCCCAACTTACTGCTTTAAGATATGCACACTCATAAAAATTTCATTTTCTGTGGTTGGAAATCCAGGAGCATCTTAGCTGATTGCTGTTGCTTATACTCTAAGTGGGGGGTTGCAGTCTAATACCCAGCAAGAGATGCTGTCATGTCAAGGCTGAGCATGAAAAGGTTTCAACTACAAGTTCACTCAAGCATGTGCCATGTCGGCAACTTGATAGGCTGTCTGACTGTCCACGTGACAGAATATGCCACTCAGAACCTGCAGTTTTTAGCCCTCACCTCAAGTAACAGGTTTTCCTTCTTCCATGTGACAATGGTCACACAGACCATGCAATAGGAGGTGGAGGTCATTAGTAGCTATCTAAAAGGCTATGTGCCACAATTTTCTTGCAATCTGTTTTGTCTCAAGTCATATATTTTTACCATTACCTTTTGCCTTTGTCATGAACCTTAATCTCTAATTCTCCTTGACTTTAAAACATTTCAATTACCTACTTTTCTTTGAGACTATTTGGGTTTTGACACTTAGTATAAGTAAGGAGCTCATCATACTCCTCCTATTATATATATATATATATATATGTGTGTGTGTGTGTGTGTTATAAATATTATTATACTACATTATGTATTATACTACTTATTATATTTTCTATGGGAACCTTTCAATATGAATATTATCATAATTTTATCACATTAATAGGGAAACAAACAAACAAATAAATAAATAAATAAATAAATAAATAAATAAAATGTGAGCCCAAGATATCACCTACTCAGTTGCCAAATCAATGTTTCTGACTTACAGGCTAGTTCACTTTCCTGTGCAATGCATAGCCCCTTCTTAACCTCATCAAGAGGTTTTAGATGTATTTCTGGTCATTTTAAAGAACCACAAGATAAGAAATACAATTTTTAGTTCAATATAATGAAAACCTAACCCCAGCTGTTAAATGTTGCACAGCAATAGAATCGTTTCCATAACTGGAAGGATTCAAGCCAAGCTTGGAAGATCTGCAGGCAGGGTACTTCTGGTCCCTAAAGGAGATCAATCAGACTTCTTTTAAGAAGTGTTCTAAACTGGAGTTTCTAAACCATGCTCTGCTCTCCTGATGGGAAGGAACGTCCTTGTCCATCATCCTCATAGGCAATTCCATACTGAGGAACAGCAGAGGGAAGAACTGACTAAAAGATGCTAGAGATAAATTATTCTTACCTGGGCTTCCTATTTCTTTGAGACAGAAAAGTTCTTCCTATTGCTTCCCACCGTTCACTAGTCATGCTGTTCCTAAATTTCCTTCAGGATGGTACATGGCCCTTAAGGTTCTGAGAATTATTGGAAGTCCCCCATCTATTATTGTGATGTATATCTGTGAGCACATAGTGGGCTGTTACAAAATTTGAATAGGCTATCACTTGGTAAATTGCAGTCCAAGAAAAGTATTTGAGAGGTGCTTCTCAAGGCTAGCATTTTTTGGATATAGGAGTGAGGGCCTGTGAAAAGATGTGAAATGTGGAAGTTTTACTGTTGCCCCTCCTCAATTCAATACAGATTTTGCACTGAGATGAACAAAAGGCGCCTTCTTCACTTCCAGACATCTTACTTTTAAAAAATAACCCGTGTGACCTCAGAAAGTTGAACAAAATAGGCAGGAACTTAACCATTACTCAAGTCACAGAATTTAGCCCATATTTAGGAGAAGTACTTTTCGACTCATGGAGGGGTTTTTTTTTTCCATCTGTATATCTCAATTATTTCCTTCAAAGGCACACTTAGTCGTCTCCTGCACAAAAAGAAACCAATATGACACAATTTTAAAATTACATTTAATCGTGTTCATGGTGTGTTCTACTTGGTAAGGAAGGGGGAAAAAGGTTAGATAAAGGCCAAGATGCTTTATGGGCAATGGACAGCTGACACAGAAAAAGGCCAGCTACTCAGACCTTGCTTTATGTGGTCTGCAGCAGGGTACTTTCTTTCATTGCCCCAAATTCCCTTTATTTAATTTTCAATGTCCAGCCATTCTACATCCTTCTTTCCAGCGCTTTCTTCCACTGCATATACTGTGCATAACCACTGTTTCTGTACTCTAAAGATTCTGAGGATTCAGAAGATTATTGCCCACAAGTTACGAATCACCATTTGCACACAAAAAATTTGTATTCACACGTGTGCAAAAGTTACATCTTTCATTAGTCTAGACCAACAGCAACTGGTATGCCCATAATTCTGCTGGTCTTGGTAACTTGCCGTTTACAAGATTATTTCAGACTTAAGTTCCCATCTTTCCTGTTTGGGTAGAAAACTGTCATGTGTGGGTCTATTCTTACTTCTGTACCAATTTTCTATTTTGCAAAAGTACATGCTCTAAGATGAATGAGTTTAAACAGTAGCCATTTAACCTGTGATTCTGTTAGGCAGTTCTTCAGGTCTTGGCTAGATTAATTGACAGTTGATCCTTTTGGGTTGTCTGAAGCCTGAGAAGAAACTGCATCTGAGATTTCTCACTTCTGACCCACATGGTCCTTCACCGTTGATAGGTGGGCTGGGTAACGTGGGCATGATTGATTCTTAAAAACAATACCAGCAGGACCTGCAAGGGCTATCAAAGATGATGCTCAGTTGATCAAGGTGAATGTCCATCCATTTCAAGTTTGCCAGCCTATTTGATGAATGAATAATGCAGATTTGCAGTTTATAGCTTGCTGAGCCATTGTAAAGCGTGCTTTTTAAAAATTTTTATTAAAGTTGGAAATTCCTAACTAGGGTTCAAGGAAACAAATCCATCCTTTAGGATAAAGGATAAAAGGACAGATAAAATAAGAGCCTCTACATCATCTCACGTTTAATTCAGAAGTATTCTAGAATGTTTAAATGTAAAATGGTAAGGGCAATTCATTAGCCTACTCTGAGCCAACCTCCTTCACTTATATCAATAGAGAGGTTCCAGAGCTGGCGCCATCTGGGGCAATGACTGACCCCGAGATCTGAATACAGTTTGTCACTTAGTTCACCGAGATTGCCTCAGTATTCGTTCTAATAGAGGCAATATTTCTTGCTAGGAATTTGCCATGCCTGTATTTGTTTGTTTCTTTGTTTGTTTAGTTTACAAATACTTTGATTATCTGCTAGTAGACTATAAAATAATTATGAAAATTGATTTTTTTTATTTGTTTGTTTGTTTTTCATGACAGGGTTTCTCTGTGTAGCCCTGGCTGTACTAGAACTCACTATGAACATGAGACTGGCCTCAGACTCAAAGGTCTACATGCCCCTGCCCCTGCCCCTGCCCCTGCCCCTGCCCCTGCCCCTGCCCCTGCCCCTGCCCCTGCCCCTGCCCCTGCCCCTGCTCCTGCCCGTGATTCTGCCTTCCTCTGCTGAGTACTGGTATGCCACCACCACCCAGATAAAAATTTATTTGTGTATGTGTGTGTGTGCAAAAAAAAGTTTCAGAATCTATGAGATGTATGCTTTTGCTTTTAATTGGAAAGACTTATAGAAAAGAGAATGGTGAGAATGGTGATAGTAAGTTCTGTGGAACTTTTATGAAAATAGAATTATTTACAAACAGTAGCTGGGATCGTGACTTTGGAATCAAATAAAATTATCTTTAATCCTAATATCCTAACTGGATAGAATAAAATGAGGCAATTGACGAACTCACTATATGTTCATTTTCTCTCTCTTCCCCCCCACCTCTCTCTTCCTCTCTCTCCTCCCTCCTCATTCTGTCTCTTGCTCCAGAGATCCAGGTTTTATTCCTGTTTAACATGGCCACATGAACAATGATAAAATATAGGAAAAATTTATCAATGCCAAGCACAGTATAGGTCCTCAAATTTTTAAGTTATTATTTAATAATTCCCTAGTATCGATTTCTGCCTTGATGCTGAGGAATTGAAGTCTGAGCATTGATTAATTTGCATCTCTTCTTTTTTCTTTCCTTCTTCTAGTACTTGATGAAGTTCTTGTCATGGGAAATAAGAGGTTTAAGGTCTTCACAATAAATAATTCAGAGAAAGACAAAATATGGTGTTGTCTTTATTATATTATGTGCCATGACTCTTTCTCAGGAATCATTGTCTTTATTAAAGATGACATAGATAATTGCTATGAGAGAGAGACCCTGGCTTACAATATAACAACACAGTGCTTAGCACATAACAACTACTTAAAAGCATTTATTCAGCAACTGAGGATGCAGCTTAGTTAGGAGAGTGCTTATGTAGTACCAAGCACTCCACAAATTGAGCCATAGGTTCAATCCCAGCATTGCATAAACCAGGTGTAGTGCTGCATGCTTGGAATCTTAGCACTCAGGAGGTAGAGACAGGGGAATCAAAAGTTTATGGCCATCCTCTGATATGTATGGAGTTCAAGGTGAGCCTGGGCTTCATGATAACTTGCCACCAAAGAAAGAAAGAAAGAGAGAGAGAGAGAGAGAGAGAGAGAGAGAGAGAGAGAGAGAGAGAAGGAAGGAAGGAAGGAAGGAAGGAAGGAAGGAAGGAAGGAAGGAAGGAAGGAAGGAAGAAAGAAAGAAAGAAAGAAAGAAAGAAAGAAAGAAAGAAAGAAAGAAAGAAAGAAAGAAAGAAAGAAAGAAAGAAAGAAAGAAAGAAAGAAAGAAAGAAAGAAAGAAAGAAAGAAAGAAAGAAAGAAGGAAAGAAAGAAGGAAAGAAAGAAGGAAAGAAAGAAAATAAAAATATTTATTTTAAATGAGGGAATAATCAACAGGTTGTAAACAAATAGTAATTAAGTATTACTTGGGATCCAATTAGCTACGTCTATTGTGTTTTGGGGACCAGAGACATAGGCACTGTACCACTGCGGCAAAATGACTGAGGATTGAAGTGTAAAATAAACGGGAGTCAGGGTGTTTTTAGGAGAAGAGTGAAACTCCTGCCTTGGTTTAAGTTGCAATAGTTTATTGGTGCTGTTCTTGTTTAAAAATTTAGTGTGTGTGTGTGTGTGTGTGTGTGTGTGTGTGTGTGTGTGTGTTTGTGTGTGTGTGTGTGTGTTGTATATCTGTGCACGCACATGCGTGTAGGTACCTGAAGAGATCAGAAACAGGGTACAGGATGCACTGGAGCTAGAGGCACACACAATAAGGTGTAAGCCACCTAGTGTGGGTGCAGGGATCCAAACTCAGGTTCTCTGGAGGAGTAACCAGCACTCTTAACTGCTGAGCCATCTCTCCAGAATCTGCAATAATTTTTAAAGAAACTGTAAAAAGCATAACCTAATGGTCTCATTTGAATAAAGATAAAGAATATTAAAGAAAAAATATTTTGTCTCTGTTTTTCCCTTTTACCTTATGGCAATTGCTAAGCCATTATCATGCTGTAATCAGCAGTTTTAGCAATACAGACTATATTAATTGTTTTTGAAAACTCTCTAGTGCTTCATATCATCACTCATAGCAAAAGGGCTCCTTTAATTAAGTGTCAAGAACTATTCTATGAAATTTTGCCAGCATTTCTGCTAGCCACTAAAGTTAATTGACAATCTTTAATAGAGAATCTTAGAGAAATTTATATCACAATTAACATAATTTAAGGTGCTGAGGAGGCATGGATTATCACAAATGGCATCTCTGATCTTTAAAAGTAAGTGCGAAAATGCAGCAGTACCTTACATAATAAGCTTGTGTAAATTAGTAGTTACACTTATTAGTGTAAAGTGATATTTCTGGACTTTGCTAATTAGCAAACCTGAGAACAAACGTGATAATAACAGTTAAAAAATCAGCATCACTACTAATCAATAAAATGTAAAACGGAGTCACTACCAAGTATTGCCTTTCTCTAGTCAGGGTGACTGTTACTAAAAAGACCAAAGATAGCCCAAAAAAGGAAAGAAAAGGAAACGGCAGTCAGTGGGCATATAAATTATCACATCCACTGTGGAAAACAGTATGAAAGTTACTTTAAAAATTAAAGATAAGGGCTAGTGAGATGGCTCAACAGTTAAAACCACTTGATGTTCTTGCAGAAGACCCAGGTCCAGTTCCCAGCATTCACAACCATCTATCTGTTTCTCCCATTCTAGAAGATGCCATATCCCCTTTGGCAGGCACCGGGCATACATGTGGTACACATACACAAAAGGACAAACACACAAACACAAAAGTAAAAATTAATACATATTTTTACATTTAAAAATATCATCGGACCCAGCCATCCCCTCTGGCCAGAGTAAATGAAATCCATCTGAGGAAGGCTGTCTGTTTCCTGTGTTTATTGTTTCTTACAGCATTCTTCACAATCTCCAAATATCACAACAACCTGAGTATCCAGAAGCAGGCACGTGGGTACAGAAAATGTGGAATATGTGTACACAGTGGAATGTTACTCAAGTATTGGTGACGAAAGGAGTGAACCTGGGACATTGTACTGAGTAAAATAAGCTAGCTCAGAACACCTCATTCACGTGTGGAATCTACAAATATTGAACCCATTTAGAAACAGAAGAATAGTAGTTACCAAGGAGGCCCAGAATAAGTAGATCGGAAGAAAGATGGGGCAGTGTTGGCAAATGAGCATAATTAAACATTAGAGACGATATTCTATTGCTTAATTTACATTGAAGTGACTCTAGTTGATGGCTTTAATTTTTCTAGAAAATGTAAATACTGGACACTTACCACAGAAATGATATTTGTATTTTAAATGACAAAGATTTCAGATTCTCTGGAAAGATGTGTTGGGATAGGTTTTAGGTAATCTGATTCTTTAATAACCATAGGAGAAGATGGAATAGGAAATCCAACAGTAACCTGCAGAACGTAGTCTCTGATCTTATAGGAGAAGGGTCAGATTTCTAAAGGTATTAGATAGGATACAGGCAGTATTTTGGAAAGCAGACCATTACATAATGGGAGTTTAGCAGCTTAGGAACAGTAACAGACATGATAAAAGGTATGGCTGCTCCCTTCTACAGGTTAGCCCAGTCATCTAACAATTTGCTAATTAGCTGGACCTCACCACCCCAAGGTGTAGATGTATCCCCAAAATACTATGTTGGGATACTATGTTGTGAGCAATGAACTGAAAAAATGTTATCACTCAAATTCTTAGAACTAAGAGAAATAAAACAATAATATAAAGAAAAGTCAAATAATATGAGACTTCTATAGAAAACTATAATGGTTTTTTTTTTCCTCACTCTCCTATAGCAGGTCTTTCTTTGAAAACCCCCAATTCTCAAATAATGACACCGAGACTCATTATTAAGTTATGAAAGCTTGGCCTTAGCTTGTTCCTAACTAGCTTTTACAACTTCAATTAACCCACTTCTATTAATCCACGTTCTGCTACCTGGCTCACGACCTCCTCTCCATAGTGCTCATCTGTCTTGCTCCATGTCTCATTGGTGATTTTTTCCCCAGGGTTCCTATCTCTGTCTGGAAGTCCTGCCTACAATCGTCCTGCCTAGCTATTGGTTGTTCAGTTCTTTGTTAAATCAACCAGAAGGTCCTTGTCAGAGACACATGTTCACAATGTCTAAAAGGATTTTCCCACAGCACCCTCCTACCCACAGGACTCTGTCAGAAACACCAACCTCAGTGTTTAACCATTTCTTAGGACATTTGCATATGTCTGCCTTTCCAGTCAGTTCTGAGAATTATATTTTGATATTGAAAGTGACAGTTCAGCTCTTTTTGCCTTTTTCCTCCCTAGATGAACTCAATCTTCTAATATAAATTACAATAATTTAACATATGAAAATTAGAATCTTCCTGATATGAATAGCCTTACTTTTCTTCTGAGAGAGTGCTTACTTATCCAAGCCTCTGTCTGAGTAGGTATAGACTTTACTTTCATCCGTGCAGCAGTGTTTTAGTTTTATCCACCATTGCTATGTTTAAAATACTCCAACACAAGGAGCTGGGGGTACACTGGGTTTCTTTCAGCTCAGGGCTTCAGGCTGCAGTCCACTAATCACTGCAGGACGCAAAGAAGCAGAAACTTAAAATAGCTGATCATATCCACAATCAAGTTAGGGCAAAGAGGACTGTGTGGCCAAGTATGATGCAGACCGTATTCAGTCTTTCTCATTTTAACAGGTTCCCATTTGTTCTTGTGTTGAGAAGAGCCCGGCACTGCCCATTCCTTAGCGTCTTGAGTTTTCTGAAGTGTAAATCTGTCCTTTTCATTTATCCTGTTGCTGACATAGTTTTCTTCCTGGTTTCAGCTACCTAACTTGTTCATCTGTTCCCCACCTCCAAAGTTATGTTTCTGATGCCTTTTCTTTTATTCTCTCTTTCTACAGCTTATCTTTTAAAATGATCTCATCACTGCATCTTAGTGATGCATAGGGAACCGAACTAGATATGTACATTCATTCTGTCATCTTGCCTTATTTACATGTTTGTGTGTGTTAAGTCACCATTAAAATGTATTTCTTTTTATAGATATAAGTCAAAAGTCTGGAAAGTACTACAGAACAAGTTAACAAAACTAACGTCTTACCAAATGCTAATCACACTTTCCCTTAATATAAAAATCTCTGTAGATTTAAGAGGGACATTTACAGAAAATTCTAGATCTCTTTTTAGGGGCGAGAAAGGTAAACTGCACTTTCTCTTGTAATATATACTTTCTTTGAATGTGTTGCCTCATTTTATTTTTTGGGTTTACTGGATTGTTTATTCTGGGCTTTTTGTTCTTTGTCAAGAAGTTCATAACATAGAAATATAAAATAGGCAACACATCCACTAGGTTGCATCAACTCAATCTATGCTCTCTAGTTGTGTTAATAGCATTTACCAAGTACAGCGTGTAGTTGGAAGTTTCTCTGTCCTGCCCAACCATTCCCACAGTCATTTAGTCACAAATAATCACACAAAGGCATAGATCAATTATAATCTGTTTGGCATATGGCTCAGGCTTATTACTTGCTAACTCTTTCATTCAAATTAACACATGACTCGTATCCATGTTTGGCCACATGGCTTGGTACCTTTTTACAGAGCAGCATTCTCGTCTTCCTTCCTCTGCCTCTGGCTGACATCTCTATCTGCTCTTCCTCTTCCCAGAGTTCTCCTAATCTGCCTATAATTCCTGCCTGCCTTCAGGCCAATCAATATTTACAGTGACAAATATTTACTATACTGTACAAAAGTATAGTCCCATAGCAATAGTGTATCTTCTTTGGACATGCATATGCATGTATGTAAAGATAAATACCTGTTCAAAATGTTAATTGTAGACCTTTACTTATGATTATGCTTTAAAAACTCAAAAGGTTACTTGTTTTAGAAATTAATATATTCTGTAAATATAACTAATTTGATTTATTTTTAATAGGATATTGTCTCCTCTTCAGTTTTTTAAACAGGGTATTGTTTTTTAGTTCTATAGTCTTTAAATTTTGATGGGTATATATGTTCAGTTACAGCAAACATTTCCTCATCAGTGTCTTACTCTAGAAATTCAATAAAGGTGGTTTCCTCACTCTGTATATAAACTATCTACTCTCATAGTAGGGTTTTGGATTTTATATAATCATGAATGGTCACCAAGAATAAATAAATAAGTAAATGAAAAGTAGCCAGGTAGATAAGGTAAATAGATAGATAGATAGATAGATAGATAGATAGATAGATAGATAAGCACAATAATGATGAAACCATAAAAACAGTATTTGAGAAATCAGCTACGTAGATGAAAAGACAATGTCCTGCTATCATAGAGTATAAGAGGGCTTCTAAACAACCAAAAGATAATACAATGTAGTAGTTATCATTCTACTAGGGGTGTAGTTTAGTGGTAAAGCACATACCTGACATGTTCAAGGCCTTTGGCTTACCCAGAACTATACAACACAAAGACAGACAATACCCAGCAGGAAGTATGTACCCAGTAAAAGAAAAGGAAAAAAAGGGGGGGGTAGCTCATTGCTTAGAACCATGGTGGATTTCCTAGGAATAGCAGGTGCCTGAAGGACTTGTCACTTGTATTTGAGGCTCTGAACGTGAAGTGATTCTCTCCACATCCCAATCTGTTTGCTCAGGACAACTAAAAATAAAAATAACTGTGAGAATGCAAAATAAAATTACATAGTTTCCCAAGTGGCACAATGCATTCTGAATTTTGAACAGTTTTTTCTGCTTATTCTGAGGTTCACCCTGTTCTGGTGTTCCTTGCTCCTTCGGTGCTCTGTGCACTCTACAATCTTCCCACTGCAAACTGAGCATGCAGAGATTGCCAGACAAGTAAAAGACAAAAGGGAAATAGGGTGGGTTGGGAGTGTGGATAGCACTTTTTGAAGAGAATTCAATTTTCCCGATGCCTCTGGAGCAGCAGAGGACCTGGGGGTCATTTGGTACACCTGGAACATAGATGGAAAGACCATAATACAATGAGGCGGAGCAGGAGCACTCAGAATAAATTTCTCTCATATGGCAACCGGAGATGCTGAATTCTGATCTGTTAAGAAATTGACTTTGACATAAAGCATCAGCTGAGGCAGAGGAAATGTGGTTACAAGGGAATATGCCAAATTTTAATAAGATTTGCCTCTACGTGTTCAGACAAAATTGTTCTCATATACTTTATAATTTAATTTAAAATGTAAGAAGGAAAGATGGAGAGACATTGGTCTAACAGGTAAAATGCTAATATTAGGTGGGAGGAATAAGTTATGGTGGTTTATGGCATGATCTGGTGAATATGGTTAGTATTAATGCACTGTAATCCAAGGGCTACATGGAAAGGGTTAAAACAAATGACATAGAGCTTATTTCCTGCATGAAATTCTGCATTGACCATGAAAGAAACTCTTGGAACAAAGTAAAAGGGCAGCATTGATGATTGGGGGATTTAACCTTCTTGTAACCACTTCAGACTATACTGTTAGAAATGTCTCTATAGATCTGAGTATACTTCTACAAACTGCTGGAGAAGTGTATGGAGTTGTGAATGTGTATAATATTAGAGCTGATATTTACTCAATCCTACGGTGCATGACAATGAAATTGGAGGATTATTACAAACAAAGGGTAGAAGTTGGTGTAACTTCCAGAAAAGATGAGGCCAGATGAATTTTACTTTACCCAGCTGTGATGATTCCCTATCAAGTTGGATATTTTGGACACATCTACAGAAACCAAAGCTGAATCTGCTTATAAATTAGATGTTGAAATCGTATCCCATTTCCTAGATAACTAAGAATTTTTAAATAAAATTGGAATGAAGTATTAGATTCTTCTTGGTGAACATAAACACCAAATACAAGCTATTTTTCTTTTAAAAAAATTACCTTTTGGCAAACAAAATTATATTTGACTTATTGCTTGATGATGAACTTCAAAATTCTAGTTAAATTGGTACAGTAGCTAAATTCTGAGCAGTGTGCTTCTAGTTTGTTAAGGATTATTGTGACACCCAAAGTACTTCTGAGATGGAGGGATTAATGCTCTTAAATTATTCTCTGAGACCTGCTAGTTCAATAAACACATTTAAGTAGGTGAGCCCAGCAGTTGCCCATAGCCTCTGATGGATAACCATCAGTGAGATAGGGTGGCATAATACTACGCTCACTTTTTTCTCCTGCCACGGCTGCTCCATCATCTGTTGCTCCTGCTGCTCAAAGTGCAGTTTTGTTTTGCTTTTAATGTTTACTAACAGTGTAATCCCTGTTGTTGGAAATCTGGAATAGTTGCTTTCAGGGTAGTTTTGCTGAATTATTGTCAGTATGTATTTCTATTTTTAAAAAGAAAATCTTTTTTTGAAATAACAAAGAGAGGCTGTCTTGACAGGCTTGACACTGTGGTATAGCCTGTAGTATTCCACGAAGCACTGATTGTTCAAATTAGGTATCCTTTTGGCTTTTTATACTGTCAGGAGTTGGTTAAAAAGAACCAAATAGCTCTAGGGATAAAAGATGTTTCAGGTGATACTATGTCAAATACTCCTATTTTTTTTTTATCATTTTCCAGTGTGTATATGAATACAAAACTGTATCATGCTAGGTGTGGTGAGCATGGCTATATTCCAGCATGCTGGAGGTTGAGGCAGGAAGATCAAGAATTCAGGTGTAGACATACAACATCTAACAAGATCCTGACCAATAATGGGAACCAAAAAGTACCTCACTAAAGCATACCAATATTATGTGGTCAGTCAAAGAAAAAAAATTGATTAGTGATAAAATTTTAAGAAGCATGTGTTGTCATTATGATGGGAGAATGGCAGAGTTAAAATAAGTATTTGAAAAGAGAAAAGTCTAGGCCATAAAATATATTATTTGTTTCCTGGGTTTGCCGTTTGTGCCTGAGGGACCCAGTCAATCTGTTGGTGACTTAGCATCTAGCATAGGACTGAAAAAGGGCAAAACCTAGGACATAGACAAATGAGATTGTGTTACTGCTCCAGGGTCCAAGCTGTCACGCTACAGTCTACTCAGATCAAAGGAATTGTGCTTGGCCTAGTGCCTGTCTATGATGAGCCTTCTAAATTTAGGAATATATTTAAGGTGCTATGAAATGCTATTGGGTAGTGCTGCAGTTTTATTCCAACCAGCAGCAAAGGAAGGTACCCTTGTAAAATAAATGTAACTCATAAGAGAATATAACACACTAGACATCACTACCGCTAATGTGGCTGTTTTAATGTGTTCCCTATGGCCCAAGAGCTGAGATCTCTCACAAGAATACTGTTAGAAATGTACCACAATCCTGGTTCCTTAGAGGTTTGGGATCTTTCAAAAAAATCTCTTCCTACATTATGACTATT
This sequence comes from Phyllotis vaccarum, assembly GCA_033318265.1. Classification (NCBI taxonomy): domain Eukaryota; kingdom Metazoa; phylum Chordata; class Mammalia; order Rodentia; family Cricetidae; genus Phyllotis; species Phyllotis vaccarum. Next base: position 56,118,530 of record JARWLC010000008.1, read on the forward strand.
TTTTATGTTTTTTGACTACTCTGTATGTCAAAAATTTTGCTATTAGTGGTCAAAGAAACCTTGGTTCATTCTCTACATTCCCTTTACACAAAAAGGCAAGTGTGGGGATTAGATAAAACATTTTAATTTCTTAAGGAATCAATAAGTAAATGCATATAATTTAGACTCTCCTGCCCTAGCATAACTGATTACATTTTCATATATTCTACTCTGTTTCCTTGGCACATATCATTGTACATAAACAACATGGGTGCTTAGCTACATATTATAATTTTAATCAAATACTTTGAATATTTTCTTTTTTTAAGAATCAAGATCAATTTAATAGAATTAAGAAGATGAAATGAGAGTTGTAAAAATGATTACAATGCAAAGTTAAACCAGTATATTTTTTTAAAAAAAAAAATTCAAGTTTGGCTAAATGACTTCCTAGGCAAATTTTATACAGTTAGCCTCACTGAAATGAGAGTGACTATATTAACCCCAAGTAAAGTAGAACTTTAAAAAAATCATATATCAAATCAAAGAATCATATATCATTCCAACTATCAACAATGATGATACATTACTTATACAGTAAAAACATAGTATTAAAGTGCATGGGAGACACTATTAAAAAGTACAGTCAAAATTAATAGATACACAACAATGGTGACCTTTAAGATGGATCTAGTACATCTTTAAAAACACCTATTTATATTTATTTGTATGTATCTGAGTGCTTGTGTGTGTGCCTGCTGCTCATGGGGGCCAGAAGAGGGTGTCAGATCCCTTGGAACTAGAGTTACAAAGTTGTGAACTGCCATACTGGTGCTAGGAATCATATCTGGGTCCCCTGGAAAGCAGCAAAGGCTCCTAACCGTTAATACAGATATCCAGTCTCTAGCAATGTAATTAAAAGTAATTTAAAAGACAAATGGTACATTGGATAAAAGGATCAACTATTATAAAGCTAACTTTATAATATCCCTTATAAAGAAATATTGCATATGCTGATACCCTGTTGTCCAACTAAACTTTCAGCTACAATGAAAATATTCAAAGTCCTAACAGCTCAATATTATTTCTTCTTCCTGCAGAGCACTCAAAATAACGCTAGTGCCATATTAAACTATAATCTCTTAAGTACATTTGGTTAATGTCTTTAGAATCTTTTTTATTAATCCTTATGATTTCTTTTATTTTTGAAGGTATAGTATAATTTTATCATTTCCCCCTCCATTTATTCCCTCCAAAATCTCCTATATACTCCTTCTTGCTCTCCTTCAAATTAATGGCCTATTTTTCTCTAATTATTATGACATACGCATATGTGTAAAATATTTGTGTATATATATTATATATATATTTATAGAAATATATATTCTTTCTTTTTATTTTATTATTTTTTAATTAAAAAAAGTCAGTTTATCCATGTATCACCCGCTCCCCCTCCCCTCCCTCCTCTCAATCCCTCCCAGTCATTCTTCAGCTTTCCCGATCCACCCATTCCCTCCCCCAAAAGGGCAAGAAGTCCCAAGGTGGGTCAGCTCAGTGTGGTGCATCCACTCCAGGCAAGTCCGATTTTCTCATCCTAAAGTCAAGTCTGGGTTAGGTTTTCCTCTATAGGGAATGGGCTTCAAGGTGCCAGCCCACACACAGGAACACAGCCTGATGCCACCCCTCGAGGCTCCTCATATTGCCCATGCCAGTCCACAGTTGTCTACCCTTGGAGGGCCTAGCTCCTTTTCCTGATTGATCTCCAGTGACTGTTCTTGATTCAGTGAACCCTCCAGAGCTCCCGCTAGCCATCACTGTTGAAATTTTCCCCAAAATCCCCTGCTCGTACAGACTCTCCTCCCCTGCTCTCAGCTGGACCGTGAGTTCTGCCCAGTGCTCAGCCATGGATCTCTGCCTCCACCTCTATTCATTGTTGGATGTAGGTTCTGTGATGACACTTAGGGTGGTTAATCATTTGGTTATAGGGGAAGTCCTGTTAAGGCACCCCTCCACTATTGATTGGAGACCTGGCCAGGAACATCCTGCGAGTTCTTGGAAGTTTCCCTAGCACCCAGTCTCTTTCCAACCCCACTATGGTTTCCTCTATCAAGATATCCATCTCTTTTTCTCCCTCTTTGCTCCTCTCACTCAGCTATCTTCTTCTTTCACGAATTGTTCCCACCTCTCCTTGGTTGCATTTTCATGTTATATCTTAGCCATCTGTTTCTTGGCTACTAACTTAGCTTCCTAGTACAGTGCTATAGTTTAGGATAATGTGCAGCTTTATCCTTTGGAATACTGAACTTTTGCAACTATTTATAGTAGGCAGCAATACAATAAACCTTACTGTCTTCATTTTCTTCCTTCCATATCACAGTTTCCCTCCACTAAGATTAAGATTAGAGGATTGATGCCTTACATGTCATTTAAGTTGTGTGTGTGTGTGTGTGTGTGTGTGTGTGTGTGTGTGTGCGCGTGTGTGAACTGATGTGAGTGCAGATACTAGAAAGTGGCATGTGTGCATACAGAAGTCAGAGAAGAGTCACAGGTGTCAGTCTTTGCCCTGCCTTTATCTGAGACAAGGTCTCTTGTTTGTTTACTGCTGTGTGCCAGGATATATGCCATGAATACTTGTAGGTATTCTACCATCTCTGTACCTCCCCCTCAGTTTCTAGATGAATTCTGAGATTCACACTCAGCTCCTCAAAATTGTGTGGCCATCCTCCAGAGATGATAGAAGTATGAAAGTTTGTATTTTTTTTTTTTTAGCCTTTCCAAATCAAACATTTTGGTATTATTAAGATTTAATTTCTGTGGGTACTTATTTTATGTCTTCATAATCAAAACTATGTCTCTCTCCATTATAACTTCCCAAATTCCCCAAACATGCTAACATGTTTTTCCTTCCACAAAACAAAACGAATGTTCCCTACTAGGTTTCTGCCAATTTATTTTATGTTGTTCTGTGAAGATGTAAACTTCCTGTGTGTAGAATAGCATTTGCTCTGAGAAAGAATGTGAAGCCTTTAGGAGTGAGGTTTAGGGAGCATTGGGGATAGGAGTTGGTAACTGAAACTCAGCTGAAGGCTGACACCTTCAAGCTCAGTCACACAATTACAGTCTCTAAGCCCCTGCTTCTTCCGTTAACAACTGGTCTGGGGATTTACTTTTTAAATGTAGTCATTTCCTATTGTCTTATCAAGCACTAATATTGTCTTAAATTGCAACTCTGAAAATCATACCTGCAGCACCTGAGAAAGCACACACACACACAAATACACACACATACACGCATACACATACACACACACATACATATACACACATAGACACACATACATACATACACACAAACACACACACATACACACATATACACATACACACATACATATACACACACATAAACATACACACATACACACATATGCACACACAACTCATACACACAGACACACACATACATAATACACATATACATACACATACATACATACACATATACACACACAAGCACACACACATACATATACACAAGCACACAAACATGCACATACACCACACACACAAACACACACATGTATGCACCAAAATACACACACTCATATACATATATGCACACATACACACACACCACACACATACACACACACACACACACACACACACACACACACAAACAGAGAATCATAAAAACAACCTCTTCAGCTGGCCCTCAGAGAGATCAGGGGCATTTGCCCACCCGTGATCAGTGCTTCTTGCCACTGGCTGCACTTGGATTTCTCTGAAATATGAAAAAAAAAGCTGTTAAACCTGGCGCCTGTTTCTGGTGGTGGTGATGGGGTTGTACTACGGTAGAGCCAGAGCCTCTGGCCACAGAGGCTACTCACGGCCAACCTGTGTGCCCCATTTCTGCTGCCTGCTTCTGCCCTCAGTTTCACTGTTGATCTTAGGGTAGCCTGGGAGCCATTGAGAGGTTTTGTTGTTTTGGTTTTTCTTTCTCCCCAGGTGGTTCTAATTTGCAGCCAAGAATGTAACCAACAGTATCTTCAAAACTGCCGAGAGAGAATGAATATTGAAAGAAAATATTTTATTAATAAGAGAACTAGAAGCTTCCTAGCCTTTTACAAACACCTGCAGCTTAGATTTGCATCAGAAAAAAAATATTTTGGATACAACATAAGTTTTCAGAATTTTTTCTTTGCTATCTTCTCCCATCATTACTTAAAGACTATAAAAAGTAATAGTTTTAATGAGCATTTTTGCAAGTGTTTATTTTAGATATTTCAAAACGTAGAAGAGCAAACCCAGAACATTGATAATTGATAAGAAACAGAACTACAGGTACAGTTCAGAGGCAGAACGCTCACCTGGAATAATCAACTTTACAACCTAACATGTGACTGGAAAAGACAGGCCCAGACTCCATTGATGATTAGCCATCCCCAGATACTCAACAGTCATAGAGGGTTCTAAACTCTTAGGAACCACAAAAATATTTAATAAATCATTAACTTTACTACAAAGAAATCTGGTGTCCCAAGATACAAATGAGCAAAATAGTGTCATATTTCCCCATTTTTGCAACTTTGGAATAAGTTTGAGAATAATGTAATTCAACCCCTCCCTCCTTATGCACCAACTGAGATATGTTTGTTATTTATTTGTCCTAACCAAACCTATCACAAAAGCAGAAACGATGGCTGGTGAGGAGGCTAAGTAAATGAAGGTGCTGGCTGCCAAACCTTAGCACCTGAGTTTGATCTTCAAAACCCTCATAGCAGAAGGAAAAAAATCAACTTGCACAGGTTGCCCTCTGGCCATCAGACATGCATTTGCACACACACACACACACACACACACACACACACACACACACACACGCATGCATGCTAAATGTAATCTATATAGCAGAAATGATTGGTTAATGTATGCCTGAATAATAGACTTATAAAATGGTATGCTGAAACTGCCCAGAACAACACAGCTAAACATAACACAGTGTCTGATTCCTTCAGCCTATACTTTCTCCCAACAAGCTGGCTAGACCATATGTCTTCTCATCATGCAAGCTGGGTCTGAGGAAGAACAGCAGTAACCTGGGAGGTACCAATCATGTAATCATTTGGGAGGGTCCCAACTCCGTCTGAAGTAAGCCTTGAGCTTGGCTTCATTATCTTCACTTCATGACTGTTCTGGTTCTGGGAGGGCAAAGTCCATTCTTTTAGAGGATGCAGTTCCTGAGGGGCTACCTCTGCTCCAGTAGATGGTCCTAGTCTACTCTCCTGGCGCTGCTGAGTGGACTCAATGGGGAAAAAAAACAACATGAAGTTGGGAGGGAATACTGAATCAGGGAAAAACTGGAACAGCAGGAAAGGGGGATCAGATTTGACCAAAACACATTACGTGCCTGAAAAAAAATCCTCAAGTATTTATTAGCCCCCCACCCACCCACCCAAAAAAGACCCTGCAACTTACACTGCAAACATTGGACTATGGCTGGTTTTGCTACATTTTCAAGAGAGGTCATCAATATGGGTGTTGCAGTATCTGCCCTCCCTATGTCCCCTCTAGTGTCCTCCAGCTTTCTGAAGCATGGGATGAGAAGTGTCTCTAGAGTTCAGATGAAAGAAAGCAGCCACATGCCTCAGTTTTGAAGAAGAGTGTAATACAACCTCATGAATTTATACTAGAAATCCTGAAAAGTGTTCTTGCCTGTGCATAGCTAATATCTGGGTGTCTCACAGGGTGGTGGTCTTGGCTCTATCAGTCAGCTGCTCTATATGTGTCCCCTGTCCACTATCTTCCTCTTTCCTTCATACACTCTTTCTAGATGCTCCAGCTTATGTACATGTCCAGGGCTCCTTTAGGATGCGAGCTGGCTAAGCCCTGCTTACTACACTGTTCCAAACTGGATCTTCAGTCAACGTAGTAGATGCACACAGCCATAAAGACAAAAAAGGTAACAGAACGGAAGCCAGAGGTCAGGAGGAGAGGCAAAAAAGACAAATGAGAAGGGACCAAAGCAAGCTCAGGGTCCCAGATGAACAGGCTTAAGCTCCGGTTCTATTAGTCTGTGTGTGTTCTTGGACAAGTTTCATAGCCTTCTGTACCTCGCTCCCACACTGTGAAAAACTGGGGGTAATAATAGACACACCTCACAGGGATTTGTGGCAGTTAATTAAAGTTCTTGGCACATAATTAGATTTCTCTAAAAATCCTACTGCTACTATGATCATCATCATTATTGTCCCAGAGTAAAGAACTGGAAACCATGGAGAAAAGTGTTTCCTAGGCTGTCATAACAGATCACCCCGTATTGGGTGGCTTAAAGCAAGGGAAATATGTTGTCTCACAGTTGAACAGTTCTGGGGTCCAAAATGAAAGTGTTTCTAGGTAGGTTCATTAAGGAGGATCTGAGGAAGAACCCAGCCCTTGCCACTCACTGAGCTTACATAATGGAGTACATCACATTATCTGCTTTCAGCTTTTCTGAATCCCTATGTTTTCTCCTTTCTGTTTCCTACAAAAACAATTTTACTGCCCTTCTTTCTATCCTAGCCCAATATGATTTCATCTCAAGCCATGTTTTAATAATGTCTGAAAAACCCTTATTAGAAATAAGGTCATAGTCTCTGGCCACTACCGGTAGCTTAGATCAAGTAGGAAGAGTAGCACCTCAGCCTTGGCATTTCAGAGACTCGGAGGACTGTATTGTGTAAGTGAACAATTAGGAGAAGCAGGCTTTCTACCTTGCAGGTAATCAGCTGTGAGTTAATCAATGTTCTCTTGTTTAAAGTGGGACAAACATCTTTGGAAGAGTGTTGGAGGTACCCAACAGGGCCAACTAACTGCCCTCATCTGCTCCTGAGTAGTCTCTCCTGACAGTGCCATTTTACTTTATTATATTTTACCCTGTTCTCTGACACCAGATGATCAATAAAGAGTGCATGGACTTCGGAGCCTCAAGACACTAAATTGTAATAACAGGGTCTTCAATTTCATAGCTTCACTCACCACTTCATGGCCTCAGACAATGTCCTTATCTCATTCAATCGTCCATTTCCCCAAAACCACAAACTTGTAGAGTGAATCTCATTAAAAAAAAAAAAAAAAAAAAAAAAAAAAAAAAAAAAAAAAAAACTAAGACATAAAGAGCTGACATACAATTTTGGTGAATTGCCACTTGCCTCAGACTGTGCTAATAACAAAAGACTTGAGGCCCTAATTATATTAAGAATAAAAATATGTTTCTCACAGTTCATGAAGAGTAAGACACCCAAAACCAGTAGGCTCAGTGTCTGGAAAGACTGGAGCTCTATTTCCAACATAGTTCTCTATTACTGAATTCTCCTGAGGGGACCAGCTCCATACTCACCTGGTGACATAACTCAATATACCTGAACAAAGGACCTCTACTCCCCTCATACATTTCCAAAACCCATTCATGAGCACTGTGGCCTCCATCACTTCCAAAATGCCCTACCTCCTACAATCCTACTAACAACCAAGTCTTAACATATAAATTTGAAGGATAAATTCCAACAGCCAAAGGATTGTTATCATGCTATCATTATCATTATAGTAATTCATTTCTATCTTACTTCCTTTGAGAGAAAGACAGCCAAAGGGACCCTGAAGAAAATCCAGGAAAATCCATCAGCCTGACTCCCACTTATCTACCTCCACCCACTTCTACTCTAGCACAGAGTACATAAGCCAAACACTCAGCCAGTATTCATGGAATTAAATGCCATAGTGACTGCATTCCCAGCAAAAGCACAGTCTCAATGAATAAACTTCCAGTAGCCTGTCAGATCTGAGTCAAACCAGGACAGTATGTGGTAAATCTCTCCCAGTTGTGGCAATGAGTAGGCTGCCGAGCAAAGACAACATAGCAACCCGAGGCTTGTAATGAATGTCAACACTCAAAAAGGCTTGGACCAAATTACTTTGTTACCCATGTCTCATGGATGTATTTATATTTCTATGTTTACTTTTTTGTTACCAAGTTAAAACATACTCATTGTAGAAACTTTCGAAAATATAGTAGGCAAAAAGAGTAAAATTATTCCTAATAGTTTTTCTTTTAATAATATATTTTCTCAGTTGTTAATCTGCAACATGAATTTTAATAGTTTTATAACTTTCCCTGTATAAACCTTCCAATATATACTTAGTCTATCACTCATTACATAAATTTACTTGGATTTAGTATTTTGTTGCAGAAAATAAAAATACAAAGATGTGAGTTTATTTTTTACTAATTTTGTAAATGCATTATAACCCTGTCGTTCCTTTTCCAAATGTTATAAATAACATTAATCTGATTGGTTTATATAGAACTGACCTGTCATATGCAAACTGGTCTCTTCTTCGCTTTGACTATACTATCTTAAGCAAGAGCTCTCATGACCCCACTGTTGCCAGTCCAGCAAACAATAAGTAGTTAGCCTTCTCCAGTCTGCTGCTTAAGTAACCTGTTCAGCATCAAGGCTCCTGAGGCCAGTGTCATGGTGTTTGAGCTCTGTACAGAGACACTGGTGAGGTAACAATCCAAAAGCACTTTTCTCAACTTGTTTCCAAGGAACAAGGCAGAACACATGGGTGGATTAACACAAATTTGTCACCACCATCCTCCAGGTAGAATATAGCTCAGGAAAATATCTATGTCATGTCAAGTCAAAAAAATAAATAAATAAATAAATAAAAGGTTGAGGGTAGAAGGCTAAGACTGGAAGACACAATGACACAATTGGCTGGCCTTACATCTCAGCACCTGGTTTTATGCTCAGTCTGTATGTGCTCCCACTGTCCTATATGAGACCAATAGCCCAGGATGCCCTAAACAGAAATTGGTAGTGTTGAGTGGTGTTTTCTCTTGCAGCGGATACAGCCCTCGGTACTGATGATGTATATGATGAGAAAGGATGCCAATGTGATGTGTCTGTGGAGGACCTCACCCCACCACTTAAAACTGTCATTCGGGCTATCAGGTGGGTAAAATGAGTCTGGCATGTCCTCTGATTATTTGAATTACTTTTTTTCAGGAGGTAAGTCTCCCTGAATAACCATCTCCCCTTTTCATGTTCATCCACATGCTTTTTAACTCGTGAAGTGGTTTGTTTGTTTTTTTTTTTCTTAATAAGGAACTGCACTGTATTCAACATGAACTATGTTAGAGAAGGTGGGTAAGATTTGAAAAGCTAGATCACACCAGGGAGATAATGTAAGAACTAGTGTGCTGTGTGTATGTGCTACTTTGGGAACATTTGTTTCATTTGGTGCAACTAGATTTTCTAGAATTATTTTATGCCTTTATTCAATAACATATTTCATATTTTGCACCAAAGGAAAACCCTTCTAGGCAATTTAAAATAAGGTTGAGCTCTGAACATGGGAATCCCAAGGTACGAGGCAGTGATGTGGTTCTTCCTAAGACAGAATTGTTCATAAGGAAACCTAATCTGCCTCTTCTACACTGGCAAACAGCTAAGAGGGGACTCACGTTAACTCCAGCTCATATTTACAAGACCTCATACCTTTATAAAAAATTCACAATGTACATTAACAAGTTGCTGTTTATTTTGCCTTCCCATTTAATCCCTGTAGTTATCTATATCTATTTGTATATATTTGGAGAATAGATTATTTTGCTTGACATTTCCTACATCTTACCAAAAATCCAGGAAATGGTTTAAAATATCCAAACTAACTTAGTGTGTTCAGATATTCGCTCCAGTGTCGGCTATCGGAGAAGTTAATCATTTGTTGTTTGTGTGACTTGGTCATTTAGCATGGTGTTAGATATGACTTTTGGGCTTTATTGGAAAACACTGACAAGTGGAAATTAGTTACCAGTAATTTTTTATGGGGGTAAAGAAAACCATAATAGTATGAAAATGTATGTACTCCAGAGAATGCTTAAATGATCTGTTTTCACAAGCTAACCAGAATTGAATTAAAGGTTAATTGCCCTACAGAAAGGAAGGTTCCTTTTTGGCCCTGATAATCTCAAATTATGGTCACATCTCATTGTAACTATATATAGTACTAGACTTACTCACTGGGTACCAGTTTGAGCATCCAGTTATATAGTTACCATAGATCCATGAACAACCTACAAGTCCTAAGTGACATTTAAGTGAGGCATCATGGCACAAGTCTAGACACCCTGACTCCTAGAAAGCTGAGGCAGAGAGATTATTGAGTCTGAGGTCAGCCTGGACTACATAGGAAGTTCCCACCTCACAAAAAAGGCCTAAATACGTATTTAAGCCCAGGAAACTCAGAATATGTAGGAAAATAATGTCAGAAGCCTTCAATTAAAAGATAAGTGATAGGGTTAGAGAGATGGCCTAGAGATTAAGATCACTGGTAGCTCTTCTACAGGATCCAAGTTTGATTCCAAGAACCCACATGGCAACTCACTATAATCCCAATTTGGGGGGTTCTAATGCCCTCTTCTGACCTCCTCAGGCAACAGGTACTTATGTAGAGAACATAAGTACATGCAGGTGAAGCACCCATACACATAAAAACAAACAATTTTAAAAAGGGATGGTGAGGACCGAGAAATGCACTGTCTAATATGGAAGCTACTTGTTACAAAAGGCTGCATAAATTTGAATTAATTAAAATGAAAGATTGTTTAAAATGTAACTGTCCCGTTGCACAATACACACTTCAAATGCTTTGTAGCCAAAAGCATCCATAACTAGTGACAGCTATATTGAACAACAACAAAAATTCAGCAACATTCTGTCATCAGAGGAAGTTGCACTGGACAGTACTGCTCTGTCAGTCATCTTTCGATTCTTTACATGTGCTGACTATTTCCATCACAGGCCCTAACATAAAGGTGCAAGAGTGGGGTCCACAAATCCATCTGACTTGCAACACGTACATTAAGTCTTATCTAGGAGAAGCAGATCAGGCTTCATAGAAGTCAAGCTTACCAGGCTTTATGTCGTTTCCGTAGGCCTTCTGAATGAAACTGGCTTTCGCTTCTCAGCCTGTAATAAAAGGATCTTGGGCCGCAAGAAAAAAAATGAGTTAGGTTTATTCCGCTGTCTTAAGCATTTTAGCAACAGTTTAAGATTTACTTTGCCCTTCTTAACATCAGCTGACGATTGTAAAGTCTTTTGCTGAATTCCTTTGTTTTTTAGAACTCTTTTTTTTTTTTTTCTTGTTCACTGGTTGTGGATTTTGTATTTTTGTTTGGTTTTTAGGACAGGGGTTCATGTAGCTCAGGCTGGTTCCATAACAAATATGTGATGTAGCTAAAGCTAGTCTCAAACACCTGATCCTCCTGCTTCTATGTCCCTAAGGCTGGCATTTCAAGGGTCTTCCACCACACCTAGCATGGTTCTTATTTGCATGTGGGGTGGTGTACATCTGAGTGTATGGCACAGAGGGAGTCTGCACACTAGTGTGTACACAGAGAAGCCAGAGAAATGTCATCACTGTCTTGAGACAGAGTCTCCCCTTGAACCTGGAACTACTGATATTTTAGTTAGAATATCTGGTTAACAAATCCGAGCATGTTTCCTGTCTTCACCTTCTACCCATTTCCTGCTGTGGGGTTACAGGCTAGTGTAGAAACACCTGGCTTTTACAGGTAGGTGCTGGGATCTGAACTCACATCCTCATGTTTGGACAGCAAGCATTCTCATCTACCTACCCATCTCCTTGGCCTAGTCTTTAATTGTTAGCTGCACTTCATGATTGAGGTGTCTATTCTTTTGTGGATTTTTAGGCTTTCGGTGATAATACTTGGTACCTGGGGATATTTTCTCCCCTGCATTCTGATTCTATCTGGAGTTGTTTAAATCACTCCCAAGTCCCATTAAAAATAGTTAGATATTATTTTTAAAAAACTTAAAAGCCATTAGACTAAAGAGTTTAATAACTAACAGTCTAAAGTTGTTCATCCATGAAGCATATAAGTTAAAGATGCATGGCTCCGAAGCTGAAGAAAAGCTTAGCAGTTAAGGGCACTCTTACAGAGAGAACAGAGGTTCATTCCCTAGCACACTGGGTGACTCACAATGGTCTGTAACTCCAGTTCCAGAGAATCTGACATTTTTCCTGGAGTCCACAGGCACTACACTCACATGCATAAACACACACACACAAACCTACATACTATAATATATTGTCTAAAATAAAACTATTTTTGTAAGACACACAATTCAAATACAACTAGTTTTACAAAGAGATTTCCAAGTGTGTGTCCCTAAATCTCATACAGAGATGCTCTTTTCCTGAGGGACTAATTGCATAAATACATTTAACATCAGCTGGCTAAGAAGTTTGTCAGAATATTCCCGTCTCTTACAACCCATGTGAAATAGAGTTTTCTGTGTTTATTACTAAGTCCAAGTGTGGGCCAACCATTATTCATCTCTGAATGAACAACTTTGATTTGATATTTTCTTTCTTGTTCTTGGTTATTAGAATATTTAACATGAATACGTGAATATGTATTTTGTATCCCAGAAACTCTTACAAGAGTGGTTTTACTTAAAAGACAAATTCAAATTAAAACAAGAGATAAAAAAATTCATTCTACCACAAGAGTAACAATATGAAAAATATTACTACAGTCATAAAAAGGGAGATTCCAATTCCTTATATTCACTTATTAGTTTTTATTAAATGTCTCCCAACATCTTAGGAAATAAGGTGACTATGACTCATACGGTAAAGATTCTATCTCTTTTTAATAAAGGGTGAGAGCTATTTTTGGTGGGTTTTATTTGTCAAGTTTGTTGCTTCTGCTATACTGAAGTGCTGAGAATCAAACCTGGCTCCTCGCACACACTAGGTCGATATCCTGTCACTGAGCCTCATCCCCGACCCTTCAATTTCACTTTCCATAGTGAGTTTCTAAAACATATTCTTTACTCAAAAAAAGACTTGGTTTCACATATTTCCTCCAAGACTACCACAGACTTTTTTCTAAATATTTCATGAAGAGGTAATTAACAACACATTGATTGATAAACTAGTCAACATTCTGCCCATTTGCATTTGACGATTTCATGGTAAAATACCTCTTTTTTCATCACTGATTAAAAAGCATAACTCATATACTACACAAAGCAGTCAAGTAATGAGATCAGCCTATATGCCTAACAACAAATGGATGGATCAGATTGTGAAATGCATACACCCTTGGTCATAAATGAAGAATGAAGTGTCATTTACAGAAATACAAAACTAGATGGAACTGGATGGCATGTCAAGTGAAGTAGGCTAGGCCCTTAGAAAGACTGATACGGCATGCTTCCTCTCGTATGCAGAACCTACATTTTCAGAAACATTCATGAAGCTTGTACAGGACCATTTAGAGTAGGAGAGGAGCCAACGATGGGAGGAAGGGCCCAAAGGATATTGATATAAAGTAAATGTTATTGGAGTAAATTGTATACATGCATGAAAATATAAAGAAACCAGTTGTTTTGTATAATTGACTTTTTAGATCACAAATAAAAGAAATAAAAGGGAAGAAACTGTCAACAAACTATCTTGAAATGATCTTGCATGATGCAGAGCATCTGATTATTTAGAATTTCTGAAGTTGAGTGACAGTTCCATTTCATGCTTGTATTGATATTGCGATCACTATAGACATGTAATACCTTGGGCTTGATGAGATGGCTCAGTGGTTAAGTGCCCTCACTGCTCTCATGGAAGACCCAAGTTCAATTTCCACCACCCAAATTGAGTGGCCCCCACCTAACTGGAACACCAACTCCAGGAGATCTAGCACCCTCTAATGGCCTTCATTGGCAGTTGCACTCATGTGCACAAACCCACACAGACTAATATACACATTTTTAAATAACTGAGTATTTGGCAAATTCACAGATAAATGAATGGATGGTTTCTGTTTGTTTTAAGAAGTCTTTAAGAGTCTTATCAACACAGCCTGATTTTCTTAAGTCTCTGAGTAATAACCTTTTAAGAATGCGAAAGAAGTTGTATAGCTTGTTTTCTTATACTGAGCTCATCTATGCACACCAAGGAAACATGAGAGTATTGTTGAAAGAATTGGGCATTTGGGGAAATTGCTTTGCTCGTTAGACAATGTGGTGTTTATATGTTTCTCGCTCATGTGGTTTTACGGAATTATTATGTCTAGGATGAGACTAACTCTTAATGAGGTCCTCAGTGACCATTGTTCTTGCATAAGCTGTTGTTATATGCACAGAAAATGTGTATCTTTTCACATGGTTATCTCAGTGGCAGAGTACCTACCTAGCACGTGTGAATCCTTGGAATTAATCTCCAGAACCACAAAGCAAAATCTGAATGAGGATTCAGTGCAACCTATTTTTCTACTAAAGATAATTAAAACAACACAATTCAAATGCTCATTATTTGAAAAACTGGAAGAGAAGCTACTAGCGTTTTTATATTTCTTACTTCTCTTAATATTGATATGCAATAATCATCATTGTAGGCAACCTTTTATATCCCAAGTTAAGCCAACTGTTTAAAGAATCAAATAAAATAATAAACTCAAGTGAAAATTCAAAGAATTCTTTCTGTGTATTTGCTTGCAGCACTGAGACTGCAGCCCAAGGCCATGCATAATCAGATAAGCAAGCACTTTACCACTGAGCTACATCCCTAGCTCTTCAAAGAATTCTTCAGCTGACTTTCTTCTAGCACTATGGATCATCCACTCCACAGTGTTACCCTACTGAGCTGGCTGCTCAGGAAATTTGATCCAAGAGAAGGCTATTCTATATCCAGCCCTGTGCCTCTAATAGGGATGGTGATAGTGTAGTCCTAATGGAGAAGATTAGATGGAGTAATATTTGCAACCAATGAGAGCAATGCTGGCCAATGTTAATGATTAGTCCTTGAGTTGGCTGGGTTCCTCAGTGCCTTGCAGCGTGCCTTGTCCACTGCCCCTCTTCCACTGTGAAGAAGAGTACTGGCCTTTTCCTCCCTACCTGCTCACATGACAAGTCACATGAAAGGAATATTACTTTCCCTTTGTGAAGACAGGCATTGAGTTCCCAAACTATTTACAGCCTTGTTCACCTGCATCCCTCCTCCCAAAGGAGTGCTAACTATGACCCCTGTGAGGTTATCAATTTTTTATCTAGACTGATAAATAACTCAAAATTAAAGGGTTTTTTTTTTTAACCCAATCAATATGTTGAGTAGATCTCTCCTCCCTTCCTACTTAGGGCATGACTACAGACACACACACACACAGAGAGAGAGAGAGAGAGAGAGAGAGAGAGAGAGAGAGAGAGAGAGAGAGAGAGAGAGACTTCTAAAGACTTAAGAAGTCAGGTGTGGGGGCTTGTAACTGCAGCATTCAGGAAGATAAAGAAAGAAGATGGCTAGTTTGTTGCCAACCAAGGCTACAAGATGGAGAAAGAAAAAGAGGAAGCAGAAAGAGGAAGAGGAGCAGAAGGAGGAGAGAAGGAAGAAGCAATGACAAGGATTAGCAGTTATCTCTTCCTTTACAGAGGTCTAACTACAGATTCTTTGAACTTCCTTCCAGGAAGTTAGTAAGTGCACTCTAAAAATAGGAACTTGTCTTGTGCCAATAAACATCAACAAGGGAGACAGGTCCCTGCTTACAGTCACGAGGACCAGCAAGAAAAATACAATCAACCATGGTGTCCAGCAGAAAGGATAGTCGGAGCATGCATAAATCAACAGGTCTGCAGGATATGGCATTCAGAGAAGGGTGGAAAAAGGAAACCTGGTTGATCTGTGGGTTAAGTATTATAACCAGTAAGGTTATTTAATGGGGGGTATATAAGTGAACTGCAATTACAGGAAAAAAATGCAGACGTGAAAGCAGCATTAGAAAGAGAGGGTGTTAGTAGAGGGCAGCAGACCAGGAAAACACAGTAAAACTGAAGATGGAGCAGGAACTGTGTAAAGAGTAGGAATGTGAGAAATCTTTAAATGCAGAAGCAAGTTTATCTGATGGGTGATTCATTCTAAAGTTTGAAAAGGTGCTATGATTGCCATGAAAAGAGAGGACTGAGAAGTACAGGTGATTACTGTTCAATACTGAATATATAATATTACAACATATAATACATATTTAATAGTGTGTGTATATGTATATAATGCTATACACACACAATCTATGGGGATGGTTCAAAGGATGTGTTTGATGTACAAACTTAAGGGCTAAAGTTAGAAATCTGAACAGTCATATTAAAATCCAGGCAGAAGTGACAGCACTCCTGTAAGCCTCATACTCAAGAGGCAAAAACAGGGGACGCCAGGGCACATCTGATGATGAGATTAGCTGAACTTTAAGTTCAACCAGAGATGTTTTCAGTAAATAAAGTCGTGATATCAAAAAAGACACCTGACTTCAACCCCTGGCTTCTTTACACATGCACCACACATACATACACACAAATGTTATTATTTGTCGGGTATAGACTATAGGTCTGCAATTAAAGAACTGAAGCAATAAAGGCAAGAGAATCAAGAGCCCAAGGCCAATCTGGGCTACATAGTGAGACTGTGTCTTAACACAAGGCAAAACAAAGAAATTTACGGAGTATACAGCAGGATGGGATGAAAGCGCAGTAGAAATCAAGAGTATTGTATCTGCCTTGAGAGAAGCAATGTTGAATCTAAAGGGTGCGGGTGGGTCTATGGCCCAGTAGGGGAACGAACTTGGTAACCATCAGCCCAGGGACAAATGTCTTAAAGATTCCTCATCAAGGAACTAAAAACAAAATCAAAATAAAAAGGTCTACACAGATGCCAGGACTTGACAGCGTGCAAAGAGACACCAAGGTAAAAGAGTGACTCAAAGAGACCAGAGAGGTGATTGGCAGACAGAAGGGCTTGGGGAGGTGTAGCAGAAGACTACCTGGATGAACCAGCTTGAGTAGTTAAAATGTGCTCAGTGCTACTAAGAGGTCAGGGAGATGCAGAAGGAGCTCCTTGGAAAGTGTCCATCAGAGCTAAGAGGACTCCAGAGTTAAACACCAGGAGAGGGGGAAGAGTTGGAAGTCAGATGGCAAACAGAACACTTTTAAAAAGCTGATATTGTAATCTTTCACTCTAATATGAGCACGGGTGTCAAGAATTTCTTTGTGACTAGCAAAGACTCAACTCCTCCAAAATAGCTCACATTTGATCAGCAACTGAAGAGCCAGTGATGGCATGTCAAACCTTCTGAAGTGGATATGCAAATCAAACCTCCCTGTCACCCTGGTTGGATGACAGAGTTTTCCAATGTTCTTTCTGCAGTACCTGTACTGAGAGGTATACATGTGACTGTTCTCTTGGCCCCCTTCCTAAAGTGCAATCTCAGCTCTGGATCCTTCTTAAGTCTCACTTTGTACTTCAGATAAAATACACTTCACAGAAAAGAGGTGATATTTACCATTGTGGAGTATCACTATTGTTGTTGTTGTATCTACGAGCTGTTTAACCATCACCAGTTCTTAATATTGCTAATGGCTCCTCTGCTGTTTTATCAGAGGTGATGGATGTTTCTTTTCTCGTCACTATTAAGACATTCTTGACAGCCATGCCACAGTAAAGGGCACTGCCAACAGATGTAAGGATCATTTAGCACATGTTTTTAAAAATCAGCTAATATATTCCCTGGGATATTCTTTCTTTGTTTATGTTTTGAAGATAATCACTTGCGGCCACATTTTCACTGAAGCTGAATTAAACCACTGTTCCTCTGGATGACACAGAGAGGGCTTATTTTTTTAACCTTTTATTTGTTTATAATTTAAACTGGGTCTCCTTTTTGTTGCTGGAACAAAATAATTTAAGGACAGTAGAGTGTATGAGTATTCCTCTCATGCTTTAAATTTGATGCAGAATTTTGCACTCCTGTAATAGGAGGTTTTTGACTTGGTTAGTTTTATGATTTGAACTAGTTTCTAGGGTTTTTTTAAAAATGATTTAGATGTTTATATTAATTTTATGTTGTTTGGCTTATGGCAGGCATATTGTTCGTTTTTATTTCAATTTATTTTTATTATTTGTTTTGTTATGTGGCCAGTGGCTTATTTATTTTATTTTATTTTGTATTATGGGCATTTGGATTGTGTTTATTTTTATTTTTTTATTTATGTTTTGATTTTTGCCTTCTTCTACGGTTTCTTTCATGGCTAAAACAGTCTTCTATTTATAGCATATAGACATCCCACATCACACTCCTAGTTTTAAAAAAACCCCAAATTTAGTTAACATATCAAGGCTAAGTAAAACCTGGGAGGAAATTAACTATTTATAGACTTGCTTGGATCTAGAAATTTGTGCATGAGCTTTACTACTTTACACACTTAAGAAGAAAATCACCAAACCTTTAGAACATGCTCCCCAGACTTTCAGCTAGAGAAACATAATTTAGGCCTGGCATGGTGGTACACACCTTTAATCCCAGCACTCAGAATGCAAAGGCTCATAACTATCCATTCACATGCACTAAATGCACAAAACGTATAGGAATTCAGAAACTAAATAAATACTGTGCCCACAAATAAACATATATTATTGAATTGTATTCATGTGCTAACATGAAAATGTCACTAAATATTATTATTGATTACATATATACTTACAATAGAAACACACATTATCAAGTCAAGCAGACCTGGTTGTCTCCTAGGTCTGCTCTACAAATAACACCATTCTTGAGTTAAGGTCTAAAAATCAAGAGAGGCTTAGGTTGGGATAGGGTGGGGGTATTTGATAATCCAGTCTCTATGACACTCAAGAAGGAGCACTGGGGCCTTAATTTGTTTTGTTTATTGATTGTTACAATACGGTTTCTGGTCCCAGGCGGCCAGAGGTCCAGACCCACAGACCTGCAGTCCTAGACCCTTTAGCCACCTGCCACTGCTCAGGCCCCAAAAGTGATTCAGACGCTTATTTTAACTTCATGCTGTTTGGCCTATGACTCAGGCACATTGCTAGCTAGCTCCTTCATCTTAACTCAACCCATTTTCATTAATCTGTCTGCCACGTGGCCCGTGGCTCACCTGTGTTCCTTTCATGTTTTTTCTTGGGTGGCTTGCTCAGTCTGACTCTGACTCCACCCTTCTCCTACATATACTCTGATTTCTCCTCCTACTTTTTCTGTGGTGCCTGTCATGGGCCAAAACAGCTCCTTTTTTAAAGATTGGTATTCACAGCATACAGAAAGACATTCCCACATCAATTGATTAATTTTATTTTGTTTTGTTTTTCAAGATAGGGTTTCTCTGTGTAACCCTGGATGGAATGGATTTTGTAGACTGCCCTTGAACTCAGAGACCCACCTTCCATTGCCTCCTAAGTGCTAGTATTAAAGGTGTGAGAAGCACCATGCCCAGATGAGACCTTTGATTTTTAAAGATGTGAGGTGCTGTGCTTCTCAAGGAGACTCAAATATCAGAAAATGGAGTTTCCCAGACTTGGACAAATTGCTGTACAACAGAGCCCCAACCCAGATGACCCCAAGAAGGAAGCACACACGTACTTCAGAAACATGAAATGGGAATATATGTTCATTTCAGAGAAATTTGGAGATGGACAGGCAGAGCCTGTGGAGGGCTGTCACCTCCAGAAATCATCCCCCACCATCTTGTCCTGAACATTTCATTTCCACACTAACCTGTGCTTCCTTCTGCCCATTTGCCAGCTTCCAGCAACTGAAAGTTATGAAGAGGACTATCCCTTACACTGGCTGCCCCCAAGGTGGACTGTATGTAGGATGGAATTAGCCCTTTCCTTTCCAAGCAGGTGTTTATCACTGCAGCAGGCAAAGGAGAGCGAAGGGTTTCACTAGAGCTCTGTGGCTTAGAGTATAGCTCAGTGATAAAGCACTTTCTTAGTATTCATAAGATGCTGGGTTCAGACTCTAGCACCCCACAGGGGAGGCAGAGAGAGGGGGTAAGGGAGGGAAGGAGAGAGAGAGAGGGTTTGGTGCTTAATCTGGTGTGCTGGTGTGGTAGCTACAGCCTATATTTCCAGATACTCAGACCACTTGAATCCAGGAATTCAAATCCAGCATTGGAAAGATGGTGAAACTCTGTCTCAAAATAAGAGGAAAATAAAATATAAAATAAAAATCTTTCAGTCATATCCTAGACCAATTAAATCAGAATTAGAGTCAGGGCCCAAGCTCCCTGGGTGACTTCCAGTGAGCAGTCAAGCTTGGGAAGTAGAGCTGTCTTCACAGTCAATCAAACGCCTCTTCGGTTCACAGTCGGCTGGGCCCTCTCTGCCCTGCACATGCTTTGGCTGCTGGCCGGGGCCCATCCATCTGCTTGGTGGCAGCAGTAGGCATGGCTGCTTCTCTTTTTGTGTTATTATTCTCTCTGCATATTCATGTCTTCACCCTGATTTAGAGGACTAGCACAAGACTCTTGCAAGATTTTATAATTCATGGCAACATAACAAATGCACCTACGTCTCCTTAGGTCCTCAGAAGCACACATGTGTGTGTGTATTTATAGACATATTCTTCCTAGAGTTTAACTCTGCGGTAGTTCCTTAGTGCACAGAAAATATGTGAGCAGGCTCCACCAGTTTCTGGAAGGGGTGCCAATTTGGGTCTGCGGTGAATCTTTTCCGTCCTCTAGTGGTGCTTTGAGAGCATGGCAGTTTCATTTAAAGGGATAACTTGTACTCCTGGCCTCTTGCTTACCAGCAGCGGCGTCCAAGGAGACAGACACAAGTTCTCAGCTTTTGTCTGTCCTGTAAATTCATTGGTGCAAATCAATCGTGTGAAGAAGAGAATCCGCCGACTGAGCACCTGACTTCTCAACATTTTATTTCTCCTCCAAAGGCAAGCCAGAAATTGCCATAAGAACAGATCACTCACTTAGCAAAGGTTTTCTGAGGATGTTACAAACAAGGCACATGTGCATTAAAGGACCCTAGTGCAAAGTACCAAAATATTAAGACAGTAGAGGACTGTCATAATTAGAGCTTAAAGCTGGAGTCAAACTCACTCATTTCCATGCTTGATAGTTTTTTAATATCAGCTAAATTATTTAGCCTCTCTCTGTACCATAGGCCTTTATTTGCAAAATAATCACACACCTCTCCCAGGGTATATGAGGAAGTGCAGTTTAATACTCTCATCATCCTAATTATGGAATAATTTGAAGGTTCTAATTTTACCCTGGGAAAATATCCTCAAAAGCTCCCTTTTCTCCCGGGCAATGAACATGCTACTGTAAGGTCTTTTGTAAACATGGAAGAGGCCCTCAAGGTCTTTGGCCTCTTTGACAAGCCAGTTCATTGACTTTAATTTATTCCTAGTTTGTTGGCCCTTTCTAATAGTTCCCATCTAAACGGGGGAGGGGGGGGGTGTCAGAGATGATAGTTAGAGGTCAAACTCTAACCTAAAGTTTCTTGAGTGCAAATTAAGTGTTTTGGGGTCATATTTGCATGTATTTGTTTATTTTCTTCAGAGGTTTGTCTTTCTAGCAGAAACTGTAAGACCTACAGGACATACAGTTTTCCCCTGCTGGCCCTTCATCTGCAACACCTTCTACCCTCCTAGCTGCCAAACCAGAACTTCCCAAACCCCAGGTCTTCCTTTTCTTCCCTTATTCTTACAGCTAAAAGTCTTAGTATCTGGAACACATGGTCTTGGAGAAGGAGAAAATTAATAATAAGGTGACCTTGGATTTCATAATGTGATAACTTCTTAAGACATGTCCCTCAAGTCAAGTGTGGCGACACAAACCTTTAAGCCCAGCACTTGGGAGACAGAGGCAGGCGAATCTTTGAATTTGAGGCCAGCCTACAGAGTAAGTTCCAGGACAGCCAGAGCTACACAGAGAAACGCTGACTCAAACTGCCACCCCCCCCCCAAAAAAAATTAAGCCATGGATTTTATTTCACCCTAAAGTAACCAGAAAATGATCTACCCTCTCTTCTCAAAGGCTAACAGAATATCTCTTAATCATAACAGCGCTCTCTGGGGATAATATGACAGGCAAAACTGACAGAGTACACTGAGAGTAATGTGTGTATCCTAAAGTAAGATGTAAATGAGCAAAGAACCTCTTTATTTTTGGAAAGGAAAACATTGGAATTGGTAGCACTGGAGAAAGAAGAGACTTTTGAGAGAATAAAGACAGTGAAGTGAGGAGCAGGGTAATCCTAGCCTGTCCAGTCCTTTTACAGTTACAAAGTTGCCTGTCTCTGATCCTCTCCTAAAGCAGCTCTCTGGGTTGGTGGGCTGTGGGCCTTGACATCAGCAATAACTAGCCTCCTGTGAGGCCTGTGACCCTGGAATAGGTTACTCAAACTCTCCAGCTTTCCCCTGACTCAGAGAGCAGAGGTGGGAAATGACACGTTTTGAATTGATGTGATGTAGAAAAATTGTTTATCACACGGCCACACAGGCAGAAAGCTGTGGCTATTAGAAAGCCCTGCACTATGCTGTTGTAGAGGCCCAGTGTTGCACAAATAGAGGAAACTCAGAGCCAGATCTCAGGGAAAGGCTGGAATATCAAAGAGAGGAAACACCACAGTCAAATCTCACCCAGCTGTCTTCCAGCTTCCTCAGTCTCTCCTTGTGGCTTCTTCTGCCTTGCTGTCTTTCTATACCTGCCCTAAATACCCTCTTCACCAGTTGTTTCACATCCAAGATTGAAGATGTGGGCTACTACTATTTGGTAATTAGCTTTGAACTCACAGAACACAGACAGATCTCTGTCTCTGGAGTTATGGGGTTAAAGGCCTGGCACCACCACTGCCTGCCTGGGAACCTGGAACTCCCTCATGTAAATTAAGCTGGCCTCAAACTCAGATCTGCTGGGATTACGGGTGAAGGTCACCACTCTCTGACCCTCCTGGATTGACTATGGGTAGATCCCTCTGATATTTCAGACTAGTTTTTATTAAATATGAAACATATCACCACAGACAAGAGCTATGTCTTGTTCAACTTTACGCCTTTACTACTCAGGTGTGCATTCAGCAAATGATACTGTATGCTCACATACAGGTTACTGGATCAGAGATGCAGAGGCGATTTGGAGCATCCTAGTGATGATCAGAGAAAGGAGGGCTGCTGCAGAAAGCAAGGATAACAAGATGTACTCAGTGATGCCCTCTCAGACTTACCTTCACCTCTGAGGTTTTCTTCTGCCTTCGATTTTGATTATGAAAATTACGCTGGTCCCTGAAAGGAGATGGGATATATAAAAAGGGCATTACGCATACCTGGTCTTCTTTAGAGCAAACGTGACACAAATCATTTCAGATATACTCAGAGTAGGGTCCCCAAAACAGATAACTATGATCATTGTTGTTGCTTTACTGCTTGTAACAGGGTGTTGCTATGTTGCCTACACTGGCCTTGAACTCCTGACATAATTAGTCTTCCGCTCAGTCTCCTAAGTAGCAGTGACTATAAAGATGCACCTCGATACTTAACCCAAAGACTTTTTTTCTCTCTCTTAGACACTAGACCTAATTTCTTTCCTATTATGTTGATGATCCTAAAATGTGGTACCATGTATGCTCTGGTATGTACAGTTAAAAAGTAGAAAAGGCAGCACACAAATTGAAACAGATGCCCTAGAAAACTAATGCAATGTTTTATGAAGTAAATAAGGGGAGGTCAAGTGTGATGGCACAAGCTTTTAATCCCAGCTCTTGGCGGGAAGGGGGACAGAGGAGGATGGATCCCTGTGAGTCTGAGGACAGCCTAGTCTACAAAGTGAGTTTCAGGGCAGCCAGTTCTATCACACAGAGAAATCCTCTCTTGAAAAACCTAAGGGAAAGAGGAGGAAGGGGATAAGAAAGGGGAAGAAAAAGAAGAAGAAACAAACACAAAATTTTTTCTTGGAATAAACGGATTGGTGAAAAGATATGATGGAAAGAGCTGGGATGCTGTGGATGAGTAACTCAAAAGTAACTGGGTTACAGTTCATTTGAGGCTTACAGGTTAACGGTATAATTAGAAGATAGGGATTGGGTTTTTTAAACTGCCAAGCAATTTGAACTCAATGAAATAACCCAACATTTCAGATAGGTAATGGATATTTTCTCTGTAAACTTTAATCTTTCCACTTTTAACCAAGGGACTATAAAATTTGTGTTTTAGGACAGAGACCAATTTCCTGCCTGGAATCCATGACTGTAATAATAAGAATCACTGAACTATTTAATAGTTGAAAAATACCAACAGGTTTAACATTTACCAGCAATGAGGCAGCACAGGTTCATTAAAATGTCACACCCCTTTGCTTTTACGACACGACACTAATTATCAAACCAAATGAGCTCCTGATGGCATCATGAAAGTGAGTGAAGAAATATTGTTTTAAAATCTGAGGCTCATGCTAAGGAAGGTATTATAATGAGTGATCTCTTATTCCTAAAAAAATACTTATATTTACATTCCATTGATAACTGTGCTTGAAATAAAAGAGAACTGGCTAGCTAATCCAACACTATAATGCAAATGTAGTTCATGAATTTTTTTCACAAATTTCAAAACTAGTATGCATTACTTTAGAAAAAACAAAGGAGACTTGCAAACACATTTGCTTCTCAAAGGTACATACTATTAGCAGTTAAAGATGTTTGTAACCAAACCTGAAAACCTGGATTTGATCCCTAGGACTTATATAGTAGAAAGAGAGAATGGACTTCTGTAGGTTTTCCTCTGACTCCACACATGTGCTGTGGCATATGTATATATGCATATACACAAAATGAAGGGACGGAGGGAGGGAGGGTGGGAGGGAAGATGTAATTATAGCTATTCTATTTATGACAGAATGGGTGCTTAAGAGTGGTATATATTTGCTTGTCTCAGTGTGTGTGTGTGTGTGGGTGTGTGTGTGTGTGTGTGTGTGTGTGTGTGTGTACATATGTGCATGTGAGTGCATTTAAAGTTCTGAAGTCAACACAAGTGTTTTCCTCAAATCTCACCTTTTTTTGGAGAATAAAATAATACTCATGCTCACCAATTTGGCTATGCTGGTTGGCCAGTACCTTCAGAAACGCTCCCGTCTCCTGCACTTCTCCAGCACGGGGATTATAGGTGTGTGCCACCACAGCTAGCTTTTACATGGATGATTGGGTCTAGAATTCAGGTTTTTATGCTTGTATGGGTAATAATTTCCCAAGTGAACCACCTCCCAGAATGCTTTTATTGCACAAATTCTAGTTAGTGTATAATGAAAACCTAGAGTCAGATATTGGGGAAAAACTGGGATGTCAGAGAGAGGAAACAGACTACAGTCAATTCTCACCCAGCCAACACCTGAGACAGAAGAGGGTAAAAGCTGTCTTCAAGAGTCCTCTGCCTAGCTGGTTGTTCCTTAAAGAATGCCTGAATCTCTGCCTCCTTCTGCCTTAAATAACTTCCCTGCCCAGTTGTCCAGGTTCAACTCTACATCATAATTCTAGAGTCAGGATTAAAGGTAGACATTACTTCTGTTGGTTGTTAGGCTTTGAACTCAAAGAAATACAGAAAGATCTCTGTCTCCTGAGTGATGGGATTAAAGGTGTGAGTTACCACTCTCTGACCCTCATGGCTTGACTGTGGGTGATTCTCTTCTGATCTTCCAAGCTTGTTTTTTAAATATAAAATATACCATCACTTGGTCTATTTTTAAGAGGTATTATCCCTCCATGTTATGATGTCTTAGATGTCTAAGGTCACATAGAATTGCATTTGACCATGGTTTTAACTGGAGATTTCAGTGGATATCAAAAAGATATAACACTTAATGTTTAGTTTCGTTTTATTGTGTGTCACCATACTGAAGGCACATCTCATAGGAAATGTTTTTAATAATGCCCTCTTTAACCTCTGTCTTTTATAATGCATTACTGTAGAAGCATAAAATATTGGTACATGATTTTTACTTCCCAGAGTTTCATATATATACATATATTTCAGTATTGGGGACCGAACCTAGAACTTTACATGTGCCAAGCAAGTCTCCTGCCACCAAACTATATCCCCAGCACTGATAGGGTTCTTTTGTTCTGAGATAGGATGTCACTACGTTTCCCAAGATGATCATGTAGGTCAGGCAAATCTTGAACTTATGACCTTCCTGCTTTGGTCTTCAGAAAAACTGGACTTATAGGTCTGTACCGTTATGAGGTTTTTTAAAAAAATATGTTTGCTGATAAATATATTGGTAACTTAGTTTCACAAAGTTGTGGGAAATAATATTTAATATGTGTTTATACAGAATTATGAAATTTCATGTGGCAAAGCGGAAGTTTAAGGAAACATTACGTCCGTATGATGTAAAAGATGTCATTGAACAATACTCTGCAGGTCATCTAGACATGCTGTGCAGAATTAAAAGCCTTCAAACACGGTAAGCAATGGGTCTGAAAACAATCTGGGCTTTCCTGCAATACACAAAACCTCCCAGTTCTGTATTTCTGACTCACATTTTTGGCAACGGGAAGGCTGCTTTATAACAGGTATTGTACTCTTCTTTCAGGTATAAATCAGACATTGACAGCCTCAACAAATAGTTGCCTCTTCTAGAAAATGGAGACAATGATAGTGATATTTCATAGGGCTGATGTGACAACCGACTAGTCAGGGTAGTTTGTGACATGTAGTAACCTTGAAAATGGGTACTTGGTAAATGTTAATGATGGCCTAGCGACATAGCTCAGTAGAACACTTTACAAAAGATTATAGCTTTCTCACTTGCTTATCACCCACATATCAGCCATAAAACAAATCCTCATTGAATCTGTTCTATGAGTGTAAAATAATCATAATTTTGTGGTCTCAGGACTGACTGGTCCAAGGTGGGAACAAGTTACTTTGTTTGCACATTTTTCCTCTAGCAGAACCTTCATAAATGGTCTCATCATAGACCAGAGGATAAAAAAATTAATCTTATGTAATCTTGTGTTAAGAAAATAATCAAGGGTGAGAGAGGTGACTCAGCAGGTGGGAACACTTGATGCTCTTTGGGACCTGAGTTCTGATCCCAGCACCCATGTCAGGTGGCTTACAACTGCCTGTCACTTCAGC
This sequence comes from Phyllotis vaccarum, assembly GCA_033318265.1. NCBI lineage: Eukaryota > Metazoa > Chordata > Mammalia > Rodentia > Cricetidae > Phyllotis > Phyllotis vaccarum. The sequence goes on from JARWLC010000008.1 coordinate 56,145,513, forward strand.
TCCAGGGAATCTGACACCTCCAAAGGTACCTGCACACATGTGACAGACACACATATATACGTATATAAATAATACAAATGACTCCTTTCTAAAAAGAAAGTGAATGGATCAACTGTCACCCATGTCACCTTGTTTTGCCCTTTATAAATCTGACACTTGCTTTTCCTTTTTTGAGCATTGCACTTTTGCCTACGGCAGTGACTCTCAACCTCTATGTCTCTGAGGCTTTGAGTCTTGAATGACCCTTTCACAGGGGTCACCTAAGACCACTGGAAATATCAGATATTTACATTGCAATTCAGTAAGTTTTTACAATAGACGAGTTGCAGAGATGAAGTAGCAACAATTTTATGGTTGAGGGTCAACACAACATGAAGAACTATACTAAAAGGTCGAACCACTAGGAAGATTGGTTATCTTATTGGCCTGATGTAATCTGTAAGTTTAGTGCCTATAACCAGATATCTTCTCGGTCTGGCAGTGTTGATCAAATTCTTGGAAAAGGACAAATCACATCAGATAAAAAGAGCCGTGAGAAAATCACAGCGGAACACGAGACAACGGATGACCTCAGCATGCTTGGCAGGGTTGTCAAGGTGGAAAAGCAGGTAAGGCTCAACCACACAAGTTACCTTGAAGCCCTGATTATTGGTCAAAATTGAGTATATGCAACTTCAGTGTTAAAATTAATCTTTTAAAGCTTTATTTTATGTGTATGAATGTTTTGTCCCATATGTATGTCTGTGCACCACTTGCAAGCTTGGTACCTAAAGAGGTAGAAAAGGCTGTTGGATCTCCTGGAACTAGAGTTGTGAACGGTCTGAGCTGCCGTGTAGGTGCTAGGAATTGAACTCACACTGTCTGAGAGAACTAGTGCTCTTCACCTAAAATATCTCTCCAGCCCCTTAACTTCATCTTGTTTGTTTTTGTTTTTTTTTGTTTGTTTGTTTGTTTTTTGAGACAGAATCTCTCTACAGAGCTGTGGCTATCCTGTAACTTGCTATGTAGACCAGGTTGGCCTTGAACTCACATAGATCTGGCTGCCTCTGCTTCTCAAGCACTGGGATTAAAGGTGTGTCCCACCACTGCTGGCCTCCTAAGCTTGTTAAAGGAATGAAGTAGAGCATAATTGAAATTAAAGTGTCCTTACACATAGACAATGTCTTAAAAACACTTTTGGATGTCCATTAAGGAAAAGAAATATTTATCTTGTCCATTACTACTTAATCTGGAAGCAAGTATAGAATTTCAATAGTAAAATAGCAAAAATCTGTTTGTCAAGTGTGTTTTTATTTCATTTCTTTGTGTGTCTTTTACTTTCCTTCATTTAAAATGAGATCTAAAACCTCACCACAGCTGTGGCAAACATTGATTGTAAACTCTAAGGCTGCGTCTTCTCAAAAACATTCATTTATTTATTGGGGGTCTCATTACTTAGCCTGGGCTGGAACTCACCAGGTAGACCAGGCTGGCCTTGAACTCTTGGAGATTCTTCTCGTTCCACCTCCCAAGTGCTGGGATTAAGGGCATTTACAACCTGGCTGTAACTTTAAAGTCTCTTAGATTGATACTTAAGTATTCTTAATTTTATTACCGACTAAGTTCTATATATAATTCATGAGCATCCTAGAAAGGAAATCAACCAGTATAGCTAAGAAAAACACACTGATTGAAAATTATCTCAAAATTACATTTTAATGGTGCTTTTACGATCCAAAAAAACACCTGAAATTTTGAAGAGTAGAGTGAGTAATGGCAAAGAGAGTCACCCTTTTCCCCTCTGGCCTTGTCACCACTGGTGTGACACTCCTTAACAGTCAGAACTGCATTGGCCGTATTAGTATTTCATTTATTTTCCCAATAAGATCATATTTTGCCTTTTAAGTCCCAAGAGTAAAGTCAATTCTTCATGAAAGCATCCTCGTGTCTAACTATTTCTCCATTTTCAGGTACAGTCCATTGAATCCAAGTTGGACTGTCTGCTGGATATCTACCAACAGGTCCTCCGGAAAGGCTCTGCCTCTGCTCTCACCTTGGCATCATTCCAGATCCCGCCTTTTGAATGTGAACAGACATCTGACTATCAAAGTCCTGTGGATAGCAAAGACCTGTCCAGCTCTGCACAGAATAGCGGCTGCTTGACAAGGTCAGCCAGTGCCAACATCTCAAGAGGCCTGCAGTTCATTCTAACGCCAAATGACTTCAGTGCTCAGGCTTTCTATGCGCTTAGCCCTACTACTATGCACAGCCAAGCAACACAGGTGCCAATGAGTCAAAACGACGGCTCCTCCATGGCGGCCACCAATAACATTGCAAACCAAATAAGTGCAGCCCCCAAGCCAGCAGCCCCAACAACTTTACAGATCCCACCTCCTCTCCCAGCCATCAAGCACCTATCCAGGCCTGAAACTCTGCACCCAAACCCCACTGGCTTACCAGAAAGTATTTCTGATGTCACCACCTGCCTTGTTGCCTCCAAGGAAAACGTTCAGTTTGCACAGTCAAATCTGACCAAGGACCGTTCCCTGAGGAAAAGTTTCGACATGGGAGGAGAAACTCTGTTGTCTGTCCGCCCCATGGTGCCCAAGGACTTGGGCAAATCTTTGTCTGTACAAAACCTGATCAGATCCACAGAGGAACTGAACTTACAGTTTTCAGGCAGTGAGTCAAGCGGCTCCAGAGGCAGCCAAGATTTTTACCCCAAGTGGAGAGAATCCAAATTGTTTATAACTGATGAAGAACTGGGTGCCGAGGAGGCGGAAACAGATACTTTTGATGCCACCCCACAGCCTGTTGGGGAAGCTGCTTTTACATCAGACTCTTTAAGGACTGGAAGGTCGCGGTCATCTCAGAACATTTGTAAGACAGGAGACAGTACAGATGCCCTCAGTTTGCCTCATGTCAAACTGAACTAAGTTCTTTGTTTTCGTTCTAGGCTTAGCTGTTCTTTTAGCCATACATATCACTGCATGACCTATACTAAAGCCCTCCTAAAAAGTCGAAATTGCAAGAATCAGAAAGAACCCGAGCAGCAACTTATCAAGTTATGTTTTCATTGCATGAAAATGCATGTTTAGGGATGGCAGAAATTCCAAGGTGCATCGACATTAACCCATGCATTTAGTAATGTACCTTGAATCCAAAACCCCAAGCAAACAGTCGCGGCTGATGCTATGGGGTGTGTGAAGATATCGGGATTAGCTCAATTGCCAAGAGTTGACACCGTTACTTTGACATTGTGAGAGTAAACATCTTCATATTTCAGGCATTTCTGCTTTATGACTAGATACAAAGTACATTTTCAAAAAATAGGCCATAATGTATGTTTAGACACAATGGCTAGCAACAGCTGCTAATAACACACGTAAAGCAGAATTTGGAATATAACAGAAATGGCTGCTTATTCCAAGATATCTTTGCCAACCCATTTCTTCTCAGTCATTTTATTAACGTAATTTGAATGTCAATCTGTGTGCTTTTGGTGACTTAGCGCTGTGGCAAGCAACTTCGCACATCGTTTTCATGTTCTCCTTTATGCTGAGAATGTTTTCTAATAGAAAATGGGCAGGTAATGCTATTCAGGGCCAGTGGGACAGGAGACATCTTCAACTTCATGAAAATATAGTCTCTGGTGGAGGAGTCAACTCTGTAAATGGTCAATCTTCTCCCAAGCATATGAGCTACCAATGGGTTTAACAGCCTGTACAGCTTAGCTGGTCTCTCTGTGAGAAGACAATGGCAGGTTTGCCCATCCTGTTCACTCAGGTGGCCAGCGTGACCAGCTATTCCCATTCAGTGGATGTGTAGGTAGTGCCTGGTGAAGAGGGTATCTATGGGAGACCCACGGAAGACTTGGAAAGACCAGAAAAGTATTACCACGAGTGGGTGACATTAAAGGAAATGGCTCCCCACCCCCAAAATGAAACAACCACACGTTTGAGAAAATAAATATTGCTAGAAATTTCAACTACCTAAACATCCCTTATTCTTATATAACAGAGAATTTTTCAAGCTATTTATTTTTAATATGCCCTGAATGTCTTTTGCTATTATGTAGTACATTTTGCACATGACAGGCTAAAACTAAACTTCCTTTACTTTTATACTATCATGGACATTTTTCTATTCTTCCCAACAATATTATCCCAAATGTGAAATTATTGGCTCAGTTTCCAGGTTATGAACATTTATAATTACAAACCAGATTGCATTGGATGGGATGTGTCTGCAGATCAAATCCCCTTAGTAATATATTGTGAAGACAAAGAAACAAATAAAAAATATGTATTAAAATACACTTCTCAAAAAGCAAGCAATACTGGCTGCTTGCTAGAATTCCGTCCCATATTTGTTATCACAGTACCAGGAAGACTGAGACAGGGGATCGTGAGTTCAAAGTTAGCCTGGATTATACACTGGGGAGACGAGACAGGGGATCGTGAGTTTAAAGGTAGCCTAGACTGTACATCAAGAGTGTGTCTCAAAAACACACAGAGAGAATTAAATATCTTGGACCATCAGGATATTGACCAAAGTAATAACATTCAAATAGTCTGAAAGAGATTAGCATTTGTGTGCATACCTATAATCTCACTTTTTGGGAGGTAGAGGCAGGAAGTTAAAGAATTCAAAGGCAGCCTTAGCTGTGTAAAGTCTAGTCTCAAAAAATTCAAAGGAGGAAGGAAGGAAGGAAGGAAGGAAGGAAGGAAGGAAGGAAGGAAGGAAGGAAGGAAGGAAGGAAGGAAGGAAGGAGGAAGGAGGGAGGGAGGGAGGGAGGGAGGGAGGGAGGAAGGAAGGAAGGAAGGAAGGAAGGAAGGAAGGAAGGAAGGAAGGAAGGAAGGAAGGAAAACTCTGAAGGAAGTTAGCTAGGCTTAAACAACTGAAGAATTCATGAAATAAGACATTTTTTTTCCTTAATAACTATTAGTGCTGGGGGAGGGGGAGGATTTTTTCAGCATCCAGGCCAAATGAGCAGGATCTAGGGAAATCAGGAAAGAAAGGAGACCTCCAAATCTGTCCCAAGCTTCTCCCCAGCAGAATGTCCTTGTTACTGACCCTCCATTACTTTTCTTCCCCTTAACTGTTTGGTAATTTCTCACCACAATTTGCTTCAGAATTTCACCAGACCTTAACCAGCCTTCACTCTCAAGCAAACCAATTCTCTATTCTTCAAACGTGCTTCCCAACCTCAGTTTTAACAATGAAAAGTCTTCCTTATTTTCAACCCACTAGGATGCATGCAGGATATGATTGTACACATCTTTAAGCCCAGGGCTTGAGTGGCAGAGGCAGGTACATCTCTGTGAATTCAAGGCAAACCTGTCAATTGTGTTCCTCGCCAGCCAGGGTTAGAGAAAACTTATCTCAAAAGAGAAACACTTTCTTAGATTCTAGTACAGTCTCCTGGAGTATAGCATTCAGGATCTTTTGGACCATGAAAACACAAAGATAAAGTCTGAATTTTACACTCTATTGTGTCAAGCCTTTAAAGCTACTCTTTTCATTTTCCAAACAGAATGCTAGTCAGTTATTAATGAGACTTTTCATTTTGCAATCTCTCCAAACCACCTGAAGAAACGATGTACCCCCAAAGGATTTATGCATGTGTGTATGCACAAAATACATCCCTCCACTGAGCAAAAGCCAGAGATATCCTCCTGGTACTCAACAAGGTTCACTTCAAACAATGGCCGAGAAAGAGGGAGGAGCTGACAGCTTCCAGACAGCAGTCTCAGGTTGAACCCCACTGGCAGCAAGAATTATGAATGTATTGGGGACCCTTCTTAGGCATCCTCAGGTCTCAAACACAATATGGTTCATCTAACATAGCTGAAGATGAAGATTCAGAGACAAAGCCAAAACACATCACTGCAGTCTTAAGCAAAATGTGAAAAAACTACATTGTGAAAAATGTTTGTACATTGAAGCCATGACCATTTTGCATCTATTTTCTTCTAGCACAAAAACTCTTAGGTGTTATAAGATAGGTTTTTGGCGTGTAAACTTCAGGGTTATGTCTATGATGCCATTCTCAGGGGGAATGGAGAAGGAGAGCCTCCCAGTTATACTTAGCAGAGACCCATTGCCCCAGCCCAAAGGGTGTCTGGAAGCACAGTTCAGCTGAGCACACTGAGAAGCCTTGTGCTTTCTCAGCTCAAGTCCATCTGCCTTCTACAAAGCAGTGGGTTGATAGCACTAATATGTACGGCAGTCATCCCTTGTAGAAGGTTAACTCAAAACTTTTGCCATGTCTCAACTAAATGTTTGTATTTTGTTCAGTCAAATTTATATCTGTAGATGGCAAATTCATTTAAAGTAAGATGCTTTCCTGGGTTTTCTGATTCTCTAATAACTTCTTGTTCTTAGGTGCCTTTCTGACCTCCCACTGGCTCAGTTTTGTCCTGAAAGCCCTTAATCTGAAAGTCTAACAAGCCTAATAGAGGAGTTGAGGCACAAGCTAACTAGATATCATACCCATTTCCAGAGCAAAACCATAAAGAACGATGAAACCCAGGCAAAGAAGTCATTCAATCAGATCAAGGAAACATCATAAATGCTAATTCCCCAGAACCTATTTTTTTTTTTTTTTTGGTTTTTGCCTTAAATGACATGGTTGTGTTTTTGTAAGAAAATAATTTAATTTAATATAATTATGTGAATTTAAGTGATGTAGGAAAACAATACAATTGTCTGTTTCCTGAAAACAACTAAATCAGGAATATCATACCCATTTCAAGCTATCATTAAAATGTAATTTCCTTTGCTCTCTTTTACTGAGATTACTCATTTTAAACTAAAACATTAAAAAGATGTCTATAAACAGGAGCGTGGCTGTTTTTATCCAGAGCTGACTGACCCAACCATAACACGGATTTTTGTAGTGAAGTATGTCTATGACACTGGTAAAGAAATTGTTGAACTTGGAAATGTAGGAGATTTGTATATGTTCTCAAGGATGTCATATGAAAATACTGGTTTTGTTATAGTTTGTTGATTTCTGAGGATTCATCTCAGGCTCCTGACCATGTGATCCCCAGACCAAGAAGAACAGAATTTGACATGGATCACAACTCAGACCCCAGCCTATGTGGTTGTCCTGTTGACTACAAATTGAACAGCCATCGTCTACACTGCCTGGGAATAGAAATGTTTTAGATTGCAGATTAATGTTGATTTTAGAATATGTAAAAATACATATTTTATTTTAGGGATGGAATCCAAGTCTAAATATAAAATTCATTATGTTGCATACAATTCAAATCTAAATTCTTACAAAATGTTAGGCAAGTACTCAGCCATAGACTTCACCTCAGACATTTATATACTATTTTTAATAATTTGTGCCACGGAAGAAAGTTTCATGGAATGGAATTTCCTATTTATGGTGTTTATGTCAGCACTCAAAAACTTCTGAGAACCTCTGGAGATTTGGCCTTAGAGATACCCAGTATAACAAAAAGGGTTTGCTATGAAAGCAGCAAGAAACAAAAACCAGGTAGATGCCCAGTGCAGGTTATATGGGTATATGCACCCAGCTCTGCCTTACCAGGGAAATGTTTCTGCCTCAACGGAATAGTGTTCTTTATTACATTAGAAACTCCATTTCAGAGCCTGACAAAATGGCTCAGTAGTAAAAAGTACTAACTGCTCTTGCAGAAGATCCAAGATCATGTCCCAATACTTACCACTGAGCACTCACAACCTCCTGTAATTCCAGTTCTAGAGAATCAGACACGTTCTTCTGGCCTCCAAACTCACTGCACATATTCAGCACACCCAAACTTAAGGAGGAGAACACACAGAAAATTTAAGAACAAATGAATCTTTAAAAAACAAAAAATAAAAATAGTAACTTCCACTGCAGGCAGCCACAGTGGCTCATGTCACCGGTAATCCTTTTCTTTGGAAGCAGAGATCAGTGGTTTGCTATGATTCTATGATTCGGAGGCCAGCCTCGGGCTATATAGTGAGACTCTGTCTAAAAACAATAAATACCAGTAACAAAAATAATTAACAACAGGGTGTGGTTCATGTCTTTAATCCCAGTGCTTGGGAGGCAGAGACAGGCAGATCTGTTAGTTTGAGGCCAGCCTAGTCTACAGATGGAGTTCCAGGACCGCAAGGACTGTACAGAGAAACTCTATTTCAAAAATAATAATAATTTTTAAAAAAATCTTCTATTACCTATTTTTTTTTAAGGATACTCAGAGTCTTACACTTCCAGAATACAAGGACAAAAGCTTTTAGGGAGATATCTTTAGGCAATGAAGAGCAGAGTGAATGTTGAGAAGGAAGCTCCTTCCTTGGTTTAAAGGGAATGTTTCTCAACTACCAACTTACAAACGATTGAAAGCAAGACTGTGTAGACGCTCATTCTATTGCTGTCATGCAAACAACCTGCCCAAAGAACTTATAGAAGGGCTTGTTTTGGTTCAGTGTAATCCCAATATAGCCATTTACTGTCATATTAGGCATTTGGTTTCAAGTTTCAGTTCAGAACCCAGTCCGCCACAGTGGGGATTTTACAGCAGCCAGAGCTTAGAGCAGCTGGTCACATGACATCCACAGTCAAGAATCAGAGAACAATGAATCTAGGGCTCACTTGGCTTTCTCCTTTTGGAGCAGCCCAGGACCCAAACCAAAAAACCAAACCACTTTTATTATTATCTTTTTATCTCAATTAAGCTAATAAACATAATTCTTATATAATCGTTCACAGATGTGGCTGGAGGTGCGCCTTCCTAGGTGAGTCCTGTGAAGTTGATGACACCAACTATCACATGTAAGGACCATGCTTGCTCTGCCCTCTTCTGAGTATGACTACTTCTAGTGGCTTGGAGAAATAGCTCATAAGTTAGGATCCCTGGCTAGACTAGGTACAGTGGCACACCTTTAATCTCAGCACTAGGGAAGCAGAGACAAGTAGATAGCTGTGAGCTTTGAGGCTATCCTGGTCTACAAAGCAAACTGCAGCCAAGCCAGAGCTACACAATGAGAACCTACTCCCCCGCCCCCCCCAAAAAAATCCACTAGCTACTCTTCCAGAGGATCCAGGTTCAATTTCCAGCACCCACATGGCAGTTTACAACCATCTGTAACCCCAGTTCTGAGGTATCCAATACCATCCACCGGCCTCTGTGGGTGCTGCATTCCCACTGAGCATGCTAGCAAACATCCTACATAAATAACATTTTTAATGAAAAATTTGAAACTGCTTCTAGATATTTTTGGAATTACTTTAGTGGTGCCTCAAAGCTACCACTTAAATTTAAAATATAGAATAATTATTCTGCCGTAGGTACTAGTAAAAATGGAGTTGCTGATCTTAATGTAGCCTGGTTTCAAATGCTCCAAGTCTAATACAAGTATACCTTTTAAAAAATTTTAAATTTTCATTAACTTTAAGACATCTCCTTAGAACTCATCTAAGAGTTCTACATTATTGAGATCCTTTTCAGACTTATTTCATTTTTATTCTCTGGATGAGGGTTTTGCTTTTGGTCATGGTCTTTATTAAAGCAATAAAAAGCAAACTGAAACACTACCATAAGATACATATTGAAATTCTACGCAATCTCTCAAAAAAAGGATTGCTCAATATAATCCCAATATAGCCACTTACTGTCATATTAGGCATTTGGTTTCAAGCGTACTAACACCTTTGCTGAAAATAAAGCCGGGGGGGAAAGTTTTTATGGAAATATTTGTGAAACTGAATGTGATGGTCTGCTTTAATCGCAGCACTCAGGAGACAGAACCAGGCAAATGTAAGTTCGAAGCCAGCCTGATCTACAGAATGAGTTCCAAGATGGCCAGGGCTGTACAGAGAAGCCCTATCTCCAAAATTCAATAAGAAAGAAAGAAATGAAGGAAGGAAGGGAACATTAGTGAAGAAAACAAACTTAGAAACATGCCCATTTCATAAAATTAGAAAGACATGATAGCCCCTACTCCACCCCAGCATGAAGCTTCCAAGGTCTTTTATTTTATCCCGTCACTTGGACGATGCTGGTGTCTTGTGCTGTCCACATGACAACTGCCAGTGACCTTGGGCACAACATATCTCTTTAATGACCTCTAACACAGGAAAGAGACAAGAAGCTCTTGTGTGATATTTTATATCTAATAGAAGCACCGGGTTCAACCCTGCATCATATTCCTAGAGTTAGGATTAAAGGTGTGAACCACTACTGTTTGGTAGTTAAGCCTTGAACTCACTAACACACAGAAGGATCTGGAGTTATGTGATTCAAGGTGTAGGTCACACCACTCCTGCTGGGATTAAAGGCTTGAGTTACCATTCTCTGACCCTGTGGCTTGGCTGTGGGTGGATCTGTTCTCTGATGATATTCCAGACTGGTTTTATTAAATATAAAATATATCACCACAAGCTCTCTTCCTAAATGAGGAATTCTAAAAAATGCTTTCCTGCCACTTAATGAAACCAACACCAATCAAATGTTCTCAGAGCAGTAGCATCACAAAGTAGGTGATCTGGTTGGCTGTAGCCTTATTTGTTGGAGCTCAGGATATAACTTAGATCAAACCACAAGTACTCATATCATCAGAAATACAGAAAGGAGGCCAGTGTGATGGTGCACACCTTTAATCCCACAGGAGACAGAAGCAGGAGGATCATTGTGGGCTCCTGGACAGGCTGAGATACTACCTAGAGACACTCTGTCTCAAAATAACAAAAAGACAGTAAAAGAGAAAGAAAATATTAACCAGACCGAGACAGTTTTTATTCTCATCTCTGTGTTGGAGATCATGAAACCTCTGAACTAAGCAATCAGTGCCTTGCCAGAGATGGCCATGCATCACAGACGAATACTGTATAAGTGTGCCTTCACCGCCATCTCACATCAAATAGGAGTGAACCTAGGTGCTGAGAGAACAAGCAATTCAGACTGGAATTTCAGGCTGGAACTGTAACCTGGAAAAGAATGTTGATTTGCTGATGGCTGATGTGAAGAAGAAAATAGCTTTTATGCATTTTTGAGACGGTCTATGTAGCCCTGGTTGGCCTGAAACAAACTAGGCTGACCTCGAACTTAGAGATCAGCCTGCCTCTGCTCCCCAGTGCTAGGATTAAAGGCTGACCTACTCCACCATGTTTTATTTCTTTTATCTGAGACTATAAAAATATCATTTTATTCTGTCTCTTTCCTTTTTTCTAATCTTTTCATATATCTGTCTCGATCTTTCATGGCCCTTTTCTTACTAGCTGTCCTACATGCATGTGTGTATGTATAAACAAACATATCCATAACTAACCACTCAGTCTGTTTTCCTCTACCTCCTAAGCCCTAAAATGAGAGATTATCATACAGAAATTAAATGATATTTTACTTTCAGAGTAGTTAGGTAGCTTTCTTCACCTACTCGGACTCACAAATAAATCTAATTCTTGTTCAGAAGTTGGCAGTGGGAATCTAAAGAAATTAGCTCGAAAGGATGTTTCAAATTCAACCATTTTATGAAATTTCTCCCATATCACTCTGGTCCAAACCATGATGCCTCTCTTCTCATTTAAAACAATGAAGTCCTTGTAAGATGCAGGCTACTGAGCAGCAGTATGAAGAGGAAATGATTGAGGTAGGAAATGTGTTGATAGCTATATGTTGGGTGGAGATTAATGAGAGGGTGGTATTATTATAGAAGGAGTTCCTTGTCTCTAACTTATTCATGGATCCCCCAAGTCACTCTCCAAGCTCACCTCCAAACAGCTGGCAGTCAGGGATAATTTGGGTAGCTCATTTTTACCAGGCTCAGTGAACTGACCACCCTGCCTATTTCAAAAACTACACCTTCATCTAGACCCTACATCTACTCTCTCTACTCACTTGTAATTAAAGGATTGGAACTCCTAAGTGCTCCTGAAAGGTTTGTCTGCAGAATCTGTACTTTCAGTGCATAAAGAGTAGCCTACGAGGCTTTTCATCTTAAAATATTAAAGCTGTTTGTATCATGATCCCAGGCCCCTTATTTTGGCTAGGCTTTTTAGGAAACAATATAGTCTGCCCAGACCTAAGAAACACAGATTGCAGAGATATTGGGTTAGTACGTTTATCCAAAGAAAAATAAATTAGCATAAAAGCTATTTCATACCAGGTAACTTATTTATTGAACGTTCACCATCATGGTGCTGATTTATCTTTAGGGAACTTCCCTCAGGCATATACATGCAGCGAAAGGCTAGGGCACCAATTCAAGGCCCTTTAGCATGCTTCATGTTTTCCTCAAAACACTGATGAGAATTCTTCCAACCCAATTTCACAGGGGAGAACAGTCTTAAGTGGTTCCTTTCATTCTGTTAGGTGGAGATAGGCCCAAGTTATATGCCTGCACTCTAAAAGAGGTGGCCAAGTCAGCATGAGTCAGGGCTTGATTCCGAACACGATCCAACATGGCTAGGCCTGAGGAGGGAATGTGCACAAATGGTGAAGAAGGGTTCAAGATAGAAATCAAGATATCCTAGAGAACAAGATAGCGGAAAGGCATCAGCCAAGCCCAGACCTTCCCAGGTGATCTATTTATATCCCCTTATGATCTTAAAAACTTCATGAAATAAAAATGGCGGTCATCTCTTTTCCTTAGAATGGGCTTTGAGGAGCATCGGGATTCCCAAAATCCTGGGAGGCTTCGTGAGAATTTATGGTGCCATAAAACTATTCTTGACAGGCAACCAACCCCTCAAACCCAAAGGTCACCTACCTCGGGCGTGGTGGTAAGCTTCCTGGCTACCCACACTCCAAATCATATCCATCAACCACCGCTTTGCTCTCAATGGTCCAACCACAGTGACTCGGGTCTGGCCTGAGGCTGTAAACCAACTTTCCAGTTGAATGAGGGTGTAGCTGTGTACCTCGATGCGTCTGAGGTCTATGTCTCCATTGCCTATGCACAGAAGAGATGACAAGAGGGGACAGAAATAGATAGATCCTTTTGAGTTCAAGGCCAACCTACTCTATATAGCTATTTACAGGGCACCCAGGGCTACACAGACACTATCTCAGAAAAAAAAAAATAGGGTAGTAGTTACACTTTCCATCCTGTGAGCAAGCTCCTTAAGACAGAAGCAAATAACTTATGGAAGTTCTTCAAAATTGACCAGATTCACTGAAACTCTCACATCAAATGTCCCTAAGCAAATTGGGTGTGGTGGCACACACCTTTAATCCCAGCACTCCTGAGGCAGAGGCAGGCAAATGTCTTGGTCTACACAGTGAGTTCTAGGACAGCCAAGTCTATACAGAGAAAACACAGACTCAGAACACAAAACAAAACAATAATGTGTACACAGGAAGGCTGCTAGTGGTCACTTTTCAGCTGACTGAGGTACCAAGAAACCCAATGCAAGCAGCCTGGAGGAAGTAGAGACCAACTGAGCTGTCTGGAAAGAGGCTCAGATCAAAAGAAAACCCACGAACATGCTGAGCTACCTTCCTCCTGGCTGTGCAGTGGGCTCCAGGTTCCCCAGCTTTTGTGAGCTGTCCCCTTTGTTGGGGTGGGCTTTAGGTAAGCAGCTGTCTTTGAGTCATTTCTGCTCCTAGGAGTAACCCCTCACTCCTACTAAACCCCATGAGTCTCACTGGTTCACCACGTTCTACGAATGGTTTCCTTTGCTGTTAAGGTTTCTTCTCAGGGGTGAGTAGTCATTTGCTGACATATCCCCTGGAACAGTGTTACAGAACAACTGAGGATCTGGGACAGACAGAAAAACAAAGAAGGTTGGAAAACCACAAAAAAGAAGAAGATAACGAAAAGTCCACCTACCAAATATGTGCTCTTCCTGGCCCTCATCTATTAACATCACAAGTGGGGCATCAAAGTTTTCAGGCACTGTCCACCAGTCATTCTCGGTGACACCATTTGCCTCCATTTCAAATGTTCCTTCTACTTCAGATGAAGCCTAGTCCAGACAAGTGACTGTAGAAAGAAGCTGTGGAGAAGGATCCAAGCCCTGGCTTTATCCTCACTCCAAAAGCCCAGCCCCTGATCCACCTTAGGGCAAGGGATCCATCCCTAAGCTTCTCCTACCAATCTAAGCAATCAGCTATTGTTTAGACTCTTACCACAATTAGGTCATCTTCTGTGTCCACGTATTCAAATTTCCTTCTAGGTAATATCAAAGTTGCTTGAGAACTCTCCTGAGCATGGACTAGAAAAGTGGATGGGGCATGAGTGTGTAGAAGCAGGAAGGTCCTGGGCGAGTCCTACATCTATTTGTTTGGTTTTTTATTTGTTGTTTTGAGACAAGGTCTCCCTAAATAGTTCTGACTGTCCTAGAATTTATTATGTACACCAGGCTAGCCTCAAACCCACAGAGACCCATCTACTTTTTCCTTCCCAGAGCTGGGATTAAAGGCCTGTGCCACCAAGCTAGCAACCTATTGCTTTTTTTTTTTTTTTTTTTAATGAGAGGTTTGTGGGAAAGTCTAGTCTATATCTCTAGCAACTGGGTGATGACATTTATTATTTATTTGATAGTTTTACATTTTGAGGCTTAGGATTTAGAGGAAAAGGAAACTGGGCTTGTTATTCAGGAATATATATGTATAGATATATATGTATATATATATGTATATATATGTATATATATATGCCTATATGCATGTTAAGACAGCTAATAAAAATGGCCATGAATTTGAATGATCAAGGAGAGGTATAGGATGGTGTTTTGAGAGAAGAATGGGAAGGGGTAAAAGGTGTCATCACATTCCACTCTCAAAAATAAGAGAGATAAAGCCAGGAAGGAAGGTGCACGCCTTTAATCCTAGCAGTAGGAGGCAGAGGCAGGCAGATCTCTGAGTCAGCCCTACCTGGAGAGGTTCAAGATGCAGAAAAGGTATTTTTCTTCTTCAGTGACATTTTATACTACCCATTAGAAATTAACATTCTTCTCTAGACTGAAACGCAGGTCTGTAGATTCCAGTCGGAATTCTGTATGCAGTTAGCATTTAGGTGCAAAGATGTTGAAATAACATTGCAAAGACAGTCTTCTGATTATACGCAGCTATTTCTGATGCATGGCCATCTCTGGTGAGAGAGTGATTTCTCCGTGATCAAGGTCATTTATTTCCTTCCTCCTTGTTGTTTCTCTTTCTTTGCTTTACTTCATTTAAGTCATAGTGTCTCTATATATCTCTGGCTGTCCTGGAACTCACGGGGACCCTCTCCTGACTCTACATCCTGAGCGCTAAGATTAAAGGGGTGCTTCTCCACCCAGCTTTTCAGGAAATGTTTGTGTTTGCCAGAAAATATTAAACTATCTGGCATAGTCATTTTGCCTAGGAACTACAGGCTCTTAGGGACCTTTTGTCATTGGTCACTTCTTTTGTTTTATTTTTATTATAAGTTTGTTTGTTTGTTTTGACCAGAGACAAAGTTGGAATACCGAGGCTCTCCCTAACGAGGGAGCAGACACACCTTAAATCTTATCACTAAATTCCTAACCATGTTTTGTGCCAAGGTAAGGTGGGTTCTATAAGATTGATATCTTAAATTGTTAGTTTATATATTGTCTATTAAGGTCACTAGTTTGCTAAAGTATAAACTCTTCCCCCTATGCTCAGAGGCTCTGCCCATCTCAGAGAAAAACATTCTCTAGAATCTATAAATGTAAATAGTGTCCTTTATTCCCAGAGGTGCCAGTTTCCAAGTTTTATCTGATGTGAATGACACTCACTATTAAAGGACCTGAATCTCTATTATTGAAGACAAATCCAGAGAGTTTTCCTTTTCCCCACCCCCACATAATAAATACAAATATAATAATTTTATAAACACTCATCTTGGACAGGCATGGTGGAGGGAACATGGTGGAGGCTTTGATCCTAGAACTTAGGAGTCTCTGTAGGCAGGTGGATCTCTGAGTTTGAGAAAGGCCTTATCCACATAGTGAATTCCAGAATAGCCAGAACTGTGTAAAAGAGAGATACTGTCTCAAAAAAGAGAAATAAATAAAAGAAATTTTAAAAAGCTGCCCTCCTTTTTAACTTGCAGAGTTCTAATGCATGCTGCCACTGTCTGTCCTCACAGAACACCTACTGCAACACCATTCTCTCTGACACACATTTTTAATTTATTTATTTTTTTATTTTACATACCAACCAGTGTTCTTTCTCTCTCCTCTTCTACCTCCCCCACCTACCTGCTTTCTACTCCCCAGCCACTCCTCATAGGTGTTAAGGCCTCCCTTGCATACCATGTTGGGGCAGAACCAACATTCTCCCACACACACACACACACACACACACACACACACACACACACACACACACACACACACACACACACCATCAATGCTGAGTAAGGCAATTCACCATAAGGAATGGGCTCTGAATGGCCAGTTCATGTTCCTCTACAAGTCCTGGTTCAATTGCCTGGGGACCCACAAACAGATCAAGCCATCCAACTATTATCCACATTCAGAAGGCCTATTGTGGTCCCATGCAGGCTCCCCGGCAGTCAGAGCAGAGTCTGTGAGCTTCCACTAGCTCGGGTCACTTGTCTGTGGTTTTCTACATCATGATCTTGGTTTCCCCCCACCCCTATTCATATAACCCCTCCTCCCTCTCTTCAACTGAGCTTCTGGGGCTCAGCAAGTGCTTGGTCCTGGGTCTCTGCCTCTGCTTCCTTCAGTCATTGACTGTAAGTTCTATGATGGTGAATAAGATAGTAACCAATCTGAGTACAGGGGAAGACTGGTTCAAGTACCCTCTCCACCACTGCTAGGCGAGTTGTATTTTCCAACTGGCTTGAAGGAGTCAAACCATACACTAAGGCCCATATGGGAGTTTTATTGAGGGAGGAGAGAGAAGTGGCAGGCCGAGAAGGGGGCAGAGTCTGGTCCCAGGGAATAAGTGTGAAGGAAGAGAAAGAAAAGTAGATAGGAGGCAGCAAGGCACACAGAGGGGTGATCTTATAGCTGCAGCTAAGGATATATCCTGTCAGAACTCTAAGAGCAGGCCAGTACAAATGCCTGAATGCTAACATTCCTCACTTTATATTGTTTAATATAAAACAGTGAAGAGTTAGAAAGGGGTAGCAGGTGAAGCAAAGGATAAAGGCACTGTGGTGTTCTCAAGACTGCTTCCTGATGATCTGGAGGGAATTTATCACCCATGGAGGACCTGAGAAAGCTAGGGTGATGGCCATGTCCTGAGGTAGCTAGTTATTTCACATTTCACTCTACCGTTCAGGCTCTATGAAACTGTCAGGCAATACTTGGACCTGGCGAGATGCTATTCAGGAGGATCCAAGTCGACTCCCTGAAGATCACAAGACCTTTGAGTTTACAAAAAGAGGTAAGTTTTACCCACATTAGAGAGCAACCAACGTGGATTTAAAATCCTGAACTTGTGGCTATGATACTATAATGCTAGAGTATAATGTTTAGTAATCTGCCAAAGCTAAATTAATAGCTAGTCAGAATTCCATCAATTAATGTCAAGGTTGTGAACAGTAACAGTAAGAGAGAGAAATCTGGAACATGCTTCATTCATTTATACATAACAAATCACTTTCTCCTTATCAGCACTTAAGCCTTCCTATCTTCATATAAACAAACCTTAAAACACCCGGTCCTTTCTCACCACCACAGCATCACCTTGACACCCTTTTTATATCAGATTTACCAGGTGGTTAATTACTGCGGGCAGTCAATAGGAAAACATTACATTAAAATCTGTTCTGCAAGTTTATCAAATACCATATTTATCAAGCATATGTCACCAGTTCTTTAAATTCTCTAGAAGCGTGGTGTGGAACACTTGGGAAATACATAAGAACCTAGATGTGAATGTCTAAGTCAGCTTTTGTTAATCTGAATAGATTTTTATACCCTTAAGTTTTTGTCGCCATATAGAATATATTTTAAACCAGAGTTAAACCACCTATAACTTTACACTTTTATCATCATACAAAAGTCCATGCAAACCCAAAATATTCGAGGCTTGTTGCTTTCTTAGTCTAAAATGAACAGAGAGCTAGCTCATTAGGACTAAGAGGTGTACTCTTTAACCTCAATAAAAGATGGCCGCCAGCCATGTGGCTGCTTACATCATCACGGGGTCACCAGCCAAGATGAAGGAGAGTCACATGGTTTCAGTTTAAAACATGTATTTTTAAACAGTAGGAACATGTTCATATACACAGAGTTGAGTTCAAATTTCCTACACATGCATGCAGAATTAACCCAGCTTACACATGTAGGATTAAAACCAAGTCACATGCACACACACACACACACACACACACACACACACACACATTAAACAAGAGTTGGATAAATTACAAGAAAGGGTTAACTGGTGTGTGCTGAGCAAGAAGAATTTCTGGCTCCAACATTGCAGCAGACTTTGACAGGATGGGGGCGGGGGCAGAGTGAGATGGAGGACAGGCAAAAGCAGGTCTTGAAGCAAAGGAAAAAAAAGTGGAGAATTGTTTCTTGGTTCCCCTACTGCCTAGTTGGAAGGAATGGTCCAAGGGACTGGTCAGAGGCAGGTAGCCCCACCAGACATCCAACTGATGGTAATGAATGGAAGCTGAAGCTGTCAATGGATGAGAGCGCAGGTTTATCTTAGATGAAAAAGAATCAGAAAGCAAATTTGCTGAAGATAGAAGAGAGTAGATCTGTTTCCCATGAAGCAGGTACACGAGGCTCTGTGTGAATAGGTACCTTTGATTGGCCTTGTCAAGGTATGCGCTAAGCAAACAGAGTTAGTGCGAGGAGTTCATGGGGAGGGGAGAGCCAAAGAGAGACATACAGCTTCAGAGGCGGGACTTGAGAAAGGCAGGCAGACTAGAGGAAGAGAAGCAAGAAAGGAAAGACAAGGCAAGAGAAGAAAGTGGAGACAGGAGAGTAGGGGGCCAGAGAAGAGGCCAAGGGAGCGATCTCTGCCTGGTGGGCACTTTGAAAGGGTGCACGTGTCCCATAGCTTGGAAAGGGACCTGGCAACAGGTCGTGATGTAACTGCTTTGGCCTCAGAAGCAGGCCGCTGCCACCTCTCCTGCAGAAACTAACAGCAGAACTCGAAGAAGACCCCAGTTTTGTTTTGTATTTAAGAGAATGTACTTAACGTGCAAGGGGAAGTGTAGTTTAACAAGCTTCATAGCTAGCAACAGATGAGTGGGCGAATAAGAAGACAGGACAGAGAGAATGGCCTGGAGGAAGCCTGAAAACAGGTTACCCCCTTCCATCTATTGGGTCTCTGGTCGAAGTTGCAAAGGTCCTGTGAGTTACCTGGATATGGGATTGCCCTTAAGCTGCCATTTAGATTAATATCTAAAGGGTATTTGGACAAAGGCAGATAAGCGGTAGAGTCCTTTTCTATGAGTGAAGTAGAGATATAAGATCCAAGAATTAGACTCTCTAGTGTCCCAGAGATTCAGCAAGAACCAAAGAGGCGGTACAGACTACTTAAGGGATCATAATCCACAAAAACAGGGTCTGATGGGCTAAGGGCCCCACAGTGGCCTGTTTCGGGAAAAAGCCAGAAGGTGAAACACAGAGTCTCAATTGTGGGAAATGACTAGAAGTGGAGAAGAGCGGCTTAGCAATTGTCTTGGTTGGGACTATGGGGTGGGAGGAAGATATGACATGCCTGGGAAGATGGGAAGGAGGGGAACAGTAATGAGTATGATTAAAAAGGCATTTAATATAAAAACATAAGCAAACCAGGTTCCCTTTTTGATCTGAAGCTGCACAGTGAGCTCCCAAGCCTTCAGCCGTGGGGTTTTGATGCACCCCGTACGATTATAGAAGCTTCCAGTGGTGGAGAAGATAGAGAGATTATGCTGTTTCCATTATAAATAATTGTCCCCGCCTATGAGTTTATGCTGATCCACCAAAGGCAGAGAGAAAGTGTGGGCAGGGCTACCAGACTAAGAAAACTCTAAAATAGACAAAACAGAACAAAATGCCAGAGAAAAGCCAAAAAAAAAAAAGACAAAGACAACTATGCTGCTCTGAGAAAAGGTACCGAGCCTCATGGCTGAACAAAATAAAGAGTCGTGGGTTAGAGTAAGAGTAAAGAGTTAGCAAGTTATATGCCTGGGCCTTAGGCCAATCAGCCTAAAACTATTGTAAACATCTGTGTGTCTCTTCGGGTCTGTGGGTCAGTGGGCCTAAACCTTGAGGCTAGGACCAAAAGTCCGAGCCAAAAACCTTATACTACAGAAAAACTATCTAGGTTGAGTGTAATGAAGACCGGCCTTTTAAATTCTTGCCTTAGTGGTTGAACGTGGTCTTTAATCCCAGCATTCGGGAGGCAGATGCAGGCAGATCTTGTGAGTTTGAGTACAGCTTTGACTAAATAGTGTGTTCCAGGACAGCCAGGGTTACAAAGTGAGAACCCGTGTGGGAAAAAAACAAAAACACAACTTCCTGCCTCTTGTCCTATCTTGCTTCCCCACTAAGCTGCTAATCTCAACTTTCCCTCTAAGTTTAAAGACTACTACTCCTTACTGTGCCTGGATGGAAACCTGTAAGATTTCTACTGGGTCTTCACTATACTGCAGCCTTTGTAAATAGCTGGCATCATGAAAGAATCTGGTCACCTGAGATCTAACTTAGCATTTGTCCCTGGGGAAACTGAAAAGGACCCTGACTATCTAAAACACATCCCACTGTCACAATCTATTGATCACAAAGTGACTCACGGATTGACACATGCAGAAGCACACAGTCAGGGTCTGAGTCCTTCTTATGCAAAACATGATCATGAAGCATCCAAGAAGACAGTGGCTGCACACAGGATAATGCAGTGCTTAAATATGATACTGCTCATTACTTGAAAACCCTCCATTCTTTTCCTTGGATCTCGTGTAGCTCCCTGCTGGCCTGGATCTTCCCATGTAAATCAAAACTATTTCAAACTCACAGAGGTCCCCTGCCTTTGCCTACCAAATGCTGGGATAGGAGTTTGCGACCCTAGGTCCTGCCGTAAACACTTATTTCTGATAATAGATATTCTATACACACATAATATTTTGAGGTCTTCATGGAATTGAATATTTGCTACAAGGATTAGCAATTAGAAAAACTATTTTATTTGTCTTTGCGAGCTTCATACACATATACAGTGTGTTTTGATCATATCGATTTCCAATTTTCATTCTCCTAACCCTCCCCCACACACACACTCACTCCCACATGTGCCCCTCCCAACTTCACTTTCTCTCCATTCCTCATTTAATCTCTTAGTGTGCATGGTTGTGTAGAGCCATCCATTGGAGCACGGACAACCTACCAGTGGCCATAACTACAAGATACATGACTCCTCCGTAAGAGCAACCATCATCTGCCAATAGCTTTCAGAAAAATCATAGGAGAGTAGGAGGGAATGAGGAATACATCCCCATAGTGAGGAGTGTCTGTGCACCCAGTGCTCCAGGGGCAGAGCCAAGACAGTCATTTACTGTTTCCTTCCTTAATTAAATTATGATGTGGAAGTTAACCTAGACATATAAGCAAGACCCTGAGTCAAAATATAAAAACAGAACAAACCAGTAGCTGGACAGTTTGCGTTTCTTTAGAGACCAGAGTAACACTGAAAGTGGTAGCAAGATTTCTGAACCCATCTGGAAACTTTGTGTGGCCTCTAGAGGGCAGCAGAGCACGAGCAGATCTGCAGCTCTGGTTTAAGCAGCCTGGATGTAAGACACACATCCTTTATACCCTCTCCATAGAAGGACCTATTCAGAGTCAGCAGCTTCTTTACCTGAAAATCGGGGGCTTGTGGAATTCTAATTTTCATTCTATTCTGGGTGGTCATTAAACCTTAACAATTGGTTCCAATGTACCAGCTTTCCCCCTCAGAATTCTACTCCCCCAGGACTCCAAGACTGGACAAGTCATCTGTTGGAGTATTTCCAGGATTTCAGTTGAAGGGTTTTTGCTTTGTTTTTTCTGAGTACTGTCTGAGAACATGAAGTGAGGGGGCCGACTGTGCCTCTTTTTATTTATTTATTTAGTTGTTTGTTTGTTTGTTTGTTTGTTTATTTCCTCAGGATTCACCTATGTCCTTAACTGAGCTTACAATGTTTTGCTGGGTCTTTTTGGTTTTTCTGTTTTGTTTTGTTTTGATTTTTGAGATAAGGTCTCTGGATCCTGATATTCAGACATTAACCTTGAACTTCTGATCTTCCTGACTTTACCTCCCAATGCCTGGGGCATTCACCGAAACTCGAGGTTGTGGTTATCAGAGCCAGCTGTGGAGACAGGGAGCAACCACATTAGCTAGACTCACGCACATCAGCTTTCAGGAGGTCCAGAGCTTGTAGTTTTGGAGCAGGTTGCAGTATCAGCTCATGATTCGATGTGTCTGTCAGCCAAATGGAAATCTACTGAGACAGGCATGGGCTAGAGGAAGGAGCTAAAATTGAACATTTTACCCACAGTCTTAGTAACCGAGGAAGGGAAGCAGACCCATGTCCAAAAGAGAGAAATACAATCCTCAGGAATAGACAGGTACGAACACTTAAGGTATAATTATTTGGAGTCATTCTAGAAAAATACCCTGATTTTACTTTAGTTATTAGACAATTTTTACTTAAAAGGTTTTTTTTTTTTTTTTTTTACATACCAACCACAGTTTGTCTTCCATTTCCTTACTTCCACTCACCACACAGCACCCCCTGCACACCACCCCACCATCCAATCCTCAAAATGGATAAGGCCTCAAATGGGGAGTCAACAAAATCTGGGATACTAGGTTCTGGCAAGATTAAGCCCCTCTACCCTGTACCAAGGCTGAGCATGGTACCTTCTATAGGGAGCACATTCCAAATAGCCAGTTCATGTACTAGGGATAAATCCTGGCCCCATTGCCAGGGGCCCCACCAACTGCTCAAGCGAATTGTCACCCACACTCAGAGAGCCTAGTGTGGTCCCATGCAAGTTCCTCTGGGCTGTCAGCCGAGAGTCACTGAGCTCCCAGTAGCTCCTGTCAGCTATCTCTGTGGGTCCCCACATCATTATCATGACCCCTTGTCACATATAGTTTCTGTACCTTCTCTTCATTTAGATTAGGTGCTAAGCCAAGTCCCTAGCTATGGGTCTCTGCATCTGCTTCCATCAGTTAATGGATGAAGGATCCATGATAATAACTGAGGTAGTCCTCAGTGTGATACAGGGGAAGGTCGGTCCAGGCACTCTCTCCACTGTTGCTTGGAGTCTTAGCTGAGGTCATGGTTATGGATACCTGGGGGGTTTTCTAGCACCACATTTTCCCCTAACCCCAAACTGTTCCCCTCGGTTGAGATGTCTATTTCTTGTTCTCCCTCCCCCAGCTCTACCATCCTGTTCCTGATTGCTGTTTTGCCATCTCCTTTTACATCCTCCATGCTTGCAATTTACTTACTAGATCTTATCTATGTTTCCTCTTTCCAGGGGAATCCATGGACATCTCTCTTAGGGTCCTTCTTGTTACCTAGCTTCTCTAGGGTTGTGGCTTGTAGCCTGGTTATCCTTTGCTATTTATCTAATATCCAGTTAATGATACAAATCTTTGTCATCCTGGGTTTGGTTTACCTCGCTCAGGATGATATTTCTAGTTCCATCCATTTGCCTGCAAGTTTAAAGATGTCATTTTTAACTGCTGCATAATACTCCATTGTGTAAATGGACCACTTTTTAAAATTCATTCTGTTGGGGGCTTATTTCCAGGTCCTGGCTATTATAAATAATGCTGCTAGGGACATAGTTGAGCAAATGTCCATGCATGTGCTATGAATGTGTAATGTTTGGGTACATGCTCAAGAGTGGTATTGATGGATCATGAAGTAGATTGAATCCTTTTTTTCTATGACTTCCAAAGTGGCTGTATAATGTTACACTCCCACCAGTAATGGAGGAGTGTTCCCCTTGTTGCACATCCCCTACAGCTTAGGCTGTCATCAATGTTTTCCATCTTATCCATTCTGAAAAGTGGAGGATGGTATCACAGAGTTATTTTGATTTGCATTTTCTTCATGGCTAAGGAAGCTGAACGCTTCTATAAGGGTTCTTTGTTCATGTAAGATTCTTCTGTTGGGAATTCTCTGTTTAGATTTGTACTTTGTTTATTAATTATTTGGTTTCTTACCTCAAGTTCCTGGAGTCCTTTAAACATTTTAGATATCACTCCTCAGAAATCCTTTTCATTCTGTAGGCTGTCATTTTCTCTTATTAAACATGTTTTTTTTCTTACAGTAGCTTCTCATTTTCAAGTGTTCCCATTTATTAAGTTGTTGCTCTCAGTGTCTGTGCTACCAGTGTAGCATTTAGGAATGGTCTCCTGGGCCATTATTCATCAGGGATACAGGAACATGCCTAAACATAATAAAGGCAATAGACAGCAATCCTACATTCAACATCAAATAAATGGAGAAAAACTAAAAAGGCATCTACCTAAAATCAGAAACTAGATAAGGCTGTCTACTTAACTCTTCAGTATAATACTTGATGCCCTAAAAAGAGCAATAAGAAAATGAAGGGAAATCAAGGGGATACAGGTCGAAAAGGGAGAATTCAATTTTCCACTATTCACAGATGACACGATAGTATATATAAGTGACCCCAGAACAAACAAAAAAATATAAAATCCTGTTTTTGTAAACTAAAAAGTGCATAGTTATTGTCCTATTAGCTTATCAGAACCATATTAATGCTCAATTCTACGTTTTTTAAAACTTAATATAACCATATCATAAAAGGAGAAAGAAATCAGAAATATTTTCTATATCTTAAATCCTCTACTTATATATTTGTAACTTGTATTTAAAGATTAAATCATTTTCTGAGAATCTAAGAACCCACTGAACCTTTCATACCCTCAGACCTTTATATATCTCAGAACCTTAAAATTTCTTAAACTCATATTTTCAGATATTACATAATTTGTATACCTTAAATTAATTTCACAGACTTGTAAATCACTTACACAAATTTTCATTACTTAAACTTTTATATATTCCTCAAAACTTGCATAGAATTTTATATGTTTCCCATTTAATCATTTATCAGAGACATAGGCAGCTTTATTGAAAACAGTTATTCCAAATCACGACCCTTTAGTAGAAGGTTACAGCTGGAATCTGGTAGTTTTTATCGCTTTGGAATCTGGTAGCTAAGCAAATTGTTTTTAGACCTGGTAGTATTTCTAGGGAAGTAAGGTCTGTGGCCTGGTTTTTACTTAAAAAGAGAACCAAGAAGAGCTTTAAGTGCTTCTTGCTCCAAAGCCACAGTCAGTCAATATCCTCAGAGATCTGAAAAGGATTAAGTTATATCTGAGCATCCAGAAGTGCAAACCAAGCAACATCTGAATCTATTAAAAAAAAGGCCGAGACTACTCCATTACCTAGATAGACATCCCAGGCTCCCATCGTCTCCATAGGTGGGAGGCAGAGGTGATAGGACAGTATCAGTCTTTGGCTGCCGGGCCCGTAAGATGAGAGGTTTTCCTGCAGAAAGTGAGGAAGACAGGCCTTACTTTGTATAGTCAAAGTGGGGCAATCAGTTCTCCAGTGTCCTGCTTGTCCACAGTCTGGTCCAGGTCTTGGTGGCAGGTGTTGCACTGGGGCATCTTGCCCAGAGATCTGTGTTATGAACAGTCTGGGAGGAGTCATTGTATTATTCTGCATCTTCTTTGGAGACGTGGATCTGATGCCAACCATTCATCATAGGAAGAGGAAAATACCTCTTATGCATTTTTGAGACACTGTCTATGTAGCTATGGCTGGCCATAAACTTTGTAGGCTGCCCTCAAATGCAGAGGTCACCCTGCCTCTGTCTCCCCAGTGCTGGTATGAAAAGGATGCAGGACACAACACCAGGTGGTTTTTCAGATTATGTAACAATTGTTTCATTTTGCACAGTGTATTTCTTCTCCAAATCCTCATCTACTCCTTCTTGCTCTTTCAAATTCATGGCATTTTTTTATTAGCTGGTCTTACATGCATATATGTACATACATATATTCCTAAATAGTCTGTTTTTCCTTTCCCAAAGCTCTAAAATGTAAAATTATCAAATAAAAATTTAATGATATTTCCCTTTGAGATAGTCAGGTAGCTGTCTTCTTCTAGCTGAACTCCTGTTGTCAGGAGTAAAACTCATCTAATTCCTGTTAATCAATTAGCAGTGTGATACTAAGGAAATTAGCTCCAGTGTATGATTGAAATTCAATCATTATCTGAAATGTCTGCCATCCCCTCCCCCTCTGGTCCAAAACAAGGTGATGCCTTTGTCCAATATTAAGGCAACAAAGTCCTTCTAAGATGGAGGCTACCAAAGAGCAATATGAAAAGAAAATCATTGAGAAAGAAAATATTTTACCAGCTCTATATTGGGTGGCAATCAACAGAAAGATAGCCCTGTTTTGAATTGAATAAGGAAAACCTTTAATTAGCTTATTAATGGACCCTCAAATCTCTTTCCAGTCCAAACCAAAACAAATAGCAGTCAGAGAAAACATACACAGCTTATTTTTACCAGCCTCATTGAACTGACTGCCCTGCTTCCTTCAACAAATGCATCTCCATCTGGACCCTCTATCCAAGCTTCTCTACTTGCTTGTAATTGACTGATAGACACTAGGGCCCTGAGAGGGATTGTCTCCAAAAATTGTGTTTGGAGCATATAGAGTGGCCTATCTAGTCTTTCATCTATAAAAAAGTCTCTTTGTACCTTGTTCCCCAGACCCTTATTTTGAATAAGCTTCCTAGGAGACAATATAGCCCACAGAGACAAAGAATCAAAGCTTGCAGAGATATTGGGTTGAAAATTTTATCCAATTGAAATAAATTAGTATAAAAGGCATTTCATTCTTGGGAATTGATTTATTAGATGTTTGCCAGCAAAACACTGCTTTATGCTTAGGAGAATTTCTTCAGACATATGCATAAGGGTGACAGGATGTACTGATTCAAGTTCTTTAGTATGCTCCATGTTTTTCTCAAACACTGGTGAGATTTCTCACAACCTGGTTACCCGTAGGAGATCAGCATTATGTGGTTCTTTTCACCCTGTTAGGGGAAAATGGCCCCTGAAGCAAAATCTTAATGTCTTAACAATCAAAACCCAGAGTCAGTTATCTAGGCTGAAACCTGAAAGATCCAGGAAGCAAGCAGTAGCCAGTAAAATATCTTTAAGAATCCTCAGACTGAATGAGGGGGTCAAGATCCTATCTCAAACCAACTTACATTTCTGTCTCTAACTCCTGAGTGCTGGATTTAGAGGCTACACTATGACTGCCAGGCTCAGTTTCTCTTTCAAACTAATTCAATCTTATGTACCTCTGGAGGGCCTTGAAATCAGTTTTCCAGCTGCCCATCCCCCAATTACTGGGGTTAAAAGGAAGACCAACACAGCCTCGGTAGTTTCCAGATAAGCTTTATTTTTCACAACACAAACAAAACCTTAAACAGGCCCAAGATAGATGTCTGCACAGAAAAAGAGGCTTCCAAGTCCACATTGGTCAGGAGCTGATTCCGGACATGCTGCAACATCTCTTGTCCTGTAGAGAGAATATGTATCAATGGTGAGTGGAAGTTCAAGACTAGGAAGCAAGATTTCCTTGGGAGACATAATAGGAGATGACATCAGCCAAGCCCAAGCCTTCCCAAGTGATCTATGCATACCCCTGATAAGCTTAGGGATTTACAATATAAATGGGTGTAATCTAAAACTCTTTTCCTTAGGACAGACTTTGGGGAGCAAATGGATTACTCTATTCCTGGGAGATGCCAGTAGATTTTATGGCGACACACAACTAATATTTGACAGACAACCATCCCCCAAACTCGAAGGCTCACCTACCTCGGAATTGTTGGTAAGCTTCTTGGCTTCCTAAATTCTGAATCATGTCCCTCAGCCACTGCTTTGCTCTCAAGGGCCCAACCACGGTGACTCTGGTCTGGCCTGAGGGTGTAAACCACCTCTCCAGTTGAATGAGGGTATTGCTATGCACCTCTATATGTCTGAGGTATAAGTCTCCATGGCCTGTGCACAGAGGAGAATACAAGAGGACATATAAGCCACTAGTATTAGCTGTAAATAAGGAGGCTGGTTCTGGGTAGCAGGTAACTTCAAGGTTAAAACCTGTTTGGAGTAAAGCTGTAAAGACAATGGATGTTAAAGGAGATAAAACTCTGCAAGTCATTGTCATGGGGCAGAGGCAGACAGAGCCTTGTGAGTTCAAGCACAGCCTAGTCACAGGGCTAGTTCCAGACCAGCCAGAGAAACAGGTACAATCACACAACAAAACAAAAGCGTAAGAAAAATAAACAAAACTAAACCGTTCAAGGACAGCAATTGGTTCAAGGACCAATTCTGAGGGAAAACCCCTTAAGACCAGAATAAATAAGCTCTGGAAGTCCTTCAAGACTGGATAGATTCACAGGACACTGACCTCCCCAGTGGTGTACTTAAGCAAACTAGGCATGGTGGCACACATTTGAAACTTGGCCGCTAGATAAACAGAGGCAGACAGATTTCTCAGTCTACAGAGACAGTTCCAAGACATATAAGACTAAACAGATCAACACTGTTTCAACAAAACTAAAAAAGTGTGTAAGCAGTAAGGTTTACTCCGGGTGACCAGATGCTGAAAAACTCAGTGCGAGCAGCCTGGCAGAAGTGGAGGCCAACTGAGCCATAGGAAAAGAGATTGGCCACTGTGCTGTGCTGCCTTCTTTCTGGCTGTGCAGTGAGCTCCAGGATCCCCAGCTTTTGTGAGTTGTCACTCTTGGTGGGGTGGGCTTTAGTGATGCAGCTGTCTTTAAGTCATTTCTATTCCTAGGGGTAGCCCCTCACTCCTACCAAACCCCATGAGTCTCACTGGTTCCCCACATTCTACTGATGATTTCCTTCGGATATTATGAGTTCCTTCTTGTGGGTGAGTAGATGATTCCTGACGTTTCCCCAGGAAAAACAGTGTCACTCAACACCTGGGAATCTGGGACATATAGAAATAAAAGCCATGAATGAAACAGAGGAAGATGATAGAGGAAAGTTCACTTACCAAATATGTGCTCTTCCTGGCCCTCATCTATTAATATCACAAGTGGGGCATCAAAGTTTTCAGGCACTGTCCACCAAGCATTCTCGGTGACACCGTGCACCTCCATTTCAAGTGTTCCTCCTACTGTAGAAATAGCCAAGTCCAGACTACTGACTGCAGAAAGAAGCTGTGGAGAGGTTCCCAGGCCCTGGCTTTATAGTTCCTCCGAAAGCCCCAGCCACAACTCACTTTAGGGCAAGGAATATCTCCCTAAATTCCTCCTACTAATCCAACCAATCAGCTCTTGGTTTAGAATCTTAAGGTAACTGGATCAGATTTAGGGCCCAGGGATACAAGGGTTTTTTTAGGAATAATATCTAAGTTCCTTTTGGAACTCTCCTGATCCTGGACTAGAGGCATGGGGAAGGCACAAATGTGCAGGTGCAGGAAGTCCTGGACGGATCCTACAACTCTCAAATTTGTGTTCTGGTTTGTTTTTTGTTCTGGTAATTTTTTTCTTTGATACAAGATTCCTCTTAAAATTTCTGCCTGCCCTAGAATTTACTATGGACACCAGGCTTGCTTCAAACTCAGACATCCATCCATCCCTTTCTCCACAAAGCTGGTATTAAAGGCCTGTGCCGCCAAGCCAGCACTCTTATTGACTTTCTTATGAAATGTTTTTCATAAACTGGGTCAAGTCTACATCCTCACCTCCCATATGGTGGTGGTGTGGTGATATGTTTTATATTTACTAAAATTAGCCTAGAATATCAGAGGACAGAACCATGTCTCTAGTCTTGTTTTGGTTAGTTTTTTGAGACAGGGTTTTCTGTTTAACAGTCCTGGCTGTCTTGGTACTTCCTTTGTAGACCTGGCTAGCCTCAAACTTACAGAGATCTTCCTGTGCAGAACTAATGGCATGTGCCAGTTCTGCCTGCCTCCTCCTTTTACAGAAGCCTTCAACGTCTCCATAACCCAACCTTAAGGATCTTCTTCCTTCTCTTTTTTTGAACTTGGAGTTCAACTCTTCATCATAGTTCTAGAGTTAGGACTAAAGGTGTGAACTACTACTGTTTGGTTGTTAGGCCTTAAACTCACAGAAACACAGAAAGATTTCTATCTCTTGTGTTGTGGAATTAAAGGCTTAAGGCACCACTTGATCATTACCATGCTGGGATTAAAGGTGGAATTACCACTCTCTGATCCTCACAGTTTGACCCTGGGTGACTCTGTTCTCTGACATTCCGGGCTGATTTTTTTATTAACTATAAAATATATCACCACATGGTGGCATTTATTATTTACTTGTTAATTTTATATTTAAGGCTTAGGGGATAGTGGAAAGACAGGATGAGCTGGTTAGTTAAGAATATGTATGCAAATATCCATACACATACATATTTATATACATATGCATGTAAAGACATCTAATGAAAATTGTCATGAATGGAAGGAGATCAAGGAGGGTATAGGACAGGGTTTGGAGAGAAGAAAGGGAGAGTGTCAAATGGTGTCATGACATCCCACTCTCAAAGATAAGAGATAAAGTCAAGAAGGAAGGTACACACCTTTAATCCTAACAGTAGGAGGCAGAGGCAGGCAGATCTCTGAGTCAGTCCTACCTTGAGAATTTCAAGACGAAGAAAAGGTATTTGTTCCTTGAGTGAATTTTTATACCATCCATTGGCAATCAACATTCTTCTGCAGGCTGCAATATGTGTCTCTGTGTTTCAGCCAAATTTTGAGTGCTGTCAGCATCTAGGTGCAAGGATGTTAGCAAACGTTGTAAAGAGGCCTGCTCATTATACAGCAGGTTTTATGATCCTTGGTCTTCTCTGGCAAGTTACTGACTTCTCAGGGCTCAGATTTATGAGCCACAGTTTAGCAATGGTAACCACTCTGGCCAGGACTATTTCTTTTTCTTTCTCTTTAACTGTCTATATTTGTTTTTGTTTGATTTATTTTATTTTATTTTATTTGAGACAAGGTCTCTCTTGTAGCTCTGACTATCCTGGAACTCACAGGGATCCTGCAGACTCTAACTCCTGAGGGCTAGGATTAAAGGGGTGCTTCTCCATCCAGGCTTTCAAGAAATGTTTGTGTTTGCCAGAAAATGTTAAACTCTATCATATTCGTCTTGCCTAGCAACTACAGCTCTACAGAATTTGGTGTAATTGTTCTCTTTTTATTATTGTTATTTTACTTTACTTTAAGGCTTTGTGATAAGAGACAGGAGTGAATACTACGTCTAAGTCTGTATCTGAGGGCAGAGCAGACACACCTTTTATCCCATCACTTAGGTTCCAAAACTCTTATCAGGAAGAATCCCGGGGTAGGGTGGTTATAATCAGATCAATGTCTTAAATTATTGCTTTAGATCTCATCAAGTAAGGTCACTAGTCTACTAAAATATAAATCCTTCCCCTCTATACTAAGCAGCCCTGCTCATATAAGCTATAAGTACTGTCTAGAATCTATAAATGTAAATACTGTCCTTTGTTCCATGGGTGCTTTTGGATATTCTAATCTAGATCCCCAGTTTCATCTGCTGTAAGTGGCCCTTATTATTAAAGGACCTGAATATTTATTATTGAAAACAAATCCAGAGGTTTATTTTAATACCCTCAACACACACAACAAATACAAATATAATATTGCTTAAATACTCATCTTAGATGGGCATTGTGAAACAGCCTTTGATCCTGGCATTCAGGATGCTCTGTAGGCCAATGGGTTTCTGTGTTGGAGGTTAGCCTGGTTCACATAATACGTTCCAGGATATCTAAAGCTATGTTATATTGAGAACCTGTCTCAAAAAATAAAGAAATGAATGAAAGGAAGAAATAAATAGTTGTGGTGACATATTGTATATTTAATAAAACCAGCCTGGAATATCAGAGAACAGGATCACCCACAGTCAAGCCTTGTAGGTCAGAGAGTTGTGACGAGCACTTTTAATCCATTACATGGGATGACTGTGTGGTGACACAGGCCCTTAATTCCATCACTCAGGAGACAGAGATCTTTCCAGATTTCTGTGAGTTCAAGGCCTAACAATCAAGAAATAGCTCACACCATTAATCCTAATTCTGGGATTATGATACAGTGATGAACTGAAAGTGAAACAGCTGGGCTAGCAAGATAATAAGTCAGGAGAAGACAGAGATTCATGTACTCTATAGAAGGACCAGCCAGGCTAAAACCTCTTGAAGATAGTACTCACCCTATTCAGTCTGAGAAATTGGCTGGGTGAGAATTGACTGTGGTCTGGTTTTTTTTTTTTTTTTTTTTTTTTCCTTTCTGATATTCCAGCTTTCCCCCAGTAATACCTGGCTCAGGGTTTTCATTATATGCTAACTAGAGTTCCAGCAATATTGTGCTCAACTTTGGGGGCAGGAATTCACAAAAATAGCTGCTTGCCTGCCAGAGCTATACATGGCCAGATTAACTACAAGCTGGCTAGATTTTCTGTTAGGAGTCAGCCTTCAGCCTTCGGCCAAACCCTCGACAGGTGTTTCTTCTCCAGTTCGTCTGAGAAAGTTTCAGGCAGTGGCCTCCCTCTTCTGGTGAGTCATGTTTTTTCTCTTTTTGGACCCCTTCCCTGGGCTGCTACCACACCATATAGCTGCTCCACTTCACAATCATCTGAATCATCATTCACAACAAGTTTGGTGAAAAAATTGAGGTTTCTTAAAAGGGAGGATTTGTTTAGGGCAGTCAGAGAACTTTTTCCCACAGTAAAATCGGGAAAGAGTAGCATAATGGGAAATGATTGTTCTCTCTTTGGTTATTACTCTAGATGATTTGAAACTAGAAACATCAAAGGAGAAGATATAGAATGCAGATGGGATCATCCATAATGCTTATTATGAATAGTATTTATTTGATTATTTCTGGTTTATCATCTTCAAGGTCAGTTAGTGTGAATTCCCAAATAAAGCTTAAGAAAAGCCCTTTAAGAGAGAACATAGAGTGATATTCAGACCTAGCCAGAGGAACTTAAAGACCCAGTTTCAACCTGTGTCTTTTGAAATTATACAAAACAGCCTAAGGCTTTCAAGCAGAAAACATAACTATATTCAGTAACTTTAAGGAAATCACAAAATAATAATAAAAAATATGAGGAGCTAGTTGGGCTCCTGTACAACTGTTAGATTTAAGGTGATTCAAGAAAACAGTCCTCACTTAGAGGATGCATTCACCTAACCTGAGAGAAGGCAGTTTGACTGAACAGCCAAAAAGGTTTTTTATGTATTGGAGAAACTTGGAAAAGAATCTTATGCAAGTGTTTTTAGAGCAACACATAAGAGATCTGGTCAAGTTGTTGCAATTAAGAAAATACCTTAACATCTTCCATGTGACAGGCCCTATTAGTGAAGTACTATGGAAGTTTCTTTAAACACAGAGACCTCTGGATTGTCATGGAGTACTGTGGAGCTGGCTCTGTTCAGACACCATTAAATTAGAAACAAGACATTAACAGAGATGAAATTCCAACTATCCTAAAATCTACAAAGAAACAATTAGAGTATTCGCATTCTATGAGAAAAATACACAGAGATATAAAATCTGGGAACATTCTACTCAATACAGCAGAGCAGATATTGGAGTGGCTGGCTGATTAACAGATACAATGGTAAAGGCAATACTGTAATAGGAATCCTATTTTGGATGACTCCTAAGATATTTCAAGAAATAGGTTACAACTGTGTGGCTGACATCTGGTCTCTGGCATCACTTTTATAGAGATGGCAGAATGGAAACCCCATCCCATGAGGGATATTTTTATGATTCCCACAAACACACCGTCAATATTCAGAAAGCCTGAACTTTGATCCGATTACTTCACCAATTATGGTTTTTTTTTTTTTTTTTTTTAAAAAAAAGTGCTTAGTGAAGATTCTTAAGCGAACAGCCATGGAGACACACTATTCCAGCCTCTTTTTATCAAGAATGCACAACCCATGATACTATCAAGAGACCTGATCACAGAAACCATGGAAAACAAAGTGAAAATTCATAAAAGAGCATTACTGGTAACTGGAAGAGGAGAAAGAAATGTATAAGCTAAAAATCTCAGGATAGTGAAAGCCACAGCTAAGGAATCTAGACACCACCGGACACATGAGACATCACGACAAATAATCTAGAGAAAATGCCCCAAGAAAGGAGTAAATTGGCCTATTGGTATATCACATTTCCAACAGGATACAATTTCATATATCTTTCTAAATGTTTATTTCTACAGTAATCTATAGACACACAATGCAAATGGTCTTTTTGTAGTCACAGTTTAATTAAAAATTAAAGCTGGCTTTGGAGTTAGAGTGTGGCTCTCTCCTTCTCTACACCCAAGCACTCTTGTTAAAAGAAAATTCAAAATCCATGTATCACATCAGAAGAGCCACCTGATACGGGACAGAAGAACAACCAAAATTAAGGGACTATTCCATTACTACTAATCTTATTTGATATACATTTTATATCAAAATTTTTAGAGTAATATATATTAAGCATTTTGTCATTATATTGATGATCATATAAAGTACTCATTAATTTTGGAAAAAAGGGGTTTATCTTGCTTCCTATACATTGTTTTAGGTTTTAGTCTCTTACCTGTTTTCTGTAGTGAATCTTGACAATACCTAATTGTGAACTTTGAAATATCCAAAAGGAAGATAGGGCCCCAAAACAATGATTCACATGGACTCTGACAAAGCTACTAGGCTGACAAACACCAACTAAAGATCAGATTTGGACTACAGACTGCTCAGAACAATTTCCAGGTGGGTAGCTGAGAGTAGCCAGCTTAAAAGATTACTCTAGTCAGATATTGAGACAAGCCCTGCACATTCCTGTTATGCATAGACAGAACAACAAATGATACAGCTACCTAATTAAGGACTTGATAATTTAAAAAAATTCTTTTCAGGATCTCCAAAAGATGACTTTACCCTCTGATAGCAGGGAGTGGGTGGTATTTGGTCTTTCAATGAGCTGTGGGTGATTGATATTGTTTGGGATAATTGGTTACAGATTTTCATTGGTTATGATTAGAAAAAAAGCTGAAGAATGGAGATTAGAGTCAACGTTCTTGTTTGAAAAAAACAAAGAAAAGAGAAGATAAAGATATGTCAGCAAATGAGAGTAGACTATTGATTTTACCTTTGAAGGTAATTACTAGCCTTGAATAGTTTACATTGGATTTGATTTCTTTTGTATATTGTATACAAATTATATATATTGATACAGAGTCAATATTAATTTTGTTACTGTACATCTATTCTTATGCTTGTTCAAGGTATTGTACATATAGTTTACCTAACAATGTAATACAAATGTTAGTCCTTGAAAGTTATTATTGCCAACTAATAAGAAGATAAAGAAATAAAAGTTAGTAATTAGACATTACAGACAAACTGATAGTCATATTAGATATGTTTTCAAGGACAAACAGAGATATATTTTAGATGTACAGGTCTTCTTCAAACAATTCTGAGATCTACAGAATCTGGTATTTAAGATATTTTAATATAATAGGTTTTTATTATATGATGTCTGCTCCTGGTAGCACCAATCTGCTTCATAGAAGATGATGGGCATCTAAGAAACTTATTATGGGGTTGACCTTCTGTGTGGCAAAAATTAGGCACTGGGCAAGAAAGTACCCTTCCCTCAACTGCTGGCAGTATGATGTCCAAAATGGACAAGCAGGACACACAAACAAAGAACCACAGAACCACACCAGGACAAGGTAGAATTTTCTTTAAGAATATCCTGCTTCAAAAATAAGTCTGTCAAATATGCTAGGCCTATAGGCCAAGGATGGAGGCTTCAACAATGCAGAAAAAACATGGGTGACTGTCCAGACAGCCAGCTGTTTCATTTTTCACATTTTTTTGCAAGTTGCTTGCTTGCATGTCCTGTTCACTTAGTTCATATTATTTCTTTCTTGGGTCTCTGAGAGACTTGAAGATGAGATATTTATAGGTATCTAGTGGTAGTTTTAAAAAAGAAACTCACTTAGAGGTTAAAGTGAGTTTGAGAGATATCAAGGGATAGTTTTCAGTTAGTAATACAAGTTAGATAGAATGTGAATTATGTACAATTCAAATTTGTACTCACCAAAATAAAATAAATAAAGGAATATATTTTTGAATTTGTCAATTGTTAAATGGACTGGACATTGCTCATGTAATTATTGCTTGTATATATTTAATATATAGTTTTTCTATGTTACTTATAACAGTTTTTTTTACACAAAAGGGGATATGTGGTGATATATTGTATATTTAATAAAATCATTCTGGAATAACAGAGAACAGAAACACCCAGGGTCAAGCCTTAAAGGTCAGAGTGGTGACCTACACCTTTAATCCCATCACTCAGGAGACAGAGATCTTTCTGTATGTCTGTGAGTTGAAGGCCTAACAGCCAGGCAGTTTCAGCTCACACCTTTAATCCCAATTGTAGAATTATGATGCAGAATTTAACAAGAAGTGAAACATCTGAGTGTGAAAGATACATCAGACAGGAGAAGGCAGAGATTCATGCATTCTGTAGAAAGATAAGCCAGGCTGAAGACGCCTGAAGAAAGCCTTTACCCTGTTCAGCCTGAGAAGTTGGCTGGGTGAGAAATGATTCTCTCTCTCTGATATTCCAGCTTTTCCCCACTATCTGTCTCCAGAGTTTCACTATAAACTAACATGAATTTGTGCAATAAGGAAAAAAAAAAAAAAAAAGACGTGAAGGAACAAGAGAGAAGAACAGCCGCTCTCCCCTTCACTGCAGACTTCCGATGTAAGTCACTGTGGACAGATCTGCCACAGCACCACCCTGTTAGTGTCTGGCACTTATCTGGATGCACACAGAACT
Organism: Phyllotis vaccarum; assembly: GCA_033318265.1. Classification (NCBI taxonomy): domain Eukaryota; kingdom Metazoa; phylum Chordata; class Mammalia; order Rodentia; family Cricetidae; genus Phyllotis; species Phyllotis vaccarum. Next base: position 56,182,379 of record JARWLC010000008.1, read on the forward strand.
ATCAAACTATCAGACAGCGAAAGAATTGCCCACCGAATACTATGTCATGATCAAACACAATACTGCTCATGGTTTTAATAATCTAAGAGAGTCAGGGAAACATAGAGAGGCACTATCTCAAAATAAAGCAAAAACAAACAAAAATATTCTAGGACAGAAATTACACACGCTATCCTGAAGAAGAGAGAGAGAGAAAGAGAGAGAGAGGTAAACAACATTGAGCAAATTCACAAACATATTGGGCAGGGTCACACCACTAGAGAGGAAGAGACAGGCAGATTTCTTGGCCTGTGTAAGGCCAGTTCCAGGACAATCAACACTATAATAAGAAATACTGTACTAAAAGCGATACAAAAAAAAAAGAAAGTGTACGCAGAAAGACTGCCAGGAATCACACTCGGGAAGCCTGAGCTGATGGGAAGCCCAGTGCAAGCAGCCTGGCATGAGCAGAGACCAGCTGAGCTGTTTTCTTTCTGACTGTGCAGTGAGCAACATGTTCTCCAGCTCTTGTGAGCTGTCACCTTTGCTGGGTTGGCCCTTAGTGATCCAGCTGTCTCCAAGTCATTTCTGCTTCTATGGGTAGCCTCTAACTCCTACTAAGTAACAAGAGACTCCTAATGAGACTCACAAGTTAACCAAGTTCTATTGATGCTTCCCTTTGCCTTAAGGATTCCATCTCAGGGGTGACTAGATAGTCCTCACAGTTTCCCAGGAATAATGTCATACAACAACAGGGAACCTGGAACAGACAAAGATACAAGGAAGGTTGGAAAACCATTAAAGATAAAGAAGAAGAAGACATAGGAAATTCCCCCTACCAAATATGTGCTCCTCCTGGCCCTCATATATGAATCTCAAGTGAGGCATCAAAGTTTTCAGACACTGTCCAGCAGGCATTCTCATTGACATCATTCATGTCCATTTCAAGTGTTCCTCCCACTTCAGAAGAAGGGAATCCCAAGCAACCGATTATAGAATGAAGTTTTAAAAGATCCCAGGCCCTGTCTTTATACTCACTCCAAAACACCAGCCCTCAACCCAACTTAGGGCAAGAGAGAACCATCCCTAAATTTCTCCTACTAAACCAATCAACCAGCTGTTGAATTGTGATCAATCTACTTGTACTGCAGACTGCTCAGGACAATTCCAGATGGCTATCTGAGATGAGATCTACATCTCTAGCCAGAACTTCAAAAAGCTTTACCCATTACTCTGAAAATGGATACAAATGTTAGAGCTAGTCCTAACAGGACTTAACTATTATTTTAGGGTGGTTTTTTTTTTTTTTTGCTTTTTTTTTTTTTTTACAGAATTCCACAGAGATACTGTTGCCCCCTAGACATTAGGAGGCAATTATAAGAAAATGATATCCCCTCTCCCAACAGATTTGATTTTCTTGAGGTTATGGATCATTATCATATGTACCGGTTGGTTATAAATTGTAATAGGGTTGAGAATGGATCAATAAAGTTTAGATTTAGGGATCATTTTTTGAAAAATAGAATAAGATAATAAAGTAGATTATTGTATCTACTTGTAAACTAATTTAGTGACTATCAGTTTTAGATAATTTATATTGGTATGGATTATTGTATATTGATACAAATGTAAGATTATTTTTCTATTCCTGTTTAAGAAAATTTGTATACTGGTACAAATTTAAAACTATATTTGTCATATTGCACAAATATTCCTACTCTTATTTAAAATATTATTGTACCTTAATACAAATGCAAAATTATATTTGAAATACTGTATTATTTTCTACCTCTGTTTAGGATATTTTATATGTAGATACAAATGAGAGATATTGTTGTCACATTGCACTATACATTTCTACCTCTGATTCAGATACATTTGTTGCACGAATGAATGAGACTCAGGGATAGATCTCTGAAAAAGTTGGAGATACTAGAGGGAATAAACACCACAGTCAAATCTTACCCAGCTGTCTTACAGCTTCCTCAGCCTCAATTCCTTTGGAAAGGATTTCTCTGTGTTTGAATCCCACTTAAGTATTCTTTTGGTAATTAAGGTGTGACCCCACTACACCTGCTTGGGAGCCTGGAATTCCTTCAATAATCTGAAGTGACCTTGACTCAGTTAGGATTAAGGGTGTAGGTCACCACTCCCAGGATACTCCCTGTGCTGGGATTAAAGGTTTGAATCACCACTCTGATTTTCCTAGACTGACTGTGGTTAGAGCTCTGGGACTTCTGGAGCTTTTACTAACCCCCACATAGACTGTGGGTAGATTTCCTCTGATATCTCCAAAACTTCTGAAAATTTATTAAATCCCTACATATGTTTGTATACTGTCACAAATTTGAGGCCATTATCCTTATAATGTATTTCTGACTACCAATTGTTTATTTTTATATTGTGTAGCCACAGTCTTTAAAGTATTTAGATCGATAAGAATTAAAGGTTAATAGTCACCGATGCTTGCTTGTCATACTTAGAGTCATGTTAGTTAGGTTTTCTAGATATACAGAGATATATGTTAGATGGATAGATAATTTTCAGATACTTCATAGACCAAGAGAATATGCCATTGAAATGTTTGAATAACTTAGAATCCTGTTGACATGAGACACAATTGCCCCTGTAAAACCAATATACACCCAAGAAGATGTTAGGCATCAAAGGCACTCACTATAAAATTTATCTTTTTGGGAAAAAATGGCCTGTTGGACAAAAGCTTCTCTCACCTTGGTGGCTGGCAGTAAGCTTGCTATCCAATCTAGACAAGGAGAATCAGGACCCAAGAAAAGTGACAGCTGAACCCTGCTATGACAGGGTTGGACAGTCTTTCAAATTTTTCTCTTTCTGAAAATTGTCTCACATATTCTAGGTCTGTAACCATCAATGGATGCCTCAACATTGCAGAGAAACACTGGGTGAATCTTTAGGCAGCTCGTTGTCTCTGTCATACCTTACATGTCTTGGGAGTTGTTTGTTTACACTTCCTACTTACTCAAGTAATATTTTCCTTCTAGGATCTTTAATGCGATTAAAGACTAGATAGTTATACTTACAATACTCTTGTTTCTTAGCTAAGAGCATATCAGATTCAAGGTTTAGATCCTTCAGGAAAGTACAGCTATTGTAATAATCTCTGTAATCTACCAATTACCTTTGAGTGGACATTTAATATATGTTTATTGCTTGATGTTGTTCTTGCTGGTTATAGTTCCATTTTTGATCATATTAATATCCCTTTTTTGGACAATTACTAATAATTGTTCTTATTGTATATAGTTTTATTAAAATTTAGAATTTTCTTTTCAAGAAAGAAAAGGAGAAATGTGGGAATTTATTCCACCAAGAGCTTTGGGGTAAAAGATTTAGTGAATGGCTTTTGTATGTGTATGTGACCACATAAGAGGGGATAGAGGGGGGTCAAACTTTCTTTTTAAGTGATTGGAGATCAGACTCTTGGTTCCCTTTACACCTGGACAGAAAGGAAAACAATGGCTGTTTACTTTGTTCTGTATCCATGAGTGAACTATCCCCATTTGATACCCTAATAACGTATGATCCTTTAACAGACACTCATGGATTTATGTCACAGGGACGTGGCCTGATAATAGAGGTCTACAATCATTAGCGTGAGTAATGAGTCCTATCCTGTCCCGCGCCTATCTCTCGCCCGCGAGGAAAGACACGGCACACACTTAGGATCCTTCTGCAGTATAACTTTAATGTATCTTGGGGGAGAGCATTTAGCTTACGGAAAATGGAGAGGGGAGGAGAAAGTGAGAGAGCCGGCAGAGGGCCGGCAGAGAGGCAGGGGCCGCTGCGGCGGGCCCCCAGCGGGGGAAAAGGAAAGCCAGAGAGCTAGGCTAGGCCCCGGCGTGGTCTGGGTCGGGCCATCCGCCACGTGGCCTAGAGCCCGCTCCCCAGGAGCCGGGCCGGCGTCTGTGCGCACGGCGGGGCGGAGAGAGAGAGAGGAAGAGAAGGGAGAGACCACGAGGCAGGAAGCACCCGGTTTTAAGACGACCAAACGGCTCTTGCTTTAGACGAAACATCTCCCTATTGGTCGCAGTTCAGAATCCCATATGACGCCACGGGAAAGGCGGAGAAACCAGACCAGTCTCGCGAGATTACCAAGCGCATGCGCTCTCTAACGACTCAGGCGGGTTGGCCAGCACCAGGTAATAGCGCCACCTAGAGGGGCTGGGGCCAGTGGCCTCCAACACTATCCAGCACTAGGAGCATCAATGTTTTGCCAGTTTTTGGTTTTTATTTCTTGCATTTTGAGATGGAGTTTGTCAGTGTACTCCTGGCTGTCCTATAACTTTCTTAGTAGACCATCTGGCCTTTAACTCCCAGAGATCCACCCGCCTCTGCCTCTCCAGTACTGGGATTAAAGAAATGTACCACCATTGCCCAAAAATGATAGGAACATTTTAAAATATGTTCCTTGACATACTCCACACTGGCTCCAATGGCCATGTTTTTGTCCTAGAGTAGTGTAGTTAGAAGTTTCTTTCCCATCAGAAATTCTCAAAGAGCTGGCAGCCACTTCCTAAATTATTGACTCAGAGACTTAATATTATAGTAACTGTTGGGCCAGTAGCTCAAACATGTTACTATCTACCTATTACACTTAACTTAACCCTTAATTCTTATCTATGTTTAGTCACTTGCTCAGTCAACCATTCTCATCTTGCTTCCTTTGCATCCTGTGTCTCTCTCTTTCCTTTTCCAAGAATTCTCCTAGTCAGGTTGCCCCATCTATACTCCCTGGCTACTTACCAATCAGCATTTTATTAAACCAATATGAATGAGTGATATGTCTTTACAGTATACAAGAGCATGTTCCCACAGCAGACTATGCATTAGTTTTGTTGTGGGAAACAAATTGTAGTAGACCTGTGAAGAGAAAAAGTTCACACAAGGGGCTCAGTAGAGAAGGTTAGCAGGGTAACTGTTTTCTGTCTTCATGTGCACCAATGGTGAAATGAGGTTCAAGATAGGAACCAATATATCAGCCAAGTTCAAGCTTTCCCAGAAAATTGATTAATACCTCTCCATGAGCTTAGAGATTTATGTCATAAAAATGGCTATAACCCAACATTGTTTTCCTTAGAACAGACTTTGAGGAGCATCTGGATTCCTATATTCCTAAGAGGCTCCATGAGAATTTATGGTGCCATAAAACTATTATTTTACAGACAATCATCCCATCAACCCCAATTTTTTAAAGGTCAGTACCTCTGACCTGGTAGTAAGCTTCCTGGCTCATACTCTGAATCATGTGCATCAACCACTGATTATCTCTGAATGGTCCAACCTGAGGACCATTCTGGCCTGAGGCTATAAGCCACCTCTCCAGTTGAATGAGGGTGTTGCTGTGTACCTGAGGTACAATGCATCTGAGGTATGTCTCCATGGCTGTGCACAGAAGAGATACAGAGAGGATATATAAGTTACCTGAATTGTTCTTATGTGAGGAGGCTGGTACTGAAAATTAGGTAACTTCAACATTAAGACTTGTTTGGAGGGAAGCTGTAAAGACATTGGATATTAAAGAAGAGAAAAATAACACAGGTTTTTCCAGTCTTTGCTGTGGAATTATGTTCTGCTACATTTAATATTTGTCCCTCCTATGGTTTAATAAAAGGCTAATTGGCCAGAAGGCAGACCGGAAGTGTGGGTGGGGCTACCAGACTAAGAAACTGGGGAAAGGAAGAGCATAGGGGAGACACCAGAAGACTCAAAGGAAAGATGCTCTGAGAAAAGGTACTAAGCCACTTAGCTAAGCATGGGTTAGTTTAAGAGTTAAGAGTTAGCAAGTTATATGCCTGAGCATATATATAGATCAGCTTGAAACTAATGTATATTTCTGTATGTTTCTTTGAGACTTGGGGACTGCTGGTCCAGATCCTGGGGCTAGTCTGGGCCAAAACCTACATATTAAAAGTCTTAATGGTCCACCCCTTTAATCCCAGCACTCAGGGCAGAAGTAGGCGGATCCTTCAGATCAAGGCCAGTCTAGTCTACATTACCAGTTCCAGGCTCAAAAAAGACAAAACAAATAAAATACTCAAGGGGCAGTTACACACTACATCCTCCAGGAAAGGCCCTTAAGGCAGAAATAGACAACTTTCGAAGTCCCTCAAAACTGACTAGATTCAGGGGGCTCTGACATCCCCAAATGTACTTAGGCAAACAAGAAGGTGGTTGAACACACTTAGGAGCCAGAGACTGGCAGATGTCTAGGTCTATGGAGCCAGAGTTCCAGGACAGACAATGATACACAGAGACATACTGACAAAATACAAAATAAGAAAGAAAAAAAAAGTATGCAAGCAATAAAGGCTACAAGCAGTCAGGCTCAGGCTAATTGAGATGCTGTGAAACCCAATGCAAGCAGCCTTGCAGAAGCAGAGGCAAACTGATCTGTCTGGAAAGGAGCTCAGACCAACTGAGCCACTGGGAAAAAGATCCACCAACATGCTGAGCCGCCTTCTTTCTGGCTGTGCAGTGGGCTCCAGGTTCCCCAGCTTTTGTGAGTTGTCACCTTTGCTGGGGTGGGCTTTAGTGGTGCAGCTGTCCTTGAGTCATTTCCGAATCTCCAGGTAGCTAGCCCCTGACTCCTACTAAGTAACCCCACAAGTCACACTGGTTCACCACGTTCTACTGATGGTTTCCTTTGCTGTTACTGGTTTCCTCCTGGAGATGAGTAGACATTTGTTGACATATCCCCAGGAATATGTCAACATTAATAATAATAGTGTCATATAAAAACTGGGAATCTGAGACAGACAAGAAAAATGGACAAGGTTGGAAAACCATTCAAGGGAAAGAGGAGGGTGATATAAGAAAGGCCACCTACCAAGTATGTGCTCCTCCAGGTCTTCCTTTATGGACATCCCAAGTGGACCATCAAAGTTTCCAGGCATTGTCCACCAGGCATTCTCTTTGACTTCCATTTCAAGTGTTCCTCCTACTCCAGAAGAAGGCAAGACAACTTACTGAAAAATGAAGCTGTGGAGAAGGATCCATGGCCTGGCTTATATACTCGCTTCTAAGATCCAGCCCTCTACCCACCTTATAGCAAGAGATTCATCCCTAAGTTTCTGCTACTGATCCAATCAATCAGCTGTTGGCTTAGACTCTTTAGACAATCAGATCATGTTTAGGGCCCAGGGATTCAAATTTTCTTCTGGGTAATATCAAAGTTGCTTGAGGAACTCTACTGAGCATGGACTAGATATGTGGATGAGGCATGAATGTGCAGGAGCAGGAAGGTCCTGGGTGGGCCCCACAACTCCTGGTTTGTTTTTTGGTTGCTTTGTTTGTTTGTTTGTTGATACAAGATCTCTTTAAATATTTCTACCTGTCATAGAATTTACTATGGACATCAGGCTGGCCTCAAACTCAGAGATCTATCTACCCCTTTCTCCACATAGCTGGGATTAAAGGCCTGTATCACCAAGCCAGCACCCTTATTGCATTTCTATAAAATGTTTGTGAGTAGCCTCTATTCTGCACCCCTAGCTTCAATATGGTGACAGCATTTATTATTTATTTGATAATTTTACATTTTGGTCTTAGGGGGTACTAGAAAAAGAGGCTGAAGGTTAGTTAAGAATGAATATACATATACAGCTGTGACCACGAAGAAAGTTTCTAAAATGATAATAACTCCACATTATATAGTCATAGGAATTTCCATTTTGTTGAAAGAATCATGGAAAATGAACATAGAATCTGCTCAATTTTAGGACATTTATGTTGTAAACTCTCAGTTGGTAAAGTAGGCTCTTACACCGCATGGCCTTTGGATAGACATTCAGACAGTAGCAGCTTGGAGGTGACTGAAGATGGCACAGGATAAGCCCTCTTCCTCTCATGACAGTTTTGGACCCCACCTTCTCTGTCCCTAGTAACATACTAATTTTAAGGAAGAAAGTGTGCCAGAATTTTCTCTCCTAAAAGCTGAAAGTACTATTATAAAAGAGAGGAGGAGGTGGTAAGTTCCCTTGAGAACTAGTTGGAATGGAGAGGAATGGCTGGTTTATGGGGTTTTTTAAAATTATTATTGATCTATTCTGTTACATGAGTTGTGATTAAGAGACTGGGATCCAAATTGTTACTGTAGCTCTGGTTGTAGATAAAATTCTGCACTTCCAAAAGATACTAAGACTTTGAGAGCACATTATTCTTCCATCTCTTATGAATCATGTCACCTGAACAGAAGGATGATGTGCAAAAAGCTGTCTGTCCTAGAAACATCAGGAAACATGACATCACTGAAGACAGGCTAAGGGGCAGACAGATAGCTGTCCCCTTACTGAAATGCATACTTACAGACTCCAGAATGTCCTCACTAAGATTTCCCACTTTTTCAAGTTCTAGTTCAGGAAGAGTAAACTTTTTTCTCCCCTTCCTTTTCTTAAAATTACAGTTTGTGGAGGGGAGGTGCCTAGTCATATTACAACTTGTTATGCCATGTTTGGTTGATATCCCTGGGAGGCCTACGCTTTTCTGAGGGAAAATAGAGGAGGAGTGGATGAAGGGAGGGAAAGGGGGAGGGGAAACTGTGGCCAGGATGTAATGTATGAGAGAAGAGTTAATTTTAAAAAAGAATAGAATATAGGTGATATTATTTTAATTTTAAAAATTCAATGTGTGTGTATGTGTGTGTGTGTGTGTGTGTGTGTGTGTGTGTGTGTGTGTTGTTGTTGTTGTTGTTGTTTAGGGTTTTCTGTTTAGCATTCCTGGCTGGCCTGGAACTTGTTTTGTAGACCAGGCTGGCCTTAAACTCACAAAGATTCTCTTGCCTCTGCCTCTGCCTCTGCCTCTGCCTCTGCCTCTGCCTCCCAAGTACTCGGACTAACAGCATACTCCACCACTGCCTGGCTTTTAGGTGTACTCGTGTGGTGGCATATATGAGAAGTCGGAGGACGGGGGTAGGAGACAGTTCTTTCTCTCCACCTTGTGGGTCTTGAGAATTGAACTCAGGTTATTGGACTTGGTAGCAAGTGCCCCTAACTGCTAAGCCTTCTTAATTTTATTTATTCGTATGTGTTTTAGTTATGATTTTATTGCTATGAAACGACACCATAACCTCAGTGAAGGGACCAGGGCCAGATGTTTTTTTCCAAGGGTCAGTTAGCTAAAACCTCTGCCTATGGTGATAATATAATTAATAAAATTAATCTGGAAAGCCAAGAGAGTCAGCCACAGGGCCAAATCTAAGGTCAGGGAGAGGTGACCCACACCTTTAATCCTAGTTTTAGAAATGCTGAAAGAGGAAGTTAAGAGAGAGCCGGGCAGAGGGAGAGAAGAAAGGTTTTCAGCTTCTCTGGATACTTCCTTTGTGGCTGAGGTGAGAGAGCTTTGGAATTGGAGGATTTCATGGAGATAGGCCTGAGGAGCTGGTGGGTTATAACTGGTTGTGGTCTGTTTCCTCACTCTATTTCAGCTTTTCCCCAATATCTCGTTCCAGGGTTTTATTATAATACTAAACAGAATTTCTGCACTATCGGCCTCATATTATCCGTACCATCCTATGTTGACTCATGTCTTTCCAGAAATATGTCAGGAAATATGCCCAGTCTGGTTGCCTATCAGGGCCCTACCTGGCCACAACGGTTCTTGATATTTTTATTCAGACAGAACCCTGACACAGCAGACAGACCCCTGACATTGCAACCACAATTGCTGACCAGATGTCATGAGCCAATCATAAAATGATTCCTGTATTAATAAGGGTCTATACCCAATCACTTCATGTACTCTTAACCATAGCTGGAATTTCCTTAAGCCGGACTAAAAGAGGCTGTTTCCCCCACCTCCAGGGTCAAAGTCATTTGAGTAAAGCCCAGACATACTGTTTTTTCTTGAGAATAAAGCTATTTTCTGAAATTGCATATTGAGTGTCTTCTAGTTATTTCAAGCTTTTTATGGACCTTACATTTTGAAAACCCAGCAATATTTTGTCCCAGACCCAAGACCCCCAATCAAGAAGCTCTCTGGAAATGGAGCACTCCCCAAACTTCTGACTGGTCAGTGCTCCTCTGTTGTACCTGTCATCAAACTGGGGCTGTACCAAGATCTGATGCATGCACTACTGGTCTCTTATCCAGAGGGGAAAGGGAGATGTCCTGACCTGTTCACTGCTGCGATGTAGTTCTGCACCTGGGCACTGGCGCTGGGGTGAACTGCCATTACGAACAGCCAGTCCCATAGCCAATGCAGGATTTTTGACATGTCATTTTTGTTTACCTGTTGATGTGTTGATGGTTGTTAAAACTGTAGAAACTTTCTTCATCATGGTCCCAGGCTTTCTCCAGCATTCAAGTACCCCTAAACATGATCCTTTCCCATTTCCTGGATTTCTGAAATGCCGCCCACTGTCACCTGGGCCTCAGGTAAGCTGTGGTGCTCCAGACATGTGCACTAGAGTGCCATGCTTTTCAAGTTGGCTGATCCCACAAGGATCTTTTAGCCTAAATCTTATTTTCAAAGTCCAAAGTTGTTTTCAGCTACTCTGGACTTTTTGATCAGATTACCTACTTCATGGCTACCCTCCTGTTTGAACCTCCCATGGCTAAAAAGTCTCATTTTTCTGCCAGAGGCTGAGGCCACTCTTCTCTCAATCCTCCCACAAATGGCAGAGGCAAAGCAGTGACAGCCTCTACACCTTCAGTTCTATCTCTCTCCTCCAACCCTGAAATGGAGGATCCCCCTCTCCGCTAAAATCTCCAACCCCAGAAGTGGTCCAGGAGGGAAGTGAGAGATCCCAAGCTTTCATGTGGTGGCTCCCTCCCTATGTCCTCACACAAACCTCCCAGACCCTCACCCCTCTCTCAAAGTCCCTCATCATCCCTCCTCCCTCTTGCTTCCCTGTTCCTCCGCCCTACCCCCAGGGCCTACCACACTCCACACAGGGTCTCTCCCCATTTGTGATGGACCCACCTGATGACGATGGGAACTCCCATCTTGCTCATTTTTCATTCATCACTAGTGACCTATACAATTAAGGACTTCAGACTCCCTCCTTTTCTGAGCTTCCACAGCCTCTAATATTTGATACTGTTCTGCTCACCCATCAGCTACTTGTAATGATTGTCAACAGCTTCTTCAGATTCTTTTTACTACAGAGGAAAGCGAAAAGATTGGGCAAGAGTATTGTAAACTGGTCCCTGGGAGTTATGGCTGTCCCGTAGATGATGAGGCCATCATAAATATAGCCTGTCTTTTGACAATACCACATGAGGAATACGACTACAGCACTGTTAAATATAGGGAGAGGTTAAAGGTCTATTATCAGATTCTCATGGGGGCTGTGGTCTGCAGTCATCCACTGGGTGTCCACAGATTTGTCAGAAGTAAGCCAGGCAATGCAAGAGAAGACAAAGTCACCAGGTCCCTTTCCTGAATGCCACATAGGCATCTATCATACCTATATTCCACTGGACCCAGAAATGCCAGATGACAGTCGATTTGGCCTTTGTTAACCAAGCAGCCCTGGGATATCTAAAAGATACTCCAAGGCCTCGATAGCCTTGAAAGTAAAACATGTCTGAATTGGTAGCCATAGCTACTAAAGTTTACAACAATTTTTTAAAAGGCCAACAGACAGACAAATCAGGGGACTGACTCAGATCCTTCTAGCAAGAGATAAGGTCAGGGGTCATTCTGGGGCCAAAGACCAATAAAGTCCCAAATTAATGGAACCCCAAGGAATGAACTACTCCCAGGGAGACCTTGATTTTAAAAGGCTCAGTGTGCCTTAAATGGCTGACTTAGAGGACTTAGAGCCTTGGGTATGGCGGGGTTAGGCATTTTTTAGTATGGTGCAGGCATGGCTTTGAGGTCTTAAGGACCTTTATGGGGGGGAGGGCATGGCCAGCCCTTTTTAAAGACTAGTTGTATGCTGCCTGCCTTCCTTATTTGTTTTTTTGTGTTTTGGGGGGCGGGGGAGGATTGATGCTGATGCTGTGTAAGACATTTCAACCTTCTAGAAATTGCCCTTAGGTTCAATTTTGTATCAGTGAGTGACTCATATAAACTCCTTAATAAATATTGATCCTTTTGTATAATCAATTTCCAGTTAATAATTCCTACAATATCTGGAGTCCCAATTTCAGATATTATTGGGTAACCCTGCAAGTGGAGGGGCAGCCAGTTGATGTTGTGGTGGACATTGGGGTGCATCATTCTGTACCAAAAATTCCTTTAGGCTCTTTATCTGGCAAACAAACTTGGATCCAAGAAGCCACAGGATCAGCCCTACACCCATGGACCACCAAGCAAACTGTAGATTTGTGCAAGAAAAAGGTATCCTATTCCTGTCCCTAACCCCTGTTGAACTGGACCTACTGGCCAAAATGAAAGCCCAAATTCATTTCACCAGGAATGGGGTGAAAATCTCCCCACAGTCCAAAGTCTATGCCTTATGTCTGGACCTAGAGGAAGAGTATAGGCTTTTTCCACAAACACCTACTTCAGAAATGTCTCCTTTAATGCTCAAAATCCAATGTTTTGTTCCTGGCATATGAGCAGAGACCAGCCCTCCCAGGGCTATCAATCCAGCAGCCCCCAGCCATAGTTACCTTAAAGGCAAATGACCTACATATCTGAATAAAACATCCCAAACTGGGCATCACTATCCTGGAGCATGAAATTCCTTGTACCTTGGGACCATGGGATACCCTCCTTCTGTCAGTCAAAAAACCTGGAACCAGTAACTATCAGCCAGTGAAGGACCTTAGGAAAGTTAAAAAACAGGTTAAAGATATTCACTCAACTGTTCCCCTTACAGCCTCCTAAGCTCCCTCTTCCCAGAGCCCCAAGTTTATTCAGTTCTAGACCTTCTCAGCCAAACCCTAAAGGCCAAGATCCAGCCCATCTTTGCCTTTGAATGGCATGACCCAGACCTGAGCTGCAGTGAGAAGCTCACCAGGATCTTCCTACCCAAGGATTCAAGAATTCCCCAGTTATCTTTGATGAAGCCCTCCACAGAGACTTGAGAGATTACTGAATCTCAGAGCCTGCGGTAAGCTTCCTTCCATACGTAGATGCTTTACTTCAGGCCTTAGATCAGCTGGGAAACAAGGTGTCAGCTGAAAGTCCTCAGATCGGCACCTCAAAAGTCACATACCTTGGATACATTTCTAAAAGAAGGTGAGAGATAGCAATCACATGCCTCAAAACAAAGTATCCTGGGTATTCTAACCCCTGTGACCCAGAGACAGTTCGGAGAATTTCTAGGTTCAGCTGGATTCTGCTGACTCTGAATACCAGGATTTGCTGAAATGGCCAAACCCCTACATGACAGCACTCATGGGACTGAAGAGTTCTTCCCCTGTACTGAGACCCAAGAAAGGGTCTTTAGAGCCATAAAAGAAGTTCTATTAAAGGCCTCTACCCTAGCTCTACAAAATATAAATGGGTACTTTCAATCATCCATAGATGAAAGAGATCCTGACTCAAAGTCTTGAACCCTGAAAGCAGCTGGTGGTCTATTTATCCAAACAGTTGGATCCTGTGGCCTCTGGGTGACCTGGCTGCTTCCATATTATCATAGCTGTAGCCCTGTTGATCAAGGACACTGACAAATTAACTCTGGGACAACCTCTAACCATAACCACCACCCCCATTCAAGGCTCTCAAAAATCTCTGATCAATGGATGACAAGCACCCAATTGACACACTGCTAGGCCTTGCTTCTCAATCCCCCTCATATGAGGTTCCCCCTAAGTGCCTCTCTCAACCCAGCAACCTTGATGCCTAATCCAGACTCAGACATCATCCATGACTGCACAGAGATCCTGTAGCAAGTACATAGGATCCAACGAGACTTGACTGACATCCCTTGGCCAGACCCAGACCTCATATACTTCATGGATAAAAGCAGTTTCATGCTGAAAGGAACCAGGTATGAATGGTCTTATTCTCAATTGGTGGGGTTAAAACCAAGCATTTAAGCACATTAGTGTGTGGGAGCTGTTCCTATTCAAAGTACCACAGTATGTGCTTGAGTACAGGTGCACATGAGCCACAGGGCACTTCCCGAATCCTATCGCTGTAAAGATTCTGCCAAGAAGGATCCAGCAAAACCTATCCTCTCAAAGTAAAGTTCCCAACCACATCCTCAAAGGTCACCAACTCCATGTCCCAGCTTCTAGCATTGCCTCTACTCTCCTGGATATTTAAGGCAGCCTTGTTCAAAGACAAAGCTCACAACCTCTTCCTCAAAGGGCAACAAATCCATGTCCCAGCTTCCAGCCCTGCCTCTATTCTCCTGGCAGCTTTAGGCAGCTTTGCCCAGAGCACGTGTGAGTTTATAGTGCACCTTCGTCTCTTCAATTTTTAGCTTCGCTTTTTAATATTGGCCCAAACGCTTGTCTGCTTTTCTTGACACTGGGCATTTTCTCTCTATTTCTGAGGAGAGACTCACATCCCTCTCATACAAATTCACACCAAAGATGCTTGTAGACTGGCTTCCTGATCCAGTGTCTCTGACCTCTAACCCTGAAAGCATCACATCTTTCTCCTCTCTCTCCTCTTGGAGCTTCTGAGAGGACCAGATTACAGGTCCCATTGTTTGCTTTACTAAAACTCCAGTAAAATGATCCCTTGAGCTTCCTCCTGGATCTATTTTTAAACATTACTTTATTTGTTTACTTATTATTGGGGGGGCAAGTGTGTGGTGTTCAGAGGACAACCCTCTGAAGTCAATTCTTTCCTTCTAGAATGTAAGTCTCTAGGATCAAACTCTGGTTATCATACTTGAACCACAGAAACCACCAGATATCCCTCTATGGGACTGATTTATCCAAAAGATAAGTTTCTTCCAGCCCCCAGCCCAACTCTCTCTAGTTCAGTTCTATCATCTATCTATCTACCTACCTATCTATCTATCTATCTATCTATCTATCTATCTATCTATCTATCTATCTATCATCTATCTATCCATCTATATTCATCCTCTATTATCTGTGTATCTATCTATCTATGTATCTATGTACCTATGATCTATCCTATAGCCTGATGTTCTGCAGCCTCCAGGAATCCTCGTATCTCTCACTACTCCGTGGGACATGAATCCTCTGAAATGAATCTTTCTGGGACAGTGTGATTTCCTCTAAGCGTCAGAAAATGCTAAAAACTGAAACAATAATGTAAACGTGAAAATAGATGCAGAATGATGAAAATAACAGCAAAAACATTTTCTAAGGAGTTTTACACATGGTGTGAATTGCCACAAACATCACACTGCAGGTGATTTATCCACATTTGCACAGGCCGACAAAACTGTCCAGTTTCAGAATCACCGTATGGTGGTTCTAACTAGTCCCGTTCCTGCTCATCTTTATCCTACGAATGAGAAGCAGCTGTGCTAACATCCTCTTTACAAAACCCTCAGCTCTCATTAATGGGGGTGGCTTACATGGGTTTCCAAATGAAGCCAGCGTGTTACTTGAGAATCCATCCTGCCATAGAATAAGGCTGCCTGCCTCTGTGTCCGTGACAACTTGGCTTCCACCGCTAATTTCAGGGTGGAAATTTTGTATCTGTCTTTTCCCTGCAGTCCATTTATTCCATTGGGAAAATTCTTTGATCCCAAACCCTATTGCCACAAACAGGCAGAATAAAGCTATCTGAGGTTATCTGTAACGTTTTCAACCTTGAAAAGCAAAACATTAACCAGGAGCTTTGCAGAGTTGGAATGACCTGGCACTTATCCTTCTAACTATGAATGGAGACCAACTCCCTCCCCTCCAGCCCTAAACGCTGTGGGTGTGGCTTTTCCTCAACACGACTCCTCCCCCTTCTCCCAGGAAGAGTCAATCTAAGAAATAAACAAATGCACTTGCCGCTCTTTCCTGCTGTGGGAACAAAGAAAATTCTCGGGAGAGGTAAGTACTAGCAGAGTGTCCCCCATGCCCTGCAAGTTTGCATAGCTTACCTTTTTAGATGCTAAGGAAAGTTTTAACGTTAACCGCAAACTCGGCAGAAGTCCTTCACACACACACACACACACACACACACACACACACACACACACACACGTTTGTGTGACAACAGTTTTTCCAGAAATGTTAAAAGGAAGAGTGTAGAAAATGAGAACATGACATTTTAACGGTCTGAGAAATTTGTTGTCCTCAGATTTCTGTGACTTCCTTGCAAGAACTGGCTAGAGGCTGGGTGTACTGAGTCATACCCTCAGACTTCAGGGAGGCTGAGAGAGGGATCCTGAAAACTTACAGCCTCTGGGAACACTGGGTGTCAAGTTTCAGACCCTCGGGTTGCCTCCCCCAGGTACAGGCCTCCTCTCTTGCTTTTAACCCTTCATCCTGCCGAGCTCCAGGTCTCTCTTTTGCTTCTCTTAGAGGGGGGGAGTGAGGACAGCGGCTTCGGTAATGCTTGAACCTTATTTATTTTTTTAGTTATAAAATGCTTTATTAATTTATTTTTTAATAATTGCAGATCTATAACCCGGTCTGGTCACACTCATCCATCCCTTCTCACTGTCCCCACGTTCCCATCCCATTTCCTGTCTCTTGGTTTGGTGATTCACTTGATTTAAGCAGACTGCCCAGCACGGGTGAGCCTGGCCTCCGCGAGCCCCTCCCTCATCTAGGACACTGTTTACAGATTTAGTCCTGCGCAGGCTCTGTGCTGGCAGTCTGCTGCTGTGACTTCCTAAATGCCACAGCCATGCCTTGCTCGGAAGACAGCGATGCATGCCTCTCAGTTTTCCGGGATTTTTCCTACAGCGAAGAGCTTCTGAGCACCGAAAATTTTCGCCTAGGCCTGTGGATTTCTACGTTGTGAGAGCTGCTTTCAGTTTCTTTTGGAGGCGGGCTTTAGCAGAGTCCAGAGCTCCTAGGGTTTAGAAGAATTGAATTAAAACAGTTTTCAGTCATTGTTTGCTTAATGGCTTAGGAAACTCGGGAGCTGGGTAGTCTTTTTCTCCAAACCCTAAGCTATATCTTAATCTATTTCGCGTAGTTTCATTATGACAAAAGATAGAGCATAGCATTCCACAATAATCGCTGCCTTTTGCATGTGCATTTTTGTTAGTTTTTACTGCAGCCACTTCAGGGCACATTCTGTGCTCTCACATGTACACAAGTCCATGGTAGGACTAGATTTAAGACTGTCCAGTGCAGAAGCCAGATGAGGTTGGCATATCACTTTCTACCAGCCATTGCCATTGCTTATAGATTAAAAAAAAAAAAAAATGCTGTTTTTATGAGGTTTCTGGCCCGGACTTTCAGACCTACAGTCCCATAGATCCATTGAAACACACAGACACTTTTATTAATTGTACGCTGATTGACCTGGGGCCCAAGCATATAACTTGCTAACTCTTTACCCTTAATCTAACCCATGACTCTTATCCTGTTCAGCCATGTGGCTTGGTACCTTTTCTCAGAGCAGCATAGTTGTCCTCTGCATCTGTGGCATCTCTGGCATCTCTATGGCATTTCTGTTCTGCTCTTCCTGTTCCCAAAATTTTCTTAGTCTGTAGTCCCACCCATACTTCCTGTCTGCCTTTGGCCAATCAGTGTTTTTATTAGACTAGTAGGCAGGACAATTATTTCCAGTGTAACAACATATAATCCCACTACAATGCTCCATGGGTTTATGATGAAAATTGCTTTGGACTTTTAAAAAAGAATCATAAATTACATGTAAACTAGAAGTGTGTGTGTGTGTGTGTGTGTATGTGTACACACTCATGTGTGTTGAAGATTGAACAATCTGAAACTGTGGTTTGCTTTTGTGTATGCACCTCATACCCAGATTGCCAGAACCTGGGGTGTTGCTCCTTCCTGGTCTTCATTGTAGTGCCTTCAGACTCTTTCTATGTGCTGTTCTCTCAGCCAGCTCAGAACAGAGCCCTGATTCTTCATTTAAAGGGAAGTGACCAAGAGGTGCTGCTCCAAGGGAACAGTGGACAGAGTCTGTAAACATTTCGGTTGTCATAATTGAGTGTTAGGGGAGACTGTAACCAGAGATTGCCTAGTAAATATCCTCCAATGATTGGCATAGACTCCAAAAACAAAGATTACCCAGCCCAGAAAGTCAGTAGTGGAAAGACACTGTGGAAAAGAAAAACCATGACCCTCCTATGACAGGTACCAGTGAGGTGTGTGTCTTTCATCTCACCCCCAGCCACACAGGAGCACTGCACAAAGCAAATGGAAGCATTTGACTTTAACATCCATGACACACTCTTGAGATTTCCTATGACACTAAAACTCCTGTGATATTAAAATGCTACTTAGAACCTGTGGTGTATTTTCCAATTCACTATTAAGTAATGATGTAGAGTTTACAAAATATGTGAATGGGAAAACTCCAAGATTTCAGTGTCAGAGGAAGTGTATGTGAATGTCAGGTTTCCCACATCATGGTATCTGTAGAGATGCCAGTGTCTCTTATAACAGTTGATGAGGATTAAAATGAGAGACTGCCCATTGCTCATAGGCATTAAATAAGCCAGTCATGTTCCTTTTGATGTAAATAGACTACAGCAACTACTCTTTTCCTAGAATGTGAAAGAAAGCTCAGTGGAGATGTGGGAAATCGAGTTGCAGAGGGAAAAGAATCCCCTTCTGCAGAGGCTTTGCTTTCTGCAATTAGGCTTTGGCTACAGTTAGAATGAAGCAGAGGTAGGACCTTCTGAACAAAGCAACTTAGGAGCCAATGAGCTAGGAAGGGACTTTGCTCTGGGCTCTCCCCCTTGTCAGTGATGTCTCCTATTTTCAAGGGTTGCCAGGTGCCCAGCCCTCCCTCCATGTAGGATTGAGGCTGTTCTGCTTATGTCCTCAAAATGAGGGCATGGGAGTGGTTTGGTGCAGTTTCAGGGTGGTGGTCCTTGGAGGATGAGAATTTGGATCAAGAAAGACTAACTGGGATTCCAAGCAGCCTTGACAAAAACAGATAGATAGTTCTTCTGTACTACTGGAATTAGCTGTAATTCCAAGGTACATTTTGTTTCTGTAATTCATTCATTCATTCATTCATGATTAGGGACTCTGAGGATCTTCAACAATGGCAGCAGGAAAGCCCTTATTTCATTATGATGAGGCCCGGGGGAGAATGGAGTCTGTCCGGTGGCTCTTGGCTGCAGCTGGAGTTGAGGTAAGTTTTGCCATGGCGCATCTTCAGATGAACCTAAAACTGACTGTCAGATGAGTTCCTCGCATCAGTCAGGAGATATTTCTTATTTCATGACTTAAAGAATTGTGATTTCTAATGGATTGTGCCCTGGGATTAAAGCATTGCCTTTAATCCCAGAAGTCTAGGCAGGAGGATTGCAAATTTAGGGATAGGCTATGCTATAGTGCGTGACCTTGTTGAATAAAAACAGACTTGCCTTAAATTAAGATGATCAGTTTTAAAGATGTACACAAATAGTGTGACATAGCAAATAATTGCAATTGTTTTCTTCACACAACACAGACAGTAAACAGCTTCAAGGCATTAGTCCCAATGTGTTCACATTTGGATGGAGACTTAGAATGTAAAAGATAAGTAGCTCCAACCATATAGAAGTTCACTGAATTGTATAGTCTTTAGGTCTGATTAATTTTGGTATGTGATTTTCTTTTATTTATTATTTCTAATGTAATAACATTTAAAATAAAAATTAAAACAAACAAGAAATAGTTCATGGCATTTATATAAGAAATAGAATTATGAATATTAAATATTTGGTAACACTAATGATTTATTATTGTTTTAGATGTGATCATGTCTCTGTGGGAGGTTTCTCCGCTAGAAGAGAAACCTCTGAAAAGAGAACACATTGAAGTATTTAGAGACAAAATATATGATATTTGATTATTTGGGCTGAGTAGGTGGCAAGTTGAGAGGACACTGCCCAGCGCATCCTGAAAGAAGAGCCCAAGGAACAACAATATATTGTATTTATTTTTCCAAAACAAAAGAACTACTGTGTAACATTTTAGCAAATGAAAATACAAACCAAAGCTGAGAGGCAGTCAAGAGTAGATGGCAACAGACTGCTTGTTCAGAGTGGGGCGAGTGCGTGTAGATATTTTCTTGAGCACCGAGTAAGTGCTTTTGGGTCCTGAGGATGCACAGTGAGGAAGACATTTAGTTGGTCCTTCCCTTCAGCATCCTACACATCTGTGGGGATATGAAGAGTCAAAAAAAAAAAGGGGGGGAATCCCTTGTTTGTTTGTGAGAGTCTTGTTATATATAGCTCTCATAGTGTAGCTTGGACTGGCCTCATTTTCCTGCAATTTCCACAACTTAGCTTCCTTATTACAGGCACATATGGCTTTAAAGAGGAGATTTAAATGAATACTGGAGCATCTAGAACATTCAAGCATTTCACATTGTTAAAAAAGACACTTTCCCCTAATGTTTCTGAGGCAGTGGTACTTTTCTGTATGGCCCTGTTGCGTGCTGCCCTCTAGAGGCATCCTTGGGTAAAACACCTCTCAGTCAGACGCCTGTTAGCTGGGTGGGATTTCCTTGAGTGGAAGTCAGTCTCAGGAGATTTCACCCTTGGATAGAAGCTGGGAAGAATGGCTAAGAGTTGTGGCAGTGAGTGTCCTTGGAAGGAGATTTGCAGTTTTCTAGCCTCTTGACGCTGTGTTTTCCTGGCCCTGAGGGCTACACTTCACCCTTGCTCCTGGCATACGTGGGACTTTAGCATAATCTTTTCCAGTTTCAAATAAATCATCCCACAGATTCAAACAGGTGCCCTTTCACCTTGTGTTTTTTCTATGAGGAATCTGATTTTTTTTGTCAAGCAGATGTTCACAGATGGTTCAGCCTCTGCAGAAATGAATTCTAAACAGAGGGGTGGATAGAGACACTGCAGTATCCGGGCCTCAGTATCCAGGGAGCTGAGCACAGACTGCCTTGGACCCTTGCTCAGACCTTCTGGGTCTGCTGTGCCCAAAGACTGATTATGACAGGCCCATCCACCCTACCAGTCCCACCAGAACCATCAAACTCTCCATCCCCATCCAACCTTGGTGAGCCTCATCCAATGACTGCTCATCCCCTCCCTGCTATGGGTTTCCTGAATGAATGCTCCCTTAATTGGTGGAATATAGCGCCTCACTGTCTCTGTCATCTAATGCAGTGTCACAGTGTATGTCAATAATCAAGCATTGCACCAGGAAGCCAGAGATAAAGCATTCCTGTCTATCACTACTTAGAACTATAATAAATCATCACATCCTATGCAACCAGGACTATTACTTACTATCCACTGTGATGTGGGACAAGCCCTATATTTTGAAAACTCTCCATTCAACTGGGTGCGGTGGCATATGTTCATGACCCCAGCCATGCAGGAGCTTTAAGTAGGAGGAGAACTGATTGAAACTAGCTTGTTCAGCATAGTAAAACTTTCCTCACTTAAAAAAAATCAATAAATGAATAGAAAACCGTCACCATATTACAAATAAGGAAACAAAGGCTATGAGATCATAAATGATTATGCTCAAATCACACAGCTACTTATTTGTTAAGCCTAGGTCATAAATCATCTGAGCACCAAAATGCAGGAATACTCGTAATTGTTCCTGATGACTTTGTTTTTTATAGATTCTATCAAGTCAACTATAGTGACATATTTGATTGTGATATAGAGAATAATATAAAACTGATTTTAAGGTTTTTATTTTATGTGTGAATGTTTGCTTGCATGTATGTCTGAAACACAAGCATTGCAGATGCTTATGGAAGCCAGAAGAGGGCATCAGATCCCCCTGAAAGCAGAGTTATAGACAGTTGTGAACCATCACGTGGGTACTGTAAGTTGAACCCGGATCATCTATCTGGAAGAGCTCCCAATGCTCTTAGCCCCTGAGCCATCTAACTAGCTCCCTCGATGTAGGTTTTTATACCAGTTTTATCCCAGACTGGTGCTGACCTGGACATCCTCCTGCTTCATTTCCAAAATGTTGCCATTACATAGGCATGTACCACCATGGCCAAATTGATTGTTACATTTGTAGCAAATACTGGAAACTACTCAGAGCATCCGATCAGACTCAGACAGCCCTATCATAGGCTGCCTTTCTTATCAAAGGGATAGCTCTTGGGATAAGCTTTAGTTTCTAGAGGCAGATGAAGAGCAGAGTAGATGGTCATCAATATTCAGTTCCTTTAAAGGAGAGAAATGAAGGAGAGTGTGAGGAAATAGTAAGGCATCCATTAGAGTTCTGACAGGTCATCCTTCTGGACCTACACATACACACACACACACACACACACACACACACACACACACACACACACACACACCCCTCTTAAAAAGAATCATATGAATATCTCAGTATATAGATGCCATATAGTTGTACTGCTCTTCAAGATAGCACCACCATGGTGGGGTGGCTACATCAGGTAACAATGAAGAAAATGTCTTATATACATGTCCATGGATCTATCCGACCAAGGTGATCCCCCAGTTGAGACTCCCTCAGATAACTCTGAGCTGTGTCACCATGACAGCTAAAGCTAAGAAGGACAGAGACTGTTGGTCCACGTCATGTTCTGTGCTGCAGACCCAATGATCTCATATGGAGATGCAGACTCTGACGCTCTTACAGCGTCACCATGAGAAGACCGTGCAGATTTTCCCTTACTGTGAAACCCCTCCCAGACTGGGAAGTTGCCATAGTTCTGGGTGGGGAGCAGAGTGGAAGAAAAATGACCTTTAGGATGAGAGGCTAAGCTGTGAGATGTGCTCTCCTGACAGGTCAGACATGCATTCGTAACAGCTGTAAGCAGATAGCTTCAGATACTGCCAAACCCTCACTTACACTATGTATTGAAGGGAATAAGTTCAAGTGAAGACGCCCATAACACTAAAGAAAAACCAACAACTCCTTTGCTGTTTCTGTTTTCTAGTACGAGGAGAAATTTATACACACCAATGAGGACTTGGAGAGGTTAAGAAGCGGTAAGCCCATATTCCCAAAGACCTCAGACAGGAGTGTCTTCCAGATGAGTTAGACCCCAGGTCATGTGGGTGTGTTTATAGGGTCATTCACAGGGATGTCAGAGAGGAAAGAGTAGGAAAAATATAGCGTATGGAGGACCTTTGGGCAGATTTGTGACTCACTTAGCATTAAGAAGGGTTGGCTAATAAAACATCCCCCAGAGCCTTCCCCTTCTTTCTCCACTTTTCTTGAGGTACAGAGAGCTCAGGGTTTCGTGGTGTTCACGTCTCTGCATTAGAGCAGAGAAAAGAAGCAAGCCCAATGCTCACCTTGAGTTCCTCAGTCTGGTGTCTTGAACATTTGACTTCCTGCCACTCCTTAAGAATCTATAGTGAGGTGGCCCTGGAGTATCGGAACTTCAGACTAGAGTGTGAGGAGGTAAGAAACAGGAATGGGTAACAGTCGTGGGACTGGAGCCTCATGCCTTCCTTGGACTCATTGCGTATTGTCATGATTAGAAAAGCACAGGAAGAACCCGACATAGAAACTGTTCTTGGGACCAACCTTGCTATCGGTTGATCACCTTATTGCATTCTCCCCCACTTTCCTAAGAAGAGATTTGAGCAGAAGTCAACAGGAAGAAATAGACATTCCCTGGCACATGTCCAGATGGGTAACAAAGACTGAATGAATTAGCAAGCTACTGAGCAAGGTTTGGGAGGGGGAACTATAAGATGCTAAAATATTAATTGTCTTTAACAAGAAACATTAACTTGTCAGACTATGATGTATTTTCTCTTGTATTTTTATTTTTTTGATGGCTTCTCATTTGAAAGCATATGTATAATCCACAAATTTTCTTTAAAAAGTCTCTCTAATATTCTTTTTTCAAAAGATGGCGTTTTGATGTTCCAGCAAGTGCCCATGGTGGAGGTGGATGGAATGAAGCTGGTGCAGACCAGGGCAATTCTCAACTATTTTTCCAGCAAATACAACCTCTATGGGAAAGACATGAGAGAGAGAGCGCTGTATGATATATTTCTATTTCTTTATCAATGGATATTATAAGATGGATTTAAGTCCTTTATTCAATTATCAGATCTATGCAGGTTCATGGTCACCAATAGAATTGCCTTGATATTTATACTGGGTTGAAGTATAGTAGAGTCCTTTGGAGATGAGGGAAGAACTTTATGGTGGACCCAGTGACTGGAACTATGAAGATGCAGGAGGAGTAACATTAGGGTGGATTCTGGTGTTAAGAACAATAACCAAGGATGTTCTCAGACACACCGTGGAAATACTGACTTGAGAACTCAAATCAGTTATTAATTTGGGAGGACAGTGGAACCGTCATTCAAGGTGCTTGGGCTTTTCAGAAGCTGGATGGATGCTCATAACATGACATCTAGAGATGAAGGTGTGACAATGGAAGAATTTCTTCTGCCAACCTTTAATTTCTAGAAATGACTGTGGTCAGGGCCAGGAAATTAAGTTAGTAGCTAATTATGTAGACTAGTCAATAGAATTTGAGTTGCCTGATCTCTGGAGTCATCTGGCTCAGGTCATGCAGAACTACAGTAGCTAGATGGAGTCAGCGCCACCAAGCCTGAAAGGTGACCTCCCAGTTGTGGTAGAACTGTTTCACTGGTGGCAGGGGACGTGGATCAGTCGGTAAAGTACCTCCTGTCCAAGTGTACACATAGAAGGTAAGACATCCAGCACCCACATAAAGACTTTGTGTCACAGTGTGCATCAGTAACCCCAGTTCTGAGAGGCAGAAACCAGTGGATCCAAGGTGCTTGCAGCCAGTTTAGTAGAAACATTTGAGCTCCAAGCTCATTTGCAAGCCTGTCTAATTAAGGTAGAAGGCAATAGAAAAATATACCTGGCATTGATCTTGGGCCACCACATGCACAGACATTGACAAGGGTATGAGCAAACACACACACACACACATCTATCAATTTATTTTAAAATTTGATATGAAATGTTGGCAGTTCCCCAAGCTGTTAAATACAGTATTATCAATGACCCATCACTTCCTCAGTTTCATGTATATCCAAGACAAAGAAAAACATGCCCTTTTCTCTGTTTCTGTACAGAAATGCTCATAGAAGCTTTTAAACTATCAAAAAATCTGTAGTAAAATAGCTCACTAGAAGCACTTGGCATACTTCTACATAATAAACTGAATTAAGATAAAAACAAACAGGTGTATCAGTGGAAATACTTAGGCCGTGTATGTGAGCAATGATGTGCCCACTAGACATTCAAAAGCCAATGGCATCTGTCTGGCCAGCACTTAGGATTTGTGACCAGCACAGTCTTTGATGATGGAAGCCGCTCTTCTGCATAAGTGGTAGATCCTCCAGCCTTCACACTGTGAGTGTTCTGAGATGAGACAGGAAGGAAGATAGGAGCCTGTAGGTGCAATAATTCCTGAAGCCTTTGCAAAAGATGAAAAGTCTCATTCTGAGAAGCTCAAAAGGACCCAGATAAGTTAACAAAACAGATCTCCGAGGCATATAACAGCCAACCCGTCAGAGGTGACAGAGCATGGGAATAAACCCGTGTCAGATCACTGTGACAGAAGTCACTAGGACCAAAGGAGTTCATTACCAGAGGGTTGGTATCACACTGCGCATGCTTATGGGGGTCATAAACTAGAAACCCGAGGATGATATTAATAACTTCCATCAGGAAAGCAGAGGTGAGTACAGGAGGTAAAATTAGACCAGAGCCACAAAGGAGAAAGAAGGGAATCGGACTTCAGCCTTTTTAGAAAACCATCAAAACCCAACTGAGCACAAATGGGAGGAAATGGAAGAGTATGCAACACAGCTAGGTAAAGTGAACAAAACCACAAAGGCGTGTCTACATCTTGGTCACAAACTTGAATGTGAATGGATTTAATTTCCCATGTAAAAAATATAGTATTGGAATAACCCCCACCAAAGAACAAAACTGGGGGTACTACAGTACCTGACTTCAAAATGGACCACACAGTGATGCCATCCAAACTAGGATGGGACTGGCATAAAATCAGACTCACAGCGCAAGTGAATGGAATTGAGAGCCCAGGAGCAAATGCATGTCTATTCAATTGGTTTGCAATAGACAAGCACCTACAGTGGAGTCATGGGTGTCTCTATGCATAGGAGTGGAACTAGACCTATGTTATCCTTTAGAGAAAATAACTCCCAATGAGTAAAAACATACGTGCAAAACTTGAAACTATGAAGTCACTGAGAGAACTTGTAACATTAAAAGAATGTGGACTGTGTGTGGGCAGGAAAGGAACCAAGAAGCACCTCAGTTTTTCCAGGGGCTTATTTGCGAGTTCTCAACAGTTTTACTCTTCATGCCCACTCATTATTTATTCACAGAACAGTCCAAAGAAGAGATAATCCTCTTTGCAGTATTAGTGGTAGAGTTCTATCAAGTTCTCTCCTGGCAGTGACTCTGGACAAGTCACCAATGCCCCTAGCTGTAATTGGCCACATGTACAACAAATATTTCAGACACATGTATCCCTTGTAGATAAGAACACTAAGGACCCAGCGTTCATCATAGCTAATGTCTGACACATACCTGGAGGAAGTGCAGGAGGTTGGGTGCTACATGATAATTCTCCAAGGTTTTCAAACTGAAAGATATCAGGTAGGATAGTCCAAAAGTTGTGTGTTGTTTTTGTCTTTCAGGATTGATATGTATTCAGAAGGTTTGGCAGATTTGAATGAGATGTTTATTCTCTACCCATTTGACCCACCTGGGGTCAAAGAAGCAAATATTGCCCTGATGAAAGAGAAAGCGACAAATCGTTACTTTCCTGCCTTTGAAAAGGTTTGCAGAAGTTGGACTCCAGGGCCAATACTATGGGTGTGGATGTGATACCATATACCTGTCATCTCAGCACTCAGGAGGCTGAGGCAGAAGGACTCAGGCTGGGCCACTGAATAGCAATCTCTAAAGGGGGAGCTTATCAAACCACTATTAAAAAAGAGTTTAGATCAGTGGTTCTCAACCTTCCTAATGCTTGCACTCTTTAATACAATTCCTCATTTCGTGGTGACTCCCAGCCACAAAATTATTTCTGATGCTACTTCATAACTGAATTTTTGCTACTGTTATGAATTGTAGTGTAAATATCTGATATGCAACCCCAAAGGGGTCATGACACAGAGTGAAAGCCATTGGTTTAGAACTTGTTTTGTCGCTAGAGTGTGGCTTAGCTATTTGCTACATCAAAATGCTGTACACTGTGAGTTATGCAACGGTTGTTAGTTTGTTACCAGTTCTGGAGACTAGAAAGGAGCAAAGTACTGGGAGATACAGTTATTCATGAAGGCCTCATACCTGTTCCATGGGTAGCTGGCTTCTCAAAGTGTCCTCACAGAGCCAATGGGTTAAGGACCCCTCCATATCCTTTAATAAGGGCATTCCTGCTATTCATTTACTAATTTTAGCCCACAGCCCCAGCCTACTATCAGAATGATGCTGAGAATTAGAGTCTCAACAGGAAGAAGCAGGGTCCCCAGCCTGACTCTGTGTGTTCACAATGTGTCCCTTGTCTTCTCCAGGTGTTAAAGAGCCATGGACAAGACTACCTGGTTGGCAACAAGCTGAGCAAGGCTGATATTCACCTGGTTGAAATGATCTACAACATGGAAGAGCTGGATGCCAACATTATAGCCAACTTCCCTCTGCTTCAGGTGAGCTAGCTCTCACTTCCCCATCAGGAATCTAGTGTTTGGGCTTGGGCTGGTAGTGTTTGAACTCCAGCCTTCTTCAGGCCTGCACACTCATCCCCAGGCCTCCAAAATGACCTTCTAGGTGTTTGTTATAAGGGTTTAGTATAATCCTGTTCTGTAAGGAAACGATTTGGGTGGTCCCCAAGGACCCAGCATCTCTGCCCCATCTTTTGATGTCCTTTTCTTGCTCTCGGGGATGCTCAGCAGCCCAGGTGAAACTTTGTCTTTGCAGAGTCCATTGGAGCTGATATGTCCCCATCTGATCTCCTACCCTTCACCCTTCACCCCTATTGTCAGACATCAGTTTCCCTCCTGTATAGACACACACACACTTACAACACACACATTCGCACACATATATATACTTACACATTCACACCCCCTACACAATACACAATTATACACACATACATACAGACACACACATATACACACACTCACATACACACTAACACACACACTCTCACACACACATACACACTCACAAATACACACACATACCACACACACACACACTCACACACACAACACACATACATACACACTCACACACCCCCACATACACAGTTACACACATACATACAGACACACACATATACACACATACTCAAACACACATTGCACATTTACACACATGTGTAGACAAACAGAGACACACACATACATATATACACACTCATAAAAAACACACATAAACAAACACACACACACTCACACACACATACACTCACATATAGACACACACACATACATATACACCATACATACACACACACTCACATACACACTCACGTACAATACGCACTCACACATACACACTCATACAATACACACCACACATACATACACACACATACACTAACACTCACACTCACATACTACAAACACACACTCACATTAACACACACACACAACACACATATCAAAAATTGTCTTTGTTTCAGTGTAAAAATTGATTGTGATTGACGATTGTACTGTTCATATTACCTTTTTTTTCAAAGAAATGGGTTTCATTAGGACTCTCCCTACTGCCCAGTACATCCTCTCTCCTGAAATAGTTCCACGTTTTTCTGCATTAATGTATTCCACTGTGTAATAGGAAGTTTCTGGCTGTCCAGACAGAGGTCCAGACCCACAGACCCACAGACCCACAGTCTAACAGTCCCACAGAAACACACAGGAGCTTATATTGATTACATTCCATCTGGCCTATGGCTCAAGCATGTTGCTATTTAGCTCTTGCATCTTAACCCATTTCTATTAATCTGTCTTACCACGTGGCCCGTGGCTCACCTATTTCTTTACATCTTACTTCTTATGTGGCTAGATCACATCTCTCTTGACTCTGCCCTCCTTCCCCTATCTATTCTCCGATTTCTCCACCTACTTCTAAGATCCCTGCCATAAGCCAAGACAGTTCCTTTATTAATGAATAATATTCACAGCATACAGAAAGACATTCCCACCTTACTTCCCCCTTTTTGTCTAATCAAAAAGGAAGGTTTCACTTTCAACATAGCAAAATTACATATAGCAAAACAGCTATCAAGCAAGAATTATAGTTATAATATTTAGTCTTTATATTTAGCAAAATTAAAGAAAATATTCTACTTTATCCTTGTGAGTCTAAAGTTTCATATCTAATATACCTTATAAAATAAATTTAAAAAACTATACTTATCTAATCTTCAACTACATCAAAGACCACAGAAGGATATATAATATTACCTGAGTAAACAAGAAATACAAGCAACTTCCAAAATGTAGACATGACAGAGATGACACCTGTCTGCCTGGATAGTCACTCAAAGTTCCATTGTAGCATCTGGGCATCTATCTTCAGCCTATAGGCCCAGAGTCCTGGCTTTCTGTGAAGCAGGAAATTTGAAGGACTGCTCTGCCCATTCTGGCATAGTTCATCAGTTACTTCTCCTCGAATCCCAAAGAATGTCTAGCAGTTTTCTCTGCAAAGTAGGAACTAAAGGACCATCTTGGCTTGTTCTGCCAAAGTTCAGAGGTCACTTTCCTATGGATCCTACATGTCCAGTTTATACAGCATACTGTCAGGTGGTTGAGGCAAGAACACTTTATTATCCAATGGCTAACTTTTGACACAAAGAAAGTAAATTCCATATAGAGTTTCTTCAGTGGCCACCATTCTCTTGAAGTAGATTGGTACTGCTAAGAGCAGACATGTCTCACTGTCCAGAAAAGTCTAAGTTCTTAAAATATTTTTAAATGCCACATTCTGTATGGCCTTGAATTATTTGAAGATTACCTTTCTAATTGAAATATATCTTTGTATACCCAAAAATCCTAACTGTAAGTTTGGTTATTGTAGATGACTATTAATCTACATTTCTTAATTATATATTACAATTTTAAAGGAATTTCAAAACATAGTATCTTAAACAAGAGTAGAAGTATGCATACAGTGTAACAAAATTGGCCTAAAATTTGTATCAGTAAGCCAAAATCCTTACCAATGTCAAATATTTTGAGACTAACAGCTAATTTTTGGATTAAAATAAATTTGATAATCTATCTTTTTAAATCATTCCTATAGCATATCCACCCATTTTTTTCTTAGAAAGAGATTAACTATGACCATTAACCATTTGTAATGAAAACAAACATTTATAAACATCATTTTGGAAATTTGGGCATAGCTTCCCATAAACTACTTTCTACTGGTTTAGGGGCATTGACAATCTTATGGGGTCCTGGGACTGGATCATCTTAGTTGGCAGCCTTGAAGATGATGTAGCCATCTCTTCCCATCAGAGATTTTTTTCAGGGAGTCTTCCTTGATCAAACCGTATTAGCCTGGAAGCAATTCACAGGTTCACATCTTCTGTGGAAACAAAAGCATAACCGCTTTTCCAAAGCAACATATCCTTAAACCCAAATTTCAAAGTCAAAATACTTTCAAAATATGTATGTTGGTTTAATCTAGCAGCCTTTAACAATCAAATGTCTCTTTGTAATTAGCTCATTAACAGTTAAAAAAAATTAAAGTAAAACACAATAATAAACAAAATCCATACTCTGTGTGTATTTTCTGTCTTTACATGGCTTATTATATTTGTATTACTCTATTTCTCTTTTTTAAAGGACTTTCTCTATCTTCTTTCTTTTCTGTCCCAGCCTACATATTCTTTTTCACACACATTGTAACACATTTTAGAGGTTTTCTCCATCTGAATCTGTTTTTTGCATATCCTTAATCATTTTCTAACCAGAAGAGCTTTTAAAATGCTAGACTGTAAAACACTGCTTTGACTGCTGACTCTGCTTCACTTGGCTTTTCTACATGGCAGAGGCACCAGAGCCATGGCTTACCTTCCCAATTCTGGGAAACAGTATTTAAATACTGTGGAGCTGTTTACCACTCCAACTCTGGGAAATCTTAGGGTCCACATTGTCATCAAATAGAGCACTGCTGCCCACTGCTCAGAACTCCATTTAAGTATCTGGCAGCAGGGCCTCTTACAGAAGCCAAAGCTGAGTCAGGAAGTCTCTCTTGTAGGAGCCGCATGTCTGCTTGCTGCCAGCAAACAGAATAGTCCCAGAAAATGCTGCTACCAAGAAGCCATCTTTGATTTAGTTCCCTTTTTGTTCAGTATAAACAGAAACCTTAAATCTATCATATGCAGCTTGTTCTTCATACTGAGCCTTCTGTGAGACTTTGGGAATTAGCCTTGTTGCAGCTTGAGCTACCCACCATTTTGTAATTCAAGCCAGTACACCACTCAGTCTCTGTACCACAGCTCCTGGAGAGACACAATTCAGAAGCTGCTTTTGGCTCCCTTTCTGTGCTCTGGAATTCTTTTTAAGCTTTTTCAGGCTTTGTGTGGGTGTATATACCCATGCTGAAGCATCATTTGTAATAACAGGTTTCTGTCCTGTCCAGACAGAGGTCTAGACCCACATACCCACATTCCCACAGAAACACATAAAAGGATGCTTATATTAATTGCATTCTGCTTGACCTATGGCTCAGGCATATTGCTTGCTATCTCTTGCATCTTAACTTACCCCATTTCCATTAATCTGTCTTGCCATGTGGCCCATGGCTTACCTATTTCTTTAACAACTTGCTTCTTGGGCAGCTGGATCACATCTCTCTTGACTCCGCTCTCCTTCCCCTATCTATGCTCCAATTTCTATGCCTACTTTTAAGATCCCTGACATAGGCCAAGACAGTTCCTTTATTAACGAATGATATTCACAGCTTCCAGAAAGACATATCACATCACCACTCCTCTCATGTGTCCTTTCCTTCCTTTTAAACCTCCTCCACAAGACCTTTCCTATTCATGTCACACATATGACATTTACATATATACACATTGAAATCTAGTTTACGCGTGTGAGTGAAACATACCCATTTGTCTGCTTCAGTCTAGTTTTGTTTTGCTTAACATGACTTCCCGTTCTATTCATTCTCCTACACATATTGTAATTTCATCTGCTAAAGGTGAATAAAATTCCATTGTTATTGTACTACATTGTTGTATTACATTTATTGATTTGTGTATATATAGAACCAACTTTGCATCCCAGAAACGGTATATGATCTTAATGTGTCCTTAAATTAGATTTGTAATTGACACCTTAAAAAACATACAACTACAGAACATTTCTTTTTCTCACTAAGACTTTCCTAAAGGACATACCTGACCTTGTCACCACCCCACCCCAACACCCCTACAAAGAGTTAATGTACTTGAATGCTTTGAAGTAGATAAGACAGTTTCAAGGATGGGAACATTGGGTGGCAAAGAGCACTTGCTATTTAAAGTATAAAAATATTTAAGTATAAAAGGAAAGAAGATGGTTTCAGATTGAAAAGATCATTCACATTTCACATCAGACATTTGATCTTAGTTAAATAACAAAATAGAAACAGGATTACTATCATACAAAATATTGACCACAGCATGCTGTATGCCTGTTTCATTTCTCTTGTCTACCTCCTAACTTTCCCAACTCAATTGCTTCCAAGCCTGTTGGGCCTGTCAACAATATATAGATATTCAGCATATAGATATAGAGCATATAGAAATTCTCTTTGATCCAGTCTTTGCTGTGTAACTGGTGTGTGTGCACATTGGCTGTGATCTTGCCAAACTGTCAATAAAATCAAACAATTGGCTGATATCACATGTGTAGAGAAACTGTTGGGATTCATTCCCTTAAGGTGTTCTTCATACATTTTACAAGCATCTAGTTTATTACAAACTAATAGTCAATGTAAGCCCTGCCCTCTGGCCTCTTGGTAGGCTGTACCAGAAAAATGATACAAGACATCACACCAAATGCTTTGTTATAGTTACCATCAACATCAAGTTTTATTGACACATTTTATGCCTGTTTTTATTACAAAATTGTACTGTAGAGTGTTTTGTATTATTTTTGCTCTTTTGGGGGGGGGACTTCAGCTCCCAAATAAATACACACACAGTCTTATCCCTTTTTTCATTTTTTAAATTTATTTAAAAAGGTTTTTTCCTATATAAAACACTGTTTCCCCCCTTCTCTCCTCTCATTCCGTCCCAGTCCTCCCTCAGCCTCCCCCCACTCCATCCCCCCATCTATTCCCCAAGGAGGGCAAGGAGTCCCAAGGTGGGTCTGTTCAGTACAGCATACCCAGTTGAGGTAGGGCCAAGTCCCTCAACCCAGTATTAAGGCTGGGTTAGGTGTTCCTCTGTAGGGAATGGGCTCCATGTTGTCAGTTTATGCACAGGAACATAGTCTGATTCTACTCCAAGAGGCTCCACATACTGCCCATGCCATTTGACAGTCATCTGCCTCTGTAGGGTTTAGTTCCTTTCCCTGAAGGTTCCTCGAGATTGTTTCTGACTCAGTGAGTTCCCAATAACTCCAGTTCATCTGTTTCTGTGGGTCTCCTCCTCGTGATCCTAATTCATTTGCTCATATACACTCTCCTCTCTCTCTCTCTCTCTCTCTCTCTCTCTCTCTCTCTCTCTCTCTCTCTCTCTCTCTCTCTCTCTCTCTCTCTCTCTCTTCACCTGGACTGATAGCTCAACCTGGTACTTACAATGGATCTCTGCTTCCACTTCTATCCATTGCTGGATGAAGGTTCTATAATGACACTTAGGGTTGTCATTCATTTGATTGTAGGGGAAGTCCTGTTTAGACACCCTCTCCACTACTGCTTGGAGTCCTAGCCAGGGACATCTTATGGGTTTTTGAAGGTTCCCTTAACACTCCGGTTTCTTTCCAATCCCGCAGTAGTTCCCTCTATTGAGACCTCCATTTCTTTTTTTCATCCTCTCTGTGGCTCCTCCCACTCAACCATTTCCTTCTCTCATGATTTATTTCCACCTTCCCTTGCTTGCTCACAATTATGATCTTGATTTACTCAGGATATCTTCTCTACTTCCCCTTCCTAGGGGTATTCCTGGATGTCTCAAGTTTCTTCTGTTGCCTAGATGTTCAGGGGTTATGATTTGCAACCTGGATTTTCTTTGCACTTTCTCTAAAATCCACTTATGAGTGAGTACAGACCATGTCTATCTTTCTAGGTCTATGTTACCTCACTCAGGATGATACTCTCCAAACTCATCCGTCCATCCTGCAAATTTTAGGATGCTTTTTTCTTTTCTTTTCTTTTCTTTTACTGCTGAATAGTACTCCATTGTGTAGATGTATCACAATATGCTAATCCATTCTTCAGTTGAGGGGCATCTAGGTTGTTTTCAGGTGCTGGCTATTACAAATAATGCTGCTATTAACATAGCTGAGCTGTTATATACTCAAAGGATACATACCCTTGGGGTATGTATCCTTTGGGTATATGCCCAATAGTGGTATTGCTGCCTTTGTCTTTGGGCTCTACCATAAGGCTATGTTTTTGTTTTGTTTTACTGCAGGCTCTAAAAAACCGAATCAGTGACATGCCCACCATAAAGAAATTTCTGCAGCCTGGCAGTCAGAGGCAGCCTCCTGTTGATGAGAAAAGCATACAAAAAACAAGGAAGATCTTCAAGTTTTAGTGAAGAAGTATGGACCCAGTACTACACCTCAATGCTGATACCGGAGACTTACGAGACAGTGAGCTTTCTCACTTATAAGTATTAATGAAATAATGAGTTCCCATGGCACAGTTTAATGAGAATCTTTTATAAGGATATGCTGTGGGACTGGTTTTCTAATTTCTTGGTTTAACTCTTTCCTGTAATAAAAATTTTAACAAAAAATGAAGATTATGTGGTTTGTTTTATAGTCCTAGCATCTTGTATCTCATCTGTCAAAGAGTCAAGTTTAGAAATTTCAGTTTAATATTCTTAGGTTTACAGAATCATGACTGTAACTCTGAAGTAGTACTCCGTGTAACAATTTCTTTGTCTTCTTAGAAACTTATTTTTATTTTGTGTTTTTTTTTTATTTATTATTTTGTTTTGAGAAGTATCTCATTTTGTAACATTTGCAGTACTTGAACTTGCTATGTAGACCAGGGTAGCCTCAAACTTACAGAAAACTTCCCATCCCTGCTTCCTGAGTGCTGGGACTAAAACTGTGTGCCACAATACCTAACAAGGAAAACTTATTTTTATACTAAAAATTTTAGCTTTTGTTATCTATTTCTCTGAAAATCCTTCAGTTTAGTTAGTGATCTTTGATGGTTGGAATTTGGTTTTATTTGTATTTTTGTTTGTTTATAATTTATTTACTTTGATTTATGAGTGTTATAACTAAATGTATGAATATGTACCATGTGTGTGCTTGGTACTCAGAGGCCAGAAAAGGTTATCAGATCTCCTGCAATTAGAGTTACAGATGGTTGTGAAATACCACCTGGGTATTGGAAATTGAACCCAGATTCTCTACAAGAGAAGCAAGTGCTTTTCAATATTGATCCAATTCTCCATCTGGAGTGGTTAGGTAAATTATTAATTCAACACAATCTGGACTCACCTAGAAGGGAGTCTCAAGAGGTTGTCTAAATCAATGGGCTTGTCCATGTAGATTTGTCTTTGTCTATGGTGATTGTTGTGGGAAGACTCAGACACTTGCAGCACCATGCCCTGTGTTTGGGCTCTGGAGTGTATTTCATATCCCCGCTCTCTGCTCTTGGCTATAGACACCACCAGCTGCTTCAGGCTCCTGTGTGATATCCTCACAGTGATGGATTGTAACCTAGAATTGTGAGCCAAACAAACACCTTTTCTCTTAGAGTTGAATGTGTCAGGGTATTTTATCCAGCAACAGTCAACAGAACTAAGATATGATAGTAGATGGAAATTTTTACAACAGGGCATTGGCTTCCTGTATGCTGTTACTCCCTACTTGCTGGGTTCACACATCTGATTCATAAAAGTATAACAGGACATTTCTTTAAAAATCCATTCCCTATAACTTCTAAAGACAGCCAAATAAACCTGAAAATGAATATTTAAGCCAGTTGCTTTATGGAAATAACCGACATCCCTCTTCTAATGTATGTTGCATTGTAGTTTCTTGGTCCTGGGCGGCCAGAGATCCGAGACCCACAGACCTGCCGCCTGAGATCGCTTAGCCGCCCAGCCACCCGCTGCTCAGACCCCCAGAAATGACTCAGACGCTTATATTAACTTTATGCTGTTTGGCCTATGGCTCAGGCACATTGCTAGTTTGCTCTTATATCTTAACTCAACCCATTTCTATTAATCTGTCTGCCACGTGTCCTGTGGTTCACCTGGGTTCCTTCATGTTGCTCCTTGGGCGGCTTGCTCGATCTGCCTCTGACTCCGCCTTTCCTTTCCTACCTATGTTGATTCCTCCTCCTACTGGTGCCTGTCACGGCCCAAAACAGCTCCTTTATTTAAATATTGAAATTCACAGCATACAGAAAGGCATTCCCACATCACTTTTCTTAATATTCTTGTTTTAAATTTAATCCTTTTGAGACAGGATCTCCCTATGTAGCCATGGCTGACTCAGAAATCACTATATAGGCCAGGCTGACCTTGAACTTATAAGATCCATTTACCTATGTATGTTGCACCAATGTTGAGTTTATAAGTGTGCACCACTGTATCCTGTACATAGGAGTTTCTATTCTGGGAGAAGCATTTCAGGGATTTTTTTTATGGAAATAGAAAATTAACAAACTTCATTTTGGCTTTGACAACCAAAAACAAAACAAAACCTTACTGAATTGAGGGCATACACTTATCTATATAAGATATGGACTGGTTTTGAAATGAATGTGACCTATGTCAATTCTAACTGGTAATGCAGGAATTCTGTTTCTGAAGGTACCTTGTTTCTTTCAGAGTGAAGGAACATTTATAGATAAATTCAAGCTTTTAACATGAGGAAATGTGTAAACTTGGCAATGTTGATGAAATTCCCCTTCCTTGAGAATAAAGAAAAATATTTGTTTTCTGAAGAACTCTTGAGATAATAGGCCTGATACCTAATATGGTCTCAATAAATAGGAGTTCCCTGTTGCCCCCAAACCTGAGCTCAGCATTAGACCCACTTTTATACTCTTGTTCTGTGACTCAGAGGGCAGATTTTCTGTGGTAAGTGCAGTGAGTTGCATACAGTTGTATTACAGTATTAAACTTTAAAACTTAAAATAGTAGAATATAATATCTAAGAGGTCAGACAGATTTCTTCTTGAGAATGACTACATAGAACCATTACATAATAGGTGATATTGATATTAGATCTATAAATCCTATTTATCAAAGACTACTTTCAGTTTTCACAGAATCAATAAAAGCCTCACCCTTCCTGGTCAGAGGACATAGCTAAGGCATATGTCTAGACTGGAAAAAAAATGAATCTCTACAACAATTGATGTGTGCTGCAAAATGAAGCTTCTCTGAACAAATTTGAGAGCAATACTAATCTGAGGCACAAACATAAGTATCTAGAAGGTTCTTAGTATCTAGTACTGGTGGACAACCAAGAGCAGGTGGCAATAGGCTTTATTGCTTTGGTGGCCCCAGAGACCTTCTTGAACAAGAACTCCTAGGGAGATTGGGAATTGGCATGGGAATTACAATAATACGTGGCTTCTGGGAGCAACATAATTCACCTATGCAGGGTACCTCCCTTTAAACTCAAAATTTTAAAATGCTTAAATTACATATTTTAATCATTTTAAAAAAGTGTTTCCGTATAACTGTGGAATGTTGGAAAGTGGTATAAGTGTGAGAGAACTGGTGTTAGGCCTGTAAAAGGCTGTCTTCTTGGACCACAGCTCACTAGGATGTTCTGATTAACTTTTATACAATACTGGTTCATTTGAATAACTCCACCCCAGCAAAGGACACAGAACTTAATCAGGGAAAAGCCACCCCCACATATTTTAGGGGGTCACAAATTTCCAGACCACATTTGTGGTAGGATTCAGGTGTCAGCCGATAAGGTCCGAAAACACTTATCCAGGGCCCCGGGCTCCTGGAGGGGGTGTGGCCAACCCCATTGAAAAGGGGCTGCTGGGACATGAGGAGGTCTCTTCCTGGTTCCTGGCTGTTGGAGAGACCGGTTTGGAATCCATCGTCCGCCCATCGCTCGTCCATCACTCGGATACTCCAGTCCCTGTTCAGGTGCCACTATAAGCTGTTACCTGTATCGTGAGTGTTGATTTACATTCTAATAAATATTAATCTTGGACTGGTGCCTTGTAAGTAAAACTCCGCCTACAGAAAAGAGCACATGAATAACTGTGAATGGGATGTTCCCCCATCCTCTTCTCTTCCAACCTTCACTTGACTCACACACTCAGACTGGGAAAATCTGGAGCAGGTTTTCAGAGGATTAGGAGGTCTCCATGGAGGAGGGGAGAAGCTGACCTGAAACCAGACCAAGCAGGTACCCAACACTCAGTGTGTATATGAGCCAGTAGATTCCACCTGAGCCTTGAACACTTCTCAGTAAACGGAATACAAGTGCTTGTTCTTAGGGCAGTTATGGAGAGGACAACACTCTGAGTATGCACGAGGAACATGGGTGAGAACCCTGTTAGTTAGTCTCCCTTGGTCTCATTTTCTGTTGATACAGAAGCTGTATGCTCACCTTTCCCTGAGTCATAAACCAGGCTCTGATATCCTCCTATTGTTAAGTAGGAGAAAGTGGCTTCTAATGAAGAGCATTTGATAAAATATATGGAAGGGAAATTCGTTTCCTTTGTAGCATGGCCTCAGCTACTACCAACAAAGAGCTGGTGGTGCTTGAGCTTCACCCTCCCTGGCGTCTGCTGGACCTCGCTGTTCCTCTTCTCTGGCCAGAAAGAACAGTGTAGACTCTTCAGCACAGCATACAGAACGTCCAGTCACAAGACGAAGAAGCAAAGTATGCTTCTAAATGTCTCCCTAAAAAATATTATACTTTGAGTCACACATTTAAAAATAGATACTGAAGATATGGTCATGCACCTTTGATTTTAGAAATTCCTCCTGGTTATATAGAAAAACCACATTTGAAACATGATTTCACAACAATTGCATTTGCCTACACTGAGCGGGCACAAAATTGGGCCCATCGACTGCTGATCTTGCATTGGGGAAGGGACTCGTGGGGCTGTACTATTAGCAACAGATGGATTCTGGAGGAAGAACAGTATTTGTCTTCTGTTGTGTATGAAACCTACGTGGGTGAGCACAGCAGGTTCCAATGGACAGCTCTAAATTCATAACCATACTTCTGCTCCTGAGTAAAGTCAGTGAGTCACAAAACAAAACACAAAGGCATGAGCATGGAAATGGACTTGTGGGAGGAGGGATGGGGAGATGTTAGGGATGAAAGAGAAAGGAGCAAACAATGCATTATACACATGTATAAATTTTTCAGAGAATGAATTAAATGCATAAAAATTGAACAATCATAAAAATAGCTCTGTGCATTGTACTCTTGCAAGAAAATTTCTGGATGTTTTCTAAGCACAGTTTGTACTTTGGGGTATTATGTAACAGTTTGGGGAGTTATGTAACCTTCTCTAGCTGAATCCAGGCCTTGAAAATGTTGCTTCCAGTAAGTCCTTGTGTTTCTTTTCAAGCCACAAGCAACACTGGAGCCATTGAATTTCATTGTCTATTTTTTGCTTGTCCCATTTTTCACACTGCTAAAACAGCACAACATCTATCAGATGTTGACTGAGCTTAATTGACATGTTCCTATCCTTTACAAAGCCCACACAACATGTCTACATGCACATGTTCACATGCATAACACACATAAAACTAAAGTATAGTTGTTGATTTTAAATCCAGCAAAATTGCAGGGCTTAAAAGATGGCTAGGCAGTTAAGATCAGTGGCTGCCTTTCAAGAGGACCTAGAACTGCTGTGTGGCCACAAAAATCTGTATCTCCTGGTCTGGGGGATCTAGTACCCTCTCCTGGCTGCCCTGAGGACCAGGCACACATATAGCTCACAGACATACATGCAGGACACAAAGAATAAAAATATTCTAAAACTGGTTTTGTAGATCTTCGTGCCTTTTGTTGTAGTGAACAAGAGACATTAGTCTGAAGCAAAAAAATCAGAATGCTCTGATCCCCAGCATAGGTGGTGTGTGTT
Organism: Phyllotis vaccarum; assembly: GCA_033318265.1. Taxonomy (NCBI): domain Eukaryota; kingdom Metazoa; phylum Chordata; class Mammalia; order Rodentia; family Cricetidae; genus Phyllotis; species Phyllotis vaccarum. The sequence goes on from JARWLC010000008.1 coordinate 56,222,584, forward strand.
GTAAACAGACAAAAGCAGATGACTGAAGGGGACCATCCATTAAAAGGTAGGTGTGTTTTGGTTAAAGTTGGGTGTCTGGAGACTGTGTTCCAGAGTATGTTGTAATCTCATTGTACATCAAGTTAGACTTCATCTTCCTAAAAATGAGGAATTCTTTAAGTGAAACAAATCAGTTCAATGCACATGACATCTCACCTATGGAGAGGAAAGCCACTCTCTGCACACCCACATGAATATCACACCCCTGCCTCTGATCTCTCTTGATCCCAACTTTCTATAGATTCAGCAATCTAGCTACTTGCTAGCCTTTGCCCTAGTCCAGTGGTTATCAACCTTCCTAATGCCATAGCCCTTTAATACAATTCCCCACATTGTGTTGACCCCCACACACAAAATTATATCCTTTGCTACTTCATAACTAATTTTGCTACTGTAGTATAAATATCTGATATGCAGCATATATGCTTTGTGAACCCCAAATATCTGGCATGCAATTTCAAAGGGGTTGTGACCCACAAGTTGACAAACACTGCCCTAGTCATTTACCTGGACTTTAAACTCCTCTCCTTTACAGACTGAATTACTAGTGCAGCCCATCTATCAGGCCAAGTCATTACCTTCACTGATTTTTCTAGGGTAAAATGAAGGCAAATTAGCAAATTTGACCAGTGTGTGACTGGTGCTTAGCAAATGTTGTTTCCATCCCAGCCATCTACACTGCTATTAAGTGTACTTGGATTCAGGGACATAGCCTTTCCTAAATTCCAAAAGAAAATACACCCTCCATGGGCAAAACACAGATATCTTGTCAGAGTAGGAAATTAGCAACTAGGCAAAGAATTTGCAACTCTGAACTACGTTTAGCCCAGTCTGAGGTCTGCTTTGACTCAGATGTGACAAAACAGCCAAAGAAAGAAAAATGGCTGCTTCTTCTTCATCATTGCTGATAGCTTCTCACTGCAGGGTCCTCTCAAAGGCTCCCAGGGTCCCCTCAAAGGTTCCCTGGCTGCTGTGTGTTTCAAATCTACCTTATTTCACTCCTGCACTCTGGGTGTGAATTTTCACATCCATAACTGGGCATGTGTAAGGGTAGACATGGCTTTTCCCTCTCCTTACGTGGTTTAATCATCTCTAAGACTGAAGTAGCAATAACTATGGTCCTGAACCTGATAATGATGAGGAGCCTCATAATTGACAGTGGTACTGTATGATTATGGTGAAGATAAGAGTTTTCTATCAGCTAATACAAAGTAGTCATCGTAAATCAAAGTATACCACTTAGGGCCAGATTTGTGGTAATTTTAGTGTAAATAGATCCACTAAGCTTTCTATAAAAACGTAGAGTATACAATTATGTACAATTTCTAACTCTTTTATTATAAAAGATTTCTTTTGAATTATATGTGTTTTGCCTGCTTCTATGCCCGAGTGCCACATCTGTGTCTGGTACCTGCAGAGGCCAGAAGAGGGCAACAGATACCCTGGAATTGAGCTGTCATGTGAGTGCTGGGCACTCAACCTGTATCCTCTGCAAGAGCAAGGAATGCTCTTAACTGCTGAGTCATCTGAAGACCCTCAAACACTTTTTAAAAGACTTATTTTTAAAATTATGTCCAATTATGTATATGAATGTCTCTGTATATGGGTTTGTGTACATGAGTTCAGGAGCCTGCAGGGATGTGAGCTATCAGATGTTCCTGAAGCTAGAGTGGCAGGTGGTTATAACTGGGTGCTGGGAACAAACTCAGTTCTCTATAGGAGCAGAATGTGCTCCCAACTGCTGAGCAGTCTGCAGTCCCAATTCCTAACATTTAATTAAATTGGTTTGTCTACTTGCTATAATACACTGTTCGTTATTATTTAAAACCTAATTCTTCTTGTATAAAAAGGGCTTACTGTGATGGCTTTGCCAGCAGGGACCTCACACATCTTAAGTTAGCTGCATCTCCATTGTACATATCAAGGGGTCCTCCACAGTGCCTGACTGTCTCCATCTAGGTTTCAGAAGCACACTCTGTGATCTTCATACAATGCAGAAAAGGTGTATTTCTCAGCAGGTGTCCTGATGTTCAATGACGCATGCCTACAGTTCACTGGACTTTTATATAGACTATGAGAAATCCAAGAGTCATGGGCTGAATGGGTAAATGGCAAAAACACTGTTCTGGAACTAGATAGAAGTGATGTCGTATCCACACTGTGAATGTGCAAAACTCCATTCAGTCTCTCACTTAAAAATGTGTAATATTTGGTGGTCTTTGCCTTAAAGAAAAAAAAAATCTTATGGAAAGAAAATGTTAAGGCAGGATGACTTAATACATGGTTCAGAAATAACATGATTCATATAAACAAAAAGACTAACATTGTGATCTATACATATTCATGCTGAAGAATTCTTTTGCTGTTACAATGAAGGGGAGTGGATGGGAACAGACAGCTGTCTTATCTCAGGCCTTCATCCCAGGTCTGCCTTTGTCTTGTACTCTCTCCATCTCTCATCCATCCGCTCTCCATCTCTCAGCCCAGGCTGTTTCTCTGAGCTACACTGTGGTTACACTTTAGCCATTCTTAGCTTCATTTCCATCTACATTTTCTGTTTTGATTTTACCCATTTATCTAACCATGGGAGGTGGCATCTGACACAGTTTTCCCTTATACTGTATAAAATCTTACATTTAAGAGTCTAATGTACAGCCACATGGTGGTGGTGCTTGCTTTTAAGCCCAGAACTCAAGAGACAGAGACAGGCATATCTCCATGAGTTTGAGGCCAGCCTAGTCTGCAAAGCAAGTTCCAGGACAGCCAGGATTGTTATGCAAAGAAACCGTGTCTTAAAAAAAGGAGGGGGAGGAAGGAAGGAAGGAAGGAAGGAAGGAAGGGAGGGAGGGAGGGAGGGAGGGAGGGAGGGAGGGAGGGAGGGAGGGAGGGAGGGAGAGAGAGAGAGAGAGAGAGAGAGAGAGAGAGAGAGAGAGAGAGAGAGGGAGAGAGGGAGAGAGAGAGAGATCTAAGGCTTAACAGACAAACAAGAATTACTAGAAATGAATGTATTAAAAGTGTCTTTGTGGGCCCTGGAGGATGCCTCAGTGTGAAAGCATTGGCTGCTCTTCCAGAGGACCAGAGTTTGATCACCAGCACCCACATTACAGTTCACAATCACCCAAACTCCAGTCCCAGAGAGATCTGATGACCTCTTCTGCCAGTGTGGGTACCAAGAATGCAGATGGTACAAAGAAATACACCATTGAGCCGTTTTCTCCACCAGCTCACACCTTGTTCACATCTGTTTCTGCCACTAGATTAAAGGTTCATGTGTACTATTAAAGATGGTTCATCTCAAGCTCCAGATACTGAGTATATCTGTAAAGAACTTTTACCAAATTCAATTTATACTCATAAGAACCTGATATTTAGACTTGGGACTATCATTTGAGGGGATGTATTATTAACTATACAGTATAGCTAACAAAGGTGGTTATTGATGAATAGGAATGATGTCTCCTTTGGGGTTGATTATATATTTCACTTTCATATTTGTTAGAAATTATTGTAAACATCTAAATTAATTAATTTAGTGGGTTGATACTATGGTCATACTCTGTGCCCATTTATAGAGACTGGACACACATAAAATCCCATGAGAAAGACACATTAAACACATAAGGTGAAATAACCCAAGACGCCATTATTGAGAAAATGCAATAGTAGCTGAAGGCCGAGGCACTTGGTGAGAAGGTAAAATCCAAGATACCCATGTCAATGTGAATTTCAAAGAAAACATCTCTTTTTAGCATATGCACATTCCCAAAATATTTTGGGCACACTTATATTAATAATCATTATTTGTAGCTCAGCTGCTTATTCTGCACCCCACCTGCTGGTCCAGTCTATAGAAATCCCCCCTCCAGCATCTCCCAGCTTAGTTGAACAGAGGTTTTCCTCCCACTTGCTTTAGCTTTTGACGGCCACTCAGGAAAACCTCACAGGGAGTTTCTTGTGAAGGTCCCTCCTCACTGACACACAGAGAGTTAAATCTGTCTGAATTCTGCTCTTCAAACTTTCCACTGGCAGCATTGCAGAGGTAACACATTAACCAAACTTTTAGCAACACAGGCATGACTTTGCATTTTTCTCCTAATCTCTCAGAGAAACTTCTGGCCTCTGGGCAATGTGGGAGCAGCTCTTCTCTTATTGGACCATCTCCCTTAACTGGGAAAGTTTATTCAAATTAACAAATAGTTTATAAAACATCAGGAACTCTGAAGAGTTCTGGCACTTCTTAAAGAGAACAGCTTTTTAACAAGGTAAGTATTGAATCACATCAATTTTCCTAACACACACACACACACACATACTTTGGTACCTAGACAATACGTCAGCACAAGGACACACATTTTGTACTCACATTATGCTGACTTAGTGTGCTTCAGGTTCCTTTAAGAATTGTTGACTTCATTTCTGTGAATTGCTGACTTCATTTCTGCTGGATACGTTGTCAGAGATGTAAAAATGAAGGATTTAGAAAATGAGACGTGAGGATTTAATTCTAAGAGACAGATTAGCTTTGTAAGGAGGAAAGAGAGGCTGTAAGAGCCCAGACAAACTGGGATTATGTCCAGGGAGGAAATGATGATACCGATGCCAGAATTACTTTCTCTATGGAAGAAACCAATGTGCTGAGGAAGATGTGAGGATGAGGAGAATTAGCCAGATGAGGAAGTAAAGTCAATCCCCACCTCTGCTGGCTGAGATTTTGATTAAGATCATGAATTGTGCTTACAGTCAAAACATTTGTCTTGATTATCGTTTCTTTTTGAAGTGTATTCTATCTTATCTAACCCAGTGCGATATTCGTCATAAACCACAAACCACATATCAGAGCAATATGCCTCATAAGCCAAGTACAATCTAGTTTATTATGGGGAAACTCTTTGGATAAAAGTGTTCATGCCTAAACATATTGCCTAACCTTTTTAAAATTTTGTTAGATAGTCACAATTGCAAATTTAACACAACAGTCCCTGGAAAGGTATTTTTAAGACAGATCTCTCTCTCTCTCTCTCTCTCTCTCTCTCTCTCTCTCTCTCTCTCTCTCTCTCTCTCTCTCTCTCTCTCCCTCCCTCCCTCCCTCCCTCCCTCCCTCCCTCCCTCCTTCCCTCTCTCTCTCTCCATATAAACACTAGGGTATATACAACTATTTTTTGCATTTTCAGAAATATTGAGAGTACTCTCATTATATAAAGTAATCAAGTTCATCTAGATACTTGTAGTTGAGTACAACATTGTACTTTGACAATATTTATCCTGGCTCCCTCTCTTCTCCTAGTCTCCTTGTCTCAAATAGCTTTCCTTCTCTCTCTCTCTCTCTCTTTTTTATCTCTCTCCCCTCCTTCCTGTCCTCTCCTTCCCTCTCCCCCTCCTTCCCTCTTTCTAATTAAATCTATACTAAAACCATTTTAGACAATTATTTTTCGGTTTATTCTATTTTCATTATAGCTTCAAGGCATCTTGGCAATATCCACTCCCTGCACCCTCTCCCGCCCCCCTTCCGACTCCATCTGCCTTGCCTCTCAACACATCTCCCTCACAGCTTCCAGGCATCTTCTTGCTTTACTACCAAATGAATCCTGTCAGTTTTGCCCAAATGCACATAGATGTGGAATTATCCACTGGGTCGTGATCAACATATCACAGGTGATCTCCCAAAAGAGAAGTGACTCTCGGGGCTCAGCTACTGCCAGCTCCCAATAGTTCTTCAAGCAGGGATGGAGCACTGGAAGCCCTTTCTCTCTCATACTGGAACTTATAACTGGATTGATTTTGTGCAGATAAATATAATGGTTATGGGTTCAATTATGAAAAGCCGTGTGACACAGGAGGACTGCACTTCACAGCATCCCTCTCTGTTTTCGAGCTTGTAGGTTCTGTCTACCTGCTCTTGGCAATGTTCTCCGAGCCTTGAGTGGAAGGAGGAGCCTTTTCTTAATGAACTCAAACTTTGCTTAATGCTAACATAGCCTGAAATTCTTCTCTGGGCACCAGTCCAAGAATCCCAGCTTCCAGTGAGTAGAGTCTCTGACCAAAACTCCTTGAGCTGCTATAGCACCATAGAGCCACATCATTGACTGCCAGCAAGAACATCCTAAAAACGATGTAAGCTCAGAAAATCCAAACCGAGATTTATTGCTATAGAAACAATTCACTTTACATGTAAGGAGTAGTAGATATTCATTTAGTCTTTGCCACTAATTAAGCAGATCACTGGTGATATCCTCTCTGTAGGATTCAGCATCTCCTAGCACAGCAGAAGAATGGCAGGGATAGTTCCCCAACCTCAGCACCACTGCCAGTTGTGTGACCTTTCCTGGGGGACATGCATAAGTATCTATTCACCCCGATAGGGCACCACTGCCAAATGAGGGGAATGAGTCCATCCACATCTGGCTTGGGGAGCTAAGGACTTTATTGAGGTTACTTGTAGGGCCATGAGTGAGTCAGAGGTGTTTGTAATGACTCAAAAGCTGCCTCCTAGAACTTCTGCCTGGGTTGTAGGAAGGTCCATTTATCACAGTCAATCCCAGAAATTGTTCACTAGTAAATCTCGTAGCTTTTATAATCTTCTTGAGCTTCTTAGGTTTCCTTAGCTTCCTTAGACTCATACATAAGCTTAGTTCTTCCCTTCACAAGACTATGATTTAACTAAGAGGAAGTATAATACTGCCTATTTTTTTGTCTCATTCTTCCTATAAAAGGTTTCCCAGTCTGTTTTAAGACGTTGAGGGGATCCCTGACATCCAGCACCCAAAAGTATTTTTCACATGTATAAACCTACCTTCAGGCTGTGACAGCCCAATGTCTCCCCAGCCTCAGGAATGGGAAGCAGCCTAAGCTCTGGCTGAGGAATAGTGAATGAACTAACTTCTCAAGGGCTAACACTTGAGAATTATGAATGGAGAAACAAATACCAGAGCATTTGACAGTTAGCTAGAATGCACAAGTCCTTAGAATGTGAAAGTCAACAAAGCCATGGAACAAATCTCAGCAACGGGGCAAGGAGCTATTATAGAAGAGATTGTAAGATTTCATGAAAGTTCAGATGGCAACGTAACCAGGTCTAACAACTCACAGTAAATAATTCTGTGGAAAGGATATTGAATAGATACTATAGAGGAACAGGTTGACAAGATGCTGTGCAGTAATGTTTGTATGAGATGTGGTCCTGAGTTAAAGAGAGAAAAGGAAATCCCAGACTTCTAAAATCAGCTCTTACGGGCAAAAAACTACCTCAATCCCAGTGCAAAAGGAATAGTACTCCCTGTTTACTAGCTGACTTGCCTTCTTCTGTGGTTCTCACTTGATTAGCCATCTGAATCAAGATCCATTGTTGAGGATCCTAGAAACAGATACGTGAAGTTACAATTGAACTCATTCTGCTCTGCCAGGCTTGCATAAAGCATATGAATACCTGTAAAACCTTACAGGGAAAGGACCAAATCAAATTATGATTATTTCCTGATACATTGCAACTGCTCCAGATGGGATGGCTGGTGTACTCAAACACAACAATTGTTTCAAAGGAACTAGGGCAATGGAGATCATGCTTGTACTATATTTCTATTATGAATGTTGTATATATTAATTTATTGTATGGGCATTGGTTCCTGATGGTAGGCAAGTATAACTGTGTCTATAGTCAGAAGAGAAACTAAGACTCTGATTCAATAATTTATAGAGTCCAAGTGTCTCTAAAAGAAAGGACTTATCAAGCTTCTTTTACCTCTTAACTGCATATTAGGATTCAATTTACTGCGGGAATTACTATAGATTTGTTCTTTTCACAAACAGAATCACATTTTCTTTTGACATTTTTCTTTTTCACATTCTTTTTTATTTTATTTTGTTCTGTTGTTATTAATTTGAGACAAGTTCTCAGTATTATACGTACTTAGGTTGGAGTCATGTATCACCACACACAGATGATGCCAATTTTCTTAATGGAACCTACAGACCACCTACATTAGTCCTGATCACACTGACTTCCTTAAGTCTTCAAAGTAAAGCACTGAAAACATTTATAAACGACTTTCTTTCCCTGGAGTTGCTGAAAAGCTGCTCGCAGAAGGGCATTTCCTCTTCAGGTTTGACTAGGCTGAAAGACACAGGGAAATAGGCAGTAGGTACTCGAGAACAGCACAGAGCTGAGGGAGGGCTTCAGTGGAGTGGAGAGTCAATAATCAAACACTATGAGATGCTATCAAGTTTCTCACCAAACTTGATGAAACCCTCTGTAAATCCAGCACTGTGATGACCTCTTCCCAGGGTGGTTGTAGACAGGGCAGTGACTCCTCAGAACTGACTGTGACTGAGGAAAATGTTGGCACCCCATTAAATCATTCGGTCTCTTTTGTTGTTCTGTTGACTCTGTGAGGCTGTGTGATGCCCTTTGTCCGGTCACGAATGGACCTTTGGAACGCTCTTATTTGGAAACTGGAGAACGTTAGAGTAAGGAGCATTGTGATGAAATAGTATGAAAGACGATCCTCTTTCAATGTTTATAGGATTAATGAGGAGATTTGATCACTTGGCTCTGTGTCTCCAACAATCAAATACTTGAATCCAAGTGAACTTCCTTCTCCCTTTCATTCTGCTCAATTATCCCCTAATAAGAACACGCAATACTCATATTCTAGATAGCAAGAATGATGGAGAGATTGTGTTTCCAAGAGATTTTAAAACCAAGTTTGGAGCTCAGGAGCTCTACATCTTAAATGATGCTATTTAAAGTAGTTTGCTATTTTAAATCCAAGTGCACATACTTATAAAATATATGTCTGCTGGTAAAGATAGGGATATTATTTACAACTACCCAATATCAAGCCTTCCAAGAAGAAATGTAATGTTTCATAACAGTCTTTGGGTCTGTGGGGGAAGGGTGTTTCCCCCAAGTCCAGCATGAAAGCCTCTGGTCTCAATGTCTCCTGGGTGTTTAGTTTATATTCATGACACCACTTCTTCCATCTATCCCAGGACTCACTGCGTTTTTATTCTCTGATTCTTCTCTGTGTTCTACCTCCAAGCAACCTAAGATGAGGAGCTGCCAGATTGTCGTAATGGTTGCAGGATCTCTTATTCATTCACAATGAGCAAATGAGCATACACATGTGCATATATCCACACAACCAGTGTACAAATTTTGAATTGAAAACACATCTATGTCCTTAATGCTTTATGTACTCTGACACTTCTTATCTTTTTCTATTTTATTAAAAAGTGGATTTAATAACCCAACTGGATATTTCCACCATATTTTGACACTAATGACATCTTAATAAAACCTAGACTTTGGTTTTTTAATAGAAGAGTGAATATTGGAACAGCTATTCATTTGGGGAAGGCTTCTCTAGAAGCATCAGCCTCTACAGCAGTACACTCAAAATAAATTTTAAAAGTCCCATTAGATGATTTTTTTATTAGAATAAAATGAAGACAAACTGAAGAACACCTAGTGTGGCAGACATGGAAAAACCCTTAGGTTGACATCAGATTTAAAGGAAGCTCCATTTTTACAAACCACAAAAGACAAATGTTTCTTCATGTGATGGGTGCCCAATAGGGCAAGAGAAGCTGTCTTGCCTAACATCAACTTTTGTAGACTCAGAGTAAGTTCTAGGAGTGAGGAGGTGGTAATAATAGGCACCAGGAACCAACAGAGGCAGAGCAGCCAACTCTGAGACTGTATTTACCAGGAGAGAGGGGTTAGGGGGAAGAAACAGCTAGAGGCTTAAGATGGTGGGTAGCAAAATGCAGAAGAAACAAATGATCTGTACCTTAGGAGAGTTCTGATCAGCAACCTGAGTGGGTTAGGAGAGCCTTGGATAAATACCCTTGGAAAGGGTGGGTTTTTTTTGTTTTTTTTTTTTTTTTTTTTTTTTTTTTTTTGGCCCTTCTGGGTTTTTTATCACCAGACAAACTGACAAATGACTGCTCCATGACATGGTTAGTGGTGGCTTTTATTTTATATATGAGAGGAGCAAGAGATATTGGAAAGAATTCAGAGCAGAGAGAAAGTAATAGCCTTAATGTGGCCACCAGACTAGTCCTGGCTGAGAGAGAGAGAGAGAGAGAGAGAGAGAGAGAGAGAGAGAGAGAGAGAGAGAGAGAGAGAATAATCAAAATGGCAGGGTTATGTGTAGCTGGGGGGTTGGGAAGCCATGAGCTAGAGAAGTTTAGCATGGGAGAGGAGGTGAGATGTCCTAGCATGCCAGCCTGGACTTTGAAATGTGCAACAGGCATTTGTGATCCTGAGGGAGCCTAGAGACCAGCATCTGGTTTAGGCATCACAGATAGCCTTCAGCCAGGTAAATGGCTTCTACGGGGGAATGAGCTTCAGGTGTCACAGGACTGCTGGCTTGGCTAACTACCAGAATTTGGGGAAATGGAGTTTCCTTTGGACCTGATCCTTGGTTGTATATTCTGTAAAATAAACTCAGCAAAACCTTTTTTCCTTGATTTCACATAGAAATGCACACACAAAGATAGAAAATCACATTCCAAAAAGCAAGGAATTAGCATTTTATGTCTATGGGTAGAACATGACTGTTGTAGAGAACAAGAGAACAACTGAGTTATTCTTAGCATACTTCTCCATTCGGTAAAACACATTTTGATCAAATGCAGCCTAATAGCCAAGGGGCTGAACACTGCCTGCAGCTCTGGTCATGCTTCTAGTCATGTTCTCTGGGTTTGATATGCTCAGATATGAGACTTCATGGTGGTTCAGGTCACCATGCGTGCACATGTACAGATCCTTCTTGTTTTTATTCCTCTCTGTGATTCCTCATGTTTACCATTGGTTTAGTGTGAGTGTGAACAATGCCTTAAAGTTATCTGATATCCAGTTTCCTTAAGTGAAAAATGGAGAACTAGCCAGCTCATGAGGTCGTGTGGCTATTAAAGGCAATGTGTGAGAAGAGATCTAGGCTGGGGTGTAGCTCAGGGATACAGAGCTGGCTGAGCACATGCAAAGCCCTGGGTTAGACCTTCACCAAGAGGGGGATGAGGAAGCAATGAGAGGAGGAGGAGGGAAGAGAGAAAAAGAGAAGGGGTGTAATGTGTGGGACCATTAGAGGTCTACAGTAAACTGTGGTTTGCTGGTACTCTGCCTTCCTACTATGCCCCACGCATTATTATCTTCCACTCTGATCTATGAAGCAGTTTTTTTTTAAAGTCATATTTCAAGCAATGGAGACACTAAACTGGTTTGGTGCAGTCAGAAGGTGGCTCCTTTGAACAAGGATTTTATTCCTGGAACGTCCCCAACCCTGGCATAAAGAAGGCAGATACTTCTTCAGTGTAGCAGCTGCTGTCCAAACACCCTCACAGGACAGACTTTTAAGAGCAAGATATGTTTCCTTCCTGTTCAGACAAACCAAGCGATTGCTGCAATGGCAGGGAAGCCTGTCCTTCACTACTTCGATGGCCGGGGAAGAATGGAGCCTATCCGGTGGCTCTTGGCTGCAGCGGGAGTAGAGGTATGTTCTGATTTGAGTCATTTTAAGTTGAACCTGAAATTGATTTTACCAGACATTTTACTTCTCATGAGTGTCTTGCTGAGTGACTTAAATCAAAAACTGCTACCTACTAAGTGTCCTACAGATTTATCCTAATTTATAATTGTTTTCATTATCAATGATTAACATTAAAATAAGGTCTGAAAAATTGATCATTAGTTAAAGAGCACCTACTACACTTCCAAAGCACCTGAATTCAATTCCCAGCACCTGCTACAGGCAGGTGATGACCACCTGCAACCCCAAGTCCAGAAATGTATTTTCTATCAGCCTCCTTGTACACATAACACACACACACACAAGAAAAGAGAGAGAAGGGATAAAAATAAAATTTCAAAAACACTAAAATAAGTATAAGTAATTTATCAAAACTTGTACATACAAAATTTGTATGCACACATTAGCCTCAGCCTGATGGTGATATAGATCATTAGTGTCTCTATCTTCTTTTATATCTTGTTCCTTGGAAAGTCATGGGATAGTGGCGTATATGAATCATTGTCCTGTATAAAGACAATGACTTCTAATCTAGAGCATCTGTTGAGGCATCTGCCTGAGGCTCATGTAAGGAGATGTCACTCTGTCATGACTTTGCTTGACATTCTTGAAAACAAATAATGGAGCAAATTTCCCTCTCTGCAAATGAAAATACTTCCATGTTGAGTCCCTGTTTGCAACTTTAAAGTGATGTTCCTTTGTTCCTAAATGTCCCATGTAAGTTTGGCTCCTCAAGCATCTTTTGAATCTATGCACTCACCACGCTGTCATATTTCTAAAATTCTGCTATAACCTTTGTACAAACAGTTCACTCATGGTTGACCCAAACGTTGTTATAGAGGGTATGAGTGCACATGAAATCTGAGATTTTCTTCAAGTGGTCACAAAAGAAGAGACGTGGATAAAAAGCTTGTTGCTTGAGTTGACAATTTTTTGAAAGTAAGTGAGGGGGGCAATGAGGAACATGACAATTTTCTGTTTATTCTTATATATCTCCAACATGGCAACAATAAAAAGATTAGAGCATAAACTCTTAGGAAACGAAATAAATGTAATTACAATGAAAATGCCCCAGAGGAGGGGTGGGCAGGAGATTCAGTACAAACCTTATGTTGATGTGAAAGACGTTCATTATCTAGAGCAGCCAGGTTGTTTGCTGGGTCCTGAGGATACAGTACAAAATAGATAGATAGATAGATAGATAGATAGATAGATAGATAGATAGATAGATAGATAGATAGATAGATAGATAGATAGAGATAGATAGATAGATAGATAGATAGATAGATAGATAGATAGATAGATAAAATGACAGATGCAGTACTTACCTTTGAGAAGCATATTGTCAACATAGGAGCCACAGATCCCACCTTAAAAGGAATAACAGTTTATTCTGGAACCATTATGAGTGACCATGAGCCAGGAAACACAGATTTAGTTTACTCTATATTCCAAGATTGTCTTAGTTAGAGTTTCTTTTACTGTGAAGTCACACTCTAATAAAGGAAAACATTTCATTAGGGATGGCTTACCGTTTCATAATTTAGTATATATATGAGACATAGGACCAAGTTATTTACTGGGTTAAAAGGCAATTTTCCTAAACGTTTAAGCAGAAATTCAGCAGGGATGTTTGTGATTCAATTGAGCACTGCTTTCTAGAACAGTCACAAGGGGTGGGGGAACCCTTCTCAATCCAGGCCTGAGGGACCCCACAACTGGGTTTACAGGTTTTCTGAAAAGGAAGTCATGAAAACTGCCAAGAGATCTCGTCCCTGGGAGGCAGTGGCGAGAAAGTGAGAGGGCTTATGTTCCAGTCGGGCTCCATTGCCTCCTCAGGTTCATATCACAGAGTTTACCAAAGCCTCAGATTAATATTCTTTCACAACAGTTTTGTAAATATTTTGATTATGTGGGTTAATCCTGTTTCAGTTTAATGAATATATATAAATGTAGAGCCATCACAGACTGTTTTCTTTATACAAATGATCAGTTTTGCCAACCAGATGGCAGCCTTATGTTTCAAGTTCCAGGCCTCTCTCTAGGCAGAGTGAGTTCAGTACATCAAGACCAAGTGGCAGTAAGGCCTGCTTCCTCTCCTGCCTCTCAGCATGACTGAGAAACCTGCTGAGAACAAGTTGCCTGAATCCTCTGGCTCAGACCCACTGTGTACAAAGGGTGATCATTATAGCCCTGTTGTCCATGAGCAGCCCACCCTCAACATCACACTCCAACCCCTTCTCACTTTGCCCATTTTCCCAGGTCCCTGGGTGTGATACCATATGACCCTATAGATCCACAAGAAATTGATCCATGGAGCACGCTAAACACCCACGATGTCCTGACCTTTTACAGTGAGGAACTCCAGAAAAGTTGAACGATCACTGAAAATAATATCACTGTGTTACTTAATTATACTTGCTTTCTGTGGGGCAAGTGAGGTGCTGAGGGTTGTGAAAACATTCTCCTACTCTTTTAAAGAACACGCTTCCTCTAACTTTACAAATGAGTGAGTAAAGTCTGTCCTGTGTTAAGTGACTGATTAGAGCATTCCATAGCTAGCGTGAGACATGACCACAAGTGGAAACAAACACATGCCTTCATGACTTTTTCCATGGGCTTTTGGATGGACTCTGTAATTTCAGGAAAATAATTAAATTATTAGATGCGGATCTAGAAAAAAGTACATTGCTCACAAATACAAGAGCAGTTTAAATTATATTTGAAAAGTAAAAAGAAGATGTCAAAAACCACCTGTGACCAAGAATTCTACACAAAAGCTGTCTGCAGAGGCAGATTAAAACTCTGGCACGTCTGTGACATGTCTGGCATGTCACAGACCCAGAGGCTAATTCCTATTTGTCTTGGGCAATCTTTAGCTCTGTACAAAGCCATTGTTTGTCCACATTCGTGTCAGATCTAACAGCCTATAAACACATAAAATCTCTTTGAAGTGTATAAACTTAACGAAAGCTCTTTCCTACCAATGAAAGGACTGAAATATTACCAGAGAACACCAGAGGCCTGTAGCTGAGATCCCACCACTTGACTCTAACCTACCTCTGTAATGTTTCCAATATTGTGTTTTAAAATAATTGCAGATCATTGTATTTGAAGTAATTACAGATCATTCCTATTGGCAGATGTTAGGCACTAACATATCCTGTGCCATATTTCATGCTGGAGACATACTATGTTTCTTCTGATCTCACTGGGAATAGGCTGAAATATTGTAAAGCTGATAAAGCCAGAAGAAATGGTCAGTCAGCATTCTCCTTTTGCTGGCATTGCTGTAACCCATGACTGAATCCACCCCATAGGCAGAGTTCTGGGAAAGACGATGTCAGCTACAAGGAGAAGCAATGTGCTGTGACCACAGCTCCTCTCTTGAATTATCTGCTCTTAGTTCCCACAAGCCATGATTAGTTCACCTGTGTACTTACCAAATTAAAAAGTATCTTCCTTCTCACATTTTGCTTACAGATAGGAGTCATTGAAGTGAAAAGCCTGGAATGAATGAAATTAATTAATAAAGACTTGTTTATTCTCTCTCTAGTTTGATGAAAAGTATCTGAAAACTCGGGATGACTTGGCAAAGTTAAGGAACGGTAAGAACAAAGACCTAAGTGTTCCTCCAGAGGTTTCTAGTAGAAACGTTAAACATTAGACATTCCCTATGTAGCTGTAATGTTCACTGATGAAGGGTGGTAAAGTCACGGCTGTCTGTGAGCAGACATGGTAAACATCTCAGTTCAAAGGGCTGGAACTCTGTATATTTGCTGAAAGCATCCCCAAAGGTCCATGAGTATCCTGCCCGTGTTTCTCCATGCCTGCTGTAGTTAGCTTGGGTTCCCACACAGCCTTCCATCCACATACAATTCACTAGATGCCAGGAGAAAATGTGTCAGCCACTTGTCTTGAGCTTAACAGGTTTTACCAACTAACTTCCTAGGTTATGTTGATTGTGTGGGATGCTATGATGGAGAATGAGAGAAAATGGAGAGGGTCAGCACTGCTATATGATGGTCTCTGGGCCCACCCAGCACGTACTGACCCTTGCTCTTAGTGAAAAACACACAGGAAGCCCACACAGAAGCAGCTTTGTGATCTTGCCTTGATATCACAAGCAGCAAGAGACTTTGAGACGTTCTTTTTATTTTAAGGGTACCAGATAATAGAACAATTATATCTCCTTCAGTTTTTTCCTAAAGTACACATGAACATGTCTTAAACATACTCTCACATTCTGTGCAACAAATTCAAAGGTATTGCCAATATGAAACAAAGCCATCAGTAAGATAAAATGCTAGAACTTAGAAGACACTAAAGACACAGAAAACAAAAAAATAATGTTATTCCATTGAAAAGTTAGGTATCAAGTAATTCATTGTTCTAAATTTTCTGTTATTTCAACATATGTTTTTTGTTTTGAATGTGTCTGACCATGGATGAAATACATATATGTGTATATATATATGTATGTATATGTACACACATATATAATATGCTGATAAACATCGATGTACACATATATAATATGCTGATAAACATCTATGTACACACATATAATATGCTGATAAACATCTATGTACACACATATAATATGCTGATAAACATCTATGTACACACATATAATATGCTGATAAACATCTATGTACACACATATAATATGCTGATAAACATCTTATCTTCCTTTCTCTTTGCTTCATTCAATAGATGGATGTTTGATGTTCGATCAAGTGCCCATGGTGGAGATTGATGGGATGAAGCTGGTACAGACCAGGGCCATTCTCAACTACATAGCCTCCAAATACAACCTCTATGGGAAGGACATGAAGGAGAGAGCCCTGTATGTTTCTCTCATGATGAGAAAACTTGGGTTCTGTCTTGAGTGGACAGAACCATGGCAAAGGACTCATGAGCACAATGGGCTGGGCGCTCGGGCATACATACACTGACTTCAGTTAAGAAGGAAACCATGGAGATGGGACAAGAATATGAGGGAGATGAGGGAAGACGATGGGGGGCTGGGCTGTCTCTTGTACAACAGGACATGGTGGGGTCTGGTTTCCCTTTGTTCAGTCTTCAGAAGCAACATTCTAGCCAACAGCTTTGGACAAAGGGAAGTCTTTTCCTGGCAGGAAAGAGAAGGATCCAATTTGCTGATCTGCCAGTTCTGACAATTACAGCCATGACCCTAGGTTACCATGTAAATCTATGTACAGTCAGGCCGACTGTGGCTCACAGAGTCTGGGATGGAGACACCGGGGTTTCCTGAAGCTTTTTGTGAGAACTGGAGGCTCTTTGGGGAAGTCAAGACTGATTACAATGTCTCCTTTCACCTGTGATAGAACCACTCTGTTCAAACTAAATCTTGTGTGGAACTACGGGTTTTCTTTTCCAAAAAGTTATAGTTCGAGTAACTAATAACCTAGAAATTCTGTTACCACATGATACAAAAGAGAAATGGAATACATCCTTAGGTATAATTATATAGGAATGTTCATAGATGTGTTATTTATGATCAAAAGGCGTAATGTTCAAAAGATAGAAAATGAACCAAATATTAACAGAAGAATAAAGAGAGTAACATTTCTTGCTAGCCCCTTAGATCATTCAAATGGGATGTTACTGGAGGTGGTGACATTTGCCTTTATCTCAGTGACAAAGACAGGAGTATCCCTCCGAGTTTAAGGCCAGTCTATCAACACAGTATATATACAGGCCAGACAGAGCTACGTAGAGAGATCTTGTCTCAAAAAAATCAAAAAAAAAAAAAATGATACTCAGCAAGTACAAATGTATTATTACTATTGGCTCCATAGCCCTTCAGAGGTGAGCTATGTACACTACCTTTTATGTTTTTCACCTACAAAATCTGAGACAGAAGTGGCCAACATTCGTCTGTTTTTCAGCATTGACATGTATACTGAAGGTCTGATGGATCTGGATGAAATAGTTCTCCATCAGCCTTACGTTCCCCGGGAGGAGAAAGAGACAAACCTTGCCAAGATCAAGGACAAAGCAAGGAACCGTTACTTCCCTGCCTACGAGAAGGTGAGTGCAAGCTGTTTGACTTTTACAACATTCAGAGAGCATCTGTTAGTCCACAGGAAGCATCTGAGCAGCTAACATTGCTGTCATAAAATGCCAAGCACTGTGTGGTTAAACTTAAGACACTAATTTCTCATTGTGCTGGATGTTATGAGTATAAACATTTCAGACAGGTGTCTGGCCAGATTCATTCCTTACTTCGTGTATGCCTGCTTTCTGTCTGTGGAGCAGGAATGGCATTCATGTGCCCTTAACCTGTAGGATCTATTCCCCTGTCAGGAGTCTTAGTGACTAATAGCATCATGCTGTGGGATGGAGTTCTTATCATCTTAATTTGGGAGAGACACAGTCCTTCAGTCATAATATAGGCAAGAGGAAAAGGGCCTAGTTGTTCTTGGGCTGTTCCTGAATGGACTTCATTATTGTTCATTCAGCACCTAAACACTCAAGGCACTGTGTTTGGGTAGAGTGTAAAGGGTGATGATTGACATAGTTATAACAAATATAGGGTTTTCCCCCAGAAAATTTGTTTTGCTGTGACCCACCATTGAATATTTTGGACAGATTTCACAGTCATAATTAGAACGTGGGGCATGTAAATATATGAGCCACACAAGAGAAGGGACTTGATTCAACAAGATACTGTAATCTTTTGATTTAGGAGCATCAAAATGAGAGTAACACATCAGAAAACATTCTGTTCCCTAGTCTAGAGAATCCTGAAACAGGTCCCCATCAGGAGAGTAGACACTGCTTCAGGATGGATGCAAGACTAGCTAAACAATATTGACACAAGCACAGAAGAGAAGAGACAGTGAAGAGATGTAAATAAAAACATAATTGTCAGATTTAGTAACATTGCTTTCTTTTAAAAGAAAGTTGCATAAAAATAAGAGAACAAAGTTCTATTTTCATATACATATGCTCATGTGTTTGTTGTATGTGTATCATTCAAGTTCCATTTACAAATGTAGAGGCTGTGTTTCAGAATCAAACTCTGTGAGGTAAACTGAACAGGAAGAAATGTCTAAGCATGCCACTGGCAGGAGCCTTGCAGAGAAAGGAAGAACCATTTGTGTGTTCCACTCACTTCTGCTTCACTGACCATGGACGTTTCCCATTTATTCTTTGTGTTTCGATCATGCAGAGATAGCTTAGCAAATAGCTCACATTCTTCCCATTTGTTTTGTGAAAACTTACTTAGCATTAGATTATTCTTCCTTTGTTCAGCAAACACTAATTGTGTGCCAGATCCAGGATACAGATAAGAACGTAATGGCTTATATCCTCAGATTCTTCCTACTGGCTCTTGTGATTCTGAAAGATAAGGATTTATGAAGAGATATTCTCTGTTCATTACAGCTTGTCATCTATACTGTGAAACAGAAGAGCCTCTTGAATATAAAGAAAACATGTAAATTACAGTTTCATTTTGTTCTTTTACCAAGCAGTCATTCATATTTCTACAGCTATATATAATCTTATATGGATTTAATAATATGCCATTTTTAATTAATAGTGCTACAGGACTTTTTTATTCTTCATGACTTTAACACTGAAGGATTATTTTAGCAAATATTACTCCAATACTTTTATAAAAATTTCGTTCATCTACAAAGGTTGAGATAGCCATGATGAAGCAAGCCTGTAAGTCTGGCACTCAAGACATAAAAGCGAAAGAATTCAAGACTAGGCTAAGTACACAGTGTGTTTGAAACACTGTCTCTAAAACAGGAAGGAAAGAAGGAAGGAAAGAAGGAAGGGAGGGAGGAAGGAAGGAAGGAAGAAGTTAGTTAGATAAAGAACATGTCCACATCATCTACTTGTTGACAAATTCAGCATCCTGTGGTGCTGGCTTTGTTGTATGTGTCCGTTCCTCCCCTCCCCCACTCACACCCTTTCCTGCCCACCATGGTATTTTTTCCTGGCATTCTAAAATGAAATGGAGACATTCATGCAGTTAACCCTTTGTTGCCTCAGCCCTGCAGAGGATGCTGTAGAATAGTGTTGCAGAGGAGATAATGACCAAGCTAACTCTTAGTACCATAGCTAAGGACACCAGGAGAGCAGAACCGGGAGGGATGTAGCCACTGAAGCACCTACTCAAGTATGAAGAGTGTATTCCACCAAGAGACTGCAGAGTACAGTGAGGGGTCACCCTCAAATGTCACAGCTTCACCCTTTAGTTGGGGGAAGGAACAGATAGTGGGCCTAGAGCTGGGAGTTTGTCACATGTCTGAAGAGCAGTTGAAGGCAGATGACAAATGATGGTCAGAGGTCGGCTTCTTGACTTTTATCATGAGTCGGGGCATGGAGAAAGGTATGGGGCTCCATACACACCTGAAATGACAGCAGAAATTGGAGAGACTCCAAAAAAGTCAGGAGGCCCCAGTCTGATGGCCATTGTCTTCAAGATCTAACCAAAATCTTGAATCCTTCAGGTTTTAAAGAACCATGGACAAGATTATCTCGTTGGCAACAAGCTGAGCAAGGCTGATGTTTCCCTGGTTGAACTTCTCTACCATGTGGAAGAGCTGGACCCCAGCATTATGGCCAGCTTCCCTCTGCTGAAGGTGCAGCCCATATGTTATCTCATGGGGTCCAATATTTTGACTCAACTTCCAGTTTCTTCCTGCCTTCATATCTACCCCTTCCCCAAGCTATACTTACAAAATGAGACTTTAGAGCCTCTGTCTGAGACATACGTTATCTCAAGAAGTCTACCTTGTCTTGTATAATGCAAAGAGCCCAAGGCCTCCCTTTTTCCCCCATACCCTATTCCACCTTGGATTTGATCCTGATTTCAATGAGATTCTCTGTATCATGGCTGCAATCTTGTTCTTCCATACTGGCATATCTGGAGAGCTCTGTTCAAGCTTCTGTGTTATCAAACATTGTATTTCTATCAACAGGAACCTCCTTTACTCCTTTACAAACATATTTCCCCAATTCAATAACTCCCACTGTGTGCGGGTGATGTATGCATGTGTTCATGTGTGTGTGTGTGTGTGTGTGTGTGTGTGTGTGTGTGTGAATGCATGTATTCTTATTGGTGTGTACAAATGTGCTTATGCATATGGAAGCCAGAGGTATACATAAGATGCCTTCCTGGACCACTCTCCATCTTTACTTTTAGATGGTGTCTGTCACTGAGCCTGGAGCTCATCTGTTCTGCTGGGCTGTCTGACCAATGAATTTCAGAGCTGCCTCCTCCACCTTCTGCCCCACAGCACTTGGGCAAAGACCAATGCTATTATTGTGTTTGCTTTTATGTGGATTCTGGGGATCCAAAAAATCACACCCTCATTCTCACATAGCAGGCACTTTGTCCACTGAATTGTCCCTCAGACCTTCTGGTTATATTATTTGTGTCTGTTTTGTGTGGTGCTAGTGATTAAATCTTGCACACTCCAGACAGAGCTGTACCACTGGACTATACTGCCAGCCTACCCACCCCCCCCACCCCACCCCCACAATTACCACGTTTCTTTCTTGTTATGAAAGTTGCTTGGGACTGGACCCAAGATTTTCCTGTTCTGTTTTCTATCACTATTTCTGACTCTATTGTCACAAATCTTCATTTTATCTTTTTGGATATGTCTATGTATCAACATCTGAGAAACAAATTGTTCATTCTTAAATTCTAGATAAGTGATGAGTCTACAGAATTAAAGTTCAAAGCAGATGGGAAGGATACAAACAGAATGAATCTTTAAGATATACCGGGGCTGGGAGGTAGTCCTATTTCCATCCCTCAAATTCATTCTCTCTGGGTATCTGTCTCCAACATCCACTCTGCTGCTGATGGAGGGGATCAGCTGGTCTTTTGACTGACAGCGATGCGGGGCTGCACAAGCAATATCCTTTCCTTCAGCTATTCTCTGAAGCTCTGATTTGTTTGTTGTAGGCACTGAGAACCAGAGTCAGCAACCTCCCCACAGTGAAGAAGTTTCTTCAGCCTGGAAGCCAGAGGAAGCCTTTCGAAGATGAGAAATGTGTAGAATCAGTAATGAAGATTTTCAGTTAAATCAGGCAGATACACATGAACAGCAGCCACAAGGCCAACCTTCTAAAACTTTGCAACAATGAAGTGTTTCAACTAAATGTTGATTCTGTTTATTGTGAGGCTAACAAGTCTTTTAAGGTTTATGCATTAACTTAAGCAGTCACAACTAATGAAGATTTGTGGGATGCTATTTGGTCATAGTCAAAATCGAAATCATAATCACTTTATAGGATGTTTCCTTGAATTTCAATAAAACAGAAAAAGCTTCTTTGACTCTGGATTATTCAAATATTGCCATGAAATAGCTGCCATATTCTGTCAAACAGAGGAAAGTATAAACCTTTATGTCAAACTCTGGTTCGTGCAAACAAACTCTTTCCTGATGAATAGTGCCCTTTCTTATCAGATACACACATGAATGCATACACTCATTCTGTGAGGAATTGTTTTCTTGAATTAATTTTTTTTAAGTACTCATACAATATACTTATGTTCAGTATAGAGCACTGAACATAATTTTGCGGGCTGCCTATCAGCCAAATAAATCATTTCTTCATCCCCAGAAGCTCAAATTACTGTAATTAACACTTTGGCATTCCTAATACAAAATTGGACAGTCTATGTGTCTCATTCCTAAGTCTTCTATAACCATGTGCCACAAACTCTGTGCCTTAAAATAATATCAGCCTAGAGGAAGAGTATGTCTGAAATCTAAGTCTGAGATGCACTGGGTTCTGCTTTTAAAAAGGCTTCTTAGCCTTTTCATAGTACCTTTGCATGCTGAAATTCCTTGGTTTGTTGACATAGTACCCAGATCTCTATCATCACACACAAAAATATCAAGACATCCCTCTTACCAATCGTGGAATTATGGACAGCTCTGATCTAGTATGGCATGAACTTTTTACATTGGTAGAAATCATCTTTCAGATGAGATCAGATTGACAGTAATTACAGTTAGAACTGAAACACACCCTAGGACAAAATTTATCCTAAAGCAGTTAATTCTGGGTATATTTCTAATAGGAATACCTCTGTTGGACACTGGACTCCAAATGAGAGGTGATATAGTTATTTTTCATTCTACTATGACAAAACACCAGAAAAAAGTAAGTTATGTAAAAATGGTTTTATTTGGCTTACACTTTGGGGAGTACAGTCCACTGTCCAGGGGAGGCACAATGGTGAGAGTAGCTTTAGGTGTAGCATCAGGGATTTGAAGCAGCTACTCACATTTCATCCACAGTCAGGAAGCAGAGAAAGAGAGAGAAATGAGTTCTGGCACTTGGCTCACCTTCTTCCTTTTATTCATTTGAGGGTCATGCCCACAGTGTCTCTTCAAGGTAGGTCTTCCCTCAGTTAAACCTCTATAGAAATTTCCTCACACACACAACCCAGTGGTATATATCTTGGTTTATTCTAAGTCCAATCAAGTTGATAATCAAGTAATTGTATTAGCTACATTTCTCTTGTGCTGATAAAGCACAATGGCCAAGGCAATCTAAAGATGGAAGGTTTTGTTTAGAATCATAGTTCTGGAGGTTTTAAGAGTCCATGATATCAGAAAGCAGCCAGGGTGGCAGGGAGAGACCCAAGCTGATGCCTTAACAGATTCCTCAGTCTTCTCTCAGAGATCAGACCTCAATTGCAATTTCCTGAGGCTGGACAAGCAGTTTCTGAAAGAGCCACAGACAAAGAATAATCAATCTCCAATAGCCGCAACAGCAAGAATCATGAGGCCTGGTGCATGCAGTACCACACCAGGCTAGGACTGAGTCACAGCCTACAGATAAACCAAATAAGGACAAAGCCTGGGACAGTCCTGGACCGAATAAAAAACTATATTCCTTACAGTTTTCATGCCTTCTTTTCTATATTTGCCCACAACTCAATATCCCTTTCTCTAAAAGACTTTAAGATGTATGGTTTAAGGAAAGAATGCATTTGTTCCCAGCTGAACAAAGCTCAGGCAACCTGCAGTCTAGAGAAGGGAGTAGGCACCATTTGCCTCTGAACTACAACCACACAGTGTGCAAGTTCTACAGTGTAACAAGTCTTTCTCTGTCCTGCTATCCAGCTCCCAAATCATGAAAGCTCGGCCTATAGCTTAGGCTTGTTCTTAATTAGTTCTTAACACTTAAATTAACCCATTTCTATTAATTTACATCCTGCCTTGTAGCTTTACTTTTCTTTCCTCTTGTACTTCCTATTTCCTCTTCTTGTCCTGTGGATTCTCCTACATGCCTAGATTTCCCTCCCCCACAATCCCACCTATACCTTCTTCCTAGTTATTGATGCACAACTTTTTATTACATCAATCACTATAATACATCCTCAAACAGTGTACACATATCCCACAGCACCCCATAGCAAACACCACCTTTCCCTGGGAAGGCAGCCAAGGCCTGGAGCCCTGGGTAGGAAATTCTTTGTGAAAGGCTTTTTCTGAGCTCCACAGAAAAGGGTTCTTTTCATATGCTCAGGGTCCCCTTCCTTTACAGTTGTAAATGTCCACATTACATCCTCTTTCTTGACCTTCTATACACAATATTCTTGCTGCTGTAAAGATACTTTTGGAGGGAAATTGTTGTATTGATATACCTTTAATGCATCTACAGACCAAACCCAGTGGTCTTGCAGTCTACCATATTCACAAGGCAAGCTAAGCACTTCCATACTTTTCTGTCTGCCATCTTGGCTCCTAAACATGTGCTCCATGAGCTTGAGCTAAATCATAACAAAAGTTGTGTCCTCCATTTCTCTTCTTGAGCCCTGACCCTAAACTGAGCATGCTCAGAAATGTGTTACTGAGTGTGCTAAAGAATATGCTCACACCTCATCTGCTTTCCTAGATGAATATGCATAGGCTTGCCTGCATAAAATCCCCACATTTCCTTTGTCTGAAGAAGACATTATCCACTCACTAGCATCTGAATAGAAATCCCTCTTGCTCTTACTTGCTTGTGGTGAGGGTTTTCCAGTCACCAAGATGCAAACCCACTCCATTCAGTTACAGAAATGAAATACAGTTACTCCTGCCAGCAGCCCTGACCCCAGCATCCTCAGGAAGATTATTTTTCTCCTTCCTGGCTGCTCTCTCTCTCTCTCTCTCTCTCTCTCTCTCTCTCTCTCTCTCTCTCTCTCTCTCTCTCTCTCTCTCTCTCATCAACAATAGAGGAAAATCCCACAAACCAGGGAGTCCCAGTGCTCTTGGCTCTTCTACCCACCCTGAGAAGCTAAGACAAGTGCCATGAAACCAGGAAAGAAGCTTTATTGATGAGGTGATGCCAGAAAGCACAGAGGTCTGATGATCTAGAATCTGTCTACAAACTATGTTATAAGAGCAGGAACTACAGATCTGCATGACAGGTTTTGGCAGTGTTGGTCTAGTTCAGCAGTTCTCAGTGTGTAGGTCGTGGCCCCTTTGTGGTTTAAAGGAACCTTTGATTGCAGTTGCTTAAGGCCATCTGCATATCCGATATTCACATCGTGATTCATAACAGTAGCAAATCACAGTTATGGAATAGCAAAGAAAATAATTTTTATGGTGGAGGATCACCACAAGAGTAGCCATACTGAAGGATCCCAGCATTAGGAAGGCTGAGAACTGCTGATCTAGCCATCACCTAGGGATCTGCCACTGAAGGGGATTTTAATGACAATGACTCTCCAGTGGTTAGGCATTAGACTCAGTCTTTTGTTGTAAAATGACTGTCAATTAGGCCTGTGGCTTCTGTGGGGAAGAAAGATTTGGGAGAGCTCAGAAAGAGGGGAAGAAGATGGGACCAACAAGAAAATCCTGAGGTCCTGATTAAAGGACAAAGGAGCCTGGCTCTGTGTCCTTATTCAGGAACAGACTAGGCAAGGTCTATAGGGGTGGGCGGGGGAGGCAATGATGCATGGGCCTTGAGGGAATTTTCGTTCCAGCTCCTGGGAACTTGGCTTTCCCCTCTGAATAGACTGGAGTTATCAGTCCCAAGGCCACTGTGTGCTCTGTGATCCCTGTGTGGTCCCTTTGATTAGCCTCCCACTGACTGACTTTGTAGGATACATTCTACTGACTCTGTCCAGGTCACTGTGTGCTCTGACGTCTCTTGAGATACCCTGTGTTCCCTTTGTGCAACAATACTTGATTTGCCTTGAACTTGCTGTCTTTGTCCCATGGAACGATTCATTCTGCTGACTCTGTCCATTCCTCCCTCCCTGAAACTGTACATAAAGTGCCATACTTCTTTATATGTTTGCTTGGCATAAGACAAAGCTCGTGCAAGACCCCCTGACACATTTTTATCTTCTCTATCCTCTATCTTCCCTGTATTTCTCACTCCCTGCACATCCACCTCAGGATCCTGTCACTGAAGGACTTCCTGGTCTAGGTCAGTCTCCCAACTGCTGAGAAGAGAGACCCTGTCATGTAGACTCAGTGTTCCCCCTCTCTAGGCACAGCCAGAATCACTGCATCATTTACATCTTCACAGTAACAAGAGCAAGAACGCATCTCCAGGCCTGACTGCTTGGCTTGGTTTCTGGGTTTGGGTGATGGTGGTGTAACGGGCAGGTGCCCCTAAGATGCCCCAAGACCATGGCTAATGACCACTGTTAACTTTAAAGAAAAAGAGAGTTTAATGAATGATATACTGATAAACACATGTGCGGGCTCAAGGCACTGTGGAAGCCAAGAGCCCCCAATATTTTTATGGCAGAAGCTTTATACAGCGCTCTGTGTTTGGGAGGGGTACATCCGGCTTGTGAGATAGAGAAGTTGTAACAGTTCTCATAGTAGGGCTTTCCTGGTTGGTCCCACCCAGGTTGCTACAACAGGAATGCAGGCTCAGGGAGTCAGGCGGCCAAGCACATCCCGTGTTGCTCAGGAGGCGGTTAGTGAGCAAGTACCTTCTCAGCAAACAAGAGGTCAAATCTTAGGTTAGGCAAGGGAAATCTCATCTTTACAGTGGTTGGGTATTTGTTTCTTTTGTTTTTGAAATAGTGTTGCATTTTGTTTGTAGCTCTGGCTGTCTGTTCTGGAAATTGCTAAGTAACCAAGATGACCTTGGATTCACAGAGATTTACCTGCCTCTGCCTCCCAAGTTCTGTGATTAAAGGCCTGCACCACACTGAGCATCTGCCTGGTTCAGAATGCCAGCTCCATCTGTTGGTAACGCTTGACCCTTGTAGGACAGAATATTAGAATCCAGTTCCTGGTCAGAATGCAGTACAGGCAGCAGCCATTTCTCTTTCACAGACACTGGCAGGCTCCCTACCGAGACATTGTCTCTGAGTTCCTAGTGAACAGGATTCCAGATGCAAAAGTGCTTTTTCATCAAAGAAGATATAGCTGATCACACACCCTGCTCCTCGCCCCCTCCTTCCTTGTATGCATACATGCAGTGATTACTTGCTGCAGTGAAACTTCCCACACCATCAGAAAGGTGACAGAGAGAGAGAGAGAGAAAGAGAGAGAGAGAGAGAGAGAGAGAGAGAGAGAGAGAGAGAGACCTCCCATTTCCCCAGGGACCTCTGGAGCTGTCTCTCTAGTGCTGAGGCCTGAGCTCTCCTCAGAGTCTCTGTCATGCTATTATACATCTGTCCATAATGCTAATAAAAAAAAAATAAACTCCTTCCTCCTCAACAATCCATCTCAGCTACATTCTCAAATCCCTTATCTGAGTGAAAACTTTTAACTCTTGATCTCTGTGTCTCAGCTCCCCTATGCACAAAGCCAGCATGAAATAAGGGTTAATGAGTTCATACTCAAAGAGCTTACAACCATGCCTTCCAGAGTTAGCATGTGATAAGTGTTATTCCACAGGGTAACCAAAGGCCAGCCAGTGTTGTCTGCATTTTACCGATGAAGAAACCAAGGCTGGCAATGGTCCTTATGTCAGATCTAGAAGTGAAGCCCAGGCTTTCTGGGATCACTCACCTGCTTGTTTTCTGTAGTATTAAGAATAATGCAATTATTTATGGATACTCCCTCAAACCTCACTGTCTTTCACACAGACAACTTTATTTATTCCTCATAACTAACCAGGTGAGTCTCCTATTAGTTCTTTGTTTTCAAGTTAAGAATAAAACCGTGTTTTTCCATAAAGTAGGTGTCCTTGACTCCATTTCAGAGAAGAAAAACCGGAAGCCAAGAAACTCAGAAGGCAAATACTGTTCTTTCTGCCAGGGACAGACAACCAGGATGAGGACACGGGTCTCTGTAGCCCCAGAGCCTGGCTGCCATTTATGTATGTTCAGAGACCTCTGCAATGCAAAAGACCAGCGTATTTTATAAACAGCCCGGAGTTTCCAGGACAAACTGGGTGACATTTGAGAACTCCTCAAGGCCCAGGAGTCCCTGCTTTCATCCCTCACTTCCCCTGCATCAGGCACTAGACCCCCACAGGTGACCCATATGCTTCCATGGAAGGATCTGCAAGTCAGTTTCCAAAGAGCTTGAGAAGCCAGGCTCAGGAGAGGCAGGTGCCAGGTGAGCACGTGGTATCCGAGGCCAGGACTGGGGCCAGCAGGATAGTTTCATAGTAATGAGACAGAAATAGATGTCAGAACATAGAGGGACCACGGTGTCTGCTCACACAGACTTGTGATGACTGTCGATTTTCAGGATGGAAACAAACTCAAGGAGAGAAGGCTGGCACTCCCCACAGAAGCAGCCAGTCCTACAGGGTGCTTTAAGATCAGAGCTGAGGTCTGAGGGACACAGCCCTTAGCAAGCGTTGTCTGGGCCACTCTGACTCTGACAAGCCCTCGTGATCACACATGGTTGTGGCTGGAGGCCCCGGCAGACATGACTGTTTTGGCTTCTGTCCTTTGTATTTTTCCTCTATCACCAGGCACTCAAGGTCCTGGAGCTCATCTCATCTGATTGGAGGTGGTGTCCAGCCATGTTCCCTGCCGCTGCTCAATGTTGCCCCCTGGTGGAAGAGCAAAGGACAAAACACCATCTGGGTCAGGAAGGTAAAGATGGTCAGGAAGGGAACAGGGGAGCTGTGTGGATCTTCCCAGTGACTTTAAAGAGCTGTGTGTGAGTCTCCCTGCTGTCTCTATAGGTAAATAACTTACTGTGACTTAACGGGCACCAAACGCAGCAGCTCTGACTTTCAGATGGACCTTGATGAGGGCAGTAAGGAGTTCACTGTGGCTTCCCTTTGGAGACCCCACAATCTTCATGAATTTAGAAGGTCCTTCTTTTTGAGGTTTCCTGGAATTGGAGTGTGTGGGGGAGGTAGCTTGAGCAGAAGGAACTCACTCTTTTACTATTGGGCCAACATTAAAGAGATGTGAAGACACATGCAAACCTCGGTGTCAGCAGCACCATAAGAAGAGCTCTACATAATCACAAGATTTCAAAGGCATTCTGAGCTGCGTTCTGATGAGTTTATGCTTAAGGAAGAACACTGTGGAAGGCAAAGTGTGGCTCTCCTCTTTCGGTGCCTCCTCCAGAGATCTCCATTTACTCCCTGAACACCCGCACCCTGCAATCTGTGGAAAATAGAATTCCCTCAAGACTTCTTATACAATCTTATACACTTGAGACCAGACTGTGATGTCTTGTGTTTTTTCATTCCCCTTTCCCTTCCTCAGAGTGGCTGCCGAAGCTAGGACATACATGAGTGGGTCAAATTATCTGCAAGAGTCCAGAGGTCACTGCATGAAGCTGTGGAGGTAAGACCTAACTTGTGGTGGAGACCCATGGAAAATGTCAGACACAAAGGCAAGCTGGCCCAAGAGAAAGCTTAATGTGCTGTAGGTGGCAAGGTGTGGCTGCCAAGGCTTATTAGAGCCAGATGATGCCACCACAGTCTCGATATGCCAGACACGGAGAAGCCAATTCTGGTGTTTCCCCTACTGGCTTTCAGAGTTGCTTTAGATCAGTCACTCCTGGTGTCTGCCCACTCCTGTCTTTTGTAATGAGAATCTTAGGTCTGTGCCAGGACATATTGAAAGTCTACACTTACTTTTCACATTTCACATGGGCTCAGGAGAGAGTGCACTGGGTCTTAGAAGTGACTTTGGCAGAATCTGCAATGTGTCCCCATGTTCCCATGTCCCGTCAGGTGCAGTGCAGGACAGATGATTAGGGAGCCTCACCCACAGGCTTCCTGAGTTACTGGATTAGGAGCAAGGCCTGAGAATCTGCTCTTCTAACAAACTCTCAAATGCTGCTGATTTCGAGCCACACTTGAAAGATTGTTGTCTCCCGAAATAAGAAATAAGTGCCATTCTGGCCTTTAATGGCCCATCCTACTAAAACCCTATGTTAATAGAGGAAAAAGGAAAAAACCTGTTTTCCTGTGCTATAGACGCTGCCACCTGCTGAGTGCTAGCCTCTTGGGAGACTGGAGACCTTGGGCGTGCCCGGATGAGGGGGCAGGGTGTGAAAGAGAGTTAAGGTGATAGAGAGTGGAGACAAAGGGGGTCAGGAGGAGAGACACACAGGCAGAAGCAGCAGAAGTTGGGGACAAGCATGGATTAGAGTCAGTGTGAGTGGAAGGAGCAGAGGGAATCCAGCATGGCGGGAAGCTAGAGGGGAAAAAGCTAGGCGAGATGCAGTGGCAGGAGAGAAGCATGGCTAAGAGACAGACAGGTCTAAGATATAAGATGTACTGAATAAACCTCGGGTCTCTCAGTGTGTGGAGAGCTCGAATGATGGAACCTAAATGACTCCTGAGTGCAGATTATTTAATCTTGACGCCCCTCGCCTGGACAAAACTCGGACCACAAAGAAACCGGACGCGGTACGTGGAGGTCCTCACCGAGATCCACTCAGTAAAAGATCATTGAGTCTATTTAAGCCTAACTCTCCAAGAGGGCAAAGCCTTCTAACTGTTCTGTTTATGCCTCAAAAGTTAAGGCCCACTTCACAGATCAGTCACCAGACCTAGAGAATCACCCTGATCAATGGGGAGAGGTGACATCCAGTGGGCTTGGAAGTGCTTCAGAGTGAAGGGCACTTGAGGAGTTGGAAGCCTCTGTGATGAGCTCATAGACACAAAGGACCCGGCTGGCACACAGCTGATCTCTCAGACAAGTCTGTAGATACAGCACAGGGGGCTGTATGTGGGGAAATGGAGTCTAAAATCTGCTGCTAGCTGGAAGTAAAGTCACGAGTATCCTAGCTCAAAGGCTTTTGTGGAGAGGGTAAATAGTGTGCTGGCAGCTCACTCCACTGACACAAGGACTTGGTGTAATACAGGCCTGAGGAGAGCAGAGCTTCAAATCAGAGTGTCTTCTACACTTGAATCTAATCACTTTTAAGTTCTCATATAGGAAAAAAAAAAAAAAACTGTTCCCTGGGATAAGGTAGTTCCTAGAAGTGTCATTGAAAAAAAAAAAGCATGAAAATATTATTCTGTATCATGGAATTATGTCACTTTTTTACTGAATGTTGAATAGTATTTTAAATTAATTTATAATGTTGCTATCCTTCCTTTATATACTTTTTGTTGTATACATATGTATTAATACTATTTATGGTATTAGCACAGAAGTACGTGTTGATTTAAAGATAATCTCTAAGCCAAATTTGATGGTTCACATCTATAATTCACCTCTTTGAAAGCTAATGCAGAAAGGATTGCAATGGCTTTGAGGCCAACCTGGGCTAGATGATGAATTCCAGGCGAGCCTGGGCTACATGGTGATTGATATATATAGCAAATTCTAGGCTAGTCTGGGTTAAAGTGTCTTTAAAATAATTACCTATTAATATTCTATGTACTATATACACACATGCTCATTTAGGTATCTTTCCCTAGTGAGCAGTAGAGTAGCCAGATGGATCAGAAAGGTTAGAATCAAGACTGCTTGCTTTTGTTTTCTTTAACATCAGAAATTCCTGGTGACTTTACTTTTTAAGAGATCAATCTCCCCAAAGCAGGGTCCACCTGGAAGATCTGAGACCTGGAAGACCTCAGTGGTTGTTGAGAATCAGGCTTAGGCTTCAGTAAGGATTAACTCAGAAAGTCCTGACTGATTAGACAGTGGGCTGCTGAGCTAGACTACTGACCTCAGACTCCCTCTCTATATTTCCTCCTGTAATCAGTCTGTGGAAACACCGATTGCTACAGATCTAGAACCTTTCCCTAGGGATCTCTAAGTCCAACAAGTAGGAATCAGTGGGTGTAATAAGTCTGGGATTCGAGAGGAGAAATGTGTGTTTTCACGACCTCTAACCTAAGTTCATCATTTCCATTAGGTAAATAGACATCAAACCATAGCAACACTAGTATGTGTCTCTTATCAGCAGGAACCACACAAGTCCCATTACAGACACTGTAAAATGCACTTGTACTTATGTGTAACAGTACACTGAAATTACCCCAGATTTTGCTCTTTAGGATATTCATATACTGAGCTTCCTTAGAAATATTATATATTTTATCTTGTGTATTTCTCCAGAATGCCGGAGGCACTGAGGCCACACGGAACTGTCTCTGTTGATGTGGATCATGATTAGACAGTCTTACAAAGCTGGCAAAGCATAAGGTTTTGCTGCACTCTCCTCCTGGAATCCACTCTGACCATTCAGTGGAGCCAGTGGCAGCTGATGGCTTGAGCTTAGATGACTAGTTTCCCCCACTGAGAACAACCTGTTCCATGCACTTAGCAGCATGAAATCCCAATGCCATACCTAGTGATGCTCTTGGAGGCCCATTCTGGATAACTGAAGAGAAGCCTGTTGAGGCTGCTTCTATCTTCTGATCCTTTAGTTTCAGAAGTCTCAGAGCATATCTGCTTCTGGGGTGATGGTGTATCTCGGTGGAGGAGTGTTTAAGTAGCAGAGTGCACAAGACAAAGACTGTGTTCCAATTTAATAATAAAGACCAAACTCCTTAAATCCAGTATGATATAAAAAAACAAACATTCATTTACCCAAGTCATGTCATGTAAATAATAAAGCATTCTAAGTAGGTTCTCATTTTATTTTGAGTAGGGAAGTCTTCTGTGAGTCTGAGGGGACAGAGAAGGCTGGGGTAAGGGTGAACATGGCAGCATAGAAAGGAGTTTCTGGAGAAGGCAGAGCAAACATCAGGCCTCCACATCCTTGTGTCTTTCTACCAGTGCTCCTGTGACTCTTCCAGGGTCTGCTTAATCCCCTTGGACCAGAATAAAGTTCCCAGTTCTCAAAATACAGTCACATGACTTTCCTAAATACTTTCACTGTGGAAGCAATAGGTTCAGCAAGGGACTATGACCAGATTTAATGTATGTATTAGGTTTACTTGTGCAATGTGGTGTATTCTGAAATTCCCTACTACAAAAATTCTGAAACTTTTCTTCAATTCCTGCACTGTTATTATATACTAGAGGGCATAGGGTTTGTCCTATTTAACATTTTTAGCCTAGAGGGTACAATTTCATGTCAGTTTGTTGATTCTTTTATTGGAACTAACTCCCCTGGACTTGAAAATTTCAAAATGTTTTCCAGTTCTGGTGTTTTGTGCCATTCCTCCAGGACATCTAAAACTAGCAGGTCCTTGTCACATTATATAACAGCTGGATCTTGGTATCCCACTCACATCTGCCTTACCCTAGAGTCAGTAGGGAACTCGGGCTTTCAACCAGATCAACTTGGACTCTTTGGACATTCTACTCCACACTTTGAAATGTCAGTTCCTCCACTGAAAAAGGAAGCAATCTGTAGAAATCATGAACCAATGCTATCATATGACAGATGAGGAATAGGGCTAGGCCTCCCCTGCTCACATTCCCAGGGTTGGTCCACCTGTGCTCTCATCAACAGGGGTCAGCCTACTCAAGCACAGGGCTCCCTTCTCCATGTGTTGCAGATGCCCAAGAAGTCATCTCACTTGCCATTTGGAGTCGGTAGGGGCAAGGAGGGGAAGGGTATCCTTACTTTATCCCACCACACTATAGATGAGAAAGGTTGTATTGGCTAGTACTTCTCATGTTTGCAGATCTGGGTCTCCTTCCCCAGTATATAGGGGCAGCTCTACTTTGCTCCCTGGGTAAGGTGAATGGCCTGTTCTCCTGAGTATTGCAGTTGGTGAGGGGTTGGGTCAGGTCCCCCCTCCTGCAGCTGATACAGCTATACGAGGGAAGGAGGGCATCTTCCCCTCACCCATGTAACCACCACATGAGAAACGAGAGAGGTGCTAACTGCTCTTCCATTCCTATGCCCTCAAGGCCATCTTGCCCACACCCCTGTGTACAAGGTCCGCTGTATTGTAGATAAGGTGTAGAACCCTCTCTCCCAAGTGTTGCAGCCAATGATGGATGGGACCAATTCTCCCAAGTGTTGCAGGGTAGTAGGGGCAGGGCCAAATCTGTGTATCTCTGTCCTCTAAGCTGTTGTTGATATTTAGGGTAAGGGTCATCATTCAAGACTATGGCTCTGTCAAGCCATGAATCCAGACATGAGTCCTAGTAGCAGCATAGGCCCGACATCACCCTGGCACTAGATGGCAATCAAGCCACTCACCTCAGCCCACCCCACTCCACCCTCTTCCTCTCTTGCCTCTTCAGATGTGTCTCTATCTATGGAACATTTCTCTCTCTTACTCTTTCTCTCTCTTCTTCTCCCTCCTCCTCTTCCTCCTTTCTCTCTCTCTCTCTCTCTCTCTCTCTCTCTCTCTCTCTCTCTCTCTCTCTCTCTTCTCTGTTTTCTCTCCCTCTCTCCTTCCTCCTCCTGTCTCTCTCTCTCTTCTCCCTTAGACTTTTGGTGGTTTTCTTAAGACTCATACTGTAACTCACTCATTTGTAGTGAGATTGACCTTGAACTCCTAGAAATTCCTCTGTCCCAGTCTCTTGCTATGATGGCTAAAGCTTTGTCAGGATCCTACCTATTTAGTAGCTAACTAAATAGGTCATAGGCCCTAGGGAGAGCTTATTGCTATTATTGTGATAAATGGAAATAGTATTAAAATGGCTCCTAATAGCTTATTGCTATACCCAGGATTAGTGCATTTTCAGTCCTCATCAGAGAAACTTCTTGCAGTAGTTGGTAATTAACACGGAGACTCACAACTGGTCAATATGCAGAGAGTAAGTGAGATGTGCTGAGCACTAATGGGACGTGTGTCATACCCCTCCCTGCAAGGCTCGGAGATCATCTAGGAAGAGGGGGTAGAAAGATTATAAGAGCAGGAGCTTGTGGATGATCACAGTGTTTTCTGGACACAGCAGGGCACATATCGTGGAGGTCTTTCAGGGTACAGCCCTTGAGTTCTCTTCGGGTTTCAGATCAGACACTACAGCAGGCAAAGGAATTCTAAGATAACTGAGTGTGAATCGGCTCAAACACGTGTTTTTCTAAACATGTCTCTTTACTGCTCTGCTTCCCTAAATTTAGCTTCTTCCCAGGAAAAGCAGCCCAGTTCACAAGGACATAATAGCTACCTGTCTGATTTATTGAACCAAGGCTAAAGGTGCAAAGCAACCTAATTGTTATGCCAGTATCTCTTGTGAGGTCCAGTTGATATATAGGACAATGATTAACTCTCTGCACAGATTCCTAATCTCAGTTTTATGATATGGGTATGTAACATGGAGACTCAAAGTTCAGCCAACTAACATTTTTATGTTGGGTCTTGAAATTGTGGGAGTGACAGAACAATTCATCAAGGTCTAGAAAGAAACAGTTTTCATTCAGATCCACTCTGGGGGAAGATTTTCCAACTGGCCAGGGCTACAGAGAATAAGCCGACATTGTAGCCCTGAGGAAGAGTTGCAAGTTTCTTTTTTTTATGGTCTAAAGTTACAGGAAGGACAGAAAAATATATTTTAAGATTAAAAATGTTTTTACTGTCACTGTGCCTTGGAGAGTGCTGAATGAGTTCATATTAAAAGAATTAAGGTAATATCACTGGGGAGGGGTTGTAGCTGGATATTATTACAGCCTACTGATAAGGAAGCTGAGGTTTATCTCATGTGAGCTGTTGGGATCACTGGGGTTTTTCTTTTATCATTTACTTAAATGGAAAGTGATTTTCAAACGTAACTCCTTTATTGAACATGAAAGTGTTTGTTGGTTGTACACACACACACACACACACACACACACACACACACACACACACGTAATTTCTGAAGAATAAGGAGATGAGAATAAAGAGAATACCATCTAGAGAGAGAGAGTCTTTTCCTTGCCTAAAAATCACTCAGACAGACAAGGTCTAAGTTTCCTGAGGCTATGGACTTTTCCTTCGAGCCCTGCCTGCATCCAGAAAGTGGGTTCTTTTCGGGTTGCATCATCTGGCACCGGGATAACAGGAACATTGAAGGACTAATCATCAAAGACTGCCCAAGGGAGGAGAGACAGCTCTTCTTGGAGGTTTTTCCCATCACAGGCAGTTCCTGAGGATTGTTCAAGAGAGCATGACTACTTGAATTAATGCACAATTTTTTTTTTAAAAAAAACTTGTTAGTCTCACAATAAGTAGGTTCACATTTAATCAAAACACTTCATCGTTGCAAAGCTTTAGAAGATTAGCCTTGTGGCTGCTGTTTATCCATATCTGCCTGATTTAACTGAAAATCTTTTTTACTAATTCTGCACATTTCTCATCATCAAAAGGCTTCCTCTGGCTTCCAGGCTGAAGAAACTTCTTCATTGTGGGGAGGTTGCTGACTCTGGTTCTTAGCGCCTGCAACAAACAAATCAGAACCTCAGAGGATGGAAAGGATATTGCTTGGGCACCCTGCATCGCTGTCAGTCAAAAGACCAGCTGATCCCCTCCATCAGCAGCAGAGTGAATGTTGGAGACAGATAACCAGAGAGAATGAATTTGAGAGGGGAAAAAATGGAGCTCATTCCCCATCACCTTGTCCCCGTTTATCTTAAATATCCACTCTGTTCAAATGGCCCCATCTTCTTCTATGCACTCCAATCCTGCAGACTCAGCACTTATGTAGAATCTAAGGATGAACAATTTGTTTCTCAGATGTTGATACATAGATAACACTCAAATGAAGATCTGTGACAATAAAATCAGAACTAGTGGTAGAAAATAGAACAGGAAACCTGAGTCCAGTCCCAAGCAACCTTCACACCGAGAAAGAAAAGTGGGAATTGCAGAGGACTGGCAGTATAGCGCAGTGGTATGCTCTGTCGGGAGTATGCAAGATTTTATCACTAGCACCACACAAAACAACAACAAATAAAACCAGCAAGAAAGCTGAAGAATGGCTCAGGGAGCAAAATGCCTACTATGCAAGCATGAGGATATGAGTTAAATTGGTGAAATATGTTTGTAAAGGAGGTTCCTGTAGATAGAAATACAATGTTTGATAACACAGAAGCTTGAACAGAGCTCTCCAGATATGCCAGTGTGGAAGAACAAGATTGCAGCCATGATACAGAGAATCTCATTGAAATCAGGATCAAATCCAAGGTGGAATAGGGTATGGGGGAAAAAGGGAGGCCTTGGGCTCTTTGCATTATACAAGACAAGGTAGACTTCTTGAGATAACGTATGTCTCAGACACAGGCTCTAAAGTCTCATTTTGTAAGTACAGCTTGGGGAAGGGGTAGATATGAAGGCAGGAAGAAACTGGAAGTTGAGTCAAAATATTGGACCCCATGAGATAACATATGGGCTGCACCTTCAGCAGAGGGAAGCTGGCCATAATGCTGGGGTCCAGCTCTTCCACATGGTAGAGAAGTTCAACCAGGGAAACATCAGCCTTGCTCAGCTTGTTGCCAACGAGATAATCTTGTCCATGGTTCTTTAAAACCTGAAGGATTCAAGATTTTGGTTAGATCTTGAAGACAATGGCCATCAGACTGGGGCCTCCTGACTTTTTTGGAGTCTCTCCAATTTCTGCTGTCATTTCAGGTGTGTATGGAGCCCCATACCTTTCTCCATGCCCCGACTCATGATAAAAGTCAAGAAGCCGACCTCTGACCATCATTTGTCATCTGCCTTCACTGCTCTTCAGACATGTGACAAACTCCCAGCTCTAGGCCCACTATCTGTTCCTTCCCCCAACTAAAGGGTGAAGCTGTGACATTTGAGGGTGACCCCTCACTGTACTCTGCAGTCTCTTGGTGGGAAGTGACTCCACCTGTGTGAACACGCTCTTCATGAGTAGTTGCTTCAGTGGCTACATTCCTCCTCATTCTGCTAAATTAACAATAACGAAGCCCATTCAGAAAGTGAGAACCAACAACCCAAGAACACATATACCCTTTTCCTCTTGCCTCTTTTGTGACCGTGGATCTGTATCTCCCCAAATCAAGATAGTATGAACCCTAGCTCACAGGTTGATGCCGTTAGTAAATAGGATGCTTGGGAGGCAATTCTATCCTACAAGTAAGGGCTCACAAATGGCTGCTACTCCCAACGAGAGGCCTCCAGAGAGCTCCTGTACCCCACCTTCCATTGAGGACACAGTCACAGGGAGGCGTCCATGAACCAAGGAGCAAGTCTGTCTAGAAACCAATCAGCAATGTCTTGATTTTATACTTTGCATCATGGTTTAACCCACACAGTGCTTGGCATCTTTGAGGCAACAAGGTTCGCTGCTCAGATGCCCCCTGAACTAAAAGACCTTCTACTCAGACTAATAGACCTTCTGCTCTAAAGGTCAAACAGCTGTGCTCACCTTCTCATAGGCAGGGAAGTAACGGTTCCTTGCTTTGTCCTTGATTGTAGTAAGGGCTGCATCTTTCTCCCCAGGAGGCATATGGGGGTAATAGAGAACCATTAACTCCAGATCTGCTGCACCTTCCACATACATGTCAATGCTGAAAAAAAAAGCCAAGTGTTATGGCAAGGCATGTTGCCTCCAGTTTTAGAGTTTTATAGTTTAAATATGTAAAAGGCAATGGTAAAATAGTTGACCTCTGATGGGTGGATCCAGTAGTAATAATGTAATGTTTACTTGCAGATTAGTAATCTTTGGAATATATACACACACATACAGGATCTCTCTGTGTAGCTCTGGCTGGCATAAATGTGTGTGTGTGTGTGTGTGTGTGTGTGTGTGTGTGTGTGTGTGTGTGTGTATGTGTGTGTGTGTGTGTGTGTGTGTGTGTGTGCAGTGATATATTTTATATTTAATAAAACCAGTTTGGAATATCAGAGAACAGATCCACCTACAGTCAAGCCTGGAGGGTCAGAGAGTGATAACTCAAGCCTTTAATCCCAGCATAGGGAAAGACCTGGAGTGGAGACCTATGCCTTTAATCCCATAACTTCAGAGACAGAGATCTTTCTGTGTTTCTGTGAGTTCAAGGCTAACCACCAAATAGTAGTAGCCCACACCTTTAATCTTAACTCTAGAATAAATAATCTTAACTCTAGAATATGATGCAGAGTTGAACCCAGAAGTGAAACAACTAAGTAAAGAAGGTATTTGAGGCAGGAGTAGGAAGACAGAGATTTATTCTGTAGAAGCAAGGAGGAACCAGGCTGAGGAATCTGAAAGTTAGCTTTTACCCTGAGAAGTTGACTGGGTGAGAATCGACTGTGGTCTGTTTCCTCTCTCTGATAGTCCAGCTTTTCCGAATATCTGACTCCGAGTTTTCATTAAATACAAACTTGAATTTGTGTTTCACACACACATACACACACACACATGCACACACACATGCATGCGAACACAGTCATACACACTATGACAGGCTGGCCTTAAACTCACAGAATTCTCCTGCCTTTGTCACTGAGTGCTGGAATTAAAAGCAAACACCACCATCTCCAGTAGTAACATCCCCTTTTAATGACCTAAAGGATTAGCAAACAATACTCCTCTCTTCATCCACTCTTCTGTTAATATTTGGCTTCTTTTTTAACAATATACATAACATATGTAGCCAGAAGTTCCTGGCCTGGCCTAGTCCTGAGGTCCAGACCATCTGCAGCTGCTTAGTCCCAATAATTACACAAAGGCTTATATTAATTACAAACTGTTTGGCC
This sequence comes from Phyllotis vaccarum, assembly GCA_033318265.1. Classification (NCBI taxonomy): domain Eukaryota; kingdom Metazoa; phylum Chordata; class Mammalia; order Rodentia; family Cricetidae; genus Phyllotis; species Phyllotis vaccarum. The sequence continues at coordinate 56,262,096 of JARWLC010000008.1, forward strand.
TATGGCTCAGTCTTACTGCTAATTAGCTCTTGCATCTTAACTCAACCCACTTCTACTAATCTATGTCTGACTTTGTGACTTACATCTTGCTTTCTTGGTGGCAGCTCAAAACATTTATATCTGACTCTGCCTTCCTTCCCTTTATTTATGCTTGGATTTTCTACCTGCATATAAGCTGCTTTTCCATAAGCCAAAATATTTCCTTTATTATCCAATGATAATTCACAGAATACAGAAAGACATCACACAAACACATCTATGAAAATTCCTTAACAATTAATTATTCCTGAGGATGTATTTTCATTTCTCTTCTGTATCATATGGTAACAGAACTGCTGGCTTATTGATAAGTTGGTGTTTAAGTTTTTGAGAAAAACCCACAGACCCAGAGAAAATTTAGTTTGAAGGGGGCAGTTCTATCAGGAGAGAGAAAAGCTCATGATCAGTCTTGACTCCCAAAAACAACCTGCAGTTCCCACAAAAAGCTTCAGGAAACCCTGGTGTCTCCATCCCAGACTCTGTGAGCCACAGTCGGCCTGACTGTACGTAGATTTACATGGTAACCTAGGGTCATGGCTGTAATTGTCAGAACTGGCAGATCAGCAAATTGGATCCTTCTCTTTCCTGCCAGGCAAAGACTTCCCTTTGTCCAAAGCTGTTGGCTAGAATGTTGCTTCTGAAGACTGAACAAAGGGAAACCAGACCCCACCATGTCCTGTTGTACAAGAGACAGCCCAGCCCCCCCATCGTCTTCCCTCATCTCCCTCATATTCTTGTCCCATCTCCATGGTTTCCTTCTTAACTGAAGTCAGTGTATGTATGCCCGAGCGCCCAGCCCATTGTGCTCATGAGTCCTTTGCCATGGTTCTGTCCACTCAAGATAGAACCTAAGTTTTCTCATCATGAGAGAAACATACAGGGCTCTCTCCTTCATGTCCTTCCCATAGAGGTTGTATTTGGATGCTATGTAGTTGAGAATGGCTTTCGTCTGCACCAGCTTCATTCCATCAATCTCCACCATGGGCACTTGATCAAACATCAAACATCCATCTATTGAATGAAGCAGATGAAAAGGAGAATAAAATGTCTATTAGCATATTCTTTCTCTCTCTCTATATATATGTGTGTGTAGTAGTGGGGTTTATTTAAAGACTGAGGTTTATTTAAAGTCTTTATTTAAAGACTCCTTTATTTAAAGACTGAGATTCACAGCATAAAGAAGGGCATTCCCACATCATATATGTGTGTGTGTATGTGTGTATGTGTGTGTAAATATGTAATACATATATGTCTATATTGTATAATATATATATAATGGTAAGGCATATCAATGCAAAAGTATTTGATAAATTGATTGAAATTTTCAAAACAAATTATTACTTAGTAACTTTTTAATGAAATAGCATTTGATTATTTTGTTTCCTACCTTTTGTGTCCTCTAAGTTTACCCTTTTATTTTATAGATATCTTATTTTATATCCAGAATATTAATTCTATATCTGTCCCACATTATGTGAAGGGTTGTTTACTGTATGATTATGTACGTTTTAGGAGGTGAGAGAGATACAAACCAGCTCCCAGGTGGTAGCATTCAAAAAAAGAGAGGGTCTCAAAGTGTCTCGTTGCTCATGACATTGAGGCAAGATCATAAACTTGTTTCCATGTTGGTTTCCTACATGTTTTTCACTAACAGCAAGGGTCAGTATGTGCTGGGTGGGCCCAGAAGTCCTCATTCATAGGTGCTAATCTTCCCTTTCTCTCTCATTCTCCATCGTAGCATTCCATATAATCATAACATTTCTGTTAATCCTATAATGCAGTATTACTACAGAGTTAGTTGGTAAAACCTGTTAAGCTCAAGACAAGTGGCTGACACATTTTCTCCTGGCATCTAGTTATTTGTATGTGGATGGAAGGCTGTGTGGGAACCCAAGCTAACTGCAGCAGGCATGGAGAAACACGGGCAGGATACTCATGGACCTTTGGGGATGCTTTTAGCAAATATACAGAGTTCCAGCCCTTTGAACTGAGATGTTTACCATGTCTGCTCACAGACAGCCATGACTTTACCATCCTTCATCAGTGAACATTACAGCTACATAGGGAATGTCTAATGTTTAATGTTTCCGCTAGAAACCCCCGGAGGAACACTTAGGTCTTTGTTCTTACCGTTCCTTAACTTTGCCAAGTCATCCCGAGTTTTCAGATACTCTTCATCAAACTAGAGAGAGAATAAACAAGTCTTTATTAATTAATTTCATTCATTCCAGGCTTTTCACTTCAATGACTCCTATCTGTAAGCAAAATGTGAGAAGGAAGATACTTTTTAATTTGGTAAGTACACAGGTGAACTAATCATGGCTTGTGGGAACTAAGAGCAGATAATTCAAGGAAGGAGCTGTGGTCATGGCACATTGCTTCTCCTTGTAGCTGACATCGTCTTTCCCAGAACTCTGCCTATGGGGTGGATTCAGTCATGGGTTACAGCAATGCCAGCAAAAGGAGAATGCTGACTGACCATTTCTTCTGGCTTTATCATATTTATAATATTTCAACTTTTCCCAATGAACATTGTATGTCTCTAGCATCGAATATGGCACAGGCCAGTGCCTAACATCTGCCAATAGACTTGTGTTGTAATCGCAACACTTCTCTCCTCAGGATCCCTGCTGAGGATGAAACAAATCCTTTTTCTTATACTCTTGCAAGTAAAATTGCCTCTCCTGGAAAATGGAGGCACAATTATATAGAATTACAGATTTAAGAAGTAATTAATGTCTCTACACTATTTTGTTGTTGTTATTGCTAAAAATCTTTGGGTTCTGAGATGGCTTTGTGAGTTGGGTATGACCTTTAGAACATATTAAGTTCTTTATATTGGCCATGTTACTAAATATTCTTATGTCTCAGTATCCTAATTCATAGAATGTATTTAATTACAATGTCTGTTTGGGACTGATCTCAGGACGAAATTACTAAGGCATGCAAGTCACTTGGAAAATCACCAGTTGTATTTTAAGTGTTCGATAAACATAAGATATCATTAAGATCTGAAACAGTGGATGTATATACATAAAATACACACCTCTCATCTCAGAGGGGATAAGACATAGTTCATTTTGGATTTCAGTTTGAGTGGCGATTGGCCTGAGGACATGGATTTAGATTACATCAATTTCAATTGTTTCAACATAGTTTCAGGAAGTTTTTATGGTAACAGAGCAAAGAAGTTGAAAACCAAGCAATTTTTACAATACATTGTTGGAAACATTACTCAGGTAGGTTAGAGTCAAGTGGCAGGATCTCAGCCGTAGGCCTCCGTGGCTCTCTGGTGATATTATTTCCATCCTTCTGTATACATTTCAGAGAGTTTTAATGTGTTTATAGGCTGTTAGATCTGACACAGAGGTAGACAAAGAATGATTCTTTAGGGTGAAAGGGCTCCCCGTGGGAGGGGGACCCCCGAAACCCAAGGAAGACCGAGCCAGGACCACAGATCAGATGCAAACAGCAGGAGGTTCATTTATTGAATAACACAGGTACCTATGGGCAAACAAGTCTCTCGAGAAGACTTGCGCGCCTAGCCCTTTGTTCAGGGCCTTTTTATAGGGTTAGGGGGGCAGGAGCAAAAGCATAGTTACAAGGTCTTCATTGCTTGGTTTGAATGAAGCTGTTTTGTTAAGGGGGTGAGGGCCAGGCGATGCCTGCTATCGCCCCCTTTCAGACAGTGGCCTGGCCTGCTGTTTATCTTCCTGGGAACTCTGTCTTCCCAGGAACTTCCCTTGGTCCTTGACTGGGGGCAAGTCACGTAGCTATGTAACTGTTATCTTTCTTTTTCTTTTGCTCTGCTGACATTGTGAAAGCTTTTATTATTGCAGAGATGCTGGTGTCTCCAGTATCAGGATGGATGTTTTAGGGCCCTTTTTTTAAGAGCAGACAGCCCACAGGGGAGTCAGGGAATCAGTTCGTCCTTGGGTCCCTGGTTGGGGAGTGTTTGGCATCTGGCCCCTGACCACATTCCTTTGTCTCCGGCCCAGGCACCTGGTCCTACTCTTATCTGCAGTTCTTCTTTTGTCAGCTGAGCTAATCTTTACTGCCCTATTAACATGTCTTAGGCAAGCTTATTCATTGTTTTTACAAGCGTGCTGCGGCTATCAGGAGGGGGTTCTAAATCCTCACAGTTTTAATCAGCCTCTGAAGACTTAGCTTCTTTGTAGGAATTCTTGTTCACACGTAGTTTTTGACAATATTCTTTTTGTTTTTCAATATAGTTTACACTGGTTTTATATTGATGAAAAATGTACTTAGTCCTAGATCCATAACCAATAATTTAAAGTTTTTAATTTTTTCTGAAATAAGGCATTGTGTTTGTAACATCAGCTGGAAGCACAGCCTTGAATCTGCTACAGATACAGTAACCACGTATATTTAACTGAAATATGAGAGTTATTTAAACAATAATACAAGTTGTTTTCTAGGCAGACTCTAGCCAAAAGCCATCAAGAGTCATCAAGGCATGTAACTTTTGTTGACATGTTTGTGGCCATATCTCATGCTAGCTGTGAGATGGTATAATCAATCATTTAGAAGGGGAAAGACTTCATTTCCTAATTTGTAAAGTTAGAAGAAATGTATTCATCTTTAAAAGAACAGTGGAATGTTTTCAAAACACTCAGTACCTCACTTATTCCACAGAAAGCAAATATTGTTGTGTAATACAGTGGTGTTATGTTCATGGGCTTTTCCACTCTTATGGAGTCGCTGGTTGTAAGATGTCAGGACTTCCAGGTTATTTAGCATTCTCTATGGATCAGTTTCTTGTGAATCAATATGATCACATGGTCTCACACCCAGGGACAAGGTGGCACAATAACAATTTGCTAAACACTCAGCCCAGGAAAAACTTAAGGGGTGGAGTGTGGTCACCTGAGGTTGGTGGACAAAGTGGGAAGGGGCTGGAGTGTGATGTTGAGGGTGGGCTGCTGATGGACAGGGCTATAATGATCACCCTTTGTACACAGTGGGTCTGAGCCAGAGGATTCAGGCAACTTGTTCTCAGCAGGTTTCTCAGTCATGCTGAGAGGCAGGAGAGGAAGCTGGGCTTACTGCCACTTGGTCTTGATGTACTGAACTCACTCTGCCTAGAGAGAGGCCTGGAACTTGAAACACAAGGCTGCCATCTGGTTGGCAAAACTGACCACTCATCATTTGTATAAAGAAAACAGTCTGTGATGGCTCTACAGTTTTTTCCTTGTTTCTTCATTAAACTGAAACAGGAATGGGCCTACTAGAATATCAGTGTTGTGTAGAGATTGGAATTTTGCCAGTTCGGACACTATTTTATCTTGGGCTAGTTTTAGCCTGTAGAATAGCCATCCCAAGCGCCACTATTTTTATCTGAACAAACATCTCATGATAATAAGTAAAAACCTTTTAGAAGTTATTGACTTAAAATTAACATCTTATGCTAATAAATAGAAACCTTTTAGAAGCTGTTAATTTATCAGGACCCTAGCTTCCACCAATCCAAGTTTAGAATGTCATCAGATATCTTCTTAGGCTTATAGAATAGCTTTCCACATCTTGTCCCTGACACTCTAGTATACCCACCAATGTATTTTAAACTTGCAATTTTTTTGTTCTGTAAAACTATGAAAACCCTGTGAAGCTACTTTTTTGTTTGAACAAGCAACAGGCTTTCATCTACGTCTCTCCTTTTGTAATCACTTGAAAGAAATCTCAAATTTCATGTGTACTCATACCTTCTATAACAATGTTCAGGTCCCATGAATGAACTGTTTGTACAAAGGTAATCCTATAGGTTATGGCAGAATTTCAGAATTATGACTGCATGGTGAACATTCATTTAAAGTTGAAAACATGGACCTCAACATGGAAAAATCTTTTATTTGCAGAGAGGAAAATCATGCTCCATTATTTGCTTTCAGGAATGTCAAGCAAAGTCATGACAGAGTGACATCTCCTCAGATAAGTCTCAGGCAGATGCCTCGACAGCTGCTCCAGAAGGAAGCACAACCTCATAGGAGGCAAAACTTCATGCAGGTCACTGTCCCAGGACTTTCCATTGGGACAAACTATGGAGGAAGAAGATAGTGACAATCCAGATCTCCCTCTGGCTGAGGCTAATGTGGGTGTTGTATCTTATGTTTAAACTACACAGAAAGAATGAAAATCACACAAAATTTAGAAATACCTTATTTGGCTACATAATGTGTGCTCTGTCTTATTGTTATGATGCAAGCAAAAGTTATTTAAAATGAAATTTGTAAGGTTGTGCATTTAAATTAAGGTAAGGTTAACTTATTATTGAGAATTTTATTTGTAATTTAGTGTTGCTAGAATACAAAGCATTTATGAACTGTATGTACTGTTATGAATTTTTATGAGCCACATGTACTGTTGTACACATGGAAGTCAGTCAGCCTCTGACACTGCAGCAAACACCTGAGATAATGAGCATAAGAGAAGGAAAAAATTATCTCAGCTCATGATTTCAGAGGTGTCAGTCCTCCGTCAGTTGCCTTCATTGCTTTTGGACCTGGCTAGCACATTGAGGCAAGAAGTGCCTGCTGGAGACAATCATTCGCTCGGGCTGCTGCAAGCAAAGAGAGAGAAAGCAGCTGGAGTCCAAGTACGCCTTTTGAGAGCAGACATCTTAGGACCTAACTTCCTCCAACCAGGTCCCACCTCTTACAGGTCCCACTGCTGCCCAACACAGCCACAGGTTGGAGGCTAGAATTCACAAGGCATTTCAGACCCATGCAGTCTTGTACAGTGATGCCTTGGGCTCCACTGTCACTCACTCCTGAATCATTGGCTCACAACTAACATTCTAAGCACTATGCCAGGTAAATGCTTTACCCATTTATTTTTTTCCTATGTTTACATTCATAAGTAGTTATCACGGTGTTATCATTACTACAGCATTTAGCTCAGTAACATTCTGTAAAAGTTTGCTACCTAGAAGCATTATGCTAGGCCATTTGGCCTAGGTACATTTTATATTATACCCTTATTTTCCTCCAAGTGCAGAATGTTTAAGTAACAACTGACCTACCAAATGATAGAACTAAGAGTAGGTGACTTTTTAAAAGCCTTTTTTTTTTTTTGAAGGATGCGGATGGTTGTTTATTTCTTTGATTATTATTAATCTTATATTAATAAGATATTAATCTTATCTTTTAATAGTTTTTCAGCTAACATATAAAGTGGTTGGTTTAATTGCAGTTTCACACACACACACACACACACACACACACACGTGCATGAGTGTACATGTGTGTGGTTATACTTGGCTCTCATTCATCTCCCTTCTCCACTGCTTTGGCCTCATCTCCTCCATCTCTGTTTCACCCTCATATAGTTCAAATTGCTTCTCTTGGGTATGGGAGCTGGGCTGGAAAAATAGTTTATTTGGAGAAATGCTTGCTGTGCATGCATGGTGACCTGAGTCTGATTCCTAGATCCCATGTAAAATAGCTAGATGTGGTGGTGCACGCTTATAATCCCAGAGCTGGAGAAGCAGAAAGAAGTGAAAACCTGAGGCTCCCTGGCCAACCAACCTTGCATATGTAGGGGTGCTGGCCCAGTGAAAGAGCCTTTTGTTTAAAAAAAAAAAAAAAAAAAGTGGCTGATACCAGAGAAATCACATTTGCACACTTGAGCCTGTCCTCCGGCCTGCACACGTGTGCATCTGCACACAGAGACACAAATAAGCAAAACTAGTACTAAAACTGCAATACTTGAGCACACACAAAAACCATTAACATCGCAACGTCACAGAGGCAATGTTTTTGTTCCTGTGGTTTTCTCTAAACGGTGTGTTTTTCACTTAAGCTCTTACGGATAGTTTAAATCACTTACACTTATTTTAGTGTTTTTGAAGATTATTTTATTCTCTCTCTGTGTGATGAGTAAGTTGAACTCATATCCTTTGGAAGTACAGCAAGTGCTTTTCAGCTGCTGAGCTGTTTCTCTACCTCCTCTTTTAATGTTAAAGATGAGAGCAATAACTTATTAAGATAATGAACTAATAGTTGGCAGTTTTTTTCTTAGGTCATTCATCATGACATTTTGATGGCTCATATAAGAAAAAAATGTCTGGTAAAATCAATTTCAGGTTCAACTTAAAATTATTCAAATCAGAACATACCTCTACTCCCGCTGCAGCCAAGAGCCACCGGATAGGCTCCATTCTTCCCCGGCCATCGAAGTAGTGAAGGACAGGCTTCCCTGCCATTGCAGCAATCGCTTGGTTTGTCTGAACAGGAAGGAAACATATCTTGCTCTTAAAAGTCTGTCCTGTGAGGGTGTTTGGACAGCAGCTGCTACACTGAAGAAGTATCTGCCTTCTTTATGCCAGGGTTGGGGACATTCCAGAAATAAAGTCCTTGTTCAAAGGAGCCACCTTCTGACTGCACCAAACCAGTTTAGTGTCTCCATTGCTTGAAATATGACTTAAAAAAAAACTGCTTCATAGATCAGAGTGGAGGATAATAATGCGTGGGGCATAATAGGAAGGCAGAGTACCAGCAAACCACAGTTTACTGTAGACCTCTAATGGTCCCACACATTACACCCCTTCTCTTTTTCTCTCTTCCCTTCTCCTCTCATCTGCTTCCTCATCCCCCTCTTGGTGAAGGTCTAACCCAGGGCTTTGCATGTGCTCAGCCAGCTCTGTATCCCTGAGCTACACCCCAGCCTAGATCTCTTCTGACACATTGCCTTTAATAGCCACACGACCTCATGAGCTGGCTAGTTCTCCATTTTTCACTTAAGGAAACTGGATATCAGATAACTTTAAGGCATTGTTCACACTCACACTAACCAATGGTAAACATGAGGAATCACAGAGAGGAATAAAAACAAGAAGGATCTGTACATGTGCACGCATGGTGACCTGAACCACCATGAAGTCTCATATCTGAGCATATCAAACCCAGAGAACATGACTAGAAGCATGACCAGAGCTGCAGGCAGTGTTCAGCCCCTTGGCTATTAGGCTGCATTTGATCAAAATGTGTTTTACCGAATGGAGAAGTATGCTAAGAATAACTCAGCTGTTCTCTTGTTCTCTACAACAGTCATTTTCTACCCATAGACATAAAATGCTAATTCCTTGCTTTTTGGAATGTGATTTTCTATCTTTGTGTGTGCATTTCTATGTGAAATCAAGGAAAAAAGGTTTTGCTGAGTTTATTTTACAGAATATACAACCAAGCATCAGGTCCAAAGGAAACTCCATTTCCCCAAATTCTGGTAGTTAGCCAAGCCAGCAGTCCTGTGACACCTGAAGCTCATTCCCCCGTAGAAGCCATTTACCTGGCTGAAGGCTATCTGTGATGCCTAAACCAGATGCTGGTCTCTAGGCTCCCTCAGGATCACAAATGCCTGTTGCACATTTCAAAGTCCAGGCTGGCATGCTAGGACATCTCACCTCCTCTCCCATGCTAAACTTCTCTAGCTCATGGCTTCCCAACCCCCCAGCTACACATTCTCCTCATAACCCTGCCATTTTGATTATTCTCTCTCTCTCTCTCTCTCTCTCTCTCTCTCTCTCTCTCTCTCTCTCTCTCTCTCTCTCTCTCTCTCTCTCAGCCAGGACTAGTCTGGTGGCCACATTAAGGCTATTACTTTCTCTCTGCTCTGAATTCTTTCCAATATCTCTTGCTCTCTCATATATAAAATAAAAGCCACCACTAACCATGTCATGGAGCAGTCATTTGTCAGTTTGTCTGGTGATAAAAAACCCAGGAGGGCCAAAAAAAAAAAAAAACAAAAAAAAAACAAAAAAAAACAAACAAACAAAAAAAAATCAAACAAAAAAAAAAAAAACACCCTTTCCAAGGGTATTTATCCAAGGCTCTCCTAACCCACTCAGGTTGCTGATCAGAACTCTCCTAAGGTGCAGATCATTTGTTTCTTCTGCGTTTTGCTACCCACCATCTTCAGCCTCTAGCTGTTTCTTACCCCTAACCCCTCTCTCCTGGTAAATACAGTCTCAGAGTTGGCTGCTCTGCCTCTGTTGGTTCCTGGTGCCTATTACTACCACCTCCTCACTCCTAGAACTTACTCTGAGTCTACAAAAGTTGATGTTAGACAAGACAGCTTCTCTTGCCCTATTGTGCACCCATCACATGAAGAAACATTTCTCTTTTGTGCTTTGTAAAAATGGAGCTTCCTTTAAATCTGATGTCAACCTAAGGGTTTTCCATGTCTGCCACACTAGGTGTTCTTCAGTTTGTCTTCATTTTATTCTAATAAAAAAAATCATCTAATGGGACTTTTAAAATTTATTTTGAGTATACTGCTGTAGAGGCTGATGCTTCTAGAGAAGCCTTCCCCAAATGAATAGCTGTTCCAATATTCACTCTTCTATTCAAAAACCAAAGTCTAGGTTTTATTAATATGTCATTAGTGTCAAAATATGGTGGAAATATCCAGATGGGTTATTAAATCCACTTTTTAATAAAATAGAAAAAGATATGAAGTGTCAGAGTACATAAAGCACTAAGGACATAGATATGTTTTCAATTCAAAATTTGTACACTGGTTATGTGGATATATGCACATGTGTATGCTCATTTGCTCATTGTGAATAAATAAGAGATCCTGCAACCATTACGACAATCTGGCAGCTCCTCATCTTAGGTTGCTTGGAGGTAGAACACAGCAAAGAACCAGAGAATAAAAACGCAGTGGGTCCTGGGATAGATGGAAGAAGTGGTGTCATGAATATAAACTAAACACCCAGGAGACATCGAGACCAGAGGCTCTCATGCTGGACTTGGGGGAAACGCCCTTCACCCACAGACCCAAAGACTGTTATGAAACATTACATTTCTTCTTGGAAGGCTTGATATTGGGTAGTTGTAAATAATATCCCTATCTTTACCAGCAGACATATATTTTATAAGTATGTGCACTTGGATTTAAAATAGCAAACTACTTTAAATAGCATCATTTAAGATGTAGAACTCCTGAGCTCCAAACTTGGTTTTAAAATCTCTTGGAAACACAATCTCTCCATCATTCTTGCTATCTAGAATATGAGTATTGCGTGTTCTTATTAGGGGATAATTGAGCAGAATGAAAGGGAGAAGGAAGTTCATTTGGATTCAAGTATTTGATTGTTGGAGACACAGAGCCAAGTGATCAAATCTCCTCATTAATCCTATAAACATTGAAAGAGGATGTCTTTCATACTATTTCATCACAATGCTCCTTGCTCTAATGTTCACCAGTTTCCAAATAAGAGCCTTCCAAAGGTCCATTCATGACCGGACAAAGGGCATCACACAGCCTCACAGAGTCAACAGAACAACAAAAGAGACCGAATGATTTAATGGGGTGCCAACATTTTCCTCAGTCACAGTCAGTTCTGAGGAGTCACTGCCCTGTCTACAACCACCATGGGAAGAGGTCATCACAGTGCTGGATTTACAGAGGGTTTCATCAAGTTTGGTGAGAAACTTGATAGCATCTCATAGCGTTTGATTATTGCCTCTCCACTCCACTGAAGCCCTCCCTGAGTTCCATGCTACTCTCCCAAGTACCTACCGGCTATTTTCCTAAGTCTTTCAGCCTAGTTAAGGCTGAAGAGGAATGAAGGAGCCTTTAATTCATGACTGCCCTTCTGTGGAAAGCTTTTCAAGAACTCCAGGGAAAGAAAGTTTCATAAAGGTTTTCAGTGCTTTACTTTGAAATCCTAAGGATCTCAGTGTGATGAGGGCAAACACTGCTCTATAGGTTCTATTAAGAAAACTGACTTCATATAGAATATGCATATATAAGTGCAGAAATGTTCTATAGACATTAAAAAGTATAGTTATGTATATTTAAAGGATTTTACTGTTCACTGCCTCTCTTGCATTGGCTAAATTTTCTCTTTTTTTGACTAAAGATTTTAGTGTGTATGCATGTAAGTATATGCACATGTATGTGTACATAAGTGTGCTTGTGTGCACATGGAAGCCAGCAGAGGCATTGAATCAATCCAATTATAAGTTCCAGTACAAGAGAGAAGGGGCTTCCACTGCTCCATCTCTACTTGAAGAGCTATTGGGAACTCAGAGCTGCTGAGGCCAGGGAGTCACTTCTCTTTTGGGGGATCACCTGTGATATGTTGATCACGACCCAGTGGATAATTCCACATCTATGTGCATTTGGGCAAAACTGACAAGATTCATTTGGTAGTAAAGCAAGACGATGCCCGGAAGCTGGGAGGGAGATGTGTTGAGAGGCAAGGCAGATGGAGTTGGAAGTGGGGGAGAGGGGGTGTGAAGAGTGGATATTGCCAAGATGCCTTGAAACTATAATGAAAATAGAATAAACCGAAAAATAATTGTCTAAAATGGTTTTGGTATAGATTTAACTAGAGTGAGTAGGGGGGAGGCAGTGGGAAGAAAGGAGGGAGAGGGGAAAGGGGGAGGTGGAGGGAGAGAAAGGACTATTTGAGACAAAGGAGACTAGGAGAAGAAGAGTCCCAGAGAGTGTAGCAGGGATAAAGATAAGTATGTTCAGAGTACAGCGTTATCCTGGGTTGCAAGTATCTTGATGGACTCAGTTTCGTGTAGTGAGTGTACCCTCAATATTTCTGAAAATAGAATAGTTGTATATAGCCTAGTGTTTGTATGAGAAGAGAGACATTTGCCTTAACATAGTTGTGTTAAGTTTGTAGGAATAATGTCTTAATAATTAAAAGGTTATGCAACATTTTTAGGCATGCTTACTTTTATTAGAAGAATTTCCCTATAATGAACTAGATTGTATATGGTTTATGAGGTATATTGTTCTGATATGTAGTCTGTGATGAATATTGTACTGGATTATATGCAGATAAGATAGAATGCAAGTCAAAAAGAAACGATGATCAAAACACATGTTTCGACTGCAAACATAATTAATGACCATAGTCAAAATCTCAGCCAGCAGAGGTGGGGATTGACTTTACTTCCTCATCTGTTTAATTCTCTTCATCCTCCCCTCTTCCTCAGCATCGCAGTTCACACCTGCACACTTGTCCTCCCCTCTTCCTCAGCATCACAGTTCACACCTGCACACTTGTCCTCCCCTCTTCCTCAGCATCGCAGTTCACACCTGCACACTTGTCCTCCCCTCTTCCTCAGCATCGCAGTTCACACCTGCACACTTGTCCTCCCCTCTTCCTCAGCATTGCAGTTCACACCTGCACACTTGTCCTCCCCTCTTCCTCAGCATCGCAGTTCACACCTGCACACTTGTCCTCCCCTCTTCCTCAGCATCGCAGTTCACACCTGCACACTTGTCCTCCCCTCTTCCTCAGCATCGCAGTTCACACCTGCACACTTGTCCTCCCCTCTTCCTCAGCATCGCAGTTCACACCTGTACACTTGTCCTCCCCTCTTCCTCAGCATCGCAGTTCACACCTGCACACTTGTCCTCCCCTCTTCCTCAGCATCGCAGTTCACACCTGCACACTTGTCCTCATATCTTCCTCAGCATCGCAGTTCACACCTGTACACTTGTCCTCCCCTCTTCCTCAGCATCGCAGTTCACACCTGTACACTTGTCCTCACATCTTCCTCAGCATCACAGTTCACACCTGCACACTTGTCCTCACATCTTCCTCAGCATCGCAGTTCACACCTGCACATTGGTTTTTTTCTATAAAGAAAGGAACTCTAGATTTAGTACCATGATCTCCTTCCTGGACAGAATTTCAGTTTGTCTGGGCTGTTATACCCTCTCTTTCCTCCTTATAATGTTAATTAGCCTCTAACAATTAAATTCTCACTGTCTAATTTTCTAAATCCTTCATTTTTACATCTCTAACAACAAAGAAATGCAATCAACAATTCTCAGAGCAACCTGAAGCACACCGAGTCTGCATAATATAAGTACAAAACATGTTTTCTTGTGCTGAGGTATTTTCTGGGTACCAAAGGGTGTGTGTGTGTGTGTGTTAAGAAAATTGATTTGATTTAGTACTTACTTCTTAAAAAGCTGTTCCCTCTAAAAAGCTGCACAGCATCCAAGAGTTCCTGATGTTTTGTAAGCTATTTGTTAATTTGAATAAGGCCTTCCCAGTTAAGGGGAGACAGTCCAGTAAGAAGAGCTGCTCACCATTGCCCAGAGGACAAAAGTTTCTATGAGAGATTAGGAGAAAAATGCAAAGTCATGCCTGTGTTGCTAAACCGGTTGGTTAATGTGTTACCTCTGGAATGCTGCCAGTGGAAAGCCTGAAGATCAGAATTCAGACAGATCTCACTCTCTCTGTGCCAGCGGTCAGTAGCAAAGGAGGTGGTGTGGGGGAAAGTTCCAGGCAGGGAGAATAAATAGAAGAATTTAGGCTCAAGGGAGAAAAAAAAAGGGGGGGGGGTTGATGCTGAGGAGATACAAGGGGCCAGCCAACCAGATAAGGAGGAAGCAGGGAAATAAGAGATACAGAATGAAAAAAAAGTAAAAAGCCCAAAGGCAAAAGGTAGATGAAGACAAATAAGTTAAATTATGTTACAATAGCTTGTGGGACAAGCCTAAGCTTGTAGTAGGAGGTTTCAACATTTGGAGTAATCTGTAAGGCTGGGTCATCTCAGCCAGTTTCCTTGAAACTGTTCTGGATACAGAGCTCAGGATACTTCACAGAGGTGCTCTGAAATGCTGAATCATCTGGGCCATCCATTTCCATTGGAGATTTTTCAGGGGGTCTTCCTCTATCAAACTTTATGTTCTTTATCCAGGAATAAATCCACATCCTCTCATTCTCTGTGGAAATAAAAAGAAAACCTCTTCTCCAAAGTAGCATATCTTTGCATTTCAATTTTAAAGTAAACTCATTTACAAAATATATAGGTTGAACTAGTCCAACAGCATTTATAATCAACTGTCTTTTAGCAGCTTTTACTAAGTCATTTTCTGTCAAGAAGCTTAAAGATAAGACAATAACATACAGTATCCAGACACTCTTTGTATTTTCCATCTTTAAGTGGCTTACTTATCATTTATTTATTTATTTTACTCTATTTCTTTTTTAAGGGCTTTCTCTACCTTTTCTTTTCTTTCTCTAAGCCTATGTATATATTTTTTTCAACACATTTTAAACCACTTAGACTTTTTAAAAAAACTGTCTTTACTGTATATTTATTTCTTAACTTTTTCTGTCTCTGACCACACCTTTACTTGGCTAGGGTGATTGACTCCACCCAGATTCTTCTATTTCTTTCTGTTTCTGACCACGCCTTTAATCTGCCAGGATTAAAGGTTAGTAGGATGGATGGATGACTTCACCCAGATCCTAGTCTAATTTAATAGAATTTATCTTTTTAACCCAGGTACTCTGGGGAATTTTAGGGTCCATATAATTACCAAGTAAAGCTTTGCCATCTGCTGCTTATTAACTCCATTTAAGTATTAGGCAGCAGGGCCTCTTAAAAGACTCACAAGTGTTTTGCCTCTAAGGCTGAATCAGGAAGTTTCTCTTAAAAAAGCCAAGTCTCAGTTTGCCTCTGGCAAACAGAGCTGATCCAAGAAAACATCGACACTAAGAAGCCATCTTTGACTCTATTCTCTCTTTGTCCTTATTAATAGAAACCTTAAATCCACCATACAGAGCTCTTTGCTTACATCTAGATTCAGGAACTGGCCTTGTTTACCTTAAGTTGCATGTAGCAAACACACCATTTTATAATTTAATCCCATATACCACTCAGTCTCTTTACCATGGGCCACTTCAGAGACGCAACTCAGAAGCTGCTTTGGGCTCTAGGCCATTTTTTAAGCTTTCTATGGCTTTTTGTGGGTGTATTTGACCCAGTTGGGCTGCCATTTGTAGTAGCAGGTCTTTCAGGCCCAACCTCAAGGTTTAGACCCACAGACCCACTGACCCGCAGAGACACGCAGAGGCTTACTATAGTTTTAGGCTGATCGGCCTAAGGCCCAGGCATATAACTTGCTAATTCTTTACCCTTAATCTAACCCATGACTCTTATCCTGTTCAGCCATGTGGCTCGGTACCTTTTCTCAGAGCAGCATATTTGTCCTCTGCTTCTTCTGGCTTCTCTCTGGCGTTCTGCTCTGTTCTTCCAGTTCCCAGAGTTCTCCTAGTCTGGTATCCCCGCCCACACTTCCTGTCTGCCTTTGGCCAATCAGTGCTTTTTATTAAACCAGTGGGTGGGACAATTATTTACAATATAACAACATAATCTCCCACATAAGCTAAAGTTGAGCATTAGTCATTAATAACATATCTCCATGTCTTTATTCCGGAGCCAGTTGATGACTCAAAGATTGAAGGCAGGGGTCTCATATGTTCTTTGCTCATAGTGGGTGTACAGGAGTGATTCTCCTCTACATAGGTGAGGTGTCATATGCATTGAGCTGATTTGTTTGACTTAAAGAATACTCCATACTTAGGAATCTGAATTCTAACTTGAGGTATGATGAGATTGTAGTGTATCCATGAATATAGGTCTCCAGCCATACAACTTCAAGCAAAACACACCTTTCCAGTTTTCTCTGCTTTCTATATGTGGCTTCTTTTCTCTGTTTACAGTACACACTGCCTGTGCTGGGGACCAGAGCATTCTGATCTTTTTGCTTCTCATTGAGATCTCTTATACACTACAGCCAAAGGCAGGAAGATCTACAAAACTAATTTGAGAATATCTTTATTCTATGTGTATGAGTGTTCAGTATGCATGCCTGAGTACCAAGTGTGTGTCTGGTCCCCATAGAGGCCAGAAGAGGGACTGGATCCCTCAGACCCGAAGATTCAGATCTTCGTGGCCACATTAAATTATTGGGTCCTCTAGAAGGACAGCCACTGATCTTAATTGACTATCCATCTTTTAAGCCCCCACAAAACTAATTTTGCTGTATTAAAAAAATGTACTTTAGGTTGTTGTTTGTTATGCATATAAATATGTGAATGTGGACATGCTATGTGAGCTTTGTAAAGGATAGGAACATGTTTATTAGGTTCAGTCAACATCTGATAGCTGTTTTGTTTTTGCGGTGTGGAAAATGGGACAGAGTGATGTATCAGGCAATGAAATTCAGTGGCTCCAGAGACACTTGTGAAATGAAAAGAAACACAAGGACTTACTGGAAGCAGCATTCTGAAGGCCTGGCTTCAGCTAGAGATGGTTACACAACTCCCCAAACTGTTACATAATACCCCAAATGTTGCAGTGGGGTTTCTTGGTCCCAGGTGGCCAGAGGCCCAGACCCTGCCACGCCAGACCCCTTAGCCTTGCACCGTTGCTGCTCAGGCCCCTAGAAATGACTCAGACGCTTATATTAACTTTATGCTGTTTGGCCTATGGCTCAGGCACATTGCTAGCTAGCTCTTTCATCTTAACTCAACCCATTTCTATTAATCTGTCTGCCTCATGGCCCATGGCTCACCTGTGTTCCTTACATGTTGCTCCTTGGGCTGGGTAGCTGGCTCGATCTGCCCCTGACTCCGCCCTTTCTTTCCTACCTATTCTGATTCCTCTGCCTACTTTTTCTACGGTGCCTGTCAAGGGCCAAAACAGCTCCTTTATTTAAAGATTGAGATTCACAGCATACAGAAAGGCATTTCCACATCACCCAAAGTACAAACTGCGCTTAGAAAACATCCAGAAATTTTCTTTCAAGAGTACATTATGCAAAGCTGTAGTTTTTAATGATTGTTTAGTTTCTTGTCATCAATTTACTCTTTGAAAATATTCTATTTTTGTATAACGTATTCTCTCTGCTCTTACCCCTTCCATCTCCATCATCTCCCCATCCCTCCTGTACTCACATCCATTTCCTCCTCCCACAAGTCATTTCCACACAACACCAACGTTAACCATTGACAAGCTTAATTTTTGTGCCAGCCCAGTACAGGTGAATGCAACAGCTAAGAGATCATTTTATCCTATGTGTTTGCAAATGCAGTTTTTTGATAAAATATGTTTCTTCACAATCAGGAGGAATTTCTAAAAGCAAAGATGTCTGACCATATCTTCACTATCTATTTTTAAATGTGTGACTCAAAGTATAATATTTTTTAGGGAGACATTTAGAAGCATACTTTGCTTCTTTGTCTTGTGACTGGACGTTCTGTATGCTGTGCTGAAGAGTCTACACTGTTCTTTCTGGCCAGAGAAGAGGAACAGCGAGGTCTAGCAGGCGCCAGGGAGGGTGAAGCTCAAGCACCACCAGCTCTTTGTTGGCAGTAGCTGAGGCCATGCTACAAAGGAAATGAATTTCCCTTCCATATATTTTATCAAATGCTCTTCATTAGAAGCCACTTTATCCTACTTAACAATAGGAGGATCAGAGCCTGGTTTATGACTCAGGGAAAGGTGAGCATACAGCTTCTGTATCAACAGAAAATGAGACCAAGGGAGACTAACTAACAGGGGTCTCACCCATGTTCCTCGTGCATACTCAGAGTGTTGTCCTCTCCATAACTGCCCTAAGAACAAGCACTTGTATTCCATTTACTGAGAAGTGTTCAAGGCTCAGGTGGAATCTACTGGCTCATATATACACTGAGTGTTGGGTACCTGCTTGGTCTGGTTTCAGGTCAGCTTCTCCCCTCCTCCATGGAGACCTCCTAATCCTCTGAAAACCTGCTCTAGATTTTCCGGGTCTGAGTGTGTGAGCCAAGTGAAGGTTGGAAGAGAAGGGGATGGAGGAACATTCCATTCATCTCTATTCACATGCTCTTTTTATTGTGGTTTTAAATTTAACCTTGTTGAGACAGTGTGTAATTTGAATGTAAATGTCCCACATATGCTCATGGGAGGTAACACTATTAGGAGGTGTGGCTTTGTTGGAGTAGGTATGGCCTTGTTGGAGGAAGTGTGTCACTGTGGGGATGGGTTTTGAGGTCTAATATATGCATCAACCATGCCCAGTGCCTCAGTTCACTTCCTTTTGCCTGTGGATCAAAATGTAGGATTTTACTTCTTCTACAACACCATGTCCTACCATGATGATAATGAACTAAATTCTGAACTGTATGCCAGCCCCAATTAAATGTTTTCTTTATAAGGTTTTCTGTGGTCATGGTTTCTCTTCACAGCCATAGAAACCCTGACTAAGGCAGGATCTA